>OY735210.1:56723041-56945541 GCA_963457665.1 Thysanoteuthis rhombus
TTGAAATTAGAGTTGTAAACTAAATGAATCACCAACACACGAGTAATGAGACCGTAATAGTACTTTTAGTATGCTCGAGCGAAGGGAAATAACTCATTTTCATGTGATTTTTGCTTCCTTTTCAAAAAAGCGTTAATCAGGAGACAACATATTTTTTCATAAAATCTTAAATGTTCTAGATTTTGGTTTTGGCTCAACAACCTTGTGACCCGTTGGGTCATTCTTTGAGAGAAAATTAGTACAATCTGATGTGACCAAAATCAACTTTTTACGCATTTGCAAATAAATAAATGAAAACGGGAGACCAATCTACCATTAGCAATCAATAGTTATCTCCCCTGCAAAGCCGGTCATTATGATACAAATGGGCTGAGCGTAAATACAGATCTAATACCATTATTATTAGGTTGCAAAACACTTGGGTCATTTTTTTTATTTTCAAGTTGGCGCAATTCAGTATCTTTGGCTATAGCGCACTGTTTTGGCTACTTAAAGGTCACTAACAGATAAATAGAATCAAACTTTTGATATAATACCAGTGCTACTTTTGAATGACCGTAGCCATCAAAGACGGCGAAGGGTTCTACCATTTTTTCATATTTGTACATGTTTGTTTATGCATTCGTGTGTTCCTGTGCTCGTGGTCACACAGTTTTGTCTTCAAACTGGAAAATTGGCATCATTACTCCCCTAGACCCCTAGTATAAAGATTTTGTGGGAGGGAAGGATGATAAAAAACGCCCCTTTTTTTACTATTTTTATATTTTATCTTGACGAGTTTATTAATGGCATGTAATGGCATGGAATGAAGATATTTCTAGATCAATTTTTACTCTATTTTAGATGTTTTTCACTGAAAAATACCATTGATGTCATAAATGGAATTTATTCTGACCATATTTATTCTTTGATTGAATTTTTTAGGTGACTTCAAAATTTAACGCTACAATTGTTCGTTTTCCTCTTTTTACTCATCATTATCATCATCGGCAGCAGTCTTTTATTGTCTGTCGTTGGAAATAGACCTTCCCCAGGAAGCACAAATTCAGTCTGCAATCCTTCACTTGAACTGTAAGCCAAGACTAGCAGAATACAGAAATTCCCAAAAGATCTGAACTTTTGAAAAAAATACTGCCACGCTATTTTTAAACTTTGTTTCATTTATTTCTCCATTTTTGTTGCTCAAGTAGCCAAAATTTTGTTTTTCAAAAAAATCTGATTTCTGTAGTTTCAAACCTGAATGAAACTGTTTAACATTATTCCTGAAAGCATTTGCACCAGTTACCGTAACACCATTCTCGGTGAACATTTAAATCTTCCAAAAATGAAGTAGCTGTAGGTAAGAGAACAGAAATCGAATAAGAATAGTCAAATGAACGAATTGCTGAATTCAAAACCGGTTTGCAGGAGAATATTGTGAGCATAGGAGTCAGCTGGGGACGCAAAGATGACACTCCCTCCCTCATGGATCAGGCCTTCCCACATAGGATGAGGAATTTGAAAGTTGGAAGTTTATAGTCGATAAAAGGTAATGGTGCTGTACAATTGTTTTATGTAACCTTAACTAAATATATACGTATGAAAAGATTGTATTATTCTCCGTTGGTAACAGGGTTGCCGTTATGATATATTACGAATATATCCCTGGAATATCTCCACCGCGAACGTCCATGATTGTAGATTGAAATACCAGGAGAAAAAATATGTTCATGCTTGTTTAGGAGTGGGAATCTCTCACCAGTGAACTCAAATCAAGAAATCAAATATGACTGGATTGATAGATTTAAAGGACTCGCTCACAAATTTACATCACTTTTAATAATGCTGCTACCGAGGGTACGATAGAAACCTGCACAGTATACATGTCGATTGAACATGTAGAGAAAAACAGGGCAGTGTGTATGAAAAAAAATGTTGATAGAAACTAATTTTATTATATTTTTATTATATTTGGGTAAAAAAAAGACAGATCAAATCCGTTGGCTGTGGAACAGGTTATATAAAGAGAGTAATATCTCTACAAGTAATCAATGATAGGCATTCGTTCTTTCTTTTAATTATTCCCTATGCAATGGTCTCTGAGATTAACGTTTTCTTATACCGTTCATTCTCTCACTACTCACTCGCACCCACATCAACACATAGTAGTAATATTGGTACCTGAGGGTAAAAGGATTTCTCACACCATATATATTCTCACTACTCACACAAACGCATCAACGCCACTCACCAATCTCTGAGCACGAATGAACTAAGCGATTCAGATTACATTATGCAGCAAATTTTCAACGACAAGCCTACTTTAGTATTCACTATCATACTATTCTCCATTTCAGTACGCTGTACAACAAATAATTTTCTTCTGCTGTTATTATTCATTGAATTTTACCTTTTCTTGAATAAGAGAACTGGAGTATACACACACACACACACACACACACACACACACACACACACATATATATATATATATATATATATATATATATATATATATAAAGAGAGGGAGAGGAGATAGATAGATAGATAGATAGATAGATAATACCCAGCATTGCTTGGGAAGGAAATAACTTCAAATATAACAACACTGTTTTCCCTCCCTTGCTCTAGACCCCTTAACGGGAAAAATAGTTCTCTCGTGCTTATGACACATAGAAATAGAGAAAAACCCTCGAATTTGACCCCTGAGAGTGGATAGAAAATTCCTCACCTCGATTTTGACGCCTAAAAGAAAAGAAAAAATCCTTCCGATACCCACACAACTTTGATCACTAAAGATGAAAAAAGTTACCCGAACATTTTGAACCCTGATATTTTTTAACCCCGATCTTGACCCCTAGAAGTGATAAATAAGTGCTCCTTCCTTCTAATCTACATAACCCACAATCTGCAAATTTCTTGTCGTGGAAAATGGTTTATCAATGGAGCAAAAGGGTTCAGCAGTATAGTTGCAATGTAAATAGAAACCCATTTTCCTCCCTACAAATTTTCTGTTCTGTAAAGATGATTATCAAAAATTATGTCATCAGAATATGAAGTCATATGAGAAAAATCTTTTCAATGAATGAATGTTATCAGAATGAAGTTCTAACATTATATCGTGGCGTTTTCCATTTTGAAAGACAAACTGTGGTCCAGTTCAGCATTATAGTTATGTAGTAAATAAATCACCCTCAAAATCCCTTAGAAAGTTACAAATCACCGGGGATTTTTGTTTTGCATGTTTTGCAAAACCCTGAACATTTTAGGGATACCTTGAATAATTATTTTCGGTTTCAATGCACTGTTTGGGAGAAGAAAGAGAACATAGCCACAAAAGCCACGTCAATTATACAATAAAAAAGGAATTATGTACATTTAAAATTGTTTCCATTAAAACTGTTTATTTCCTTGTTAAACTAAGTAACGTTTTCACCATTAATTTTAGCATCAATTTGGAAAATTGAGATATTATTTGTATCAATATTTTTCTTCCAGTAAAAGTAATTGATTTTGTGCAGATTTTTCACCAGTTTTAAAAATACAGCATCGCCATTAACGAAACTTCTGTCGTATTTAACAATTTGTTCATGAACAGGGCTGAAAAAAAGTTTACTATGAAGACGATGAGCAGCGTGGACAGAAAAATCAGTGTCCCTCTTTTTTGTCAATACTACACAAAGACACAAGAATCTAAATCGAAAACTCAAACGTGAAAAAGGGAAACTACTAAATCTACCTAGGCCAACGAAGAAGAAGAAGTGAAGAATCACACTAGGGTTGCAAGCTTTCGGTTGAGCAAGCTCAACCTTCAAAGTTCCACAAAGAAGGACCTACAACCAATGTAACCTCCCGATAGTCACCCATGGAGCTTAAACATGAAAGTTAACCAAAAGATTGCCCCTCGAATTGAGAACCATGCTACGTGATAATCATGCTGACATGGAGAGATCACAAAACAACGCAGTTTATAAGAGAGAAAAAAACAAGAGTCAGGGATATCATAGAATCGATTAAAAACACAAAATGGCAATGGGATGGTCACGTTGCAAGAATGTGAGACAACTACTGGACATCACGAATCGCAACATCACGAATATCCCCAGAGATAATATGCGAAATCGTGACCGGCAAAATAGAAAATAGTGTGACGAAATAGACAAGTTCAGAAGGTATTGGCTCTGCATTGCCCATGATAGAGAGGTCTGGCGAATCGTGGTGACGGTACACGTTCAACGACAGAGCTTACAAGGCTGCTGCTGCTGCTGATGATGATGATGATGATGATGATGATGATGATGATTGTGAGCATGGAAACCATGATCAGATGCTTTGAGGTGCAATTAATTTGCTGTGCGCTGGCAAATTTGATAGTCACGAGAAAAGCCAATTTACTTTTGAAGCCTCAGGCCATAAACATCAAGCAGCCCATTTTTGTTTTGTTTTTGTTTTTTACGTTGTTGACATCTCAATGCAATGCATAAATACATACGCACCACTTATACAAGAGTAGATGCTCTGCTACGACCTTATATCAACTTGATAATGTCTAGCTCGTTTGTGACTTTTTATCTTTTGAATCACTGCTTTCACGTTGTTCATTAAATGGATAATTTTGAGACAAATCCCTTATCGTCTGCAGGTCTTATTTGTCCTTCTAATGAGTCTATTAAGCTTCTTAATTTTTGAATAATGCCAACATAATTTGAAAATTAAAAAGCTTAAATAAGTCTCTGATACATTGGCATTAGAGTAAATCAAGTTTTGTTCTAGATATACTTACATATTTGTAACAACTTATTTTCATTTTAGCAAAAAATGATTACGAAACTAAATAAGAAACTAATAAACTAAATGCTCAACCATCAAAAATAAGAAGATTCCATTAATCCTAAAAAGAAGGGCATATAACCAATACATCCTTCCAATAGTCACTTATGGAGCCGAAACATGGAACCTAATCAAGTGACAGATCTGCAAACTGAGAACTATGCAACGTGCACATGAAAGAATTATGCTGGGCCTCACATGGAAAGACCACAAGACAGCACAGTGCGTCCGGATAAAAGATAAGAGTCAGAAACATCATAAGAGGATCCATTAAAAAAAATCAAATGGCAGTGGGCTGGCCATGTTGCAAGAATGGCAGACAACCGATGGGCATTGCGACTCACGACATGTATCCCCCGCGATCACATGCGCAACCGAGGCCGGCAGAATATTAGATGGTGCGACGAGCAAGACAAATTCAAAAAGTACTGGCTTCGCGACGTCCATGATAGAGAAGTGTGGCGCATCCTGGGGAAGGTCTATGTCCAATGACGGACGTTAAATGAATGATGATGATGATGATGATACTAAATGCGAAACTGGTTGCATCTAGGGATAAAAATACGTGAAGTAGTTCCGTATCTTCTGACGTCTCTTCCCTTCATCTCCGTACTTAGAATAGCCCCCAAGTTAACTCACTTACTTGGCAGTAAGGCTCGTACACTGAATCCGGTTTCCACATATTATCTTGGAGCTATCCAACCGTACGGAATCCATGCGTTCAGTAAAATTAGCTCCAACTACGACGCCAGAACTATCAAGACAAGAAAGCTCCAAACTTACGCTTCCCAGTGCTTGCTCCTGGTTTAGCCACAGTGAAGCCCACCTGCTTCATCCAGCGTGCGTAACCCTTTTTTTTCTCAGTGTGTTTTCTCAATTAGTTTTCCTCACTCACTTCTGGACACACGCATGAGGGCTATGCGTTTTCTTTCTTACTGTGACCCTTATCACGTTTAGCTATGCTACTTTCTCCCTGTCTTTAAGACTTCTTAATGTCTTACTTCTATATTCTTTCATCATCATTATCAGTCTTCTAACGCCCATCGTTGGACATAGACCTTCCCCAGGATTCGCCACAATTCTCAATCATAGGCGTCGGGAAGCCAGTATTTCCTGAATCTGTCCAGTTCATCTCACCATCTTGTGTTCTGTCGGCCTCGGTATCTTATGTGACCTCTGATTTTCACCGATTGTCTTTCATTTTTGCAAGATGGCCTGCCCATTGTAATTTGAGTTTTTTTTAATAGTTTCTATGATGTCCCGGAATCTTTACCATGCGCTTTCGGCAGATGCATTTTGTTGCCTGTACGTAACGCCTTGAGAGCCACTGAATCTGATTCTCAATAACATCTTGAGATTGTGGGAACTATTGGAACACTCAGTTCAGTATCTCTGCTTTTCTCTGCTGAAAAAAGCAGTGGTTCCACGCAACGTTATGTCACATTCCTTTTCTATTCCTTCCAGTAAGAGACTGGTAGCTAATTCTCTCTTTTGCATATGTCCTTATGAATAAATTGTCACTATACTCCTTACGAATAAATACTCTGTAATTATGCCGGCTAGTTACGACTCCTGTAAATGTTTTAGCGCGTAGATTGTCTTTTGTTGAATCCGAACAGCGATGGATTGTTTGAGGGGCGAAAGGGATTTGGTCCTCGTCGTGGTTTGACTGTAGCGCGTATGCAGCCCTGTAGATGTGGAAGGAATGATGCTGTACGAAGAGAAGGGATTGCGCGCCAAGTATGAAGTTGGACATGCATTGATGAAATAAAGTGGAATGAAGATATACACATATTTTTGGCCAGGGAAAAAACGTACGTTTAATACAAGAAAAAAGATGAGGTACATGTGAGGATAACATTAATACGATCGATCATGAGAAGTAATGTTAAGAGAGGAGGTAGAAGAAGAGATGGCGAAAGGTGGGAGCTTTCTTGTCTTAATAGTGCTGGCGTCGGAATTAGAGCGGAGTTGTCTGAACGCGTGGATTCCGAATAGTTGGATAGCTCCAAGATAATACGTGGAAACCGGGTTCAGTGTACGAGCCTTACTGCCAAGTAAGTGAGTTAACTTGGGGGCTATTCTCAGACGCTGTTAGACTCTGGACGGACAGACTATGAAAGACATAGAACACGGAGTTTTATCCATGTGTGTTTCCCGAAGTGAGGGTGGTGGTTAAGATCGGATCGGCCAGTGGGTCGGCGAAACGACAATAATCTTAGGGAGAAAGAAAGAGGGTGACCGCTGCAAAGGCCGAGACCAGAGGTATGGCCAGCTAGGAATACTGGTGCCAATGAGCATTGGACCAGGGAGAAGGAAAGAGAGAGAATGGCCGACTGCAAAGGTCGAGGCTAGAAGTGTAAGCAGCTAGGGGTGCTGGAGCTAATGAGCATTGGACCATGTGCGTTCAGGGCTTTTATAAGGGTCATCAGAGAAAGTGACGTTTTGGATGTCTAGCTAAAAGAAGAGTTTCGTACTTAATTCTTAACTAAAAGTGTAGGGGGCACTACATTGTAATGTTTCAGCAAGAAAAAAAAATACATATTGTTATTTTTGTTGTTTATTAAATGTATTTTTCAAGTATGTCTACAAATATCTGCATTTGTTTACATTTCTATTTTCATAAACTTTGGCGGTTTTTTTTTTCTATTTTTTATGGACTTTTTCCTTGTTTGAAATTACGTAGGTGCGTTGTAAGTTCGATACGGCCGAATATTATTTTTATGCGCGTATTGTCAATCAGTTCACATATGGTGGCTCCGCATGGCTTTCTACCCGCGAAGTTCAAAAATGGCTACTACTGTCTCGTCCAATTTCCTCTTCGTGACGTCACAGATTATGGCGCCAATTCTGTAACGTGGCCTCAATTCAATCTCCTACGTCCCAACCATAGTTTTTACTTTCTATTCTGGACAATATCAATAATTTAAAACCCTTCTGTTATAATATAGAACCTTTTACCAGCATTATATATATATATTATCTGGCAATTCTAACACAAATGAGCATCATAAAAAATTACCCATCGTTTCATGTACAATGTATACACACATACTAATCAACACGCTACAAAAGGAATATGTCAATAAATTTCTATTATCTGCCGTATTCTTTATTAAACTATTTATGTATTGTTGCTTCAGCGAGATCTCCTAAGTTATTCATTCTTTTGGTATCTTCCTTGCGACTTCTTTAGACTATCCAGGTACACATTCATCGGTAGTCCATTTGTATTAAATTAACTCTAAAGCAATAATGTTTTTGATTTTTTTTGTTTGTTTTTGTTTTTTTCAATGGACAATTAAGTAAGACTCTTCAATATCCAATCATCATCATCATCATCATCATCATCATCATCATCATCATCATCATCATCATAATTTTAACGTCTGTCGTCGGACAGAGACCTTCCCCAGGATTCGCTACAATTCTCTATCATGGGCGTCGCGGAGCCAGTATTTCCTGAATCCATCTAGTTCATCTCTCTATCCAGCGTTCTGTCGGCCTCTGGGGATCAATGTTGAGAGACGTGATGTCCATCAGTTATCTTTCATTCTTGCAACATGGCCTGCCCGTTGCCATTTGAGTTTTGTAATAGTTTCTATGATGTCACGGACACCCGATTTCTTCCTTATATACTGTACTGTCTTGTGGTCTCTATCTAGCTAAAAGAAGAGTTTCTCTCATGTGCCCGTTGCATACTTCTCAGCTTGCAGGTTTGTCTCTTGGTTAGGTTCCAGGTTTCAGCTCTGTAAGTGACTATCGGGAGAATGCATTGATTGCATACTCTTCTTTTTAGGATTATTGAGATCGTCTGGTTCTTGAAAGTTGAACTTGCTCTGCCGAAGGCTTGCCATCCCAAAGTGATTCTTCGCTCAATTTCCTCTTCTTTTGAGGGTCTCATGGAGATACGTTATCCAAGGTAGATGTAGTGGTCTACCTTGCCGAGTTTTGCATCTTCTATCTTGTCAGTTACGTTCATATTCTCAACATGATTATTGCACATGATTTTCGTTTTACTGAAGTTCATGTGTAGGCCGACTTTCTTTGTTTAAATCACCTAGCATTAGTTGGAGGTCGTGTTGGTTCTCTGCAAAAAGGACGATGTCGTCTGCAAATCTAAGGTTGCTCAAGTACTCGCCATCTATTTTGATTCCTCTATTTTCCCAGTCCATGTTCTACAGCGAGTGACATTATGTATTTTGCTGCTTTCTCTTTCAGCTGATTTATTGGATGAAGATGGTCCATGGTCGAGTAACTTCTAAATCCAGCTTGTTCTCGTGGTTGGTTTTCATCTACTGTTTTAGTGATTCGGTTGGTGATGATTTTGTGAAAAGTTTGTATATGCAGTTGAGTAGGCTTATAGGTCAGTAGTTGTTTTGGTTTTGGGGGTTTCTTTTTTTCATATAGTTGCATTATGAGAGCAATGTTCCAGTCTTTCGGGACTTTACTCTGTTTTAGACACAAGTTGAATAGAGTAGTTAGCTTTCTGTTGACTCTCTTAGCAACTTTTTTGAGTAGATCGATGATGATGTTATCTGGTCCATAGGCTTTTCCTTTTTTGTTTTTTTGTTGGATTTTTTTGTTTGTTTGATGACTTGCTTTACTTCCCATGGGGGAAGTCCTCGAACTGATTGTCGGGGTCTCGTGTATTCTGGTCGTGGTTATATTGTTCCAGTTTTGAAGAGTTGAGTTTCTGGTAAAATTCTTTGGCGTGTTCAACAATTCTGTCTCTGTCCGTTGTTATGTCTCCGTTTTCTTGGAGTGAGCTAGTTATTTGTTTCTGTCCTATACCGAGAGCTTAGTTTATTGCTTTAAATCATCGACGTTTTTCCAGATTGGTCTCTATGATGGCTACCGTATACCTTCTTTTGTCTTCCCTTAGTTTCTTCTTTATTGTTTTGTATAGTTCGGTTTCTTCTATTTTCCCTTATGGTTGTTGGTGGTCTGATTGAGCGTTTTTGGTCGGTACAACGTCTGCACGTTCCATATAAAGTCAATAACGTAGACGATCTCAACTCGCACTATTTTTTGTCAGTCCTTCTATGCATTGATATGAAATATAATTTATCTATAAGTTTATAAGTATGGCCAAAGACTTTACTGAACGAAAACGAATTTTTTTTAAATCGTCAAATATGTATAAAAGATCATTTCATCATCAAAATCTTTGTGTTATTATTAAGAAGAAAGATTGAGGGATGACACTGGTATAATCGCTCTCTCTCTCTCTCTCTCTCTCTCTCTCTCTCTCTCTCTCTCTCTCTCTCTCTGAGAAAAAATGTATAAAATTGTAGTTTTACAGAAAATCATCAGTGTGAAAAGTTGTCCATTTATTAACATAAAAATAACGTGAGTTCAGCATTTGAAGATTTTCTGAAATTTCTGTTACGAAATTTTTATATATAAATATGATATAATATATAAATAATATTTTTATATAACAGTGCTTTGAGAGTAAAGAAATATCAAGATTTTAAAAAAATTTCATCTAGTATTTTTTTAAATTCATTTTATTGGTTCTATGATTTCCATTGACTGAACAATATAAAATATAAGAATTGAAAATAATAATATACAAGGTATTTTTTTTTTTTTAGATATTTGATCAATTCAGCAATTTCCAAAATTTTAACTCAAAATTATTGACAAAATAGATTTAGTACTGATCAAACTAGTTTAGATAAGCGTATCTTCTTACTGACATCTCTTTTGTATATAATAAAAAATGTATATTTTTTATTTCTGTCTTACTTGTATTTCTTTCCCATGTATTTCAATGTAATTTTTGACTAAAGCATTATCAAAACTGGTCTGGTTAATCACACAATTAAAACCGTCATGTGACTGATGTATCTTGGGAGCATGTCGTGTTAGAGATCAATTAAAAATACTTTTGAAAGGGGTGATCAATGAATTAGTTACTTCTTCAGTCTTTTTGAGCAATGATCACTAAAAAGGGTTTGATAAAACAAAACAATAGACGGACACAAACTAAGGGATCAATTTAGCATAAACCTGCATTGCAAATTGACTTCCCATACAAAAAAACTACTTTGGTGGAGATTTTGTACAATCATTTTCTAGACATAATAAGGAGTGAATGTTTAAATTCTCAGCCTTCCAGCTACATTCGTGCAGCCAATATGCGTAATACATACATAGCTAGCCAGCCAGCTAAACAAACCAGCTTAAAAACTGAGAGGAACCTATGCTGACAGATTGGGGGACAGTTTTACTTGTCAGTTTCTAACACTATCTATCTATCTATCTATCTATATATATATATATATATATATATATATATATATATATATATATATGTGTGTGTGTGTGTGTGTGTGTGTGTGTGTGTGTGTGTGTGTGTTAATTATTCAAAAGACGCTACGAACATAACATTGTTTCAATGGTCAGATGATCATTTAATATCTTCTCAGTTTCTAACAGTATCTATCTATCTATCTATCTATCTATCTCTCTATATATATATATGTGTGTGTGAGAGAGAGAGAGTGTGTGTGTGTGTGTGTGTTAATTATTCAAAAGACACTACGAACATTACATTGTTTCAATGGTCAGATGATCATTTAATATCTGTCCAAATAAATAACTCCCCATTACAATGGCGACCTCACCCTCGTTGCACAACCTTGATCTAGACGCGGATAGATGAAGGTTCATATGAGTAGAACTCTATTTTGAGTTTGAGAAACTTCAGGGAAAAAAATGAGTGTTATTTCTCTCTAAAAGGCTGAAAGTGTGTAAAATGTTGCCTATCTCTCTATTGTCTTGGCTTGAGATTTTTAACAACAGAAGTTACTTTATGCAATGTATGGATTTATAAGGTTTGAAAAAGGCTAATAATGGAAAGGTCCGTAATTGTTGCTCCAACATTCATCTAATCTGACACGTAAGACGAAACCCTTGCTTTAACATAAATCAATCATCACTGCCACACGTAGGCATAAAAAGAAGCTTCAACCATAATACCCTACAGAAGTTCGACACAACTTCTCTAGAGTTACCAGTCTGAGAAACAGTCTCAGGGAGAAACAGCCTGTTCCAATTATATAAATACTTCCAAAAGAAATCTTTAAAAAAATGACATTGACCACAATATGTTTATAAATAAATTCAGTTATTAATTATCTCCGAATTCACCAGCGAACCGACAACTAAAAATATTCAGTAAGCAAAAGAACCTTGTCTGCAGACTGGTATTATAACCTTTTTTACCTAGTTTATATCTTCCAGAAATAGAGGTAATAATAGAAATGTTTATCAATCTTCAAGTTTGTAAGTATGAAAACGAGTCTCAACTTACGTTTGTTTCCCTTTGCCTGAAGGTTGAACTTGTATCTCTTCTTTCTCTCCTTTGTTTTCCACTCTTGTATTTAGAATATCCAAGTTTTGTGAGGTGCATCCCAAACAGTCATTTAGCGAATGAAACTTATCTGGATCGAATGGTTTTGCTTCGTTCTCTGTAGGATTTGTTTGTTCGGAAAAAGGTGCAATTGTATCAGAGACAGTTGAAACAATTTTCGAATTACTTGAATCGTTGATTTTATTCATGTTGGCCAAAATATTCGAGGAATTCATTTTCTCGTCTAGTCTAGTTTTCATTTTCTTGTTCAGCTCAATTTTTTCTTGATTGTCTTAGAAATACTATTCAACTAATTAAGTAATTCAGTTGTTCCCAAGTGTTGAAACTGAATGCAATTAAGAAAGGTCGTAAGGCATTTTATATCAAACGTTAAAATCTGGGATGGTCTTTCGTTGTTGTCTTATCTCTTATATCGTGTTTGTTCATTGGTTGAATATGGTAACTTCTCAAGATATTGCAAACGGTTTGAGTATCAAATGAATTACGAAGCGTGATTAAAATATTCATTGGAAAGCTTACTTTTTAAACATTTGAACAATAGAAAACGAACCTTTAGAATGAATGTTCATTGTTGGAATCCTTTCAACTGATACCAAAAGCCATCGATATAATTGAACTTCGAACACTACATCAAATGCTAATTATTTTAATGGCCATTTAATGTTCAATAATCTAGATGTCTAAAAAAATATTCTGGGTGTAAAATTGAAATTAACTTATTCCTTTAAAGAATCAAAAACAATGTTTTCATTGTGGGGATGCTCACTTCTGCTGGCAAAAATAAGGAAAGGGTAGATTTTTCCTACTCTACACTATTCTATCTTGTTACTTAAATAAATTTCGATGGATTTTATACCACTTCTTGAATGTCTACATAGCATCCAAAAGACTCCCAAACAAGAAACTTGAAGTACAATTTTATCTATGAAAATCTAGATGAAAACCTCTCCAATTCACTCTCTTCTTGTTGGAAAATAGAGAGAAGGTTTAATCACTTTTTAAAAAAAGATCTATGCTTGTTTACTCTTTATTTCGAAACCCGATCTTTTCATGTTTAAGCAATTTCCTTGGGCAGAATTTCAATTTTGCTGATCATCTTCAGATTTGTTGTCAAATACTTCATCTAAATAAGAGGCTATAGAAATCAAACCGATATTATGTTTAGAGATTCTTTTCACACTTTTATGCAACACGAAACTTTTCCTAGTAATAACATCAAAAGCACAAATAAGTTTTGAAAATGGTCGTATCTAGTCCATTCCAAACTGAGGATTTAACAATCTTATACTGAACTTTCAATTATTTTTTTTAAAGTAACATTAACTGATATCCTACCGAAATGTCTAATGCAATAGTTTTCAATACTCTTCAGTGAGAATGTGTCTAAAGTTTAAATAGTTGAAAGTAACTCAAAAAGAAGAGAAATAATCATTCAAGATACAGAAATTTGCACAAACTCAACATTACTCAGCAGTTTATTTTCATTTTTAAAACGTCAAGTTGTGGAGATTTTTCCACAACTTATTATTCATTAGATGCAGAAAACAAAGTGCATCATATAAAATTTGGAGCAGATGAAAATAACCAACGTCTCTTACATTTCCAGATCTCAACGGATTATTTATGGAATCATTGACGTGAAACTTTTCATTCTTGTGAAATTCAGCGCATAAGCTATCTTTATTGCTACATGACTTTTAAAAGTATCTGTATAGGATTCCGAAAAGGTCTTCAAAAATGATCGTAAGAACTTATGCTATTTCGATATCATCACTTTATGCATCAATTTAAGGAAGATCTCAACCCTATGATTGAGTAAACGTACAGAAGCTCTGTCCTCTTTAGATTGTCAGGCCGTAATGCATTGGGATATATTTCACCCACTCTGAGGACAAGTCCACAGGCCATCAAGTTTTAGATTCTATCCTCATTGTTACGTGTCTCCAAACCCCGAATTAAACTGATATTAGCTCTATCGAACGTGCTCTTCCATTTTCGATGAAGAGAAAGGTGCACGATACTCTATACTTGAAAAAGATATGTATGAATGTTTGTGCGTCATCAGACAACGACTCATATAAAGTTCAATTTTCATAATTCACGAATAGATTTCTCGGGAAAAATGCAGAAAAATAAAGAATATTGGAGGAATAACCTAGGACTTCTCAATCTAGTTTCAGAAGCTGCAAATCTGAACTTTAAGATAAGTATAACTTATTTCACCTTTGTCTTGACTAAGTTCTTTTAGGGACAAGATCTATATGCGAGACGTTTGCATCATAATTTTTACATACATCCTTTTCAAAGTTAAAGTTACATGTTCTTGATCCTTCAAAACCTTGAAAGAATTGTGTAAAGTTTATATAAAAATCTACTTTAAATATTCAGAAGAGCCAAACTCAATCTGGTTTCGACTTGAAAGAGTGCTATATATTTACGCCCCTTCGTAGAATTTATGGCGCTAATAGAGGAAGCAATCTGTATCTCTTCAGCAAGATGTGGTAATTGAATCCCCATTGGCCGATACTGTAGAAAAAGTGATACCGAATTGAAATACACTAAGATCCCACCCATCTCGTTACTCTCATTCTTTCATTAAGGGACGTTGCATAATCAATTAATAGAAATATGAACACTGCTACTTGTTATTGTACAAATACTTCATTGAAGCAAAAACTGACTCAAACTCTTCGTTGGAAACCGTTATTAAACATTTTTGATACATGGAAAAGACAAAGAAACAAACAATTAAATAATTTGACTTTTAAACTAGGGTGCTGTTGTTTAATTGCGACTTTTTCTTTGCTGTAAATGTAGTATGTATACGATGAAAATGAGCCAGTTTGTACTTTTTACATGGCCAAAGTTTATATTTTCTAAACTTATCAGCTTCATTGATGATGTGCAAGAATTCTCGTCGACAAAAACAAGAAATATTTCAAGTTTGTTAAAGTTTCATATCAAATAGTCTTGGCATCGTGATAGGCCCCCTGGGAACTTTTTAAGTTGACTAATGATTCCTATTGGATATGGTATTCAGTGAGTCAAAATAACTTGGGTAGACATTCCAAATCAGTTGCGAAAAGGTTTTTAAGGCCATATTTCATAATGGGGGATTTTCACTGAGACGCCCTAATCAGAATAATATTTTTTTCATAAAATATGGGCTTATTGCATATTGATGGAAAGGAAATTTCGTGATGAGTAAAGTTTTCAAAAAATCATATGTCTAAGACACAATTAAATGTCATGAAACGTTTTGAAAATGAATTCGCCTGTATGGAGTGATAACCATGATATAAGAGAGATAGTTATAAATGGATCCGCTCCAAAATTCAATCTATTCTTTCGAAGCTAGTTGCCTAATCTTTCACAAATTTTCATTGATATTCATCGACAACCTTTGGGGATACCGTGTGAACAGACAGAGAACATTTGATGGTATTGTGTGATGTGGACCGATAAGCTACAAAGTAAGAGAGATAATTGTGCATGGATCCGCTAAAAAATTCAATCACTAATCAAAATCAATAGTTCTCCCGGAGTTTTTTTTCGGAAATATTTTACAGCTAGGATCTGTAAAGAATGCCTGATCTCGAAGGTATCAGCTATAAAAAGGTTACCATTTATTTATCATTGAACTGGAATAGCCACTATGTTTTAAGGCCTCGTAAAATGTAATTGGAATCTGACCAAGCGACGTATCCGTAAATTCAGAACCATGCAACGTGCACATGAAAGAATTATGCTGGGCCTCACATAGAGAGACCACAACACAGAACAATACATCCGGGAAAAGACAAGAGTCAGGGACATCATAGAATCCATTAAAAATTTCAAATGGTAGTGGGCTGGCCACGTTGCAAGAATGGCGGACAACCGATGGACATCGCGACTAACGACACGGATCCACCAAGATCATATGCGCAACCGAGGCTGGCAGAATATTAGATGGAGAGACGAGCTAGTTAAATTCAGAAAGTACTGGCTCCCCGACGCCTATGATAGAGAAGTGTGGCGAAGATTTATGTCCAACGACGGACGTTGAAAGAATGATGATGATGATGATGATGATGATGATGATGATGTCGTAAGATACTATATTTTATTTCCTGTAGGTAGAAATGAACCGCTTGCTTTCTTTATCCACTCGATTAAGTGCCCACGAGTGAAGACCGAGGCGGTGTGACATGAAAAGGGGGAAAGAGTGATAAAATTCGAGAACACGCCAAAACAAGCGAGTAAACAAGTTTTATTGTTGCGAGAAGACAGCAGAAAAGAAAGGTTCTTTTGAGGAAAATGTTCCAAAGTTTTCAGTTGTCTGTACGTATCGACGTAAATTCTTTTTAATTAATTTTTTATTATCCAATATGAGCGGTGTTGTCCCCAGAGGAAAAAAAACTTTCAAGTTCTAAGTTAATTTTTTGTGCTGAGGACGAGTGAAGTTTTGTTGTAATATACCTCGTTGAATGGTGAAAGATTTATTTTCAGCATTTAAAAAGCTAATCATGGCATTCAATTGTTTCTTCTTTTTTGCTATTTGATGGGCAACAACTAGTGTAGTTTGTGCTTGCATGTTTTGGCTTTTCTGTCAGTGAGTCATTGAAGAATTGTCAAGGTGTATGTGGCTTGGGTGCTTATGCGCAATAAGGATTAGGCGATGAAGACGTGACTTTTGTGGGTGACTGCCATTGGCTGTACAGTTTTCTGAGATTTTATAGTTTGGTGAACCCTGAACTCGGTACACAAGAGCTTAATCTTTTTTTCCTTGTTTCATGGCTTGCTTTTGATTTTGAAATATCATTCATTCAAATATGATTGGTTGAAAAAAATGTGGATCCAAATGAATCAGAATTCGATGCAGAAAAAAATACCTTTTTTTAATCAATCAGTATACACTGCCTTGAGTTTTCTTTCATCTGCAAGCAGTTACACCGGTCTCACAAAATGATAATAAATGTGCTATATCAGAATCCTCTCAAGAAGTGGGCTTAATGCGCCAACTCGGACACTTTAATTGAGTTGTTCTCGGGGCGTTAGCTTGTTAGTGTACTCTTAACACTAAGGTAGATTTTCAACATGTCAATGCGATGGTTAGGATGTTCTAGGCCGATATGCTATTAACAATATAGTGCTTTGGATCACAGCGATTTTATGCCCCCAAACCCAGATCATTCAGAGTTATTCATTCTCTCTGCAGCTAGAGATGTTCTTGACGATATCCAGTTGATTACTCCTTGAGTGATTGCAATGCTATCCTTGACCTATGATAGAAAGGGAGCAAAATGCAAGCGGGAATATTAACAGTGAGCTGGAGCCAGCAAATCTCATTAACTGGCTATTGTTAATTGGTATATTTCGAAGTGATCATCCTGATCAGGAGATGGAGACATTGGCCTGTGGTTGTCCCTCTACCAGACACTTCGGCTATTTTAATAGAATAATCAACGCAGACTGTTCCGCGTTTCATTGGTTCCAGTTATCGGGCCGCAAAAGTGTGACGTTTTGAATACGTTTAAGAAGCAGGATTGACATGCAATTTACCAAAAAAGCTTACTTAACAAAGAGAGAGGGAATTGGTGGATGCCGTAAGTGGTAGGAAAACCTTAACCAAGTGTTTAAAGTCTATTGTTTCCCACTGTGCTAAAGGGTGTTGAGGACAAAGGCACAAAAATCCAAACCTGAAAAAAAAAAAAGTAAGCCAATAGAATATTAGATGGCAAGTCCACAAAGTATTATCACCATGATGCTCATAATGAAGAGGTTTGGTGAATCTTGGGAAAGGTCTATGTCCAACGAAGAACGCTAAAATGATGATGATGATGATGATGATGATGATGATGATGATGATGATGATGAAAGGAATCGTAGAAAATAGAAGCTGGATGGAGAGGTTATCGGAGGATAGGGTGGCACCAGTGATGACTAGGATGTATACGAATCACTGACCAAGCTACAAAGAACCATGAGCATTCCCGAACGATGGATATTGGTTCCAAAGGTTGGAATCGTTATATTTGTGCAGTCACCATTAACGAAGGCCACTATTTCTTCTGTCTACAATTTCAGGAGTTCTTTACCAAGAAGATTGGTCTGTGTAGACAGCAGATTCATAACTACATGACCGACTTCCCTAGACTTGACTAAGATGAAGTGGTTAGTCCTATTGCAGAAGAGGAGGTTTTGGTGGCGTTGAAACTGGTCAGCAGTAACTAACCAATGGGGGTGGGTGGTCTTCTCTACCAATTATACGTCAGGCTGCCGTAGATGACTACTTTGTTCACCAACTGGCTAGTAGACCGAGGAAGTATCCTGCGGAAGTTAACGATGGGTGTAGTTTCATTGTTGAAGGACGATAAACATGGTGGGAATGGAGTATATGATTATAGGTTTATGACTTGGGTTATATTTGGTTGAGATCTTGACGATGTGGTTGCAGAACTTCCTAATTTGCCCCAAGCAGATCTGCTTTGTTAAGGCAAGAACTCTCCAAAACAACTCGGATCTTTTTCGTTCGATCCAAGAGAGATCTGAAGATGACATTGGAATCGTGCTGATTCATTCAAAGAGATTCGATATAGGATTGGAAAATGACTATAATTCTATTTTTCTACCCTTATAAAAACAGTGAGACAGAAGACCTCAACCTGCTGATTCATAGCTTCGGGTCAGTAACAGTAACGCATATTCAAGTATATCCTGAAGGGTGAATATGTTTTATTAAAAAATCTCATTCAAGTGCCATGGTTTATTCATCAAAAGGTAAGACTCAGAGTGTATCACAAACCTTTTAAAAGATCTTCCAGACAGTTATAAATTCTGTCAGGGCTATTGTCATATATATTGGTACTCAACTGGCGTCAAGCTCTCTGAATCTTTTGAGTCCCAAACTGCCACGCAAATCGATGATTTTGGACCAAGAGGACAACTCAAGGAGAAATTACAGTTACTCTTCTATTTTGTCCTTCGTTTGCTCTTACACTCCTCTCATGGAGAGTACTCTCTTTTTCTATTGCATTGGTTCTCGTCTGTATAACGTTAACTTATTGTGGTGAGTACAATTACAAATACATTTTCTGCAATAGTTCAATGGAAACTGAGTTTGATTACGATCAAAAGATTACTTCAAAGGTTGACCCAAGGGGCCAGCATCTCAAACTGAACTCTTTTGTTTATTTCCTTAAGCATTTTGTTTACGTTCCGGTATGAATACGGACAGACCCCTACTACACTATATTTATTGCTTTTAGTTTATTAATACGAATTATTAAAACATATGCCTTTGACACAAAGTTGGTTTGACTGAAAGAGTATAAGTATACAAATAGATATTTCCCTTTTAATTATATTTTTGCAAATGTATTAATTTATGTTTGACATAAGATTTTGCATTTCAATTCCTAAATAGAATCACCAAAGTCTCGGTTGATACTGAATCGATTCATTGATGAGCCAACCCAGCATAACAAAAACAGGAATCCATATCACTTTTGTAATGATCCAAAACTAGATTATCTTTGACCCTTAATCAAATAAATAAATCGAAATAATAGAAATGAACAAAGAGACGAAATAACGAATATGTATGCAATATAAATTTATTTATAGAATAATAACAATGAATGAATCATTGGGAAATAATGCTTCTTGCACCGAGAAGTACTCATCAGTTTGATTGGAAACGAAAGAGTCAATAAAATTAAAGTTGTTAAGAAAGTTGGCCTTGTTCGTGTATGCATGCGTCTATAACTTACTCGCTTGTCGTTGGTAAATGTGAGATTGCCTTGTCTGAGCCCATTTTGTCAAGATCTTTGGAGAGTCTTTTGATTCATCATCATCATCATCGTCATCATCATCATCAGTCTTTTAACGTCCGTCGTTGGACATGGACCCTCTCCAGGATTTGCCACACTTCTCTATCATGGGCGTCACGGAGCCAGTACTTCCTGAACTTGTCTAGCTCGTCTCGCCATCTAATATTCTGCCGGCCTCGGTTGCGCATGTGATCACAGGGGATCCATGTCGTGAGTCGTGATGTCCATCGGTTGTCTGCCATTCTTGCAACATGGCCAGCCCACCGCCATATGAGATTTTTAATGGATTCTATGATGTCCCTGACTCTTGTCTTTTCTCGGATGTACTGTGCTGTCTTGTGGTCTCTCCATGTGAGGCCCAGAATTATTCTTTCATGTGCACGTTGCATGGTCCTCAATTTACAGGTCTGTCTCCAGGTTAGGTTCCATGTTTCGGCTCCATAAGTGACTATTGGGAGGATGCATTGGTTATACATCTTTCTCTTTAGGATTAATGGGATCTTCTTATTTTTGAAGGTTGAGCTAGCTCTGCCAAAGGCTTGCCATCCTAGTGTGATTCTTCGCTTGATTTCTTCTTATTTTGAGGGTTTCATGGAGATTCGTTGCCCTAGGTAGATGTAGTGGTCTACTTCCTCCAGTTCTGTGTCCTCGATTTTGATCTTTTGATTAAGGGCCGACAAAGTCTCTCGAAACAAACCTCAATCTACTTAAAATACTTCGGAAGCATTCTTCCTCTCTTGAGACATTTTACTCGTAGTAGGCCAACCTGTAACTTATGACAAACAGAATTCTAGAAAAAGTAAGATTTATTTCTGAATCTGATAAAAAAATCCTTTTAACGAGTGAATAGTCTTAAACAACCATCTTCACATACACACACACACATATATATATATATATATATATATATATATATATATATATATATATATACATATACACATAAATACATGCACATCAACAGACAAAATTAGGAATCGAGTTAACGTAATCAAATGACTTGCCCACACAAAAGTTTAGAAATAAACTTTGCAACAATCTTTTTAAATCCTAACTATATCTATCTCTCCACAATATCTTAGTTTAAATAAACAGGTGATTTGAGGAAAAAGTTTGTCAAACGTTGATAAAGCAGATTAGCCAGCAGATTAATAATGGTCCTAGATTTACTTTAAACCGGGAAGCAACAGATAACGTTGCACTTGAATATTTAACCGCGTTGAAAACAGCTGTTACGGTATCGTTACTCAGTAATTAACGGTTAGTAGCATAAGTACTTCCGGTAATGACCTTTTTGCTCTTCTATCAATCACAAGCAATTACGTTGACAGTTATGGATCAAAAACTGTTGAAAATTTCTCGTGCCCACAGCAAATGATTAGTTTTATTTGTTTATTTTTCAAACCAGCAATAATTAAATGCTATGAGATTCGTATGATTGGCTCCTTCAGAAGAATAAACTGCGTACGGATATATGATTATAAGTTCACTCAAGTATTGCTGTTAAAAAAGCAGTCGTATCTCGAATGAAGCCTCCATGAAATGATGACCATAGGGTCAGTCATATTTTCCGGTCTCAAAGATCATTACCACTGAACCAGGGCGCTTGGGAATACCTCAAGATATCATCAAATTTAGTTGATTCTCCATCACAATGTCTGCAACTAGATGAAACTCCTGTGTGAACTGAGATCCTTTCTATATATTTCATCCTCTTTGATGTAGATATACCCAATTTTAGTGTATGATGAAGTTGGACTTGGAATAAAATTTTGACATCCTACTCAGGAAATATATTTGTTATCCAGACAAGTTTCCTGACTTCTCTCTCTCTCTCTCTCTCTCTCTCTCTCTCTCTCTATATATATATATATATATATATATATATATATATATATATATATATATATATATATATATGAGAAAGAGAGATAGAATGATGACGATACATGATTCTCCTGACAGTGATGAAAGCAACGCCAATTAGAAAAAATCAGTTAATTCCAATCTTTTGAAGTTGCTAATTCGAAAAAATTGGAAATAAAGTATATTAAAGTAATAACAAATTTTCTACTCAATTCAAATAATTTATATCTTGTCGGATTATATTGTTCCGCTAATAAAGGCAGAAATGTGTGTGCATGTGTGTTGAAAAAGAAAGAGAGAATGAGTACCGTCAAAATTATTGTGCAGTTTTTTTCAAAATTGATTCTATTTTTGAACCCCATTGAAACTACAAAGATATAAATTGTAATGCATGTTTTTATCCATCAGCATCATTCAAGGACTTGGTAAATCAACAGAGGATCTTTAGTGTAGAGTGCAGTCCCCATACTGTGAGAACTAGGCTTTGAGGCAATATAATAATACTACTAATGCTAAGAGGGGAGTGCGGTCAATATACCCCAGTTGAACAAATAAAGGGCTCGGTTTGCTACCTCCCCACACCTACCAGATGATACCAGATGAAGGCCGTAGAGTGCAACGGCCGAAACGTTGTATGAAAAACAACCAAGATGAGGATAGTCCGAATATTAATAGAAATAATGTCAGATCTTATTGATTTTGACATGAATATGATTTCATATACTGTCTTCATTCTCTCGGGGACAGCCTTTTTGATGCTGCATCATGTCAGTAGTCTCATCTTGATGGTTTTTTTTTTCCAATCGGTTCATGATCTTTGTTTTGAATGTCCAACAACTGTAGTAAGACGCTTGCTCTTCCCAAAGTACAGAATCTCTCCTACAGCTATAATCTATTCCTTGTGGTATCCATGGATCAATGACTCACATAAAAGAATCATACACAAAATTTCCCACATAAAAGCGCACATGAAAATTGCCCACACAGAAAAATAGTTTGCAATTTTTACTGTCTTAAATTTATTCATGTTTACGATAAAAACCAAAATTTAGTTCATCATCAATTTGGGGAGGGGGGGGGGGGTAATTAAAATGGAAATATAACCAAATCTGCATTTCAAAGGAAACAAATTCATTTATTAATTTTAACAAGAATTATACATATTTTTTTATAAGTGTCTGTAAGTGTAAAAGCCTTTATATTTCAGTCTCTCTTTGTATGTAAAGTATAATTGTACAAATGTACTTTCAAGTTGACATGCAAAGGCTCGATGGATAAATCATGGTGGCTTCTGGATCGCAGCCCCCACCCCCACCCCGACCAGCACGTCTGACGGTTGGCGAGGCCAGCACCCCAAAAAGGCTTAAAGAGGGCTAACAAGACTGAACGTTGGTTTTATAGACGGGGACTGCTTTTCGGGTTCTTAGGCAATGGCATCACTCGGATTTGTTACGGGTTTGGATATTGATTTCAACTAAGGAAATACTTTTGATAATTCGTAATGATTTTTGCATAAAAAAACACAGATCCATCCGTCATGGGTGAATGGTTCTCCATTCCTTTTTGGTCAAAAAAAGGCCAAGGAGTTATCAACGATTACATCTTGCTTCAATGAAAGAGAAAGATGCTTGCTTTCTCAGCACCAGATTTGTCATGTGATTATCAGCACAGGAAATTTTGTAGTTTTTTTTTAATGAAACTTTTTTTTTATATATTCATTTTCAATTACCCTGAATAATGCTAGGACTCTGAAACATATTTTCATTGCGAATCATGTTAGAAAAAATAACTGATAAACCTAATCCCACGAGTTGTGTTTAATACAACAGAAAAAAAAGATTTTGCATGAAAATCACAAAGATTTTTCTTGGAGAAAACTTGAATCTTTTGATTCTGAGATTTACTTTTATTTTTAATGGTTATCAAAGAGAGAAAAACTTCCTTCTTTCTTTCTCGTTTATTATTTTTAGCCTAAATGAATAAAAGAGGTTTTATTCTTCTACTTATTCTCAGTAATTCTTTTCAGACATTTTTTCATCTCCCTTCTTGTCTGAAATAAAAATGTAGATAATAATCACACATTTAAAATTCGAACAGTCGGAACGAGTAATTAACTTTGAGAAATGTCACCTAAAGGCTCTATAATATATTTTGAGAAGGTTTTCACAAAATAATCTGGCCCAGAAGACTAGCTTCTTTTGAATACATTCATGTTTTCCAAAATGTAAACTCAGTCTTACTATATTCAGCTATACTAGCAAGACATTCAGCTTGGCAATTACAGTGGATAAGAAATAAGATGCTAATCTCTCAACAAACTTTCCCTTTTTCTTGTAGTTGGGTGTGCAAAGTGTGCTTGAGGAGGTGGTTTTACAGTCATAAGTACAGCAATAGAAACTAGCTTGAGTGCCAGTTGCGAATAGAATGCTCAACTCAAATAAGGATCAGTAACTAACATTGAGGGCCAATTCAATTGTGGCCAATCTGCTTGAGTTGGTTTGGATGTCCCATATTTGGGTGTTAATGCATTGAAATGGGTCAATGTGAGATTTTCTCTTCTTCCTGTATACAGAAACACCTCTATTGCATATTCATTCTATCAATTTGGAGTTCACTGCCCTGGGGCATTTTCACGGTCTAATCAGATCACGTGAAACTCATATGTGACGTCATTCAAAATCAGCGAACACACGTTATATGTTTAATTATATTATGCTGAGTCAGGCAATCGGCATAATAACCTAACTTGCAATGACAAAACTATTTCATGATACTTGAAAACGGACACAGAAATCTAAAAGAATATTTATATGATCCACCTGCATTTTGGTACAAGTGCACCAAATCAAACAGCCAGATAGATATTTATAGAGTGATAAAACTTTTCTAAAAGGTCATTACTCAGTGATGTTAACAGTAACTTACAAACTTTCAGCTTACTAGCAAGTGTAAATAGTCATAACACAACAAAACCAACAATGCTGTAGCAAACATCTTCACTCTTCAAAGACCGGAAATCAAATGGGAAGAGCAGTTTTTACAAAAATGAACAGAAAGTGATTAAAGCAAAATGAGGAAGCTCTATATCTCTGCATACATCAATTAACTAATTGACTACTCAGATGCCAACTAAATTAAACTACTGATTAAATGAAGGCTATCTTAATTCTTAAAACAAGTTTATGATCTCCCTTAACTATAAGAGGCTTTTTAAGTCTCAAAGATACACATTTAGGTCCAAATATTTGCATTGGTCAGCAGATAAAAATACAAATTTCTCAGTGATGAATATTAAGGCATGCCAGTTCAAAGGTGCATGTTTGGAAAGGGCTGGACTTTATGGTGTGTGCAGCAGCTTACCATGATTGCCTTGTAAAATAATTTTCTTTCAGTATATATTTCATAGCTACAATATTCTTGTCATTTTTTTCCTTGTGAAAATCTTCAACATGAAATAATGAGACAGTGTTTTGTTTATGATGTTTTTAATAGCAACAATCAAAACAGAAATATATCATGGTTAATTGTGATAACAATCGAAATAGTACCTCTTTAAAATGTCATTATATCATCTATGATTTAATCTAATTTTGTACTTTAGAAAAATTTGGCAAAGAAAGACCTTGATTTTCTCTCTCTCTCCCCAATAACCAAATATTTTAAATCTATAAATCTATGCTCATGAATACAGATAACGTAATATATTCAGTCAAAAAACTATCTCTTTTTCAAGATGAATTTTATTGTAAATCGAGCAACTTCCTCATATTGAGAACCATAAATATAAACAACTTCAAACGTAACACTGTAATGTCCAATGCGCGGACCAACCTATTTGATGAATATCAGCTTCATACAATGACCAGTTGTTGAATTACCTCGGTGTATACACACGAACACAAATTATAGTCAAATAAATTAGAATTAGATTTGAAACAGTAACAGTCTCTTCATTGTTGATGAATTTAACAACGTTTATATTATACATATTCACACTTAAGTGTTATGAATCTTATGAGTCCGTAAATTTACTAAATGTAAATTGCAACATTTGTAAGCGTTTCATACAGAGAATGAAACACTTACAAATACAACTTATTAAAAATACAAAATCTCTTGACAACATCCATGCTAGAGATTTGTGGCAATTATGGTAGACCAGAGTGATAACAACAATGAAAACAATGTTGAAACTAAAGGTGCTTAAAGACCACAAAACTAATTATTACGCCATAAAGAACAAAAAGAAAGAAGGTAGTTTGAAGAGGAGTTCTTTACAGGATATAAATCAGCTGAACTTTTCCTGAGCCAAAAAAGTTAAGTTTAGATTTTTTAATGAATGTTTTGAAAGCTACGATTTTTTCTTTTCAGAAACTAAAGGAACTCCAGTTCATACGTATCACCTTTAACAAAATTCTCTTTTCCACTGATCCCACCATGAATTAATATTTTATCATCGTAACAACAACATACGTGCCCTGCACGTGCTACAGAACTAATTCCTGTTTTGAAGAACTCCATTTTCTTTGTAGACAAGACATAAATTTCTCCCACTGGCTGCTTGTTTTTGCCATCAAATGTCTCTCCTCCATGAATTAGAATAAATCCATGGCCTCCGATGGCAATGTGATTTTTTCTACCATTCGGCCGTTTACTCAGTGGAGAAAAGTCCTTACAAATAGCCTCCAGCTTCCTGGCTGTGTCACTTGATATCTGTGATGGGGCACTGATACCACCAATTATTTCAACTAATCTATCATCTCGTCCACCAATCAAGTAGATTGAGTGTCCTGACCCTGAACAAGTATGGCCAGATCGAGAGTCAACTGTCCTACTCAGAACATCGTAATGCCATTTTCCATGAGAGATATTCCCTTTCAGCATATGCGCACTACTGTGTCTGCGGTGACTGTGGAGACTTCCTTCTCGGCCAATGACCAAAATTCCACCATCTTTACAAATGATAGCTGTATGGGAACTTAGTCCTGCATCTTTTGGGTAGCCAGAATTTTCCACTTCCCTCCACAGGCAAGTCTCAGTATCAAAGCAATATAAATTGGATGTTCGAGATTTTCCATTCCATCCTCCAATTAGCAGCATATATCGATCTTGCAATGTAGCCGAGGAATGATGGCTCAGGCACGGACTGCCTTCTGCTTGTGATTCATTCCAGATTCCAGTCTGCAAGTCCAACCAATATAAATTACTAACGGGTATTTTGTTTTGCGTATCAATTAAGCCACCATGAATGTATAATCTATTTTTTATAATGCAAGCAGTGTGAAAAGCTACACAGGGGCCAACGGAAACAAGCGACTTCCAATCGACAGACGATGTAGTCTGCTTGGTCATTTCAACTTAAGGTTCAGTTATCTGAAAATGGAAAAATAGTAATTCTTTATCAAAGTTTGAAAAACAGTGAGAGAATGGATAAATATAAAAAACAATACATTGAGCAAAAATGTAGAAGATGACTAAGCTCAATTTATAAAGCTACTATATTTTTTTTTTTTAGATTCATCATGATTTTTCAAAAAGCTTTCTTCATAAGATTCATTGAAATCGTTATCAGTCTTGAAAAATCAAAATTAATAAACTAATATACCAACTTTTGTTCGGACAATTTAACCTCTTTTTTTGACCTTCATTGTTAACTCAGCTATCCAGATGATTCATTCTATGGCTTCTTCAGGTGAAAAATGTAATATCCAGAAGTAAAGAGAGTCTCTCCTGTTTGTCTCTTTTCAGTGGTGCAAAACAAAAAACTTTATCAAACAGAAAAATTCAAATACAAGCCAAAATGCTTGTTAATATTCTATTACAGCACTGCATGCAGTACAACTCGTTCTACAATTTCAACATGGAAAAGTTTTCATTTTCTTGCTTTGTTAGACGAAGAATTCCTTCTCGTGTCTCTCTTGAGTAGAGAAAAAAATATGGTCAATGCATCTGAATCGGCCAAAACGTTGTATCGACAACAAAGATGGGAAGAAGAGATTAAACTGTCTGAACAAAAGTTAGTATGTTAATGACTCTTTTCAAAGTTATAGACAATAATAAGCTAGTTTTAATATTTCTGAAATGAGTCATTCTCATTATTCATGAGTTGTTTGGATTGATATTCTCATTCTTATTGATTTTATCACTATGTTTCAGCAAATGCATTTTTGGCCTTCTTTGAATGAAGGGATCATTTAAAAATTAAACTTCTTATCTATTGAGTTTCTATTATGTATATCCTAGACCCAAACTCTGTGCAGGTCATCAAAATATCCTAGACAACATTCCTATCATGTTCTTTTTTTCGGGATGTTTTTCAGGAATGTTCTCCTGAAGAATGGTCCATTTCAAACCTTTTCCACATAACACAGCTATTAGATTACACTCATAACATCCAGGTTTATCATCCATGATAAAAGGATGGGTACCAAGTTGATCAGTTCGATGAAACTGGCTGACTTCATATGTTTAAGAATCACCTGAAAATAGGCTGATAATATTGACCCAGTCTTTGCTCAATAAATGACATGCAGAACCCAGCAGTTGATTATCATAATGGAATATCTATGTCTCCTTTATTGATCTTTGGACAGTCTTTGGAAAATGGTAGCTCACTGTGGTGTCCTATCAACTGCTTACATTCTTCATTCAAGTTGTCAAATTTTTTTGTACAAGATCTGGACATGTCTTCTCAGATTTGTTTTTTACTTTCTATGTTTTTTTCAATCTATTTCCAGATTCAATTAGGTCTGATTTTTTTTTCTTTTAGTCAGATCTATCCCAGAACTTAGTTAAATTACTCTTGTCAGCTTATACTATGACTGTATTTTTGTTTGTGACTGTTCTCCTTTTATCAGTATTTGTATTATCCTCAATTTTAGAGGGAGAAGCCAGCCAATCCCTTAGCCTCAGCAAACAATAGAAAGCCATACCCAATGGAAATATCATAAGGTCTGGCATGGTTGAAAAGCAACATTTAGGGAAGAAATCCAAATAATAGAGACCCTCACTGGAGAATATGTACAGTGAAAGAGGCAGCTTAGATCAGCCTGACTAAAGGCTACGTAAGTCACACCAGTATAGAGTTTAACACAAAGAATATACTCATGGTCAGTTGAGAGAAACCATTGCAGGAACACCCTCACTCAGAAGAATTGTATCTATGGTGTTTCATCCATGTATTGAGAAGATTAGCATATGTGTGGATCAACTCAATATGCGTAGTCATCTTTTTTCAGTCTGATGATGAATAAAGATAGAAACCACACATACAGAAGTTTCTGTCATCCAGATTTCGAACTATCCATTGTAGGGTAGAGGTAAAACCAACAAGGATGAGAATATTTATCTGATGTAGTCATGGAATAATGTCTGAATTTTAGATAGAAACTTTTTACAATAATCCTAACTTTTCAAGATCCTAAATTTAAGATCCTAAATGTCAAAACTGGTGAAACTTAATGAAGATATCACAGGAGTCATTTTATTCTTGGCAATGTCAGATTATACATTTATTTATCTATGTATAAGCATATAGATATACATGCTCTCATGCAATAACAACAATGCAAATCCAAATTTTAAACATTTTGGCAGCACAATAATGTTAAAGAAGAGAAAAAAACTGTTGAGTCATTAAAATTGACATGGGTCAGTGTAACAAGATTTTGGACTGACACCAAAGTTTTTCTAGATTGAAAATTCTGTTTAGATTAAATCATTCATTAAGACTTTGCACATTCATCCCTTATTCAGGGCACCAGATACAAAATATCAAAAACAGTTTAAAAGGAAACAAACCAGGGACGTTGGCCAAAAAACTATCATTGAGTTTCTGACAAATCAACTTGAATCTAACAAGAAAATGAGGCAATCAGCTCTCCATATGGGCTTTTCCCTTTCTAATGGGCTCTGTCATGTTTGCAACGAAGATAAGATTATCATATAAGACAGTCAGAAACCGTCAATCTTTAGATATAAGAGTACAAAAAATTAATGATTGAAGAACACCACTATGAATGCATAAAAGGGACAAACACAAACACTGAAACTGATTGAACATCAAAACTCATGATTGATTTAATCCAATATACATTGTTTGAAACATTTTCAATAATTAATTGATAACTATTGTTATATTCTAATCATATCTTGTAACAGTTACAATTTCTTGGGACAGTATACGAAAACATAGTTCTAGTCAAAAAGAGTCTCCATCACGGCTCGGCTACATTATATTGTAGTCATATAAACCTGTAAGAAATGGATAAATTTCTGAATAAGAAACATACTACTGATGGATGTCATTCTGAAACTGAAGTGGACTCAAGTGCAACCAATTCTCTCACTAAGAATGTTAAGAATTGGCCTAATCACAAATATGATGAAAGTTATCTGTGCTTTGGTTTTCCCTTGGACTGGAAATGAAGACCAACCATTGCTACAGTGTTTGGTATATGAATATAAAATGTCAAATGAATCAATGCTTCCTCGCAAGTTAAACAAACTTTTAAAAAACTGACCTATTCCAACAACATTTTTTCAAAATGTAGAATAACAATCTCTGAAAAGACTCAATGCTTCTTATGAAATATCAGAAATGATTGCACTAAAAATATATATATTCTAGCCCAGTCGCTTATTTTACCTGCATGCAGAAAGATAGTTAAGACAATGCTAGGAGATGGAGCAGAAAAAGAGATAAGTAAAATTACACTGTCAATACAATTCACAGGCATATCTTGGTAATGTTTGCAGATATAGAGGAAAATATGTGCCATAAAAAGCTTCGAAGTTTGAATGTCACTCAGCACATTGATGAATCAATAGATATTTCCAACAAAGAGCAGCTATTGGCATTCATTCATTTTATTGAGGGAGATCAAAAAGTAAATCAGTTCCTTTGCTGCAAAGAATTGCACATCACTACAAAATAAGATGATATTTTTCATAGTTTGAATGTAAAATGGAACTAAACAGAGATTGTAAGTTTGGATTCATAATGATGAAGGCAGGTTCTATCAAGGGTTTTGTATCGTTTATAAAAACAATACCAGGATGTTATTACAACACCCTGCTTTTTGCTAAAGGAGGCTTTAATGGCAAATACATAGTGGGATAAATTGAAGGAAGTTTTAGATCAAGTTATCAAAACGGTGAATTTTATTGAAATCAGATCAATAATAACTTGTTCATTCGCGTAGCTTCATATTGATATGGATTCACAACACGGATGTTCATTTTTGCTTACTGAGGAGGTACTCTGCCATGTACATGAACTCCGACAAGAGCTGCTTCCTTTTTTTGAGCAAGTAAATCCAAAACACTTTTGTGAATTTTTATAAAGAGAATTTTGGATTCCAAGGTTAGAATAATTGACTGATATATTTCAACACCTTAATAGCTTGAACAGAGGTAAGCAAGATAAAAGCACCCAATTGCTAAACACCAAACAATTTGACTGGGTTCATAACACTTTAATGTGAATTTCAAATAGTACTGACTTGACACTAACAGAAGGAGAAAAACTGGCTGCTATATCTGATGATTGTGGATTGAAAATCAAATATAAGGAGTTGTCTATTGAAGAATTATGGATTTCTGTCAAAGAAGAATATTGTTTAATAGCTATTAAAGCATTGATCAGTTTAGAGCAATTTTTAACATCATACTTTTATGAATCAGGATTTTCTAAACTTATCAACATTAAGAACAAAAGGAGAAAAACTATTCAATGTATTTGTGGAAGAATGAGAATCTGTTTATCGTACTTATGCCCGAATAATGGAAAAATAGCCGAAGTACATTAGGCTCATGTTTTGCACAAGCATACTTAATAAAACTAAGTACTGCATTTCTTCATGTATAACATGATTCTAGGATAATATAAGTACTGGATTTAGAAGTGGAAAGTAGGTTTAAAATTATGGTCTCTTGTATAAAACGGCAACTTGATTTGGCACGATTTCGGGAGTCCCATTTGTTTTTTTTTGCTTTGGTCTTCCAACTTTGTGTACTGCAATACTGCAGTTATGTAATAAGTGCCCATTATATTTATGCGGGGTACTGTTAGAATGGTATTCTATCAAATGAAATAACATAACAAAAAATGAAAAAAAAACCAAAGTAACCTACCTTTGCACATCTTGTGCACTCAATTAAATTGATTTGAATTTTATTTATGGTTATTTATTTTAACCTTTAGCCTGCACCCTCACTCAGACCTGCATCTGTACCTGAATTCCTGGCGGGGGGATCTTTGTTGAAATGTTTTGGTCTGATTCATTTCATACTTTACATTAGCTGCACAGGTAAAATATATTTCTCAGTAGAGGTAGAATAAGGAGTTGTCAGCAAATGGGCTTAATTTTAGTAATGTATAAAAAAAAGATTTCTGCATACATTCAATTATAGTACAATCCCCCAATTTTGGCTCAGATTTTGGTATAAAATCTTTTGTTATATACAAAGGATTACGTAATGTAGTAGTTTTTTAAAATTATTTTCATATTTGAACTTTCAAAGCATAGTTTTCTCTACTTTCCATGTGAAGTGCACTCATGATATTTTACTTGGTCCCTTGTACACTTCAAGGTCAAAAAGTTTGAGAACTACTGATGTAAGATAACGAAACATGACAAAACATAATTACTTATCTGATAACCCCCGAGCTTCAATATTACTGACATCCTCAGATGTTTTCATACTGGATAAGTTCGGTGATTATGCAATATCCTTAAATCTTTCATCATATTAGTATCAATTAGTGTTCATAGAAATTAATGTTAGAGGAAACCAAATGAATATATTAAGGAATTGACTAATGTTAAATAATATGATTAAAAATCGATTAAGTATTCTAAGCAATGCTTTTCAACAATAGGCATAATTAATTTATATATCTACAATTATGATTGGTTAGTTTTTTTACTGGCATGTCAAACTACTGAAGCCCCTATTCACCGTGATGGTGACCCTTGTTCCCTCAAAACTCTACAAAAAGAAATGTTTTATTTTAAACTCAATTCTTTTTTTAAATTCCAATACAGTTTCTCTACCTATAAAATGGTCAAAATCAAATAAATAGCTGTAATAGTTTTAATAACTATTATCAATACCAGGCTAGTTTTCCTGAACTCACTGAATGTAAGTCTCCAGTAAGTTGTACAACAATATTTTCTTAATACAACAGTATTCCCAATTTTTTCAAATTTTATTCTTGAATGAGGTACTGCAACATTATAAATAATTTTGACTGGCTTTTTACCTTCATCCTAACTTTCCGTTGCTTTTTAATGCAACTTTGAGCAATGATTAAACAGCACAATTAGAAAATAAAGAGTAAGCCAGAGTGGGGTCCGCAATACACCTGGCTGCTCAAAAAATATGTTTTATTATCAGGTTACAGTCAGATTCTATGAAAAATTTAGCCAAACTGGCATAAACACTGAGAGAATGAGAAATTCACATCCATGGATTTACTACAAATGGAAAATAAGGGTCCCATTAAACATTACAGTTACATTATAAATAGAATACCTCTCTCACTCTGAAACAATAAAAAAGATTTCTCTCATAACCAACAAATTCCATGAATGTTTGAAGGTCCTAGTCTGAACGTCTGAATTTTGGAAAAGCTTCCGCAAATGAAAGTTGTAAGTATTACTGATTCTGATGAAAGTCTTGTCATCATTAAAAACATAATCTGTTGTAAGTCAAATAATAACAAGGTTATGTCTTTTTTATTTTTATCTCTGCTACAGATCATTTTTTTTCCTTTTTACTATTTCATCAGATGTTTTATTCACTGTTCATTGATACACAGAATTGGGTATCAAAATAAAGCAACATTGGACTTTATCAATTTTTCTAATCAAAGAACTTACAAGTCCAAGAAAAAGAAGTGAATTGAAAAAGAAATCATCCAGACTTCCCATTAAAGCCATTTGTAAGAATGAAGAAATGATCATCAACCGCTTGTGCACAAAACAGGAAGATTTTTCATGCTCAATGCACTTAGGTGGAAATTTCAGTTGAAAAGTTCTTTGATACAACATAATCTATGATGAAAATGATGGCAGTGAGCAGGGGAACAGTGTTCCCTTACTTTCAAGTTTCCACGGGGGAGGGAGGTTCAGCATCAACTTCCTTTACTTCTTAAACTCACCCTCAAGGACCTTAGAGTACCCCTAGGTCCTAAAACCCATTTTCATCACTGAACATAATGCTGAATGTCTAAGGTCAGGGAAAACTTCCACTAATAAGGGTTGTAAATAATACTAATTCTTATCAAAGTCTCATATTTGAGAAAAAAATGTTTTAAGGTGTTATTTTTAACTTTAATTTCAATAATAAGTAAATGCTTAGATCATACAAAATAAGATGCTGATGTATCTGCTAATAGTATCGAGCAAAGACATAAAATCCATTCATCTCTTGAATGCTAAATCTCACTTTTTCACAATGAAAATAGCTTTTTGCTGTTGAGATATGAAATGGATAGTCCCACTACAAACTTAATTAATAATGAAAATTAATTTTAACGTCAATGAGAGCATCATGTAATATCTATATTTTGAAGGATCTTTCATCAGGATATGAAATGTAGGAAACTATTAGCGCAAAAATTCAATGAATGATAATTATAATTGTAATGAGATCACTAAGCACCCCTTGTTAACCGTTGGTAGAAACCGTGATAGAGTGTGAGCCTAATGATACTTGCACCCCTACCACTAATTTTGGCAGTACCATTTAAATAGTATAAAACATTGGTGTTTCACTTTTGTAGTACATGGTACTTAGAATGAATTTTGTCCAATAATCCTCTAAATCAGTGTTTCGAGCCCAGGTAAAAACCAAAATTTTGAAGGCTAATTTTTTAGGTCAGACTTCCACACGGGAAGATTGACGCAGCATGATTCTTTCAATTCTCTATTTATCTTTCTCCCCAATTAAATCTTCTGTCAAACTAAGATAAGCTTTGTAAATACAAATATGTCCTTATGTTTTCTTCAAATCAGTCTTCTTTATTTAACATCAACAGAAGTTAATCCCCTTGACTAAACATATGCAAGCCAAGAGATAATTATACATAAGTATAAGGTAAATGGTAAGTAGTGTTGCGAACTCATTTTTCAAGTTTACATCAGAAATTAATTCAAAAAAGAAAAAATCTAAAAACATCTAGAAACTCCTGATAGATACAATAAAAAATCTAGGAAACATATCACGTATTATCAATAAGATAAAAGTGACTTTAATCGGCAATGTTTACAAAATTAAAATATCTTCTAATTTATCAGTAATATTAGTTATTTTATTACTGTGAATTGAATAAGAATATTACTTATTTAATTAAAAATTATCAAGTAGCAATTTCTGATATCTAGTCGTAAGCCAGAACATCAAGATTCGCAACGCTGAGCAATACCATATACGAGAATAGTGGCTATCATCAAAATTAAATTGCCAACTAACACGGTTCTAGCTAATAAGATCGATGTGCTGTGTGTTTATTGAAATCAAACATAAATACCCCATTAAAATAAAAAATTTCATTTTTTTTTTACTTACGAAACAATATTTCGATTAATTTTATCTGATGATATTGTTAGTGTGATTACGTGAAGCCACTTCCTGTTAGCGACATTTTCGCTTGTAGTTGCCATGGCTACTGACAATCACTTCCTGTTACTTGTCTGCTGAACCATCTCAAACGTCATTTCCGACATTCTATCGTTATGGCTGTTCAAATTGTACATTACTCATATTTCTGACAAATATCTACGAATAAACACTCTCTTTATCATTTTTTTTTCGCTTTTTGCATAATACTTATTATGACTCAGTGTATTTTGATACAAGGTAAGTAAATATTCAAACGAATGTTCAATTTATATTATTTTAATGTTAGGTCTACTCAGTAGTATAGACGGCGGACGAAGTAGGCCTTTTTCTTTATTGAAAATAAATGAATACTCAGTCTTCGTCTTTGTAAAACAGATATTTTTTTGAAGTGAAATCAACTTCGAAATCCTTTTAAATCCATTTAATTGAGCTGACTGTTCATGGAAATATAATAACATGAAGGATGCTACGTTTGGAATCAAACAAGGCTATCTGAAACCCCCCCAAAATAGATGTCAGTCATTGTTGCAACGAAGATAAAACCGATTAACTTTACTTAAGGTTTTAAAATTTACCTTGAGCTTACGTGATACAAAATGACAGTTCTAATAATCTTAACTTAGAATCTTAAATTAAGTTGAATTCCTAAATCATATGAAGGGGTGTATAGAAAGAGAAGTTATTTAATGTTCGTTTTTTCCCGATGGCGTTTTTAACCGCTAGTCGATAGTTCTGAGAATGGCAGAAATATTGTGTTATGACCAGATTTGAACAGGTTAACAGCGTTTGTAAGGAATTAAGTCACTCAAAATGGGAGTGATTAAAGAGAGGCAGTGTTCCAAACAGACAAAGCCTCTAAGATGGGGGATAATGAGAGAATTAAAAAATAAATTATTTCTTGTTTAGATAATACGACCTCAGATTATTCTTTTTTAAAGTATTAATTCTCAAGATAAAAAAAATGCAAGAATTTGAAGAAAGAAAGGAAAGAAAAAAAAGAAAGTAGACTAAACAGAGTTCATAACTAATGTATACACTTCATATATATATATATATATATATATATATATATATATATATATATATATATATGTATGTGTATATATATATATATATATATATATATATATATATATATATATATATATATATAGTTATGACTTTTCCTTTTGCAAATGAATTATATTGTATTTTGGACTTTATTTTTCCTTTTGATGCAATGATTAGTTATTATTGTTCTGAACGTTTTAATTGAGATTAACTTAAAAAATCAATAGGAAACAAATATTTTTCAATACTAATATTAATATTTTTCATCACAGAAACATATGTTGACAAATATTGTGAAATGTTGCAGGTTTTGAACAGAGTCCATTCTTTTTCTTGTTACAATCCAAGATGTGTGATTTTAATAGGAATAAAATTGAAGTTTTGGCTTGTGAAAATAATAATACTTTCTGACTTGGACACGAATGAACATTGATTTTAGGCTGACCTAGGGCCCACCTCAAAAAATTTTGATATTAAGTATAAAATTCATCTTATTCAAAGGATTTTTCAGACGATTAAAGTCTTTGTTTTTGTGCTGTTATCACAACATTCCAGCAAATCCATTCTATGGCCTTCTCCAGTTGTACCATCAGAATGTGACAAAAATTCATCTTAATTTTGATATTTTACTACTTCTAAGTTATGCTCATATTATTTTCTTCAGAAAAAAGAGATTTTGATGAAAAATTTGAGAAAGAAGCCGCTCATGTCAAACAATTCAAGTTTTAAAACTCAAACCCTAATCCTCAAAAATATTTGAGAAAAATTGATGGACCTATCACTTTACAAAGATTGTTTTGTAGATTTAGGGGACTTTTATTTATTAAAGTCTTGTGAGTTAAGATTTAATTTTGTCTGGGCATAGGAATGTAATTTATTGACTTTGACTATAAGAATTAAAAATGATTAACACATCATCTCACTGTAAATGATCTGAGGAGAAGTTTCTGAAATCAAGTTATTTCAACTTAAATTTGCTGAGATCAGTTAATGGTTGTTCAAGTTGATCTCCCCACAATAACTATTGTGTAATACTGAGTTTTAAAATAGCATTGCGTGAAATGACTTTTCTTTTCCTTTCAAGTGGAACTGTGGATGTTATTTAACAGGAGTTCTTCAATAAATGATTATTATTCATTAAAAATGTTAGGATGATTTGATTTCATCAGTTTTACTTGAAAATAGGCCTCACTGCTCTCAAAACAATCATAAAGGGATTGATCCCTCAAGATTTTTGTATATCAGTTATGGGTAGATGTTGTCATTTGGGAAATAAAAATAAAATTATAATTTCGAGTGATTTCATCCAGACGTATTATTTCATCATTTTTTTTATCTCTCAGTCATTTAAAACAAGATTGTATTATTGCAACTGCCTTATCTCCTACTCGAATGTTACTCTTGCAATTAATGCCTGAGGGGAAATATTTGTTCCTCAACAAGCTGGCTACTGCAAGGTTAAACTTTACTCCTATCTCTTTTCTGACTGGAGATGGCTACTGCAATTGTTGTATTTTATATATAATAAATAAATTCTTAGATATGTGAGACCAGTCAGTTTGGCTTAGTTGATAAGGGAGTCACCTACCAATCACTTGGTTGTGATTTCTGATCTCTGTAGAGAAATCTCAACTTGATAAATTATTTATTTATCAGAATGAAATAAGCCTTTGAATATTTCTAACAAATTTTCATGGATTTTTGAGACTTGTCTATTTAGCTCAGCTCATAAGAAAGCTGCGTACAAATCAGTTGATCCTGATTTCAAATCACAGTAGGTGGATGTTAATTTTACATATTGGTTTGGTTAAATGTGACAGCACAGACAAACAGTGAACACCCCTAAATTTGGTGAGGATTGTTCTTGTCCTTCTTCTTGTTACTGAAAAACAAAGTCAAATCTAGACTTGAACTGGAGTTTGATAATTACAACTCTAAAACCAATTCCAAAAGTGCAACATTTGATTTGAAAAATTCAATGGATAACAACAAATATTGACTTTTAGACTATAATTTTAGTGGAAATTTTCATCGTTTTTAGATGCAAAGCGTTTTGACATTTTTCATCACAAATGTCTTTTTTTTTTTCTTTTAATATGCCTCCATTTTTGACGTGATTCCTCATAGTTCAAAGTAACAAAGCCTATCCATCGCTGGTATTAGCTGGAATGAATTGTTAATTATGACTTTCATTTTGATTCTCCACAGTCTTTTATGCAATAATTGGCAGTTGTCTAAAATAGTTTTATGTTTGAAATAACAAAGAAAAACAAAAATTGAAATACCGTAAACTTCACCAGATAAAATTACTGTCAGATTAGACAGGACCCCAATTTCAGTCTGAATCTCATTGTTTTTGTATTTGGCCCAGAGGACAAACCCGTTTCTTTCTATGTTTTTTGGATGCTTCAAGTATCATTATGTCTGCAAAAAAATTCCAGGTCTCGAGATAATCATCCGAAACCTGGACTGGGAAAATAGAGGAATCAAAATAGACGGCAAATATCTGAGCAACCTCAGATTTGCAGACGACATCATCCTTTTCGCAGAGAACCTACACAACCTCCAACTAATGCTTAATGAACTAAACGAAGAAAGCAAAAAAGTTGGCCTATACATGAACTTCAGTAAAACGAAAATCATGTGCAACAATCACATTGAGAATAATGATATAACTGTCAAAATTGGAGATGCAAAACTGGGAAAAGTAGATCACAACATCTAGCTAGGACAATGAATCTATGAAACCCACAAAAGAAGAAATCAAGCAAAGAATCACTATAGGATGTCAAGCCTTTGGCAGAGCAAGCTCAACCTTTAAAAACAGGATAATCCCAATAATCCCCAAAAAATAGAGTATACAACCAATGCATCCTCCAGATAGTCACTTATGGAGCTGAAACATGAAACCTAACCAAGAGACAACGCGTAAACTGAGAAGCATGCAGCGTGTGCATGAGAGAATCATTCTCAACCTCACATGGAGAGATTGCAAGACAGCACAGTATATCAGGAAGAAAACAGGGGTCAGAGACATCATAGAACCTATTAGAAAACTTAAATGGCAATGGGCAGGTCATGTTGCAAGAATGGCAGACAACCGATGGACATTACGACTCACAACATCATATGCAAAACCAAGGCTGACAGAATACAAAACAGAGAGATGAAGTAGACAAATTTAGAAAATACTGGCTCTGCAACGCCCATGATAGATGAATGTGGCGGATCCTTGGGAAGGTCTTTATCCAACGATGGACAATAAAAGACTGATGATGATGGTGATGTGAAAATTGAGCTCTCTTCCAATGAATATGGCTTTGAAAAAATTATTTAGGAATGTAATTTACAATATTATTTTTATGAGGGAAAATAGCTAACCTTTCTGTATTGTTGGTTCTTAGGTGACATTTTGATAAGAAAAGACTTGTTTATAAACAGAAGAAGTGAAATTCAATGTTTATGCTTTAAACTGGACAAACATATGTTGCTAGATTTTAATAACTTCTTTTATATTTTTCAGTGGGTCAATGTGGTAATCAGATTGGGTCTCAGTTCTGGGACCTGGCTTTGCGGGAACATGCCCGAAACAACAAGGTATTTATTCACACTCTGATTTTATTCATTTTGGAAATAGTCATTGTTAAATCTTGACATTTAAAGTTCTGCTGCATTTGTTCTACGCTGATGACATATTTCAACAATTTACCAGTATCACCTCATATAATGCTGTTCTTCAAAGCATGGTTCACAATAAGGCAGACTGGAGGTGGACCCTTACACTTTTAAATATATTATCCATACTCATCTAGAAAACTGCGAATAAAAACAGAATTTCCCATTAAACCCATAAGCCTAATATTTTGGGTAAAATGCTATTTTACTATGGCATAAGCCCATTTGAGAGCAGAAATGATGCAACTACCAAGAAATATATTTGACATACTCTGGGAAACTAACCTAAAAATGAAATGAGTTAGACAAAAAATTTTCAGTAGTCAATGAACAAAACTTACTTTTATTTACTTAAGCAAGTACAGGGTATCTGAAGGTGCTGAGGTTCAAAGGTTCAAGTCATTGATGTAAACATTGATATTTTGGTTTTAGATACTGGAATTAATTGTTATAGATTGTAGCTTTTTTGGTGGTATTATTTACCAAGAAAACAAACATTAAAAATGCCTTTGTTTATTTGTTCAAATCCCACTTATTCTTTGTATAATATACAGTGTTCATCATCTTTCTCCCATCACCCCACCTTGAATATTGTTTATGCTCACCCAGCAGTAATTGTGGCTCGGTTATAACACAGTTGGATTTCTTGGACCCCAACCACCACATTATAAGGGGCCACAAATGTAGTACTTTTCATTTATTTTGAATTATTGTTGTTTGTCACAAGGAATATTTGAAACTGAATTATGTATTTTATGATTGGTTGTGGTTTGAGATTGGAGTTTTAGTTCTACATTTCTTTTTTCTTCATACGTCCATTTTGATATTGAGAAGAAATATTTTTCTTTTTAACATCAAGTGTGCAAGTTTTTGGATTACCCAATTTGCGCATCATTTTTAACATCGAGTGAGTGAGTATCAGGTACTTAACAATTTATTCTCTGAGGATCTTCTGATTTTTTTATATTAAAAGTAACAATAATCCCTGTATTCACCTACATATGTGTTTTTTTTTTAAATAATGAATTATAAACAAGATGGTTAATAAATGTGTCTGTAAACAATAGTATTTGATTCAAAAGTGGTGATATTTTACTAGTTTGGTTTTAAAGATAATTGGAAGTTTTCCTTCTTTTTTATTTGTAGGGATATTATCAATGTGTGCAAGTTGAATTGTTTATTCATTGATTTAGGAATTTTATCTTCCAAACCTTTTTTTAGATTATTACAAAAGTCCCTTTCGATATTTATACAGAGGTCTTCCATTTAAATCATACATTCCTTTGTCCTCGCTGAGTTTAGGTTAGTTTTGTTAATACCACTTCTAAGTTCTAGCTTGGCAAATTAAGCTTTCAAATATATTGCCTTTTTTCAGTGAGCTGCATTTATAGTACAAAGAAATGTTTGTCAATTTTTTTGAAAAATTTATTCAAAACACATGCTTTTAAAAAATCATATTTTCTATATCATATATATATATATATATACATATGTGTACATTTGTAAAAAATAAACAAAACTAATGAAAACAGATTTTATCCATTGTAGATGTTTAATCACAGTGCTCAATGTATAACCCAGTAAATAGAGCTATTTGTTTATAAAAAAAATGATAATTAAAAGGACATAAACCTGGTGAATATAAACATCATTTTACATATATATATATATATATATATATATATATATATATATATATATACTTTGATCAATACATTCAGTATATTCCAAAATTTTCCATACATTGAAAAAACTTATGATATATTGTTTTTTTTCCAAGCTTATACTTAGCTACATTAATGTGTACTGCAATGCCTTAATCATAGTTCATAAAAAATGTACCATTCAAAGTATTGCAGTGAATATATATATATATATATATATATATATATATATATATGGGTATACATATAGGCTGCCCTGATTTTATATCACTTTATAATAACACCAGTTTGAAAATTGCCGAAATCTAATTGCTTATTTTTACTTGTAACAGAATTTTTCAAATCTTTTTTGTGTTGATATAGTAATTTATCAATCCTTGAATTTTGAAGATTTAATTGAAACTTACATAATTGATTTTTTTTTTATCATTTAAAGCTTTTAATCAAATTCACCATGTCATATGTATTTTGAGCAATAACCGAATGCTAAATGTAATGGGTTAAAACTTTAATCATGATTTATATTTATCATTTTGATTACTCGGTTATGATTATTTATAGTGTAATATATTCTTATTCATTAATTGTCAAGGGAGGTAATTACCATGTATCTAAGGGAGGTAATCTTCGAATTCTGCTCGAAATTAAATCGAAATCAAGTTACATTCATCATCATCATCATCAGCCTTTTAACGTTGGACGTAAAACTTCCCGAGGATCCGCCACATTTTTCTGTCACTTGTGTGTATTTTCTAAATTTGTCTAGTTGTTCTCTCCATCTTGTATTCTGTCAGCCTCAGTTTAGCATGTGATGTCTGGGGATCCATGTTGTGAGTCATGATGTTCATCGAGGGTTCAGAGTTATTCGTTTCAATAAATCATATTGAATTTCGTTTGTTCTAATGAAATGAATTACCAAGGGAGGTTATCTCAAAGTTTAAATTAATTTTCATTGTCTCCCTTGTCATTCGAGAACTAAACGCATTTAAGACGTTGTAAGCTACGATTATCTGATTATTCAATATTGGAAGGAAATTTTGCTATAATTGACATTTTTGTCAAACTTGTGAGGAAGGTTTTCATTTGATTATGGTTTTTGATATTAAATATTCAAAACAAATATTGTTGATGAAAATGGTGCAGGTATCTTATTATGTATTATTTCATTACATTTTGGCAGACGTCCTCAACAGCCATTTCAAGATATCAGTAGAAAATCCTAAAATGTATTGATATTGTTGTATCACCTTTAATTTTTACATATTTCCAAGACGAAAAATACGGATGAATACAGTACCAGACGATGGATGTGTAAAAATGGAGATATATGCATCCTTTTTATTTGGGAATTAATGCATTTTTTTGTGATTTATTCGCATTTAAGATGAGAAAAAACGTTTAGTCTTCATTTTTAAAAGATACATCATGGGAACAAATTTCATATTTTTTTTTACTTAGTACCGATTGTAATTTTCTCAGAAAATACTTGAATGAGAGTTTTGACTTGTATTTTCAAAGTATTTATTGTTAAATTTTACTTCAATAGAAACATATTTTGTATAAAACAGCCCACATAAAAGTAAAACTGTTTCTCTTGTAATTTTCAAATATGAGCGCAAACATTTCCAGAAATGATCAGTAGTCACACATAGCATAAGAAATGATACATTCATTTTATTAAATATAACAAATATGCTTTTTTTAAAACTTTTCAGACAAAATAATGCATATTTGTCATGTAAGTGAGAATTAGGGTATCCAGTACAACATAGTAACCTGCTTGTAATATCTAACTTTTTTCTTTCTAAAATTATTTGTTTTATTTAGTTTTCTAGTTGGCCCAAGCCATCAGAAAATGACAGCAATAATCAAGTAATTTTGCAACTGCATTGTACTTATAAAATATCAAAAACATTATTTTGCTCAGCATTTTCTTGTTTATATTCATAAGTTCAAGAATATTGAACTAATCTAAAGGTAAAGTTAAGTAAAGATACAATCTATTAAGTTCAGCATAGCATGAAATTCTATCTTTACTAAGTTACATCGATGATGACATAAGTATGATCCACGACAAATGCAAATTGGTAATTATTATGTGTGTGGATTGATGCGGATGTACCTTTAAAATTCTGAGATAATCAATTAATACTTAAGAAACGCAAGTCTGTGATAGAATGCAAGGTACGCAACTCTGCCCTAACTTGTATAATCCAAGGGAGGTAAGTCATACTACTGTTATACTACCAAAAACAGCAGCTATTATATTATAACAAAGCAAATTGCAAGGGATAACTGTATTGTAGTCTTGTTGATCTTCACAGATGAATTCCCAACATGCCAGTCTTTCAGATATTATTAATATCCCTACTTTATTTTATGAATTTAAAAAAAAAGAATATATCTCCAAAGGATTAACAGACTCTGATCTGCAACTCATCAATTCAATTTTATTGATCTGATAGCAAATGATTACAGCATTAATATTTCATAATTTGGTACAATCCTTCAGCATTCAACAGATTCATTACTCTCATTTTAATTTCTTACAGAAAAACTATCAAGCTCCATTCTATCTGTTTGTCATAGTCAAAACTGGAAAATATTTGTAAATGATACTGTATTATGCTTCCAAATGAAATTTCATTGGAAAAATCATACAACACAGAAGGTGACCAACATACTCACAATGTTGGAAATGATTTGCATCAGCATGGTTATATCATTTGCTTTGATGTGAGATTTCCACATAAGTTGAGTGAAAAAAAACTTACTGAACCAAATTCAAGTGTTCCATTTTTTAAACCAATTGAGAAAAGCAATGAAAAGTGGATACTTTACAACAGTCTTGAACGCAAGAGATTATGATGCAAAATGAACCAGAATCAATCATATCAAAGGCTTGTTTTCATCTAAAGAAGATGATGCTGTGTGTATGGTGGGATTTGAAGGAAGTCTTCTACTATGATCTCCCTCTTAAGAAGCAAAAAATAGAGTCAAATAAGTATTAAACCAATTGGTGGCATCAGGTAATGAGATGCATCTGAACTTAGTCATAAAAAGTCATAAAAAGGGTGTTTGATGCCATCAGAATAGCTGAATATTTCTTTTGTTTCTGTTAAGGTGGGAAGTTTCAACTCATCTGGTGTAGTCATCACATATCCTTCCTTTGGATTACCACTTATTCTGTTTTTTTATAAAATTTACTTGATGCAGAATGAAAGAAATTTCAAATATCTGACAGCTAGAGCAGTCCTTTTTTTGAAAGATAAACAGTTTTAGAAGGATGGAATGATCAAGTTGCCTAAAAGATAGCAGAAAATAGTTAAACAAAACAGTAAATACATCTTTAAAACAAACTTTTTATTTATTCAATTCAGTTTTACCTTTCTACTCTAAGCATGAAATGTTAGGCTTTCTTCTTCCTACCAAATTCATGTGTATTTAGACTGTATTTAGACACGAGATCTACAAATTACTCTACCACACTCTTCATAATCTGAAGGATTAATTATTATGCAACCTTGTCTTTTTTCAACTCTTAAATTCATGATGCGCTTGTAACTGCTTGTATTGGCATTGGAACTCTTCAATGAATAGAATCAAAAATAATGGAACTCTTTTGGGAATCACTTAATGGTCAAAGGGGAATAATTTCAATCAGGAATTATTTTCCTTGATTATGACATTCATTTTGAAAATTGTTCAATTCCAATTCTTAGACAATCATTAAAGTTGAAAAAGGGGATTTTTTCTCAATTCAAATGATGCAGATCTCAATCATCATCATTGTTACAGTCGAAATTTTTAAAAAAAGAAAATTTTGATTGCCTCATTCAAGAATTGATAATTTTCTGCTATCAGGATTCAGAGGTTATTTTCTGTCAATTTTCATTGAAATCAGTGTAGCCATTTCAATTGACCAAATAAAGTTTTGATATTATAGATTATAAGGAATAATTTCAATAGTCAATCTTCGCTTCTTCAGTAGAGCCAGGAAGCAGTTGCATTAGATTTTCCCATTAAAACCATATTATGTGAGTTTCCATCCCACCTCTTTGAATGCAATGAATACCTCCTTTAAGTTGTTGCCTATGGAATCATGATGCATATTAGGTCAGTAAAGTAAACCATTTTCACCCCAATTTTTTCTTTAGGTGTCTCATTGTGCAATTATTATAAAAGTTCATGATCATTGTTTTTTCAGAAAGGAATTTATGATGAAGCTTTGCAGAGCTTTTTCAGAAATGTTGATTCCCGCAATGACACTTCAGTATCAGCTGGTGGACGAAGCAAAATTCATTCATTGAAAGCAAGGGTAAGTCTGATCATTTGGCCAATATAATTGTTGCACTTTTACTTTAGTCTTTTTACTTATAACTCCTGATATTAATTCATAACTTGTATGAAAAAAGGATGATATTTAATAAAAGTTACCATGAATGTTATATTTTTATTATTTCTAATTTAGAAGCCAAAATGTTCCTACTCAATGCAAACTTATGCAGCAATGACACCTGGATATCTTTAATTAAATTATTAGGCTTTAGTGACATCTGTTAAGCTGTTTACTTCCACTCAATTAATGACAAACTTCCATTTTTACTTTCAAAAAGACCAGAATCCAGTAGGCACAAAACAAACAGGTGGTGTTTATCAAAGGCCACATCTGTAGGATTCCATATTTAATGGAAACGGTAACTTGTTTATAGAAATATTATTTGGAAATGATTTCTTTATTTTACTTGTATACCCCTGTTATAAAAAATGACAATCTTTCATTAATTACAGAAAATGGCATACATCTTCGAAAAGGCAGGTCAAACCATTCAAAAAATTTTTACCTAAAGACTTTGCAATTTGTATCTAATCTACGCCTTTAATAATTAGCAATTAGACAGGTTCAGGAAGTACTGGCTCCGTGACGCCCATGATAGAGAAGTGTGGCAAATCCTGGGGAAGGTCTATGTCCAACGACGGACGCTAAAAGACTGATGATGATGATGATGACTGGTTGTCTGTAATGAAAATGCTGAATTTGAAGAATAATAAAAAATATATATATATGTAAAAAGTAATAAAAAAGATTTTCTTTAATCCGTTTGTAGTACTTATTCTATCAATAACATACAGTGAGAAATTTCAATCTCAGTGAGTTTAGAGAATAGCATTCTGTTGACCACACAGATTTTTTTATTGATTTTTGTTTTTGTTAATTTTTCTTTTTTCTATTATTCTTTAAATTCAGCCTTTTTATTATGTCTTTAGAACATGAATGAAATTCTATTTTACTACGTTAGTTACATCCTTTAGCATGACAGAAGACATCTGCAAATTGCATATGGATTATCGATTATTAGAATCAGTCAAACAAAACTGTCAACATAGTCAACATCACTTATTAAGTGATTCTGCTCAACTGGCTATTCATCTATGTGTTGCATGTAGAGGCCACACCAATGAACTGGGAGGGCGGAAAATGTAAACATTTACTCCTTATTATGTCGAGAAAAAAATTCTTGGGGAGGGGCACCCCATAAGTTTTTTATGTGCACCTCACCAATATGATCTAAGAAAAGGTTTTTAGCAAATGATTTTTTGAATGCAAATTCATGCTGCTTTTTTGGTGCTGATCAAAAACTGCTTAATCCCAAAGCGAGTGTAGACTTTACATCATTCATAGTGAGGAAGGAAGAGTTAAAAGGAGATTTTGGCTGCTGACTGGATATGCTTTATCTTGATAAATGTGGATATTCTGGTATTGTTCATTGATGTGGGCAGAAAGTATAAAGACGAATGTTTATTTTCTGTTAAGCTGTGTATGTACATTTAATATTTTTCCGAGATAGTTAAAAAAAACTCTAGAAGTCACAATTATCACTTTTTAAAAGCAAATTAAGCACTATCTGATTTCCATATACCTATCTTTCTTATCAATTTTTTTTTTCTTTTTGACAGCAATTTATTCTGCCTTAAAGGGTAGGTATTCAGGTAGTAATTATAATTTAGCCAGTGGGACTTTTCAAATATTATTTTTTTTATACCTAAATACGAATTCGCAGACATGAGCTTACATTTACATTTTTACCTAGGAATTAAAAAATATAATTAATATTTTCAATTTCATTGTGTTTGTTCATATAGTATTCTATGAAGATACCTTAAATGTCATTTTGGGAAAAGTCATACACAAGAGTGACAACACAAAAGTGTTTTACAATACCACAACCACTCCCTACAACCTCCTTATTAAACTTTGTCTGTCATGAGAAAAGTGGACAACAAAAAGTAGCTTGTATAACATCCCATGCAAATGTGGGAAAATATAAGGGAGAAACCAGCTGACCTCTGTAAGTCAGACTCAAGGGATGTAAGAAAGTCATATCTAAAGATGGAATAGAAAAATCTGGTATGGCAGACAACATCTGAAGGGAGAAATCAAAGGAAAATGCATGTATTAGCCTAGTGGACTAATGCATGTCAGGCTAGTTTGGATTTTAATACAGTATGGATGTTTTGGCTTATCAAGAAAAGATTAGAGAGCATATATAAAAGATATGGAACAGCTTGTGCTGTATGGGTTGCGGGGAGTGAAATAGTTTGTATTTTGTGCATTGCATATGTAATCAGTATCAATTTTCTGGTGGCTACCATTGTCTGGTTTTGATCACTAAAAAAGAAAAACCTCTTTCTACATGGATTGTACACTTGAAAATGCTTATAGAATTGATCAGCTGCAACATTAGTAACAACAAAAGCAACAAAAAGAATGTGTTCAAAATTCAACTACTGCGTTTGGAATTTTTGTCAACAATTTTTTTTTGTTTATTTTTTGTCCGTCAAATTAATAATCCATTTTTCATTTGTTTACAGGCTGTGTTGGTGGATATGGAAGAAGGAGTGGTGAGTGAATTACTAAGAGGACCATTAGGAGAAGTGTTTGACCATAAACAACTCATAACTGATGTATCAGGTTGTGGAAATAATTGGTAAGTAATTGAGGGTGTTTTTTCATAATTATATTTTTAATTATAATTATCAACTATCTCGCTTAATTGCTTTCAAATTTCTAAATACAACTGTTTCTCTCTTAAATTTCTCCAAATGAATCAGCAGTTTCAGTGATAAATTTGCTAATATTTCTTTTTCTTGTATGTACCTCCAAATTTGTATCTGAATTAGTCCAGTCAAATTACGGTTGGACCCAGAAGTGAATACACCATTAGTGATTTTTGCATAAAAAGTTAGGCCATTTCATGTAGAATAACAGAGAAAAAACCAAGACTTGAATGTCGGGGGAAAAAAATTTTACAGTACATTAAAAATTTTGAAATTCAAAATGGATGACAGTGATTGTACATTTCTTCCAATTATCACTGTGTCATTGTGAATGGATACGTCCCAAAATTTAATCACTTCTCCTGTAGCTATATTGCTCACTTTTCCACAAGATTTCATCGAAATTTATTTGGAACTTTTGGAGATATCATGTGGAAAAGCAGGAGCAAATACAGATATGTAAGGAGAAACAATGGAAAAATATCTCTCAATCTAAAACAAATTCCTAGATTCACCTTCAAATTTGATCACTTTTTCCTCATCCTGTGGTCCACCTTTCAATAAAATCTGATTGACATTTAGTGAGAACTTTTGGAGATATTGTATGGACAGGCTGGGTTAAACCAGAAATGTAGGAATGAGAAAAATGTTTCTCAATTAGAAATGAATCCGTGGATCTGCCCCAAAACTTAATCAGTTCTTTCATAATATATGCATCACACTTGCATGAAATTCATTGAGTACTCTTGGAGATATTGTGTAGACAGATGGGGGCAAATACAGAAATTTATGAAGAAAAAAACACAAAACTATATCTCAATCAAAAACAAATTCCTAGATCCACTCCAAAATCCTGTAACTTCTTCTTTACCCACCGCCTTACCATTCCACAAAATGTTATCAAAATTTAATCAGAACTTTTAGACATATCATATGTACAAACAGGGCCGAAAACAGAAATGTGTAGAGAGACAAGAGCAAGTATGAAAAAAAAATGCCAAAAATTTCTCTTTCCGCTTTTTTTTTTTTTTTTTTCGTTTTTTTTAACAAATTTCTGTATTTGCTCCTGTCTGTCCACAGGATATCTCTTATTCTCAATTAATTTCAATGACCTTCCATTGAAAGGTAGGCCACATCGTAAGAAAAAAGTGATTCAATTTTTGGGTGGATCCATGTATTTGCTTTTGATTGAGAGATATCTTTGCATTTTTTTTGTACATTGGAAGAAATGTATATTCACAGTCGTCCATTTTAAATATCGAATTTGCTGCCCTGAAAGTTCCTAGAAAAACTGGTGACAATTTTTTTCTTAAATTATTAGGTTTTTAAATATGATTCAACCTTGTTGCTAAGATTCTACTTCCAAAAGGTTATAACTCAGAAAATATGTCTTGGTTTTTTTTTTCCCATTAATCTACGTGAAATAGCACTTCATTTTACACGGAATTCGTTAATGATGTATTTAATTTTGGGCTTGACTATTTTTTGAGAGCATCAGTTCTAGATTGACTTGTTCATCTACAATATAATATAGCTGTACACAATCTGTATAGGTTTATAATAATTTGCTCATTTACTACAAAAGAACAAAACATATTGTAAAAAAAGAACAATACTGTCTTTTTTTAATTATATAGTTTGCTTAAACAATCAGGATAGTGTTTTTATAGTCATTTACAGTTAGTTTGAGCCATTTCATAGCTAGCTGAAAAGCTATTTAAATTAACCACCATGAAATTGAACATCACCTCAAATTATTTCTCCACGCCTAGCTTTTTAGCCAATTGTTCCAAATTCAGATTGAAGACAACGCAGTTCTGAAATCCTCTATTTTTTCTTCAAACATCACCCCTTACATTTATGCTTATAAAAGATTTTCTCTAAAAGTTCATGTCTTTGGGGTTTTTTTTTCCATTATTCTACATAAAATAGCGCTTCATTTTGTACCAAATTCGTTAATGATGAATTTAATTCTGGGCTTGACTATTTTTTGGTGAAATACAACTAGAGTTTATATTTTATCTGTGTTTTCAGACAGTTTAGCTGGAGATTCTTTACATGCAATAAAAGATGTTGGTTGTCCTAAAAATTCCTCTGAGTTAAAAACTTGACCAGATATCTTTTTCTAGATAACTGCATAGATTCAAAGTCCTTGATGATATTGAAGATTTTTGTCGAGTGAGCATATGAATTTGAAGGCAGGAGCATGCATTTGATTAGCTCTGCTAGGAGTTTATTTCTATTGCTCATTCTTTATTCCTCTGTGAAAACCTCAAGCCACAAAAAAGAGTCCCAGATGACTCTTAGTTTTCATCCCTTGTCTACTTTTGTATGACTTTTTTCATTCAAACTCCCCTTCCTAAAATTGCACAACACAACCTTTTTCTTGTAAAACTAATACTTCAAAATCCATTTCCCTAATCCAAGAACATAACAAAACAAAACAAAATTTCCACTGAACAATACTTATTCCACTCTTATATGATCTTCTTGCTAACCAAACTCTTAGAAAAAATTATTCTCATTACAAACAAAACCTTTTGCAGCAATTTAAAATACAATACAGACACTTTCTTAAATAAAAGTCTCCCCTCATATCCTTATAAAAAAATTATTCTGAAGCTGAAAACTTTTCCTGTAATTTGCTAGAAACAAATTATTGGTTTTATCATTAAGCGAAGAAACTATTCTCACTGGATTGTAATTATGCTGATTTGGGACTCATAAAATACATAACAGGGTAGAAACTTCTTTGTAAGTGCTTCTAAAGTGTTGCAACATTTCTTTTTTCCTTTGGTTAGTCAGTACATGAAATAATAAGACTGAAAATAAAGAAAACTATGTTTCATTCAGCAAAGGTTTATGAAGCTATCATTAAAACTTGACTTGTATCCCAACTTAAAAATATAAGAAAACTGGGGATAATTAGATATATGGTTAGTTATGGTCTAGTTAGACATTTTTGAATTTATGCTCAATATTTTTATTTCTTTTTTTTTTTTTTGTCCTAAAATAGAGTCAAGAAACGTTTGAATCATAACAATAACCCTTTTACTGAATTCTTTGGGTCAAAATAGTATGAAAAAATTATGCAATTTTTTATTTTTTCGGTATGTAGGTTTTGATATAGTTTAGATGTAATATAGGGCTAAGCCTGAACCCCATTATCACAGCCTGTTAGCGGACAGAATCTTAAAATAGACACTTCAATGATCAAGAAAATACAGGTGGCAAAAAAAATCTACCCTCAGCATATGGATATATTTTTCCTCCTGGACTATAAAGTTTGTATTTCATGAGTTGAGCTCCTCTTTTTATTGTCCAGAAGGCTTCCAACCATTTATGGCCGTCATTTGATCTCAGCAATACTACATTCTTTTGGTTGTAGAAGTGTTGGTGGCTTTCTATAGTGATTTTTTTTATGTATTGTTTTTTATTTTCTTGTTTTGTGGCTACTCAATTTTCCTCTTATAATTAATAATTGTTGTATTCTCCTGCTGGGTCTTCTTATTATTTTTAGCTGCCTTTCCTGTTCAACACTTATAAAGAGGATTATTGTTTGTTCATAGTTTAATTCTGCCACACTTACTTTCTTCCTAATCTCTGTTAGCCATACAAGAAAATATTTTTCTTCTCTGTTGAAGATCAGAATTACTGAACCTCTGGAGTAGAGTAAACACAAATTTCTTATCATTTTTACCAAATTTTTTCACAGTCATTCATACTTACGACCATCAATTTACAAAGAATTATATTTAGACCCTTTTTGAGGGAGACGAAAGTTTCTTGAGAGAGGCAAAATGAAAGGCAAACTTGAAGCAAATCTGGGTTATGAAAAGAAAAAAATTTCATAGATGAATGGAATCAATGGTGGTATAGAGAGGATAATATTAGATTTTCTCATTCTTTTTTCCTGATAGAAAAATCTTTTTTCATAGTATGAGAAATCTTCCTCTTCTTTGAGGCAGGATGATTCTTCAGGTGTTCCCCAAGATAAGATGGTTCATTATATAAGGCGGGTGTTTGGTAGACCCCAACATTTTTATTTATATCAGTCACTCATCCAGGAAACCCCAAATAAAAACAGAATTTCCCTTTGAACCCATAATCCCAATACTTTGGATTGAGTCAATGAACAAAACTTTTTTTCTAATCAATTTCCTCCCTCTTTCCCTTCAGAATCTCAAATACAGGGTATCTGAAGGTGCAGCAAGTTGAAAGGATTAAGTCATTGATGAAAATTCATTATAATATTTTACAGTGGTTGATTTTCAGTGGAACCATTTTTTTTTTTTTTTAACTTTTGACTTCACCCAAGGATTAAAACGGTTTCAGTCGGCCCCAAATAGGATGGGTGCAAAATTCACCTATGGTATCCCCCTGTAGCGCCCTCTATATTTTTAGTTAGGAATTAAATTAAAACCTTTCTTTAAGCTAGATATCAAAAACAACCCTTATAGAAGCCCAGGTCACACATGGTCTGATGTTTATTAACACTAGCACCCCTAGCTGATTACGCATCTGGCCCCAGCACTTGCTGCCAGCTACTCTCTCTCTCTTCAAGATCACTATCATTTTTCCAACCTCCTGGCCAATCTGATCTTAACCATTTTCCACCATTTCTGTACTAACTTTGCCCATTTAACTTCACCAATGTGAAGCATCACACATGCGCACAGCTACGCAGCTACACCACCGTGTCTTCACTACGTACCCCAAACGCATATACACCTTTCACTCTCATGAATGAAATGGCAATGCTTTTTACTATCCAATAGTCACGATGATCTTTCCTAATTTCCTTTACTTTTGGAAACTTGCATGAATAAAACTCCACATTCTCTATCCATCTACCAACATCAGAGAATAGCCTCCAAGTTCTCACACACAACCTGGCAGTTTGGCTCACGTACTGAACCCGGTTTCCACATATACCTTGGTATGATCCAAGCCATACGGATTCACAAGCAGTTCAGACAACACTGCTTCGTCTCCAAAGCCAGTACTATCAAAGACAAGAAAGTTCCCACCTTTCATTATCTCTTCTCTTCGCTTTACACAATCGATCAGATTTATGTTATCATTTTATGTACTTCATTTTCATTTGTCATTGATGTCTTTGTATTAAATGTATGTCCTATTTGTCTATCCTAAATACTTGTGTGTATTCTCTTCGTACATCTCCCTTTCTCCTTCCACACTTCCAGTGATGCCACCACCAACATCAAACCATGAGGAACCAAAACCTCACATCTCCAACATCATAGCACTACTTACTCCTCAACCCAAACTACTAGAACCATCAAGATATCCAATACCCCTTTTGTATTTAAGAAATGGACATATTTGGCCTGAAAGAATGAATTACAGATTGCATTATATTATACAGAAACTTATTTGAAATGATCTCCTGTTGACAAACATATCATTCAATTTAGGCAACATAAATAGAATAAACAATTCATTCTGTCAGACCAAATGTGTCCGTTTCTTAAATACATGCATTGTTACGTTGGAGCAGTTACCTTATCAGTGGAGGGTTCAATTCCTGCAGCAGCCCCATTTTTTTAATTGTTTATTCTATTTACATTGTCTAAATAGAATGATATATTAACCGTGTAACAACGATCGATTATTTCAAATAAGTCTCTATATAATATAATGCAATTCATAGTTTGTCCCCCTTTCACTAAAAAAATTTGTGGGTCTGCATTCACTCTCACCCTGATGATAATAATGATGATTTCAATCTATTTCTATATAATACAAAAAGTTTAATTCATCCAACCAAATTTGGTATGCATACTGAATGGACTTGGGGGAAGGTTTTACAGTAAAACATATTCGACACCACAAGGCCAACCAGTATGTAATTAATTTGTTTTTAAATAGTGAAATTTGGAATATTTTGTAATAAATTGTAGTTATTTCGGGGATTATTTTGAGAAAAACAAAATTAAAGAATTCCTTTGTTTATCTGTTCAAATCTCACTTGGTTTTATATGATTGACAAAATTTGCCATCACTCATCTAATATGTACTCTTGAATATCACCCATACCTACCTCATAGTTATTACTGTTCAGTTATATAACACAGTTGGCTTTCTTGGACCCCGATGCCTTTGTTATAATGGGGGATGCCTATATTAGTGGAGTTTACACTGCTTTTCATGCTGAAATTCTTAGCCAAGTTTCTTGTCGATCTAGTTTTCCTATTCTCACCATCATCTTTGTTGTAACAGTAAATCCTAGTTTTTGCACCAAATCATACCACTGATAAAGTGCATCTGCAGCAATTATGGCCCAGTTGGTTGAATATTAGGGTTTGAGAAGCAATTTTGGAGGAATCTGTAATCAGCTAGATTTTCAGGCACAAGGAAAAGGAGACGGAGGTAATTACAAAAGATCAGAAATCAGACTCAACAAAAATCAAACTTTATTCAAAATGAAATCTTGAGCCTTTTTCTTTGTACATTGCAAGAATATCAGTCAAGAAACTGCTATAAATTTGTCTTTACAAAATCTGTCTTTTGTTTTGTAAAAAAAAGACTTTATGCTGTTGTATCGGGTATCCTAATGTTACAATTACTGAAATATCTTATATGCAATTGTCATGTTTAGTTCTTTGTTTTTCAGGGCTGTTGGTAACAAGATGTATGGAAATCAATATAGGGAACAAATACTAGATTCTGTGAGACGGGCTGCGGAATCTTGTGACTGTCTCCAGTGTTTCTTTATCATTCATTCTATGGGAGGAGGTAAAATGCATTTTCACAAGTTTTTCATCTCTTATTTCAGATTTTAATTAGATCAACTTAATTATATTTTTTAAATATTTTCAATCAAATGGGAGAGTATGAATTATTTGAATGTTAGTTAATTATAATTTACTGTTATTTAACGTACATTCATCAATCGAATGTATAAAGCAAGGCCAGCAGTAGGATTCTATTTCACAAACTAACTGTAATATTCAATTTCAACATTGTTCTGTGTAATGTAACATCAAAGGTATCATTAACCCATTATCTACGAATGACCATAATTTCCATCACAGCAGTTCTATTGCTCACTCAATAATTTTTTTTATTATGATTGATGTCAACTCAGTTCTATCTGAACTTTTATCCTGCAATGGACAAGGGCTTTTATCTTGCTATGAATAATCATTACTCTTTGCCACCTTCCAAGTTAATGGGTTAATGTATTAAATGTGTTGAAAGTAATATTAAGTTGCTGCAGATTATATTACATGTATTCATTTTTATGAAACCATTCTAGAAGCCGAGATTTAATTCTCTTCTCCTAATTATCACCATCACAATTTTAATTTGAAATATTATATTCATTCAATTTTGAAACGCAGGTTGAGAGGGATAGAAATTAATTTTGCAAGTCATTTAATATTTTTCTAGAGTATACTTTAAAAAATGACCGATGAATGCTTATTTTCATCATTTTTTCTTCAAGATTTCATATCGAATGAACTTATATGATTTATTTATATCCAGGTACTGGCTCAGGAGTGGGGACATTTATTCTTGACTTGTTAAATGATGAATTTCCCGATGTTTATAAGTAAGTAATCAAATCTGTTATTGCTATTGTTAAGTCAAATTTTCAATCATTTCTGTGGAGAATTACAAAACCAGTAGCTTTTGCATATTATTTATTTTACTTAGTTTTATTACCAATTTTTAAATCATGTAAATTTAACTCTCAAATTCATGAACTGCTTGAAACTGCTCATTAACTTCTTCTATGAATAGAACTCTTTTGAAAATTGAATTTTTTATTAAATGTACCTAAAAGTGTAAGGGAAGTAATTTTAGTCCGAAGTTATTTCCCTTGATTCAAAATTTGAGATTTTCTAAAATATGACTCCAAGAGTTTATGACGCTCTGTGTAACAATGCTCTGATTTATATAAACCACTTACCATCTGATAATGTTCGGAAACTTGTCAATTAAAAAATTCCAGATGAGTTATCAGTTCAAATAGCAAGCTTTGGATTTCTAAAACTTAATTCCAAAAATACTAGTACTTTTTACCAGTAAAAGAACAACCTGTATATAGGTCTCATGAATCAAAACAATAACTCAGAAAAGTGTTGCATAAACCCCTTCTTATAGATTTGTCTTTACTTATGATAAGCTTTCGAAATATCTTTTTTTGATTGTTTATCAACATTTTTACTATTCTCATAATGAATTAGCTAATCATAAAAATATTCTCAATTTATTTATTATTTTTCGATCAAAATTATCACAATTTGGACTAATATAAATGCAGAAAATTAATTTGTACTATCAGGTTTGTCAATGCTGTCTACCCATCAGCAGACGACGATGTGATTACCTCCCCTTACAACAGTGTCCTTGCAATGCGAGAGTTAACAGAAAAAGCTGATTGTGTGTTGCCAGTAGAGAATCAGGTCAGTATCTCCATAGCATCAGATTTTGATTGAGGATCAGATTGAATATTGTGTTATCAATAGGTTACTCTTGTTCACCTCAATTAAATTTATATGATTTTACTTGGAAGAAAATAATTAGTTTCTCTAATTGATTTTTGAAAGGAAGATATTTTTTTAATTTACTCACTTTTATTTGCCCAAGTATCTTTATATCAATGATTAGGTTTCATTATTTCATTATCCAGTAGTATTATTGATATGGATATATTCGTTGGAGTGTCTTATGATTTTTATAAACTATCTTAAATATTACTCATTTTTTTTTCCAGGCCTTGGTGGATATCCTGAAGAAAATTGGTCAAGCTATCCCTTCAAAGACTGGCAAAAAAATGTTCCCAGCAATTGGTAAACCCCATGTAGAAAGCACAAGTGCCATAAGTGGTGCCGATGGTGGGATAACTAAATCACAGCAAAAACCTTTTGATTCCATGAACAATATTGTGGCTAATTTAATACTCAATTTGACTAGGTATGAGTAGCAATTTGGACTATACTTCTGTTTGTACTTTCAGGCTTGAAGTCATTTTAGGGAATATTTTTTGGACTGTCCTTCTAACTACTTGAGCCAATGTAAAATAATCATTCTATTATTATTATATAATCATAACAAAACAAATTCATTTTTGTTATTAACTTAGTATTTTTATTATTACCTAGTATTTCTTCAGCATTTTATTGCAACTCTCAAGTAATAGCTCTACACTTTGGTAAAGTGTACAGATTGGAAATAAAGCCTCTGGTGAGATTCAAATACGTATCACTTATCCTTAGAAGCCTGCCTTACTAATTGGTTTATGAAGACCTAACAGTTGCAGAAATTCAAATCTACTCACACAGTTTTTATTCCCTATTTACCTCCCGAATGCCTGATACGCCACTATCTTTGTTTGAATACACTAGTTATATTAGTTGTAGTATTATTCGAATTTCTTAAATAAAGCCTTGTCAATCATTATGAAGTCATCAATGCATGTGAAAAAAATTCATTGTTATACAGGTTTTCCCCCACTATCCAGAAGTCGAGCATTTTGTAAGCCAAGATGGTGTAAAGCAAAGCAATTCACATAATTGATATAGGAGAAAATTTTGAGCATCCACAGACCCCCAAAATGGTGAGAGTGGTATGTCAGGCTGAGTCAACAGAAGTTGTGGTGGTGGGAGATACAGTAGACTGTGTTGTGAATGAGAAAGAAAGAGGGTGTATGCTCATTGCAAAAAGAAAGCTGTACAGTATTTTTGCTCTTAACCTTCATATGAAAAAGTGATGTAAAGCAAACTTTTGAAATGTGGACTCTAACTCTATTAGATGATTTTTTCGAAACAGACACTAAAAACATTCATTACAGTGAAAGACTCCATTGTTTCAAATAGTGTTAGGGGTTATTTTTATCAATGAAATTGATAGCTTCAAGTGGAAGAATCCGTGGTTATAGACAGGGATCGAAGAAAATCACATTGTTCATTATGTAAGTACATTTTTTAACTAGTAGAATTTCTTTCATTTTATTTCTGCAGTTCTTAGTGCAACTCTCACACTGTCATTCTATGATCCTCTGCTGTGAGGATCAAGAATGAAGAATAAACTTCCAAATAAGTTTATTTCCAAGCTATGTTGTTCACTGATGATTACAGGATGGCAATCTGAATGTTGGGATAAAAAGCAATAGAAATAAAATGAAAGAAATCATCATCAGTCTTTCATCAACCATCATTGGACTTGGACCTTCCCCAGGATCCAACACATTTCTCTATCATGGGTGTTTTCTAAATTTATCTACTTCATCTCTCCATCTTGTATTTTGTTGGCCTCGGTTTTGCATGTGATCACTGGGGGATCCATGTTGTAAGTTGTGATGTCCATCAGATGTCTACCATTCTTGCAACTCGACCTGCCTGTTGCCATTTAAGTTTTCTTATAGATTCTATATCAGGCACTCCTGTTTTCTTCCTGAAATATTGTGCTGTCTTGTGATCCCTCCATGTGAGGTTGAGCATGATTCTCTCATGTGCACGTTGCATGCCTCTCAGTGTGCGGGTTTGTCTCTTGGTTAGGTTCCATGTTTCAGCTCCATTAGTGACTATCAGGAGGATGTATTGGTTGTATAATCTTCTTTTAGGATTATTGGGATTGCCTTGTTTTTGAAGGTTGAACTTGCTCTGCTAAAGGCTTGCCATCTTAGGGTGATTCTTCTCTCAATTTCTTCTTCTCTTGTGGGTTTCATTGAGATTTGTTGTCCTAGGTAGATGTAGTGGTCTACTTTCCCCAGTTTTGCATCTTCGATTTTGTCAATTATGTTCTTATTCTCGATGTGATTGTTGCTCATGGTTTTCGTTTTTACTGAAGTTCATGTGTAGGCCAACTTTTTTGCTTTAGTCATTTGATTCTTCTAGCATTAGTTGTCATGTAGGTTCTCTGCGAAAAGGACGATGTCGTCTGCAAATCTGAGGTTGCTCAGATATTTGCTGTCTATTTTGATTCTTCTATTTTCCCAGTCTAGGTTTCGGGAGATCATCTCGAGGCAGGCAGTGAAGAGTTTGAGTGAGCTGGTATCACCTTGTCTTACTCCCTTTTGGAACTGGAAGAGTTCCGAGTCTTTATGTAGCCTGATAAAAGAGTTGCCGTGACTGCGTATATGTTGCAGTACTCTGATGTATACGGGGTCTACACCTTGTAGAGTGATGGCCTTCAAATAATATTAGTCAAAAATTAATAATTCAAAATGCCTCATGTAATAACTCAAAATACTACAACTACTAAAACCAGTGTATGTAAACAAAGTAGATGGTGATGTACCAGATGCACAGGAAAAGTAAGGAATAAAGACAATATGGCTTGATAAGAATTTCTGTAATCTACTGATCTTCGTAGCCTCATCAGTAAAGCAACTCCCAAAGATAAGGGGGTATGAGTTTGAATCCTGTCAGAGGCTTATTCTATATTTCTAATCCATGCTGCTTACTAACCATCATAGAATGATGGTTTGAAAGTTACAATGATTTTTTTCTTATATGAATGAGTTAATTACTGTTGTTTATTGTACACATAAGCTATAATATCTCGTGTATATATATATAACATGTTATAGCTCTCAGAATTTTGCTCTTCATATGATCCTATGAAATTTAACATTGACTTAGCCTATCAATTTGATGAAGCATAACAAAATTTATGCTTGTTATATTGAAATTAAGCATTTTTAGCAACAACATATTTTATGCACATTCACACAAAATATTTTCAAGTTTATTTAATTTTAATCCAGTCATACATCAAACACATTAACAATACTGAAAATATTTTTGGATAAATGTATTTTAAGAACATTTACATTGTAAATTTTAAAACCAAAACTTGGGGCAAAAATATATTTCTATTTAAGATTTCCCTGGATTAAAAAAAAAAAGCCAATAAAACAACTTTTTAAATCAAGCCTTCCTCAAAATTCACCTTTATTTTGTGGCTCAAGAATATGGAAAATTTTAGACTAATGAAACTTACTGTAGTGATTGTGTATGAAGAATTTTTAAATAGTTTTAGTTCTGACAGACTAAAAATTGTTTTTCTGGTGATTCTTTGAAAATATTGAAAAATCACTTGTAAAGTATTTGAAAATATATTTGAAAAATTATTTTTAAAGCACCTGAAATAATATTTGAAAAACTACTTTTAAAGACTCTGAAAAAATATTTGAAAAATCACTTTTAGAGCTTCTGAAAAAAATATTTGAAAAATTACTTTTAATGCCTCTGAAAGAATGTTTGTAAAATTTATTTCCATAATTTGTTTCTTTCAGAATAAAACACTCACATTATTTTTTTCTGTCCATTTTTCCTCTTTAGTTCCTCTCGATTTGAAGGTTCTTTGAATGTGGATTTAAATGAAATTGCCACAAATCTTGTCCCTTACCCGAAACTGCATTATCTCGTGTCCAGCCAAACCCCACTTTATGCTTTATCAGATGTGAATATAGCACCTAGGAGGTAAGTTGCCCTTTATTTCATCTTTTTTATACAGGTTATTGATCATAGAATTTTACAGCATTGAAACTCTGTTACCAAAAATATGAGTATATAGCCGTCCCAAAATGAGTACACCCTACACAAAAAATATTTTTGGCAACAATGTTGTAGAGTTCGGTCATGACTAATACTTGATAATATCCGTTTTGATTGTGTAATGTTCCATTTGAAATATTAAAATCCTGCTATGTTTGGTTTAGAAGAAAATCAACATTTTACTTTTTTTTTTTAAAGAAGCAGTGGGGTGTACTCATTTATGGCCAATATTCTATACAAAATCTTAAAGTTATGAAGTGTTCTAGAATGATTCTTGATGGCATAAATCAGTGTTCTGAAAGAATGAAATTAAATATTTCAAAATGTATCTATATTTCATGTGAATCTTTGAACTTGTGGTAATAGAGAAGAAGTAATTGGATATAGTAGAAATTTTATATTTAAAACATATACTCATTTTCACCTAAATTAAATCCCCCAGAATATGCAATTTAATCCTGACTGGATTTTCTTCTACAAAATCTGAACATCTGTTATTTGTTTTAAGAAAAAAATGTAATGTTTGAATTTACACTTTCTATAATGTCCAGTGTATGCTGAAATTATTCAATTGGAGGAATTTTTATTCATTTTAAATTCATAAAACTAAATTTTCAAATATTCAGAACTGCCGGCAGCATAGATGTTGGGTTTATTATAAATATAAGAAAGTTGTCTTCCATAAAATTTCATTTCTTAAATGCAGTTAACCTCATCGTTTGCAATACTATCTTATTGTTTACTGATGAGAAATGTTTGATGTTATCAAGAACATGGATCTTTCAAGCTATTGTACAAAGAAACACTAAAATTCTGTTTCCATTTTTGATGTTATATTTGAGTTTAGCTTTAGCCTATGATAATGTTATAATTATTTACTGATAATAAATACATCCTAATTGGGAGAGTTCTGTATGAAAAAATATCAGCAAAAATGGGTTGAATTGTTGGTAAGAACAATATGGACACAATGTCACTGGAAAATTGACACCTGACAAATTTTAACACCTAGCAAAAATCAGGATATTATTCAATTTTATTAAAATTTTCAATACTTATTTATTAAAAGACAAAATTTTAAAAAATAATTTTCTATTACAAATATCGGAAAGAAAGAAATGTTCTTTCATATGATTACTCGATATTTTTTCATCATTTCAATATTCTTCATCATTTTTATCGATTAAGCTCATTTCAAGCAGTTCCTGAGCATTTTTCTAAAATAGGTTAACATAATTAATATGTCGAGGGATTTATCTCTTACGTGTGTAAAAAAAAAAAAAAAAAAAAAAAAAATCAATGGCAAAACAATGTATGAATAAAATAAATCATCAAAATAATAAAAGTTAAGGTAGGAATCATATGAAATGAAAATTCTTCTTTTCTGATATTTTTTTTTAAATTCACCCTTTAATGAATAAGTATCAAAAGTTTTATCAAAATGGGATAATAATTCATTAATCTTAGCTCGATTTTAAAATTTCTCAGTTGCTGATTTTCCAGTGAACATTCTGTTTACTTTGTTCATTAAAGAGAATGATTTCAAGATGTATCTATTCTGAAGGGATATTTCTTATCATAACATTCTTCTTTCTCAAATCCTATCCTAAAAGTTTATTCTTTTTTTGTGATTAGATAGCGTTAAGAGGTTTTAGTTTTTGCTAATTTGACTATATTGTGACATATGTCATCTCGGTGTGCATTTTTTTCAAATTTTATCAAAATTAGCATATTTTTTATTTATTGATTCTAACATGGAAGATAGAAGAAAACAAGCGGTATTTTCAGCATCTTATGCTTTTTTGTTTTAAGAAAGTTGAAAATGTGACTTGCATAAAAAAAAGATTTGTGCAGCTTATGGAGAAGGTACTGTGAATAATCAGATGTGTTAAAAGTGGTTATGAAGAAAGTATTGTAAATGATCAAATGTGTCAAAAGTGGTTTGCAAAGTTTTGTCCAGATTTCTTGCTGAACTATACTCTACTGTCAGATGGACCAATAGAGGTTGATATCAGTCATGTCATAATATTGAGCATAATACAATGTGGATTCGAAATAAAGATTCTTGCCAAAATCTTATTCTTTATTTTTCAATCCATGATTTTTACTAATGGCCGTAAAATGACAGTCTCATGTTGTTGCAATAAAAGAAAAACAACTGAAATCAGTATAAAATAAACATTAAAAAAAAATTGATAATAATTGGGTTAGAGGTTTAGAAATTTATATCCCAATCTTAATCAAAGGTTAGGTAAATTTTGTTAATATTATCTCATAACTCACCTTGCGATATGTTTATGTCTCTTTCATAATAATTGTACAAGTGAAAATTAGGGAAAAATCTTTTTTGTATATTTGAGATATTTCATGCTCTTCGACACAGCATTGTAAGTTCTATTGACGTATGTACATATAATTATTTTTCTTCCAGCTCATTATCCAATGTGACATAAAACAACAATGAGCTCTCTTGATTCTTCCATTATGGTAGTAAATTCAGCATGTCCACTGACCAAGTCCATTTTAGCCACCTTTATCTATATTTTTCTGTACATGGTGATTTCTTGCTCTAATAAGTTGCTATGAATTGTAATATCTAACATCTCCAATGCAAGTAATCTTATTTTTCAAACAAAAGAACCAGATTGATAAATCGTATTATAATAAACTTTTAGAAACCAAAGTAATTACAAGCATTCAATTGACAGGATAATCTCCAAAAAATAATTTTATTTAATTCTTGTTCAGAAAATACTTTCCTTCAATGATATCAATTTTGATGTTTGTTTGTTTCCTGACACACAATAAATAGTAAACTTGATAAAATTCAACTTCACTCTATTCCTGAAACAGCAAACCTTGCTAATATCTGAGTTGCAAAAGAAATATTTCTTATTATTATTATCATCAACATCATCATCATCATCATTTTATTTTCATATTTAATAATAATAATAATAATAATAATAATAATAATAATAATAATCATCATCCTCCTCCTCCTCCTCCTCCTCAAAAAAAAAAAAAAATTACAAAAATCTCCAAAAACTGTTGCAAATTTGCGAGGTCCTAGGTCATATGGTGTGTCCAGTAAAGCTTACACAACAAAGTAAAAAGGGAAGAAGCCCTCTCCACGTTGCTTGTTGTTCAGTCTGGTCAGCAATCATAGCTATGGATATTCAACAATAATAATAATAGTTATTACCATAGACACCCAGTGTTGGTCAGGGAAAACAGAACCTCAAATTAGACAACACAGTGAAAAATGTTTTTGTATCCCTTCTTACCCAACCCTACAAATGGAAAAACCATTATTTACTCAGAGACATAAATCCCTTCTTCCAATATGCACTGTTTACTGACTGTTGTAGACTGATGGCCTAACTGAAGTAGTGATCTGAGAAATTAACATAAAATTAAGATTAATCTTAATAGTTTTTAAAAATTAATAATAATGGTTTACAATACTTCATCCCAAAATGATGAAATATTTACTTTCAAGTTTATCATAGAAAACAACCTGATTTAGCTTCACCCAGTACCATATTACCAACACCATGAACTGAATTACATTGAATTTACATAAATGAGAAAAGAGAAGTGGGATAGAGAATAACTTGAAAAATGGTTCCTGCAAAATTTCCACCTTAAACTCAAAATGAAGAGAAACTCATGAGTTATTACTAAGTTTAATCTATTGTAGTTTTCTAGTTCAAATATTCCTATTGATATCTATCTCTCATACAATAGACTTTACAGTGGTCAGATAATCTTTATTTACCATGCTCATTTTATATTTCAATGTATGCATGGAGTTTTACGGATTATTTTTTATATTATTCCCCACAGTTTTTTTTATTAGTATTTATATAAATCAGTATGTTCATAGCCTAATGAAGACAAAGTCATTCATTTTGTACAGTAAATATTTATTTTCAACATACTCACCTCCCTGTCAGTGAATCTAATTCATTAGTGAAAATTAATCACATAGATTGAACACAATATGTTGAAAATTTCTAATTAAAGTTTAGCTAATGATTGCATGTCAGGCTGCAGACTTATTGATCAACTCTTGTATATATCTTGAGACAGCTTTCTGTCACTCCCCATTAAATAGAATCTTTAAATGAAATTAATTATATTTGTTGCTTTGTTAACCAGAAAAATCTGTTAATTAAAAAGACATTAGATATTTTATGTTGTGAATTCTTCAAAGTTTTCTCACACCAGAGGAGGAAAACAGTCTATTTAAATGAAGATTAATGACTACATTGGATAAAAATCTAGTGTTGAATCATTTTTAATCATGGTACATAAAGACAGCAAATAATACAAAGCTACAACTTCTTATCAATGACCAGTGATTCATTATAAAATGTGGTAATAATTTATATTAAATAAACTTGTTTTATCCCTCATAAATTCCTTTTGTTTGATGCTTTATGACTAAACAATAGTTATATTTCAAATAATCAACTCCTTTCTGCTTTTGTCTTTAATGGGTTTTATTTGTCTATTATGTTACAAGGGATGGTTAGAATTAAAAGTTACATTTCCAGTGGGGAAATATAAAGACAACATTACTTGAAAAGAATTCTCATGAAAGCAGAGTGAATTTTCCAACTCAATTCCTACAATTTAATCATCATCAAAAACTGGAGAATTTGAATGAACAAAACCAATAAATATAGACTTATTGTTTTTCATCAGAGTTCGACTAGATTTGAATAGTTTACTGTTGTAATTATCTTTCTGTGTATTTTCATAAATGCCAAAATTTTTCTTATTGACTTCAAAACCATACAAAATCCTCAAATGACTTGAGAACATTATTTGGAGAACATTTTTAAAACACATTGTTCGATTATTAAGACATAGAAGACTCTGTCTCATATTAATCTTCTCTAGACTTGAACTGGTTTGATTTTTAACCCTTTATTTCACATATGATAGGAAAAATGATAAGAACATAATTTCGTCAATACACTGCTTTTGCTTTCATGGTACAGTAATTTTAATTTGACCATGCAGTATCTTGCAAAAGTTTAGAAAGTCCTGGTAATTTTACTATATCATTGAAACCCTTCGTATTTTTTTTTCTAATTTATTGAATTTAAAACAGCTTCATCCAACATGGTGAATCATATTCTAAAAAAGGATATTAGCCTGAAGGCTTATAGAGTTTTGAAAAAAACCATTGGTGACAAAGAACCATTTGTTGAAGTGCAAGTAATTCTATAACAGAACAAACAATTGGTCTGATGAATCCAATTTCTATCTTTTTAAACAATATACTATGCATGTTGAAAGACCCTGAGGATCAGACCCAACTAGTCAATGCTTCACACAACTAACAAGTAAACATCCTCCTCATGTCATGATCTGGAGGTGCTTTTCTGGTGGTGGTTGAAAAGTATTATATTTTCTACCACTACAAGTTACTTTTAATTTAGAGAGGTACTTGGTTGTCTTGGAGTCACATCTACTAGCATTTATACAGATAAGAATGCAAGATGGTGCTACGTACCATACCACCAAACATATAAAGAAATGGATTCAGGATCATGATATCAAGCTCTTAGAATGGTTGCCCAACTCACCAGACCTCAATTTGAGAGAAAATGTGGAATATTATGAAAAGAAAGATTGTACCAATGAAAATCACTAGCATAGATCATCTGAAAGACGTAACAAAGACAATTTGTATACTACCTTACAGCATCAATGCCTTCCTGATTGAAGGGAGTGATAAAAACAAGTTCATTCCTTGTAAATATCAACTTTTCAACTTAGATTAATACATATTTCTAATCTAGTAAATTTTTGCTCGCAATAAAAGAATGCAATATTTTTTAATTGAAAAAATCCTTTTCATGATTTGGGGGTTGGAGTTTCCAAATTTCTGTCAGACACTGTATGTTGTCTTTCAATACCAAAGATTCTTTTCACTTACTAATTTATTTTTCCATTGCTGACATTTTGTTTTTATCAATTTTGTTACTGGTAAAAGATTTTAACTTTGTCTTTTCTTGTGTGTTATAATAGTATTCATTATTCGCATCAGAAAAAACTCTCAAACTGTGTTAATGTGACTAAAAACATTTCATAGTGAACCAATAATGATGACTATGGTTTAAGCAAAGATTCACATTTCATCTCAGTTTTTTAAAGAACAATCTATTATAGAACCAACTTTTTAAATGCGCTTTATATCAGATGATAATGTTTTTACAAAAGATATTAAGGTGATTATGTAAAACATATTTTAGGTAATCAATATTTCATTAATAAGTAAGGTTAATTTTGAAAATTATTCCCATTATTATCAGAACATCATAGGAACAAAAATCTACTTATTTGTTGATTAAACATTACCTATGATCTTACTTTTTAAAAATCATCTTCATCCTCTTTCTTTGGATATGATGGTAAAATGCTGTTTACATCTTTAATCTGCTATAGACATGAAGAAACTTATAAGTTCATTATAAAACTGGTCTATCAATTTAGAATATAAATAAACTATAATCATTGGAAGAATATTTCTCTTACTGCAGCCTTATGCTTTTGACTGCTCTGAACAAGACAAATTTTAATGTTTTTTGCTTCATAAACTTTCTTTCAATCATTCTTTCTTATGCCCCATTCTTTTCTTTTGCCTGACCTGATGTTTGCTTACTTGTATAAACTTTTGTGCATTTCAGACTGGATCAAATGTTTTCTGATGCATTCTCCAAAGATAACCAGTTGATGAAAACTGACCCCAAACACAGTCTTTACCTTGCTTGTGCTCTTATGGTGCGAGGAAAAGTTGGAATTTCAGACATTCGCAGAAACATAGAAAGGTAATCTTGCATGTTTTGTTTTTAGAAGTCAACAAAATATGAGTTTCTCTAAGTATGTGTGTACACACACACATATCTGTGGTTTGTAATCACCTACTGCTTGATAAGAGCTATCTGAAATTAGAGAAGTTCATTTTCTTTATCTTCTCAATCATACATTTCCTTCTCAAGCTATTATTCACAAGTGTCACCCGCTTGGCAGTGAGTATTAAACTTTGTAATGATCCAATCAAAACCCCAAGTTTGAGGTTTTCTGAATAGATTATTTCAGAAAAGATATTTTGTGAAAATCTTGTATAGGTCTGACGCCAGAGTGCAGTGAGTATGAAGGGAGGGGGTGGTATGCATTAATGCTTGGAGGCTGTGAGTTGAAGTGTTCAGTGTTGCTAAAAAAAAAGCTGAATTTGAAAGATGGCCAAAAATGGCAAAAAACATCAAAAAGCTACTTTAAATAGTCAAAAAATGGCCAAAATGTTCAAACACACCTGCTCTGATTTAGTGCATTTTTGCATTGCCAAAACAAGGAACGCTCTGAATTTAGCACAAAAAGGCACTAAATTGTCAACACGGGAAGTGCTTTATGATAATCCAGATGTGAACTTTGTTACTGCTCAGATATGTATATATATCATACTGGTTATTTGAAAAATAAAAATGAAAAACATTGATAAATTTTATTTACACAAGGCAAGCCCAGAAAAAGCTATGCATATTAGCAATTACCACTCACTTTTTAGCATTCTTTTAAGGCGTATTGCAAAATTTAGATATCGTCTTTGAAGTTTTGATTTTGATTATGATTGCAATATTTTTACAAATAAAAAAAACATTGCCTCCTTTTTTTCTGAAAATATGAAAATAGATTAATTGACTGGTGAACAGAGTTCAAAGGTCAGCTCTGATGTTACATAATCTTAAAGTCTCCTTTACACAAAGTGAGATAGTTACTGTTATTTTGAATTGCTTCAAATAAATACAGATGACTGGCCTAGTGTATGATGAAAGGTGAAGATGTTAGTATATTGGTTTTCGGCTCATTTCTTGAGTTAAAATTTTGGCGGTCAGGATCTTGGCAACTGGGTTAAATCATATTCAAAACTCATCTAGATTAAGAAAAACATTTCCCAATTCATCTATGAACTTTAGTAGCAGCCACTTTGAAGTTCAAAATGGAAGACTAACAGTAATGTTAATGTATTTTTCTTCTGAATATGATTAAGTCATTGTGCATGGATCCATACTGGATTTTATCACTTCTTCTATAAAATCCAGGGATTTGTTTTTGATTGAGAGATATTTTAGCATTTTTCTCTTAATACATTTCTTCATTTACTTCAGTCTGTCCATATGATATCACCCAAAGTTCACAATGAATTTCTATAAAATCTTGTGGAAAGATAGGTAATTTCCAGGAGGGGCCGGGCCTCTGTTGGCAGCAGGCTTAATAGTATATTAACTGTATCATCAGTTGCCATTATATATTGTTGAATAAACGATATCTCCAGTCAAAGAATATAACCTGTTTGGTCCCAGGAAATATTTCAGAATATCAAGTGCAATAAAATAGATAACTTTTTTTCTTGGATAACCACTCATCATCATCATCAGTCTTTCAACGTCTGTTGTTGGACATAGACCTTTCCCAAAATTTGCCACACTTCTCTATCATGGTCATCACGGTGCCAGTACTTTCTGAATTAGTCTAGTTCGTCTCTCCATCTAATACTCTGCCGGCCTCAGTTGCGCATATGATCTCTGGGGATCTATGACGTGAGTCGCGATGTCCATCAGTTGTCCACTATTCTCGCAACATGGCCAGCCCACTACCATTTGAGATTTTTAATGGATTCTATGATGTCCCTGACTCCTGTCTTCTTCCGGATGTTATGTACTGTCTTGTGGTCTCTCCATGTGAGGCCCAGTATAATTCTTTCATGTGCATGTTGCATGGTTCTCAATTTGCAGATCTGTCTCTTGGTTGGTTTCCATGTTTCAGCTCCATAAGCAACTATTGGGAGGATGCATTGGTTGTACACCCTTCTTTTTAAGGTTAACGGGATCTTCTTATTTTTGAAGGTTGAGCTTGTTCTGCCAAAGGCTTGCCATCCTAGGGTGATTCTTCGCTTGATTTCTTCTTCTTTTGAGGGTCTCCTAGAAATTAGTTGTCCTGGCTAGTCTTCTTAAGATCATCTCGAGGCAGGCTGTGAAGAGTTTTGATGAGCTGGTATCAACTTATCTTACCCATTTCTAGAGCTGAAAGGGGTCTGAGTCTTTATGTAACCTGATAAAGGAGCTGCTGTGATTGTATATATGTTTCAGCACTTTGACATATACTGGATCTACACCTTGTCGAGTGATGGCCTCCATGACCTTAGGGATTTCCACTGAGTTGTAGGCCTTTTTGAAGTCAATAAATGCTATGGCGAGTGGTAGTTTATATTCTACTGCTTTTTCTTTCAGCTGATTTATAGGCTTATGGAATTATTAGTGCTTGTGCACACCTCCCTGAAGAACAAAGAATTTAAAATGTTTTTTTCATGCAACTTCTCTATGGGTATGTTTATGTAAGATGTTTCAATTGGTATTTATCAAAAGATGGTTACTGGTTGATTGCGTCCTTGACAGCTGTGTCTTGGTCAAATGCATACCGGTCATTGGCATACCTGGACATTTGCATCCCACTGAAATACTCCCCGGTCAATTGTATCTCAGTCATTGCTGTCCCTGGACATTTGTGTCTGTTTTTTTTTTTGTGCCCCACTTTTGCTAAGTGGGGTTGCCCTCAACAGGCATGCTTTTCACGTTTGGACGTACAGATGAAATTTTTCAACCAATAAAATGCATGCTACAATATAAGGATAACTGCTTCAAAACTTTAAAAAATAACTTTTTATTTCTGATGTTTTTGTTACAAAAAAGATAAAAAGGTAGTTGATTACAAACTTTGTGGATAACAAAATAGATACTTTTTATTATTGTTGTTTTCATTATAAATTAAATGGAAAGCTTTTAATTTCATATTTATTTTTTTTTATAAAAGATGTTTTGATTAACTACCTTTTTATTTTTGTAACAAAAATTGCGAGTTTTTATTTTGTGATCTACAAAGTTATTAACTACCATTTTATTTATCTCTGTAACAAAATCAACAGAAGTAAAAAAAATTATTTTGTTATCTACAAAGTCATTAACTACTATTTATTTATTTCTGTAATGAAAACAATGAAAATTAAAAAAAATTCTATTTCATTATCTACAAAGTTATTTTTTTTATTTTGATGTAGTTATCATTGAATTATAGCATGCATCTTATCAATTAAAATATTTAACAAATAAGTCCAAACTTAACTAGACTGAAAGTCAGACCAAAGATGTACTAGTTTGATCTTATGGATTCAGTATAACAGGGAACACCTGTACTGATGTAATAAACGTATCTTTACTTTGTACAACATTGTGAACCACATTATGTAGGGGGGGTGCCTCTACCAATGAGATAGATATGTCTTTGATTTGTACAATATCACCAATTGCGCTATATCGGGGGACACCTGTACCAATATAAAAAATGCTTCTCTAATTTGTATAATATCATGAACTATGCTATATCGGGGGACGCCTGTATCAATAAAATAAATGATTTTGATTCATACAATATAGTGAACCGTGCTAATCTGGGGACGCCTGCAACAGTATAATAAATGTATCTTTATTCTTTATAATATCGTGAACCATATCATATGAGAGGATGTCTATACCAACGTAATAAATGTCTCTTTGATTTGTCCAATATCGTCAACCACGCTATATCAGGGAACATTTGTCTCATTGTAAGAATATATCTGATTTTTACGATATCATAAATCACACTTTATTGGGGGACGCCTGTATCAATAAAATAAATGTCTATTTGATTTGTACAATTCCAATCTCTTTTTCTACCCGCTTATCAAAGAAACAAAACTTTCTCTAGTTTTTTTTTTTTTCTACAAAATTACTGACAATTATCAATCAGCAAATCATAACTTGCCATGAGCCAGTCATTAAAATATGACATTTCAATAACTGGCTATGAGCCAGTTGAAATACAAGATTTTGAAAGGCATCTCAGCAAGACCAGATAGTGAAAGCAACAGCAGATTCATAGAGGGAGTTGGAGAGAATGCCTCAATGGGATAGGTGGTAGTTTGTTGGTATGTCAGTTTGTCAGTGACCACGATCGCTGCTATAGATACTTAGCTCATCTAAAAAATATGCCTGCTGTGGGCAACCCCTCAGAAGAAAAGTGGGACACAAATGACAGGCATGCAAAAAATACCAGATGCAAAGGTCGGGATGCATTTGACTGGGACACAGTTGTCCAGGATGCTAATGCCCTTCTAAAACATTTATATAAAAAGAACATCTTCTATGAAAAGCTAGAAGAAGAAAAGGGTAAATTTGAAAGAACCAAGTCTTAATGATACACTTTTTTTTAAAATTTGATACGAAGACTGTGTAAAAGGGGGAAATTTCTGTAAATTTAGTGATTTCATTTATCGTTTAATTCTTTGAAATGTAACATTTTCTACACAGTAAGTTATGTAAATCATTTCTTTCAAAGATTGTCCCTCTGAAATCATTAAATTAACTGCAAATATGTCATGAATTTTAAACATGTTGTGTTTATTGCAAAACTAACTATAATTCTGTTAGAAGTGAATTAAAGATTAACAGATATTAATACAATGAACAAATGTACCAATCATTGAATAAATAAGTCTCTACCTGTGTATGTGTATAAATGCATCATAATAACTTGACAACTGGCCATTGCACGGAGTTGAAATTTACCAGATATATTAATCAGCACACAAGGCAGTGCAGCTTCAGATTTGATGTTTTTTGGATCAGCAGTTCTCAAGAAATCAATTGAAAATGAATAAAACATTAAAAATTACGTAAATTTAGAAATTGGCAACACTGAAGAGAAGTGACCAAAATACTTTGTGACCATAGTTTCGTATGACGGATAGAAAATTATTTTCCATGACAATTATGGCAGACTGCTCCACTCACCAGAAAGTCCAGCCCCTTCCAAACATATACCTTTGGAATGGGCAGTGGCCGAGTTGGATATAATAATGACAGTTGACAAGAAGAATCTAATTATTGGTTGGAGAAGAAGAAAAGTATGGTCTTAATGATTACAATTTTACTTAGCTGCAATGTATGAATAGAGGTAGCCACAGAAATGTTTGGCATTTTACTGAAATCCATTTCCTTCTGATCTACTGCCAACATCAAAGTGTTGATTCTAACAAGTTCAAGTATAAACTATATCATATTTTAACTGCATTTTAAGGATTTGCCTCAAATGACTTATAACTCAATCAGAGACACATGCTCATATATTGGAAAAACCCTACTAATGTACATATAAGCTCAAACTTATAAACACTATGCGACCATTTCTTACTAACACATACATATTTACTCATTTATAAAATTGTATGCCCACAGTCACGTATATTCACTTGGAAACATGCTGGTCACGATTATAGGCACCCTTGAATTTTTTTGTATAATCTGAGCAATACATTCAGAAATAAATGGAAATCTACCAAATTTATATCATTAGAATATTTTGATAGACTGTCCGAAGTAATTTAATGAAAAAAAACATTGCTTTTCAACTCACATGTAGTAATTTTAAAGAGGGAATAGAAAATGTGACCTAGCTAGTAATATTGGCACCCTTCCTTTCTTTGCACACCCTTAGGTAATGATGACTGCCTCCAAATGTTTCTTTTTGCTATCTATAAGCCTCTTGCATCTGTCAGCTGGTACTTTCTCCCACTCTTCCTTTGCAATTTATTCAAGCTCTTGGGTGTTTGCAACATTCCTGCTGTGTGAGGTATGTGTTGAAACCACAACTCCAGATTTCCATTCTCTCCAAGATCTGGTCACTTTAAAACAATTCAATTTTTCCTTTAGTGATATTTAAATTTTTTTCAAATTTCTTCTTGGATAAAGTATTGCAACATCATTATTAATTTTGACTGGCTTTTTACCTTCATCCTAGCTTTCAATTGCTCTTTATCACAACTTTGAATCGGACTGTAATTCTAAGACAACAATTAAACAGCACAATAGGAAAATAAAGAGCAAGCCCCCTGTGAGAATCAAACTCACACCCTCTTGCTAGAGGGGTCCAGTTTACCCCTGGCTTCATTTAATTATTCAGCCTCAGGAACTTTATAGTTAAACGGAGGCTGATTTTACACCTTAAACCTAACTCCTTACATCCAATATTCCATGCTTGTTGATGTTTACAATTGAGATGATTTTCAGACCAAACCTAATTCTCTCATACTGGATAGCAGATTTTGCCCTGAAATTCCTTGGTAATCCTTTGATTTGGTCAAGGCCTCCAGTACCAGAGGCAGCTAAGTAGCTCCACAACATTAAGGATCTTCCACCATGCTAAAGGTTGATTGTTCTTTACTTTTAAAGCAAAAACCAAGGAGGACCTTATTGCCGAAAAAAAAACATAAAAAGGAATGACTCATTTTTGCCAAAGAGTACCTGGACAAACCACAATCCTTCTGGGCAAATGTTCTGAGGACAGATGCTACCAAAATAGAACTTTTGGGCAATACATCAGCAATTCGTTCACTAATGATGAAATGAAGCTTATAAAGGAAAGGAAACCCTACCCACAGTTAAGCATGATAGAGGATCTATTAAGTTGTGGGGTTGCTTTGCGGCCTCTCGTACTGACAAGGGAAATCTAAAGTCTTGTTTCCAACACATACCATTCAACGCAGGAATCCTGAAAACATTCAAGATATAGAAACAACTGTAAAGGAAGAGTGGGAGAAACTACCTGCTGGGTGAACAAACATGAAGGAAGGGTGTCAATATGTCCAGGTCATATTCTCTATTTCCTCTTTGAAATTGCTATTTGTATCTAAAATAAAATGTTTTTTTGTTGAATTACTCTGGACATTCTGTTAAAATATTCTGATGATACAAATTTGGTTGATTTCCATTTATATCTGAAGATATTGTTCAGGTAATACAAAATATTCAAGGGTGCCAATAATCATGACCACCATTGAATATACACTCACATACTTACTTGGTAGTGTAAATACACATGAAATCTTACGACAAGGATGTTATGCTTCAAGAGAGCCAAACACATTATAACCAAGTCACGATAACTGCGGGATCCTAAAGTTTACTTTCATTGACTACTGAAATATTTTCGTCGAATTAATTTCATTTTTATAGCTGGTTTGCTGATGAAAGTGAACATATATTTTCATGACTGGATGGGAGTTGTGTCACCTTTGCCGTTAAATAAGCTTGAAAAATTGTGCTCAGCTTACATGTTCCACGGAAAATTCTGTTTTTATTCAAGTTCTTCTGAACAATTGTACGACTTTTTTCACAAATTACACTATAATAAACTGCATCATATCAGAGGATGCAAATAGCAATTCCCTAAACCATATTCCTATTATGCTTACTTGGATATTGTAGAAATTGACTACACTTTAGATTTCCCAAGTCAAGAACATATCAAATCAGATTTATCCTTGTGTGCTCATTATTTTCAGGCCAACCCAAACTCACTAATGTTTAACTTTAAAGTTTGTGTGATGACTAGTATATTTATTTGGCTATGGACACAGCAAATAAGAAAGACTTAAATATATGTCTATCTTGTTGTTTTCTACCAATTTGACCTAGTAATGAAGAATATTGAACAGTCAGCATACACGATGAGGAAAGGAAGGAGGACATAAATGAGAGAAGTAGTAAAGGAAAGTGAGCAATTTCCTGTTAGGTTTTATTATGTTATGGATTTTTAGGAATCTATGGATTAATTACTTTGCTCATTGGCACGTACAAGAATTACTCAAGCAAATTGTGTTATTAGCTTAATTTAGGTACAGATTAATACAGATGTGACATCCCAGGTATTTTTTCATTTATTTTCATATTTATACAAAATGTTTTTCCTGCAAATAAATGTTTATATTACAATAAACTTTAGATGAGAAAGACTTGCATAAAATCTGAGTTTACTTGGTAAACATTGGCAATGTTGAATAGTTTCTCTTCACTACCCAATCTAAGGTTTACTAATATACGGTAAAATCCCAGTGTTAATTTTGTATGTTCTGGTCTTTTTTTTTTTGCTAGTATTTTCTTATACTGTTTGATTAAAATTGTCATCTTTTTTATTTATTAATCGTCTTTATTTCATTTTTTATTTACATATCTTTATTTTATATGATTTTCTTTTTACATATTGAAAGTTTTTATCAGTGAAAAAAAATCCTCCAACTTTGAAGCATTCTAGATTTCATTCGCAGCCAGTGACACGCTACGTTGAAGCCATGACATGCAATCACTTTTTTTAAGATATAAATTGTAAATGATGATAGCTAATATGCCATCATAGTTTATAGTGTTTTAGCAGAGTACATGTGTTCTTGAATGCTATTATTATAGAACTAACTCTGAGTAGAATGTGGGCAAAACAAATTTTTGTAATTGATGTTCATGTAAACTTGTGGTTTTAGACTTGAAGTATTTCTTGTTATTTTGTTTATCTGGAAGATTTATTAAAAATTGATTTGTGTTTCAATTTCTACTGTAACAATGATTTATTTGCAGAATTCTTTAATTTGAAAGTAAATTAACGTATAAATAATGAGTCAAATAGGGTGAAAATAGGAGCATTTTAATATGTCAGGTCAGCATTAGGTCAGTTTGAATGCCAATCTTTGTGAAGCCTGTTTTATCATCATCCTATTCTTTTAAAATCACATTTTATAGACTTCAATGATCTCATTATAAGAGGGTCATACTGTTTATTAATGCCATATGAATATTGCAGCTTTTACAAGCACACCCGGAACTCCATATAAGGTGTCCTTGGGCACGTAGTTCATTGTTTGAGCAAAAGTTTGTAGGTTAAGTGGTCTTGGGTCTTAGCTCAAATACTTGGTAGGTAAGATTTGTTACTATTCACTTGACTAGGACTTATAACTTTAAATCCTAATTAAAGTATCTTTCCTTCCTGCTTGTGAGCCTTCTGGTTGTACAATCTCTGATATCCATGTCATAAAAGTAAAACTAGTTTAGAAAAAGTGAAATTTAGTAAAAATTAATATAGCCCCTCTGAAATTTTCATCTAAGAAAGACCTTGGATGTTATTGAAGATTTTCCTTTCAGATATTTTCTTGCAGAGATATCCAGCATTACTCGGGGGGTAAAAGATAAGAGACAAAATGTTTTGATGAAATAATTCTGATACATTCTAGCAAGATTCTATGGATATAGAAATATAATCATAACAACAAGAACAATTTTGAACTTGAAGAAAAATTCTGATTAGTTCCTGAGAAGCTCTTTGTACACAATATTTCTTGTTTTTTATTTCTTGCAAATATGTCAAAACTTTTTCACTATTTACTCGTAAACACTCACATATATAGCTGGCCATGTGAGAATCATGGAACTTTTTAGTTCAGCCCTACAACTTTGAGGGATTGACTTTGAGCTTTGTTGATGGACATAGCAGAGCTTAACCTCACAGGGAACTGAAATCTTATAAACTGGAAGGGAATGTCAGATGGGAATTCTTGGAGTAGAGACATCTTGTTCCCGTAAGTTTCCAGCCAAATTGGTGGCCTCAGTTTCATGGGGCATTAGCCTATCCACCATCGAGTTGGTACCATTACGGAGCTCTTGTAGATCCAGATTTCTGAGAAGCATAATTGGGGCACCAGGATCTAGAATGAGGTTATGTGGCAGGAAAGTAACTCCTGCCATGACTTGTTGACTGTTTCTGATGTTGCACAACGTTTGGTACCTTTAAAACAGCACTGTAGAACATAGTGTCTCCATCTCACACAATAAGCTTACATTTACCCTAAAGCACTGCAATGAGAGTTGATTTTGAAATGTTGCACACATGCTGCTCTGTATTTGTGAATTTTATGAGCAACTTAATGGTTGAATGGACTGTTCTACCTCCTGCTATAAGAGTTGCAGCAATACCAGAAGTAACAACAGAAAGAGCAACCATTTTTCTCTGCCTTGCATGTGATAGCTAAAGGTTGATCAGAGATGTTTTCCCAGCAGTATCAAGATTATTAAAATATTGTGTAGACTTTTGGGTTTTACAAGAAAATCTTTTCTCTCTCTTTTTCTCTCTCAAATTTTCATTCTTCATTCACTCATCACTTTCTTCTTCTCACATTTCCTTTCTTACTTTCTTATTACAAAAGCAAAATTCATCATTATTAATTATCTGAATGAAAAAAAATTTTAGAATAAATATTTAGAAAAGTTTAGATTGAAAATCATTGAATTTAATAAGGCTTTATTTTCAGCATTGAATGGGACAAGTAGCTACAATGCAGGATAGTTGACAGTGAATGGACCAGACCCAAAATTTATATTTGAGATCCCAGCATGATACTCAGTATACCTGTCAAATTTGGTCCAGACTGGCCAAATATATTCTGAGTTAAGAAATTTTAGACAAATAGCTATGATGCAGGGAAGTTAAATGTGCATGGATCAGCCCCAAATCGATGTTTGAGATACCCACATGATACTGGGTATATCTGCCAAATTTGGTTCAGATTGGCTGCGTAGTTCCTGAATTAAGAATTTTTTTTTTAAATCGCTATGATGTAAGGGAGGGAATTGCAAATGGATCAGCCTCTCACATAGCTTTTGACTTTCATCGTAAAAAGATGTGCTTCTTTGCTAAATTTCAGCTTCCTAGATGCAAAATTTTGGCTAATAACTTGAAAAATTGACTTGGAATAACCCCGGGTGATCTCTAACGGTCTCAGAGTTCAACTGCACATCACCTATGATCAATATCCATTCAAAAAATCTGGTCCTTGGGACTTTCCATTTTGCTGTGATGCTCAGGGTCAAACAGACACACACACACACACACACACAAAATTTTGTACAGTATTATAGATGTATAGATGTATTTGTGAGTCACAAAAGTACAACAATGGATTTCCAAAAAGTTGGCATCATTAAGAAAGGCTGCTTCTTGACTTGCACATAAGCCAACTTCGTTACCAATATAGATGGATACAATAAAAACCTATTCTTCTTAGTAACATATTTGGATTCAATGATTTCCCAGTTATCATCTGGCTGCCAATATTTTTACTTTGCTGAGTATTTCTAAGTAAAAAATTTCAAATGTGTATTTGTTTAGATCTTAAAATATAAAATTATCTAATAATACCTGAAAATTCTTCTATTTAAATTCAATGATATTTTGTTATTTAAAAAAATCATATATTTAGCTTAAAAGTTAAGTTATCAAATAATACTGTATATCTTTATTTGAAGTGTAGCATTTTCACTTAATATCATTATAATTATCACTAGCTTTTGCCCATCTAATTTTGTTACTTTTTATGACAATATTATTGGTCAATAGATAGAGCAAAATCAGACATAAAGAAGTCACTTCCCATGAGACTTGAATTCACATTCCACATCTCGGGAGCTCATCTTTCATAGACTGATTTCATAATCATTTATCATAGAATCTATTTGGAAACTCAAATGGCAATGGGCTGGTCATGGTGCAAGAATGGAAGAATATGAGATGGCAAGACGAACTGGACAGGTTCAAGATGGTTTGATGAGCTACACAAATTCAAAAAGTACTGGCCCCATGACGTCCACAATAGAGAGGCCTGGCAAATCCTGGGGAAGGTCCATGTCCAATAACAAACGATAAAAGACTGATGATGATATCAATGCAGAATGTTGTCATAAAAAGCATCAATAATTTATAGTAAAAAAGCAACAATAAGATGTATTAAAACTATTAATAAAATGATAATAGTGACTATGTACATATTTGCTAAAATGCCTATATTACTGAGTCAAATATTTGAAAATATAAATATTATAATTCATTAGAAATAAAATTGTCATTTACTGTCTTCAGTGTTTTCAAAATCATTATCAATTCTTCACAGATGTATATCAACAAACTTGGTCAAGTTTTTACAATATTTTTGTTGCATTCATGAACAGATCAGACATTTTTTTCAAGTTAAAACATACATGATGGAGAAACTTGAATGAATGAAAATATATTGCGAATGAAATGTGAAACAGAAAAATAACTTTTTATTACATGCCCTCTGGAGGTTTGTTCAAAAGTTATTCCCAATCAAAGCTAAAATGAAGAATTACATCTCTACCAACACTTTTGCCTTTCTTTCAAGAGATGGACTAAAAACTCAATATAAAACATTCCTGCTGTTATAAGTTTCTTATCAATACACCACATATAACCCTAGGTACCATAGTTTTGGAGCTTATCTCATATCCATAAAGAAATACAATAAGAATTATATATAGGTATCTGTTGGCCTAGGTCAATTCTGGCATAAAGCTATATTTCTGGAGCACTTGGCCTGGAATCCTGTTTAATCTCAATACCTTCTAAAACAAGCATACTATACACTTGTATGAATTATGTATACATGTGTGTATGTGAAGGTTCCTGAAAACATTTTTTTTAATGTGTTTTGTATACTGTATTTTTGTATCTATGTTACTAGAAAAAATAAATTCTGCTCACGTACAATTCTTCCTTCTATTCTAAAGACATTAATTTTCATTGATGCTAATTATATCTACTGATGAGAAAATCTGAACATTCATTGTTCTCTGGCAGAATACAGGTTTATTACGAATATTGTGACATAAATTTACTGTTTATCTCTTATAACAAAGCATGCACAAAGCCATGATACAAATAGAATAAATACATAGCAAATTGAGAGCTGGAGTTGAAAAAGTTGAATACTAAGGTTACTGAGCTCTATTCCTGCCCTGAATAAATATTGCTAGATACTAAAAATGTCAGGATTCAAGTCAATCTGGTTGGCTGGCTATGTATGTAACATATATACAAGCCACTCTAATGGAGTTAGAGGGCTGAAACTTTAAACATTCACTCCTTATCATGTTTAGAAAAAACTTTTCTTTTTTTTTCAAACCCTCCCCCCTCTAAAAGGTTTTTAGTGGATGGTTCAGTTTACTATGTAAGTTTATGCTATATTGATTCCTTAGCTGGTATCCGGCAGCATTCATCCTTGTTTTTCGAAAATTTGGACTTTTTCTAGTGATCACCACCCAACAAAAGGCGAGAGAAGTAACTTTTTCATTGGTCACCCCCAACGCAGGATGCTGCCAAAAGACTTTGGACGCATGAGGGTTTCTATTGAGTGACTATCCGGGCCTGGGGTTACTGAGTTTTATTCTTGCTTTGAATAAATAATGCATCTTATTATATTTCATCTCATTCATACTTCTCTTTGAATCTAAGTCACTCTCACACGACTACGGACATTTCTTTATTCATACAATTTCTCACCTAGCTTTTACCTCATTTTCATACACATACAAACACAAATGCTCGGGTAATTATAGGATGTCTATGTCATGCTTAGAGACAATGTCCCTAACATGACATAGATGACTTCTTTAATGAAAAATAGAGAATATGTCATCAGTTTAGTCAAGGTATATAATACCCAGAATTGTGTCACTCTGTCTTATGATATGGTTAAGGACATGGCAGGTATCAGGGGTAATAATTTGTTCTACTGCTAGCTCGGCTTTATTTACAAAGCAAAGAGAAACTGTCTTGTATTAAGAATTAATTACCTGCTGTGTCTACGGAAAAGTTAATAAATTGTAGGCATAAGTACCAAAAATGATATATGCAGATTATACCTGATATAAAAAATCTTTATGCACCATATCCCTTCAGGAAGTTGGTAATCATTGCTCTCCACAGCTTTAAACTGTGCTACATGAAATGTTAATCTTCAAGATGAACCAAATTTCCATTGAAGAAAATGGCATTGTGCTAATATTTATTCTGGGTTTTTATAGTCAATTGAATTGAATAATTTTCAATGCATATATTTTATTTAATGTCAAGTCCAAGTAAAATAATCCAGGCACTCTCTGGTTAACATAGTAGATAGGTTCCCCAAAACAGCACCTCTAAGTGAAACAGATTTTACTTTAGAAACAGTTATATTAATATACTGAGGTTTTGGTCCCTCAATGATAAAAAAAATAGCCTAAAAATAGTCAAAAGACACTAAAAGTCGTCAAAAACATGCTGAAAAGTAGCCAAAATGTTCAAGCCCGCTAATTTAATGTTCTTTTGTGCTACAAAAACAAGACAAATCTATACAAAAATCTCATCCATTTTAAAGATCTCACGAATCTATCAGATGAATTGAAATCAAGACTAATATCCAATCATAATTATGTAAATTTTTAAAACTTAACATCTTTATTGTCTTACTCGTTACTTTAATTATGTCACTTTACTTCTTTCCCAGCCAACAACTGGTATTTCTATGACAACGAGTTTTGAAATTCAATTTTGCAGTGTATAAATTCTATCATTACAACTTATAAAGATGAATGAATATCACTTTTAACTATTTTTCCTACACTGTAATGTCTATTCTGAAAATTCTAACAATATTTTTACTACTTTTGTTTTTTCACCCTTTACTATCAAGTAGTGATAGCAAGAAGCTTGTTCAAGTAATTTTGCTATCGAACGATATCGGAAACATTATGTTGCTCAGCATTTTCTTATGTTTAATACTATTGCAGTAATTAACTAAACTAAAAGGAAAATTAAATGAAAATACAAAAAAGAATATTTAAAAAAGTCCATTCCATTCCAGAGGTGGGCAAATCGACTATCGTCATCATTATTTATTTTTTTGATCTACAAATATTGCAAAGTGTTGCACACTAGTAGATGGCAGTATGTATAAAATATATTGACATACAGTGACACTTTAGGTTTTGATTTTTTTATTTCAGATTTTTGATTTTTGAATAACCGTAATTAAGACATGAGACTAAAATTTAATTATTCTCAAAAATTAAAGATTTCCCTAAAAATAAGTGAAGTAACTCTTGTGAAAATATGAGAAATTTCTAAAATGAAGTGATAACAAAACAACATTAATCAAGAAGTGCCTTTAGCCTGTTTACTTATTTAACTCAGCTTTTGTGGAGATATTTTTGAATAAATGCAATTTTCATACAGTATATTACATAGAAACTTTATATCAGTGCTGACTTGAGAAGAATGTTGAACAATGGTGTGAGATATAAAATGCACTCACTCTTTAAGGGAGAGCAGCAATCAGCTTAGAGACTGGCAGAAGTGGGTAGAGAAAGGAGTGTGCATAAGAAAGAAACATTCTAAAGTACAATTCAAAATTTTTTGCTTTTTGTACAATTCTATACATTAAGATCAAAAACGCGTATAATATCTAAATGGAACAGAAAGCTGTTGTTGGTTTTGTATTTCAAGCAGTCTAAGATGAAAGGCTATTTTTTCTCAACCATTATTTTATTCCTTTGTTTGTTTAAAAATACATATACACATATATATATATATATATATATATATATATATATATATATATATATATTTATAAAGAAATTAAGAACAAAAAAAATACATCTGTAACTGAAAAAAAAAATCAACTACTCAATTTGGTTAAACAAAGAAATTTGAAAAAGATGATCTATCCTTGTTCTCAGCTCAATTTACTGACCCCTCCCTGATGACTTTTCAAAGTTAGTCACTTCTCACTGTCCAAAGTTACATTGCTCCCTTCTGTCCTTAGGCAACTTTCTATAACTGCATGGCAATTGTGACAGACAATTGACATAAGAAATAATTTTGCCTTGTATTTTTTCATTTCTTTTAGATCCAAATATAGTTTTATTACTGAACTGATAAGTGATTTTGTAATAAATTACTCATGATGAGTATATAACCATCCATCATAATCAAAACAAATTGGAGTGAATTCAAACCCTAGTTCAAGGTACTTAACAGAAATTGGAGTGAATTCAAACCCTAGTTCAAGGTACTTAACAGAAATTGGAGTGAATTCAAACCCTAGTTCAAGGTACTTAACAACCTTCAAGCTCGTAGACACCTGGGTTAAAGACACACAACCTTTTTTTTTTTTTTAAATGAATATACATATAGAAGACGAATTGAAAACTTCCAGTTACATAAAAGAGAAAAAGCAGTAGTTGTTTGCTTAACAATAAGACTTACTATGAGTTTTCCATCAGAATATGACTTTGAACTTCTCAATTGTCCCTGCTAATTAAGATAGAATTCTAGAAGGTACATGCTGCATTTTCCACTGAGTCCAAGCGAATCCAGATGCTCCTATCTCTACCACTGACCCCTCCCTTCCACTCTGATAAATCTTTTAATCTCTGCAGAAAATATCATTTTTTATATATTTTGGTGCACATTATTCTTTTTGTAAAAAGAATTAGGTTTGAGGTGAAAACATTGTAAATATGAAATGCAATCATTTTCTCCTTTGTTTCTTTATCATTCTTGGAATCAGGGCCGGTTTGAGATCCCAAAATGGCCGAGGAAAACACCTAAAAATCAGCCCATCAATGTAGGCCAGTAACTCCTGACCAGTGGAGAGGGTGTTCACAAAGACATTAGTTAGGGGGGGGGGGGGCATGAGTTGGCATACTGTCAAAAGCTGAAGGTCCATGAGCTTCTTGAGTAGGCAGACTTTTGAAAAACCTAGTGTCCATGGGAAAATTCATTTGAACAAAAAGGGTCCTTGGTAATAAGAAACTTGGGAACCACTAATGTTGGTTGTCATTGTGACAACCCTGTGAGCCTATACAGCAGGGTTTCAGGGTATTGTGAGCCCTTGAGAAAATTCTTAAATTTTACCAATCACAGGAAAATTTTAAGGCCATATAAAATGGATATTAGTACATATTTCAATGTCAATATAAAGTACTTCATCCCGATGGCTTATGACTCAATCACTAAAATAGCCTTATTCAAACAACAAACTTAAAAAGAAAAAGAACAAAATACATTCAACATCTTATAGTGATGGGAAAGTGCATCAAGTTGCTGAAGCAATTTTTCTCCCTGAAAATTGCTTTTTACCCCTAGAAATCAGTTCAATGCCTTAAATATTTCACTGGGGCAGGTTCTGTGAATCTGGAAGCAAGTTTGTTTTTTCTTTATCCAAAAGGAAACCTGCTAGCTATCAGAACCAAAATTTAGAGTGCTCTCAGCAATAAGTTAAAATAAATACACCTACAGTAAAAATAGCTGATGAAATATTTAGTTTTATTCAACCTTTGGAATTTTTTACATCCTGTTTTCATCAGATTTCATATCTGCATTCTTTTGTAGCTGTCCATCAAATACCCTCACAACAACAGCCATGATAATTTTGAACACTCACCACTTTGATTATTTTTCTCAACAAATAGTATAATTTATAATTATTTGAGCTAGCTGGTAAACTGCCTATTAGAGTAGGTTAGTTGAGTAGAGTAATTATAAATTGCGTTATATTATATAGAAACACTTATTTGAAAGGATCTCCCATCATTAACGGTTAATGTATCACTTGGCTTAGACAACATGAATAGAATAAACAATTAGAGAAAAATTTTTGCAACAGCCCCATTTTTTATTATTGTTTATACTATTTACATTGTCTAGACCAATGGATATATTAACTGTGTTTTGATGGGAGGTCATTTCAAATAAAAGTTTCTATATAAAATAACACAATTTATGATCATACATATTTGATTATAGCATGGATAGGTTATATCCACCATAATGGTGAAAATTTTCATAGACAATAAAAAATCCTCATTCTCAATAAAAATGTTCACCATACATACATACATATATATATATATATATATATATAAAATACTAGAGTCTATTGATGTGTAATACTAATATGGTCACGTTTTATTTCTATTCATATTCAAGAGTGCAGATCAGTTGTACCTTCCATACATCAACCCAAAATGCATTTGAATGAAAGGGTATGAAGAGGAAAAAAATTATATACTTGAAGCAGTTACTTTACTCCTTTTTAAATCTCTGTACATGGAGGGGGCGGTTTTTAATTGTTTTGAAGTAATTAACTGATCCCTTCATGATTAATACATCTATGTGTAAGATGTCCAGGGACGTAGAGCAGGCAATTGGTATTTAGTGGTAAACCAAATCTCTCATGATTAATACATCTGTATATATATATATATATATACATTGCTTAAATAACCAAGTCTGTAGACCAGGAGCACATTTCATATTTTATATACAAACCCCAAAATTTTGTCTGAATAAAATGGAGTGGAGAGAAAAATCATTAATGCATACTTAGATAGAATTAGCTCAATTTAATCAAACACTAAATCATATTCTAAGAGTTCTGCTAAAATCAAAACTGTAGTGTCAAGTGATTTGCATCAATTCAATTTTTATCACCTTATGATAAATTTTATTGGAAATACATACAAATATATCATACATTCAAATACTTTAGCATACTTAAAGCAAGTTTTATACTGTCTGTACTTGAAGTGGGGTATCAATATGATTGGGGGGATCAGTTTTCTATCATTATAAGCTAACAAACTGATCCCTCAAACGATTAATGAATCATTCATGTGTGTATATATATATATATATATATATATATATATATATATATATATATATATATATATATATATATATATGCTCATGTTCTACCAGGTAGCCTACATTCAGGGTTCAATAGAAAGTTGATTATGTCTAGCTTAAACACAATTCCACATCATTGGAGTATAAGATAGGATCTTGGTTAAGCTAGAAATTAATGCAAAAAATCAGCCCTGGTGACAAGCAGCCACGGAGCAACATTTCAGTATGGTAATCTCACTCATAAGGATTTAATTGGTTTTCAAAACTTGCAAATTAGATATCAACAGGTTAAAAATTGTATTTTTTCTCAAATAATCAGTGTTGCTATAAGATTTGAGCATAATATACCTGTAGTTCTTTTGTTCCAAGTTTGTTTAACCAACAAGTATGGATGGCCATAGACTTTTTTAATGAAAATTATAAAACATATTGCAATAATCTGAATATTTTCTTTAAAGTTTCAATTTTAGTCTAATTGCTAGAAAATGGTTCAAAGTTTGTGGAATTTGGAAGAAAAATTACTCTTGCATGTTTAAAACAAGTTTTAGACTGTTCTCATTCAATATTTCTTTATCCTCCAAAATTAGGATCTTGCCTAGTTGTCCAATCTTTCTCTGCTTACAATTGAACATTTCAGCTTAGTTTCTTTCCTTTTTAAGTGACTGCAGCCTTTCTAACTTAGCCTAATCATATAATAACTATTTTGATATTTTCACTATCAATTCCAAAAGGGAACTGGTAAATTATGCTTTTGCCAAATAGTTTCAAAACATTTCATAACATATGTTTTATATAAACTTGTGATCTATCAATTCTCAACAGTATTGCAACCCCACATTATAAAGGTTATATATCAAAAAGAATCTACACTGCATCCATTTGTCTCAAGAATGTTGGAGAATCAATCAACCAAAATGTGAAAATAGATTAATGAAGATGAAAACAATGTAAAACGAAAAATCACTGAATATAAAGTTGCATTTCTATAATGCCAAACGTTTGATTCTGTTTTTGACCTCTGACCTGCTTTGTAACCAGAGATTTTGAATTAGAGAACCTTTAAAATGCACCAACTTGATAAATGCAAAAAAAAATCTGATTGTTTTGCAACTGGATAATAATAGTGTGGGGTTTACTTTCACACTTACATCTATCTATATTATAATGATCACTTTGTCTTGGGAGGTAATTATGAAATGCTGATTTTAGAGTCTCTCTTATTTATTCATTTATTCATAATGGTACAAAAAATCTGGATTCATCATAATCATATCAAACAGCACTATATTTTTCTTCAAGGATGGCCCAATGTGTCACTGGAAATTCTACTAATATATAAAATGTCAGAAAAGGAGTTTCGACTGATGTAAAATGCCAACAGATGCACCTTATAATTAATTGATAACCTACCTAGTCAGGCTTTCAGAGTTCCTTATCATTTCTTTAAGGTTGGAAAAGAATCCATCTATTTATGCTAATCTCAGTATGAGTATGGTAGATTTCAAACAGTTCAGGATGTTGACTCTTTCAATTAGTACAAGACAGAAATTACAAGATCTTCATTAGTAAAGTATCTTATCACTTGATTTTTATTAAAATGTAAAATCAAACTTTCAAAATATCAGATTATTATATTACATTAGCAAGATACAAAAGTTGTTTGATACTCCTCTCAGACTATTCCTAGAAAATAAATGTGTGCAAGTTACGAGCCAGAAATAATCAATACTAAAAAATGAACAATCAAATTCCATTTACATTGAACTTGTAGTAATTAAGGAGAAAAATACATAGAACCCCATTTTATAAAGTAAAGCAGAGGATTATTTTAAAATATTGCAATAAATTTCTATGGAGTTATTTAATCCTAATAGATCCAAGTGTAGGAACTGAAAACTGTTCAGTGCTATTAAAAAAAGGTTGCTTATTTTTAGGTTGAAAATTCCCACCAATTGTAGTCAGTCCTCATTGAAATAAACAGTTTGTGTATGAACTTATTTTGTGTAGTTTGTGAGAATCTTCCCAAGAAGTTTGCCCACAGCAAAATTGCTTATCTGTTACAGAAAATGAAGTTAACTATTCTCTGTAATCTCATTCCCCAAGTAACTTTGCCAATTCACTGAATACAGCCATTTTCTGTGAGAGAAGATAACAAAATTAGATTAATTTCAATGCAATATTTCTGACTAGTTTGTCAAAACAACTTAAGATACCCCAAAATGATACGCACACATTTATAATGTCTTTTCATATATCATTTATTTTCTGTTTCTCTTAACCCTAAAAAACAGTACACTTTTTTTAATCAGAGTTTGTAGAAAGTAATAATACTTGACACGCATCTACAAGATAATGCTTTATCTTAATGTTATTTTTAAAAAAATCTTGATTGATAAGAATTATTTTCAATGATAATCAAGTACTTTTCACCTTACAAACTTTCAGAAGCTAAGGTCTGGTTAGTCACCCAAAAGAAACAGTTATGCAATCAATGTTTCTTGGCAGTATGCTGTTTTGGGGATGATCAACTAAAAAATTGGAAAAGTGAGTGATCATTGAATAGGTTATATGTGGAGCAGTTATCACTAAAAAAGCCTGAATTTTCAAAAAAAACAAAACAAATTTGAATGCTGTGGAAGAATAACTGAGGGATTCATTTAACATAAACTTGGATTGCAAATCGAACTCCCCAACTAAAAACCAATTTTAGAAGAGAATTTTCAGAAAATTAACAAAAAGCTCCATCTGTGTGGCTTATGTGATTGGTACATACACAGCCAGCCAAACCAACTTGAAAACTGAAGAAACCTACCTTGACTGTTTTTAATTATGGCTCACCTATATTTTTACAAATCTTAACCAAAAGTCCTTTGCCCCTGATATTTCCTGTATTTGTTGAGCATGTAATTCTCTGTATGTAAATGAATGCATTATATTTTGTCTATGAATAATTGAAAATTCTATGTAAATTTACAATATTTTTCTTCCATTTTGCTGTAAATTAGTTTTTTTTCTTCTTTAAAATTCTATCACCACTCTGAATTATCCTCTTTTTCTTAGTTTGCTTGATATTTTTTTTGTTTACAGCATAAAATAGTGCTCATTGCCAATTTCAAACATTTTTATAATTGATTCCTAATAGTTATAATCAGTCACAATTATATGCTGCACGTATCAGCCTCACTGCAATCTTATATGCTTGCAACTCCAGATCTTAAATTAAGGCATCTAGTTTCATACCATATCACTCCTTTCAACAGGCTTGTTAACCAAAGTCCATTTATTACATGTAATTGGAATTGACAAGTTACATGTCAGAAAAACTCCAAAAGTAGGACTGCTTAGCCAAAAATTTCAAGCCAATTGTACATTTTGTGATGGAAGCATAAAATTTGGTACGCTTATAGCCATAGGCATTCCAAAAAAATGTGTATATTGAGCCATCATAAACTTTTCAAGTATCACTCGTGGGAGGTATTTTAAGATGGCTGTCAGCAATGACTGTTTTTGTACCTTGAGATGGCTGGGGCAATAGTCTCCTTTGTCCTATATAACCCCACTCCCACACTTGTGTAATTCAGTCTACAATCAGTAATAGAGGAAATCCATCTTGAAAAATAAAAAGCAATGACTTTCCTTTGTTCTCAGACCAATGAAACATCTTCTCAACCTGTGATCATTCGTAATGAAATCAGTGAATTTTCATCTGCAATTATATTTTGTTTTTGTTTTAAATTCAGTTTAACATGTTTATTGGACAACCTGTGTGTTCTACATTATATCATATTCTGATGTGAATTTTGCATGCATGAAGTGAAGGTTTTGATCCTACTTCGTGATACTGGGAGGAATGTTGGATAGTCTATAGCCACACTGATGAGTTGTAATACAACAAAACAACTGTCTGTAGATGACACAATTATTAATCATTATTATTATATATGCACATACTGTAGACCTGTTATAACGTGGCTCGAGTTTGGACCTCAATTTTCAAAACAATAAAGTTGGCTCTCAAAATAATAGCTAAAAACAAAAATGGAGAGACCCTACTGAATCAGGTTTCACCAACTGTAAAAAGGAAATGATTTTACAAACCATTTCAGGGGTCAATAAATGAAACTCATTGCCTTTTTCCCTTTCATCTGTCACTACAAAGATTATTAATATATTATTATCAAACTTCTACTCTAGACACTCATCACATATGTATTCAAGTTTTGTTAAAACTCTGGGGATATGTCATGATTTAAAAAAATTTATGTCTATTTCTGTCTTCCTTCATTCAATCAAGAAGTGGCTCGTTTGTGTTATGCAAAAGAATTACAGAGCAGACTTTGTAACATTGATATTTTAAGATTTTAAGCTCTTTTTTTCAAGCTTTTTTGCTTTTTCAATTAGGCCCAAATATCAAACAACTGTTGAATGATCAATGTTTAGTTCCTTTGTAACTTCTCGGGTTGTTTTGCGTGTGTCTGTCTTGATAATAACTCTCAGTTGGATGTTGTTAATCACTGAAGGATGTCTTGAAATTTTTTGGGAAATGCTGAGCTGTGTGTTTGTTAACGGTACCCCTGATCAGATACTTGGTTGATATTGAGTGCAGTTTCCACTGCTTTATGTCTCATTTTGAACTCATTTACCAACATTGCTTGAGTTTGCTTTTTTTCTCTTTTTGATTTGACAGCCTCAAATAAATCAGAATAAATAGTGAGAAAAAATGTTCAACTCTAATAAACGAAATTCACATTTACTACCACACCCGACTTACTCACAAGAATTCTTTCCAACCAATTACCACTTTTTCAAGCATTTTGACCAGTTCCTGCAAGTGAAGGTCTTCAACTAACAAACAAGCAACAGCTCAAAACACCTTTCAAGAATGGTATATTACATGAACATAGTTAAACAGTAGTTTATTCCAAAATGAGCATCAAAGTTTAAAATGACAAAAAATAAAAATTATTTAATATAATATGTATAGAGTGTCTCAAAAATATTGAATATATATATATTGAATATTCATTGATACAATGTCGATTAAGATTTATAATTCAAATCAAAGGGGACAGATGTGTAACCATTTTGAGTCATCACATGTGCTAAAACTGATAGCTGTAATGGTCCAGATAACACAGTTCCATAGAGTTGCAAACATCATAAATCAGATAATTTGGGATTTGGGCGCATTTTCTATGAATGGCTGCTTTTATCTCATCGATTGTTGCCGGTTTTCCACATGGAGAATCCAACTCAATAAAACTTTTCCAACGGCTGAGCTTTCAGATTTTCTTGAGAGATTGATGGTAAGTCTCCATTACCCATTCTTTTCTTGTGGGCTTATGGACATCCGCAATCTTCCAGAATGATGCTTGTGGATAACTTGGACAGTTCCATCTCCTTCAAACTTATTTCTGAAGCAAGCAATGGTGAGTAGTGTTTATGGAGCTGTGTGAAACTGTTTTCTTTTCTCAAAGCTTAGTCTAGTTTCAGCCATTATTTATTATCGGCTGTACCTGAAAAAGCAGAAATATTTAGTGAGTCGTGGGTTGAAAAAGTGTGTATACATTTTTTTGAGAGAACTATTCCAGCCTAGGGGGTTATTGTTCTTAAATGAATGCATAGTTTTTTTTATTCTCTTTTTAAAAAGGGACTTTGAGATTAAACTCAGTCGTGTCTCCCAATTATAGGATATAAATCATTAATGAAAAGAATAAGACAAGAATGCAAAATATTATTTGGAAAAAAAGAATGACTAGATTATATAGTAATGGGTTCCTTCTGTTTACATTGTTAGATGGATTTAGGAGGATTCATAATGTATTGTAACTACCATCAGCATGTATTTCTTTTTTTAAATTTATCAGAATTGAAGTGTTTTTTATTCATAACATTGAGGATGGGAGAACATTTTGGGCTTATTATGCTTTCTTTATTTTTCATAAAAATGTGAATCAAATGAAAAAAGATATTTCAACAATTTATTGAGTAGGTACTATAAAGTGTGGTTTGTAAAGTTTTTTTCTGGAGATTTTTTGATGAGCAATGTTTTGTAATTAGATAGACCAGTTGTTAGATCAAATCAAGGAATTAGTTGAGAATAATCAACACTATATGATGTGGCAGATAATCAACATTCTCAAATTGTCCCAATCAAGCATTGAAAATCATTTGTACCAGTTTATTTATGTTAATCACTTTGATGTGTGCTTTCCTCAGTTTACTGGACATATTTCAGTGTTCCAGTCAAGACTATTGTCGAGTTGCAATTCAAGACTATTGATTAGCAGTAATGCTGTTTATTCCTCATAATTATTACAATTATACACATACATTATTTGCTATTCAATCATTGGAAGTGGTATTTATTTCGCAAGATTAACATGTTTCAGGACTGGAATTTATTACCATTCACCATTGATTAGCAGTCACATGCTTTTCATTTACCACAAATCAAATTTGTCATGATCATTATCAGGCATGATTCTGTGGCTTACACAACACCATTTATCAATTTACTCTAAAAGATGGCCTGATGATTGCAATTTATTTAGACTTTCCACTTTATCATTAATGTACGTAAGCACTACATGGAAGGAACAAAGAGAATTTCTGATGAAAATTTCCCTGAAGTGTAGACTTTGTTTACTGATATTTACAATTAATTTAATCCTGTTGTTATCTAGTGCTGATAAGTTACATACATTCCCAAATAGCGGGGACTCAGCCAGATATCATGAACCACTCATTACTAAATGTTTTAATCCTTTCTTATTGACACCGACTACCTGGAACCAGTAACTATTTTTCTCTTTTCATTCTACTCCCCCCTCCTCTTTCTCTCTCTCACCCTCATTCTTTCAGTGGTGGGATGTATAATTTCTACTGGTTAAATTGACCCAACTTACCACTGTATCCCTTACCTGATGGCTAATTATCAATGAATATCTGACAAAACTTTCAGAATTTGAAAAATAAGCTCAATCTTGAAAGATTCCATATTTTGGCATATTGAAGGAATTGAACATGTTTTTTCATCATCCTATTATTTCTGCTTATATCAACCTCATTAGTGGTAATGATGTTTCCATCTCTTTTTTACATGGCTTTTTTTCATAAAGCACAAACATATGAGCTTTGGAATTGTGGAGAGCTTGCAAAGAAGAAAAAAACATTTTTTTTTTTTTTTCCCCCCCACTTGTATATTTGACATCATTAATCGCTTTCTGTCTGTGAAGATTAGGCAGCATATTTCAGGAAAATGGGGAAACTTATTCCCCCTGCTTTCAAGAATTTAGGTCCTTTCTAGGTTCTTGTTCTTTACTTACCTAACAAGCAAAGTTTTCTAGTAACAATTATTCATTTGTTTGAAGTTACTCTAACCATCTTTCCTTTCATATGATACAGTTTGGATCGCGTTTGCTCTCAAACAAAGAAGGCCTTTGCCCCTAATCACTGAGTTATTATAAAATCTTATTTGAAATTTTCATCTTTATGTGCTTTCACTATAAATAGTAAAAGTCAATTTTCATTAGTAAATGTTCTGAACAGATTTACTGTCGGTATTGTACAAGTTTTAGTTGATGGTTTGTAATAAATGTCATCTCTGATTGTCACCCAAGCTGTCGAGTTTTAAGGTTGGTCTGGCTACGTATCTGGTACAGCCTGTGCATGTGATAACGGTGCTGGAGGGTTGAAAATTTAAACATTTTCTCTTTATCATACCAAGAAAAAATGTGTTGTTTTTTTTAACCTCAACCCAAGGTTTTTAGTGGGGGGTTCAATTTGCAATGTGAGTTTGTGACCACTATTATTCATGCTTGTTTTTAAAAAATTCAACCTTTTTTCAATGATCACTGCGCAACAATATGCAAGAGAAGTAAGTTATTCATTCATTACCCATTTTTCCAATTTTTTTTTTTATTGCTCATCTCCAACATGCCATGCTGCCAAAAGATGTTGGTCACATGACAGTTCTAATTGAGTGACCAACCAGCCCTGTTTGGATATTATTTAGTTGATCGTTGTTTCTGGTCAACCTCCTACTTTTGAGCTTCTCTCAGAAGTTAACCAGTGCAAATATAATACGAGCAAATTAATTAATGTGTTGCTTATTTACTCAGTTGGTTCACTTTTAATTCTTATGTTATTACATTTTGCTGATGTACTTGGTCAAGTCCTCTAAGCACCAGCATTAAAAATGCTGGAAACTTTTGCATCAGCCTAATCTCATCGTATGAAAGAAAAATACGTAAATTAGTTAGTTTATTCAGTTGTCTGTCTGGTCAGAGTCCTGTTATAACCTAAAAGTTATAATGGATTGGTCCATATGGAGTACATTAACAGGCTCATTAAAATGATAAAAGGGTTATGAAATGAGAAAGTCTGTTGCCATAACAATGAAGAATACATTGAAATTTTAATAGACAACTGTATCACAGAAATGCTGATCATTTGAAAATGAAAGAAAAGGAAAGAAAGAGAGTCATTGACTTAGTAGGTGGGTGAGGAAGTGAGTGAGTGAGTGAGTTGAGGAAAGAGTGATTTATTGAGTGAGTGGATTAAAGAAAGAGGAGAGTGATTTAGTGAGTCTCACTTTTTCCTTCCCTTCCTTCCATCTTCTTTTCATCATCATCATCATCATCAGTCTTTTAACGTCCATCGTTGGACATAGACCTTCCCCAGAATTTGCCACACTTCTCTATCATGGGCGTCACGGAGCCAGTACTTTCTGAATTTGTCTAGCTCGTCTCGCCATCTAATATTCTGCCGGTCTTGGTTGCGCATGTGATCTTGGGGGATCCATGTCATGAGTCGTGATGTCCATCGGTTGTCTGCCATTCTTGCAACATGGCCAGCCCACCGCCATTTGAGCTTTTTAATGGATTCTATGATGTCCCTGACTCTTGTCTTTTTTCAGATGTACTGTGCTGTTTTGTGGTCTCTCCATGTGAGGCCCAGCATTATTCTTTCATGTGCAAGTTGCATGGTTCTCAATTCACGGGTCTGTCTCTTGGTTAGGTTCCATGTTTCGGCTCCATAAGTGACTATCAGGAGAATGCATTGGTTATACACCCTTCTCTTTAGGATTAATGGGATCTTCTTATTTTTGAAGGTTGAGCTAGCTCTGCCAAAGGCTTGCCATCCTAGGTTGATTCTTTGCTTGGTTTCTCCTTCTTTTGAGGATCTCATGGAGATTCGTTGTCCTAGGTAGATGTAGTGGTCTACTTTCTCCAGTTCTGTGTCCTCGATTTTGATCTTAGTGTTTTTATCCCCGATGTGGTTGTTGCACATGATCTTCGTCTTGTTGAAGTTCATGTGTAGGCCGACTTTCTTGCTCTCTTCATTTAGTTCATCTATCATTAATTGGAGGTCGTGTAGGTTCTCTGCAAAAAGGGCAATGTCATCTGCAAATGTGTGGTTGTTCAGATACTCGCCGTCTATTTTAACTCCTTTACTCTCCCAGTCTAATCTTCTGAAGATCATCTCGAGGCAGGCTGTAAAGAGTTCAGGCGAGCTGGTATCACCTTGTCTTACTCCTTTCTAGAGCTGAAAGGGGTCCGAGTCTTTATGTAACCTGATAAAGGAGCTGCTGTGGTTGTACATATGTTTCAACACTTCAACATGTACTGGATCTACACCTTGTTGACTGATGGCCTCCATGACCTTAGGGATTTCTACTGAGTCGAACGCCTTTTTGAAGTCGATAAATGCTACGGCGAGTGGTAGTTTATATTCAGCTGCTTTTTCTTTCAGTTGATTTATCAAATGCAGGTTGTCCATGGTCGAGTAGCTTCTTCTAAAGCCAGCTTGTTCACGTGGCTGGTTTTCATCGAGTGTTTTTGTGATTCGGTTGGTGATGATCTTTGTGAAAAGTTTATATACACAGTTGAGTAGGCTTATAGGCCTATAGTTGTTGAGGTCTTTCAAGTTTCCTTTTTTATATTTTAGATATAGCCAACTATGATAACATCACAGACAATGAGGAAGGGGGAGCAGAGTTGCTAGATATTTAGGTACCTTTCTGGCCCAAAACTTGCAAAATTTACCCAAAATTGTCAGATGCAAAAATAATGATGAGTGTTTATAAAATGTTGCAATACTCTCAGTACACACCACGAAAAAAAAAGAATTCATAAAAAATACTACCGCAACCATGTCAAAATAGCTTGAAATTTATACTACCAAAAATTTAATCACAGAATGCTTTTTTTAAATGTCAGATATGGCCGTACTTTTTCCCAAATCTTTTGAAAAAAATAACATTCAACTTGATTTTATTATTGTTTTCTTCCTTCTAGCTTTCCAAGATGATCATCATTCCATACAGATGCATTAGTCAGTGGCTTGTGTGAAGATTGAGTGCAAATTTTGTAACTACAGCAAAGTGTATGAATGGGAATGAGAGTCAAAAGTTATTTGCGTAATTTCAATTTCACAAGGTGTCTGCACCCCAAACCCCTGCAAAATTTGATGGACTTCTGTACCTAATAAATTAGCTCTATGCTCCTTAGTACTGATACAAACACAAATAACTCCATCATTTTTGACGGGTACATGCTAGTAAAAAAACAATATTCAACTTTATTTTATAATGAAAGAAGTTATATTTTCAATAAAATAAGTTTCTTCCTATGATTGTTTTTTCATACCGCACAATACCAGTAGTGATTTTTCTTACATAGTATTTTATCTTTGGACTTCATGTTCAGTAACCCTTTAAAACAACATGAGTTGAGTTGAGCCTCTAAAAATACTTGAAATAATAAGAATAAATAACCTGAGAAATCAGCTTTATACTCCCTAGCACCGATCCATACATAAATGACCCTGTCATTTTTACAGGTCTATACTAATCTACATTATGATATGTAACATATCCGTCACACTTTGAAAATAAAAAATTTATATTGAAAGGGTTGAGGGTAGAGGAGAGATTCTGAGAAAAAACCACAAAGGGGGTAGGGTGTGAGATGCAGGGTAGGGGTACACAAAAAGATAAGGGGTGAACATAAATATATTTACTGGGCTGTGTCATCGAGGGAACAAGATAGATGAGAAACTGAAATAAGGTGGAATTGAATTCATTGAAAAGGGGTGATCATTTAATGAATGACTTCTCTCACCTTTGGGTGGTGATCAATAAAGAAGTCTGAATTTTCAAAAAACAAGCAAAAACGCAACCAGACACAAACTAAGGTACCAATTTAGCATATACTTACATTGTAAATTGAACCCACCCAATAAAAACCTACTTAGGGTATAATTTTCAGAAAGCAAAAAACTCTTTCCATATGACATTTTGAGGTGTGAATGTTTGAACTTTCAGCTCTCTAGCCAGACCAATTCAAATACTGAAGAAACGTATGTTAATGCTTTTGGTGACAGTTTCTATTATAGTGTTTATCATTTCAACTGCTTCAATTGTAATTTATATTTCTGGTTTACATTTTTTCAATTTCTTGCTCATCTATGGTCTTGTAAGAAAAAAGGCTTTTTTGTGATGTTACAGTCAAAACCACTTTATTTTGAATATCTTCAGTATTACATGCTGAGATTTTGATAGCTTTTAAGAATGAATGTTATGATATGGATAATCAAATTGCAAAAATAAAGAATTCCTTCTATTGCTAAATAACTATGAAAGTGTCTTTGAATTGAATTTTCTATATCTTTCTGAAACCTTGCCATTTGATGTAACTGTGAAATTATAGGAATAATAAATTTGTTGAATATTAGTGTACAAACTCTTCATCTTTCATGCACACGCTACATGCTTCTCAGTTTGTGGGTTTGTCTCTTGGTCATTGTCCATGTTTCAGTTCCATAAGTGACTATCAGGAGAATGCATTGGTTGTATACTCTTCTTTTTAGGATTATTGGGATCGTCTGGTTTTTGGAAGTAGCGCTTACTCTGCCGAAGGCTTGCCATCCCAAAGTGATTCTTCGCTTGATTTCCTCCTCTTTTGAGGATCTCATGGAGATTCTTTGTCCTACGTAGATGTAGTGGTCTACCTAGCCAAGTTTTGCATCTTCTATCTCGACAGACATGTTTTTATTCTCAGTATGATTGTTGCACATGATTTTGGTTTTATTAAAGTTCATGTGAAGACAAACTTTTTTGCTTTCTTCATTTAGTTCATCTGGCATTAGTTGGAGGTCATGTAGATTCTCAGGGAAAAAGACGATATCGTCTGCAAATCTAAGGTTGCTAAGATATTTGCCGTCTATTTTGATTCCTCTATTTTCCCAGCCCATATTTCAGAAGATCATCTTGAGGCAGGCTTTGAATTGTTTGGATGTGCTGGTATCACCTTGCCTTACTCCTTTTTGGAGCTGGAAGAGTTCAGATTTTTTATGTAACCTGATGAAGGAGATGCTGTGAGCCAACATTATAAAAATGTTAAAATGTATAATAATCTTTTTAAAAGTATATTTATTTACTTAGAAGCATTTTTTAATTACCAACTGTCAATACAGTATATCATTTAAGATGACAAATTGTTAGGAGAGAAGACTTGATATCATGATTAGATTATACAATTACAGAGGTTCCTCAATATGGTATGATTCACGATATAAGGCAATGGAGGCATCCCAACATTTTTGTCTATAATATCCCTCACTCATCCAGAAGACCATGAATTGAAACAGAATTACTTAATAAGACTAGAATATTAAATTTCTTCAATTTGCAATCAATTAATATATAATTACTGGGTGTCTTAGACATAATTTTCATGATTTTGTGATACAAACAACATCTTCGTTCACAGGTGAACTTATTATGCAGTAGTAATTGACCTTATATTATCTGTAGTCTAGTTATGACATGATTGTCCAACTTTGACCGCAACATCTATGTTATAAAGAAGGGCTATAATATTGATTAGGTTGGACTTTTCTTCCTGCAAGGCAATTTGTAGGTATAGATCTTTGCATCCCTGCAATTGAAGTAGAAGCTCAGATCTCGCCTCTTCCAAGTATCTTCTTTGAAAATCATCTGTACATAAAACATATCCAAAGTATGGTAAAAGATAGGTTGATTCTTAGTAGCTCAATTGGTAATGCAGGCAGGCATAAACTCTGCTCCTTCTATGAGGGATGTGGGTTCAATTACACCTGAGGCTTCTTTATTTCCCGTTCAATGCTGTTTGCTCACAGTTGATAGTTCATAGATCTGAGTGAAGGTTGTGACAGAAAGCAACTATTAAATGACAGTAAAAAGTAGTGATGAAAATCTTTTGAATAATAAACATGAGAAGTTTACAAATTGAAATATTCTGAATATTTCCTTCCATTTTTCCAGTTTTGAATCTATCATTTTCATTATTGTCTCATAATTATGCATTTTTTCTCATTTCTGTTTTCATTATAAAGCATTTTTGATCCCTCAGTATCAACTGTGGGATCTATCACTCTCATGAATTTCCTATAATTATTCATTTTTTTTCATTCACAAATACTATCTCCATAATATAGGATTTTTGATTGCTTGGAATCAACTGTGGAATCTATTACTCACATAAATATTTCATAATCATTCATATAATCAAGTTATCACTATAATCAAATTATATCCTGCTAATTATGTTTCAATTTCTTTGTTAGGCTCAAAGACCAGTTAGAATTCATTCATTGGAATAAAGAAGGCTGGAAAACAGGGTTATGTGCAGTGCCTCCTGTGGGTCATTCCTATTCTCTGCTGACATTGGCTAATAATACTTGTGTCCAACACACATTCACTGACCTCATGGATAGATTTGTGAGATTATACAAAAGAAAGGTAAGATACAATAACAAGTTTGTTTAAAGAATCAATCTTTGCATTTTATTCTTGTAAATCGAGTTCCTTGGATCAACTATAATGATAAAAATCACTCATTTAACTGTTGCTTAGATCTTCATGGATTATTCCTCACTCGCAGGATCAGGGGAGGGGAGATTTTTTTCATTTTCTTTCCTCCTGTTTGTTTTGTCTATTCGTTTTTTTTTTTAGTGAAGCACACTGGGTCCACTCTTTAGGTTTGGTACTCGCTTCAGTAGCTTGTCGAGCTGAGACTTCTAAGGTATTTCTCAAGCTGTAGGGTTTTTGTCAAAGGAGCCCTCTCTGAGATTGACTGTGATACAGGGCTTAAGGGCTCCATCTGTCCTGCTATTTCACCCATATCAGCGGTCTTGGATATGGATTCATGCCTTTCCCAGGGGCATTAATGCAACGTGATAACAAACTATCTTAGCCAGAGCTTAAACTTTGTTTTTTAATTCCATTCCATTAACAGTTAGGCCAACTTTGGACTTCAAAAGTTCAGATATATATATATATATATATATATATATATATATATATATATATATATGCTCTTCCATTGGAATATTGCACTCTGGTAAATTGAGAATTTGTACATAAAAATGAATATATCGATTAAATTCGAGCTTACTGACTGTCCAGTTCCGTGGCACAGAGGTATGATACTAGCCTCCGGGTCTGAAACAAAGGTTTCTGGGATAATGGATAGTCTATAGCCACACTGAAGAGTTGTAATACAACAAAACAATAATATATATATACATTGGCCTCCTACTTTATAACACAGGTGTTGGGGTCCAAGAAAGCCAACCATGTTATAACTGAGCCACAATAACTACAGCAGTGTAGGTTATGGTCAGTATCCAAGGGCATGCAATAACAAATGAAAGATGGCCAATATCATCTATTGTTTAAAAATCAAGTGAGATTTGAACAAAAACAGATGCATTCTTTAAAGCTTTTTTTATTAAATAATAACACCAAAATAACTCCAATATATTACAAAGTATGCCAAATTTCTGTATTTAAAAACAAAATATTCACATATTTATGTCAATGGCTCAACACAGTTTTTCTCAAAACTTTCAGGGTTGTACAAAGATTATTGTGGGGGGGGGGTCACAGAAATATTTAGAATTTTTTTTTTCCAAAAATAATTATGTAACTGTTGTTTCACTATACCAAAGTGTATTCCTTCTGAATCTTTTTGTAAAGTGGCTCAGTGCTTTTCACTGAAAAAATGAATTCCATTTTAATAAATTTTACTTGTAATATACACTGTAGAACTTATAGATTATAAAGATGTTGCAATTTTTTTATCTTTATTTATTTCTATGTTTAGTTACTGTTAGATTATAACAAAAGATTAGTATGTAGTCTTTATTGCTTTTATGATTGAGGGGTCATGAATGCAAAGAAAAGTTTGAGAGGCCTTGTCTTTATACTGAGACATAAATTCACAATACAAGTTTTCAACATATATTTCTAATGATTTGAGAACATTTATGAATAAACAAATAAAATTGCAAAAACATAATCTCGTGGGATACATCTATTTCTGTATTGAACAAATAATAGAAAACCTTGATTATTTTCCAAATTGTTGTCATGTATAATGATAATTTTCCCGCGGTTGCACTGATTTGTTTTTTGGTTTATTATATATATATATATATATATATATATATATAGTCTAGAAAGCTTTACATCTTTAAACACTAAACACATTAAAAAAAAAATTTTGTGTCACTTCAGTCACTTATTTCCCAATGTCTATAAATGTGATTTATGTAATTTTTTTCAGTGTTTCTTTCTGTTTTACTTATACTTTGTTATTATGGAACTATGTGAGGATCTCCTCTTATTGGGAACATCAGTTGTTCACCATGTAACTGTTTTGGGGATTTTAAATATATTTGCATGCCATTTAATATAGCTATTTTGTTTTTTAAATCCCCAAAACGGTTACATGGTGAACAACTGATGATCCCAACAAGGGCAAATCTACATATAGTATTATAATGATGTAATTTGTGTTTTACATATACTTTGTTAACAGATATTGGGAAATAAATGACACAAAAAAAAAATTATTTAAATACTTATTAATGTCTAGCTGTAAATTTTTGTAGATTCTATGTATATGCTGGAGATGAAGTACTTCAACCAGTATGTTTTTGTGTTCATTTTTAATAATATCCCGTATCATTCATTCTGATACAAATTTTCTCTCCACAGGCTCATATCCATCATTACACTTGCGTGGATGGGATGGAACTTTCAGAGTTTTCAAGCAGTCTGCACAGTCTGGAAGACATTGTCAAAGAATATAGGAACTTGGATAAACAAATGGGTAATCCACCCCCACCAATCCCTCGATTACATGTAGCAAAATAATGGATTATAGTATTACAATAATGCTATCACATCTATTAAGAAAATTAAATACCTCAGTCTTATCTGTTAATCATATAACTACACTATCATTATGGTAAATTACTTGGACTCACTATACTATTATGATGGTGAATCAGATAACGGTCTGCTCTAATTATGAAGCTCATCTATGTGGTTTGGCCCCATCTATTTGAATATGGCACATGAACTTCAGCAAGATGAAGATCATGTGCAACAACCACATCGGAAATAAGAACTCCAAGATCAAAATCGAGGACACAGAATTGGAGAATGTAGACCACTACATCTACCTAGGACAACAAATCTCCATGAGACTCTCAAAAGAAGAAGAAACCAAGCAAAGAATCACCCTAGGACGGCAAACCTTTGGTAGACCAAGCTCAACCTTAAAAAATAAGAAGATCCCATTAATCCTAAAAAGAAGGGTGTATAACCAATGCATCCTCCTGATAGTCACTTATGGAGCTGAAACATGGAACCTAACCAGGAGACAGATCTGCAAATTGAGAAGCATGTAACATGCACATGGAATAATTATGCTGGGCCTCACATGGAGAGACCACAAGACAGCACAATACATCCGGGAGAAGACAGGAGTTGGGGACATCATAGAATCCATTAAAGGGCTAGCCATGTCGCAAGAATGGCAGACTACCGATGGACATCACGACTCATGACATGGATCCCCCAAGATCACATGTGCAACCAAGGCGAGCGGAGTATTAGATGGAGAGACGAGCTAGACAAATTCAGAAAGTACTGGCTCTGCAACATCCATGATAGAAAAGTGTGGGGAATCCTGGAGAAGGTCTGTGTCCAATGACGGACGTTAAGAAACTGATGAGGAATCTGAGGGTTTCACTATGATTATCGAAATAGTCAAGTAGTTCACTCTTTTTCTTTATGAAACACGGCTCAACACTATACTCATTGGCATCTGCCGCTCTTATTCCAGAGTGGGAGTAAAAAGGTAGATTCAGAATAACTGTGACTACCCTGTTGCCAGCCAGAAAATAATAATATATGGGAACATTAGGTTAGGCTTACATCAAACTATTGCACTACCATTATCCTTCATTCACTAAAAGGTCCCAACTTTTAACCCTCATCACCCTTAGTGAGTTCCTTCCCCCATCCTTCTACCAGACACCCAATGACTATACTCTCTTTAAATGACTATACTCTCTTTAAAGTACTGATTCTTCCTTGAATACTTCTCATTATTATGTGATGTAAAATACTACTAAATCTCCCATGATCTATTGTTGAAATGATAGCACAAGAACCTAAAGCTGCCAAAAAAAAAACCCTCTTCCCACATGTCTTACTCTTTCTATCTCTGACTGCTGAACAGATTGTTTGTGAAAAGTGATGAAGAGATGCAAAGAGGAAACTGACTGATGAGCATTTCAGTCATTTAGTAAACATGAAGATTTATTTGTATGTTTAAAGTCGATGGGTGATCTGACTCTCTGCACTTTTGGCTGGAAAGAGAAAGTTTGCAGAAAACAAAATTGTCTTGAGAGCAGGAAGATTATGTGCTGTGCTTAGAAGAAATAAGTATGATAGAAAAGTACAAGCAATTGAGGGAAACAGAAAAGGAAACATTCATTTTTCATATCGTAGAATAGACCAAAACAAACACCTCTGTTAAATCTAATATTCTGTTTGTGTTTTTATTATTCTTCTTATCATCATTATTTATATCACGTTAAAACTATAAGGCCCATTGACCTAATTTTTACCATGAAGACTCAGAAGACATTAAGTTGTGACATAGGCAATGAGAGGTTGACCTTGGAGGTTATTCGAGGTTACCAGAGGTGATAAGCATTTCTAGCATAATATTGAGTTTACTATGAAGTACAAAAATATTTTTGACTTGCCAAATGGTAGGGTGGATAAACTTTTTTAGGCCAAATGAAAAAAACTGGAAGGGCTCTATTTTTTAACCCTGAAACATTTTCAGACAAAAATTTGTAATAAGAAAAAACATCTTTTCATACTGGCAGAAGCACTAATGTTACGTACCTAGGATCTCAGCCAAACTTATTGCCAACATCGTTTATTTTGTTTCAATGAAATATTGGTAACACTCACCAATTTGTAATCAGTTCTTAACCTGTAACATCAGAAGCATCCAGGTAACAGTATTCCTACTCTAAAAGACAATAGCCACCATTTGTAAATTGCGCCAAGCGTCTCCAATGGCTTTCTTAATCGTCAGTGCCTCCCTGTCTCCTAGCAGGCTACTGAAGATTGATTATCAAAGGACATAACATTATTAATTTATGATTATCACACATTTTAACTTTAACTCATCTATGCGGTGTACAAAAATATTCTGTTGCCTGTGTAGTAAGAGCTAATTTTCTATGTGTAAATAATCTTTTTTGTAAGAAGAAATGTATAAAAAAAAAAACATTTTTCCTGTATCATATTTGCAGTTATTTTTTTTTCCACTATCCTTGCTAGTGTAGACTATGTCAAGAGATTAAACTTAGCAGATATAGAAAAATGTACCTTGGTAAGAAGCTGTGACAAATTCAATTCCTTCTAAATGACTTTAGAGCTTTGAACTGTTACATAAGAATATGATTCCAATTTTTCCTTATTGCTATTTCTGTGAGAAAGCATTTCTGATCACTCAAAATCAACCCTTGAAGCTCTTACTCTACTTAAATGTATGACTTTATTTATCACATCATTCTTCAAGAATGAAAGAAATGTTCCTAGAAAATAATGGAGAGTATTTTACATTATGTTTTGTTGTGATGTACATTTTTATTTTTCTTGGAAAAATCAATAAAATATCTATTTTCAATTTTTCTTCTTTTTTTTGGCTTATCAATATCTACCTTATCTGGTTGCATTGTATATGTATTCAATTATATCATTCTTTTTATCTAATGAAATATTGCCAAGTTCCAGTTGACCCTATTTTCCACCCATAAGAAGAACAATCCTCACCAAGTTTAGGGGAGTAAACTCTTCACTGTTTTTTCTATTCTGTCACATTTAATCAAACAGATATATAAAAAAGATAAACATCTTGCTACTGTGATTTGAAAACCTAGTGATTGCTAGGCAACTCTTACCAACAATGTCAAACTGACTAGTTTTATATATTTACATATTCATTCATTATACATACAGTTTGAATAAAAGTAGCCAGGCTTGTATAACTTTAGTTACAGAGTTAAGGAAAAAAAATGAGAAATTCTCTTACTACTACAATGAAGTAAACACACAACTGAATAGTTGCATACTCAAGCACAAAGCAACAATTTTTCTTTTTCTTTTGTTCAAGGGGTTATCAATAAATCAGTTACTTCTCTTGCCTTTTGTTGGACAGCGATCACCAAAAAGTCCTATTTGTATTATAGTATCAATTGTAATTCTTTATTTATGTTCGTAATGCTCTCATAAAAATTCAGAACAATAAACTACCTGGGAGAGTCAAGCATTCGTTTGTTTTTTTTTATCATGCCTAATTTTGATTTTGAAAATGTGCAGGAAATTAGGGTCGAATTTTACATTATAGTTACATTGTAGATGGAACCCCCACCCCATGAAACCTGAGAGAAAAATTTTTTTTGTAAAATAAAAAAAAAGAGTACTTTGAGGTATATTAAAATTACGTGTCCGGTCTTAATTTGGTGAAAAATTATGCCCTGGGTGCTTGTGTACATTCATTGCTTTCAGTGCTGTTAAGTTAAAAAGAAAAACATCATGTGAAAAAACCTAAGATTTTTTGCCACATGCTTCACACTTCATAACATTAATCATGTATGAAAAGGTGGTAAAGCTTTTAAATAATAAGATCACTGGCAAGATAGATCCTTTGCAATCAACTAAGTTCAAATTTACTGAAAACTTTAACTGGATTAAATAAAATGAAATCCTGCTGCACTAGTATTTGAAAAATATCTTGATATTCTGATTTGGCAATCTTGATTTATATTGAAATAATTGTTTCCATTTCAATGGTTGTTTTGGTCACAGCCAAAGGTTTTCAGTAAAGCCATAACTTTTAAATTCATTGTTAAAAAAAAAAATGCTGCTGAATGATATGAATTAGAAGTCGATTATATAATTTTACGTATGAAATCCATTTATCTTCAACTGAAATTTATCACTTTTTGATTACTCTTGTTGGGGTTTGAGAAATCTAGGTGGAGAATATACGAGGAAGGACCAATAAGTATGTAGCCTGACACAATTATTAGCTGAGTTTTGATCTTAAAATTTCACTGCATAACTTTTGGAATTTGTGATATATAAAGAAGCATTGGGTCTAGTGCATTGACAAGGAAGTAGATTATGTTGAAAAGTAAATATCCTAAAAAACCTATTTGAATAAGCAAATGTATTTTTAACAGACAAAACACTCAAGATGTACAAATTGGCATTCTTTGATGATGAGCTTAAGTTTTTCAGGGTTACTTGTATCTTGAAATTACCCAAAGGACCATGCTTTTATATGAAGAGAGTTTTCATTTATTTCAGAATGGAGACCACTTCAATGGGAAGTGGTACTGAACGTCCTAAAGATTGAACATTAGTAAATGGAACTTGGAAAATGATTTTAATTTTGTCAATTATTTAATAAACACACCCCCGAACAGGCCATTTACCCCCAGCCCCTTGATCAGGCCTTCTCACCTAGGATGAAGGGATTTGAAAGTTAGAAACCCATCATCAACGAAGGATGATAGTGCTGTAAAATTGTTTTATGTAACTCTAACTTAATGTACCCATCTAAAAAGATGGTATTATTATTGGTAACAGGATTGCAACTAAGATATACTGAATGTATCCCAAGTGCACCACACCCCAGAAATATATCATTTTGCTGCCCCCCCCCCCCCTGAAAAATTGGTAGCAGATGCCTATAGTAATGGTTCCTGGAATGACTTTAAAGATAATGATGTTATATAGTCTCTCAAGAAATGGAAATACTTCTAAACATAAAACCAGGAAAGACCATTGATAATGCATATTAAAGCAAACCTTATACCACTATAAAATGTTAGTCTTTTTTTTACATAGAAAATAATAAAAAGACTTGTTAATGCAATCTTGACTGCACTTTCTCAGTTAAATGTTCAGAAATTTGAAACAGTTCCTGATTTAAATCCAATCAAACGCATCTAAACATCCCTATCAGTCTATCCTTGATCTAAAGGCAACATTTGATTATGTTTACAATTCTGTAGAGTGAAGCTTAGATTTCATACAGGTAAAAATTGTTTGAATAATGATTTCAGTAAAAAATCCATAGATATGAAAATTGAAGATGATAAAGCTGATGTTACAACTTACCATGAATTTCAGTTCATCATCAACATGAGTTGTTAGCAGTTTTCAAAGGTTAAGAGTTTTGCTTGTTTTGTGCAAATGATTAGTGAAGTTACAAACGATACATGCACAAAGAAGTAAGCAGGATAAAGTGTAGAAAATGTTCATTTCTTCATGACAAAACAACCATTCTCATTATGTGGGGGGCGGGATAGAAGTAACAGATAAACTGACCTTGAGTATAAGTGACATTCGAGTGAGGCAGCAAAAGTTCATAAGCAAGACAAAATTAAACAATGATCACATGATCAGCTACTGAAAAATATGCCAGAAAAGGGTGACTAAGAGTGTTTAGACACAAAATTAAGAAAATTGGTTAAAATACATGCAGTGTAATCTCAAAAAAAAGACAAAAAAAACGCCAAATCAATTACTAAAAAAATGAAGCTAAATTTTGACTGAATGTAGGTCAGCTCCTTAAGAAATTTTGATGGGCTGTTAGTTGATTAAACAGTAACATTTCTCTTTGCAGATTGGTTGGAAAAGATGACAGACAAAATTCAAATTCTGATAAGCAGTGATCTTTTTGCAAGAAGGAATTAATACTCAAACTAAAAATAGCATAATGTTATTTGTTACAATCTCATTAAATGTTTTCCTTAGTCAATCTGTGCCTGAAGAACAATTGAAATATTATATACTAGAAACTTTTGCCTCATCAATATTTAAGTAACTGTTCATTGATCAGAATATTTGTATCCTCTTTTTACACTTCATAAGAGTTCAAAACTTTCTGAACCAAAATCAGATGACTTCATCATATCCTTTGCTATCTAACTTCAATAATAAAGTACCTAGATAAATACTGATTGAAATTCAAAACTATTTTAACCAAAAGCAGTAAGGAAGGGTAATTCATTTGTTTGGAGAAGGTTTACTTTTTATAGTGTATTTTGTTTCTGCTTCTTTCTGACTTTATTACCACCTTTGTAGATTTACAGCAGGCATCTTTTTACTCACTGAGAAGCAACTAACGGGTAATAATGCCAAGTTTAACTTTTCCACTTGCAAAGCTTGTGTTACTTGCACTCATTTCAGTAGCTTAAAAAAAAGCATTAAAACTCACTTGAAAGCCTCAAAGCTGATTGGTCAGTTACAGCTGCATACATTTCAAATAGTCTCACTACTGTTGGCAACTGCCAGTAGAAGTTTTATTTCCTGCAACCATCTCTGTCTTTCAGCCAAGAACACAATATGTGAAACCCATACACACACCTTTTTCTGCCAAAATCTCTCTTTTTTCTGTCAACTTAATAGTCTTCAACTTTCTCAGAAGAACAAACAAAGTAAAGAGAAAAAGGAGTTTCTTTCACAGGTGTATAATGCTTCCTGAAAATTATTTGACAAGTGTATAAAAGAATTATTAGAATGTATATAAACTAATGAGTCATAGTCTATTATCCAACTATGATAAAATTGGTTTGTTTGTTTTTTTAAACCTTTCACTTGTGACTGAACCCAAACAGTTCTATTTAGGAGAAACTTTCAATCGCAATTAAAAAACTGAAATGTTTTAAATGGAAAAAAAACAAACCTGTTTTTAACTAAATGTGCCCCTGGGCCTGTGTGCAGGAGAAGTACATAACATGTACAGTAATTCATATAAGTGTATCTTGAGGACTTTTCCCCAAATCGTTCCTCATTCCTACACTTTGAATTTCCACCGGCTAATCCTGTTTCTAATCAAGGCTTTTTTCTTCGCCTGATATTTATGAATAATGACAGGTCCCAAATAAAGGGTGAAGAATCAACAATCAAACTAATTATTTAGAAATTATATTATGATAAATAGATAAGCAAAGAAGCAAACTAAAAAAAAACAACTTATTTACATATACCTTGCGTGTGTATATGCGGGAAGAGGGTTATGTAACTGTTTTGCCTCAAAAACTTATTTTTATGCTACTAAGTATCACCTGTTGTTCAAGTCTTACAGTGATAAAAACTGATTAAAAAAAGAACTTTTAGAACTGACCTAATGTATGCTTCTCTGCTCTAGTGAATGTTTATTATAGGAATATTCCAGACTTGATTTCATCGGCCATTTTCCCAAGAAGTTGAAAGAATGTATTCTCAGTGTGTCAAGATTTTGCCCTTATTTGTATCAATGAACAAACCTTAACAAAATTCATTCACCTTTTTGAAAAACTGACTTTCTCAAATAAGGACTTTTGGTCTATTCTGGTTACAAGACTGATATTTCCATTAATCTATCAAGGAGATAGTTACACCAAGTCTGCTTGAAGGTGTCGCTCCAATGTTAAAACATCTGGTTGTGAGCTACAGGGTATACATAGGGATGATACACATATTACAACCTTTCATTTAAGAGGGAAACTCAGTTAATTTTCTACCTAAAAAATCAGACTGTTACTTATTAAATGAATTATTAATTGGATGTGCGCCCAATAAGATGAAAACAGACAATTCTGGGAAGAAGATGCCTAGAGAGCCATCCTGGTTTTGAGGAGCATGCGCTTGGATGATGGGGAGACCCATTGTTTACCCCTAAATCAATGCTCCTGCTATAATAGACATTGGAACACTCTGAGACTCAAGCCTCAGTCATTCTCAATTTATAGTAAAGTTGGGTCAAGCGAGATGATTTGATTGGGGAGCTTGGTTTGGTTAAGGGAGAAGATTTCTCTGGCTTTGAATGCCCAGGATTAAATGCCTCAATAATGATGAAGCATCCCACACTCTCTGAAGTTTTTCGCAGAAAGGCTGAGTGCACACATTACAGTGATATGGAGGAAACTATTCAATATGCTTTCTCACTGCAAGATTGTATGCCCTTTGTGTGAACTTATTGGAGACTTTATAGTTTGCATGCCTCAAAGACAGTTTTTTGCCTTGGAAGCCAGTGCCGTGTGTAGGAATGTGGTCCCATCGCTTGATAAGAGGAAACACTGCATGTTTCTATGCTTGCTCATCATTATGAGAGCTGTGTTATAGATGGCACATTAGAAATGAATGACCGGAGGTTGAGTCTTTTTCTCCCTACCAGTTGGACACTTACTTCAGGCATCAGCTTGAGGTGAAGAGAAGGAGTTTGTCCTTGTCGGAATTCGCGGAAAGTTGGGTGATAATTTCATGATTGTGTAGCATACAAGAAGCACTTGGAAGTGGCTTATTAAAGTGAGAATTTTGTTCCTTAGAAAAAGACATGACAGCTGAGTGCCAAGTTAGGGTGGAATAGCATAAATTTTTCTTCTATTGTAAATGAAACATTTCAACTTAGCTAAAATATATACACTCATTGGCCTTGATTTATTTTTATGTTATACCTTCATTTACGTTTTCCACCCCAACCTGTTCTTGTTAGATGAAAGAAAGTGAAGTCCTCAGATAAAAGGGAAATATATTTGAGATTTTATTTTCATTTTTTCTTTTCCTACATCATATTTCAACTGGCTTACAACCATATTAGTTCAAGGGAAGACACAGTAACAATTTTTGTAAATGTATTTTGTCTCATCAATTCATTGGAGAAAAAAGTATTTAATTGTAACATGAAAATTCATTTCTTACCTAACCCCCACAAAATTGTATACACGGGAATAGTTAGAATTTTCAGAGATATTTTTCTTCTTTTATGCGGCATGAGAGAAATGTTAAGAATAAATGCAATGTTGTGGTGAAAGGAAAAATGAACGTCTGGGTCCATAAAAGCGAAGAGCAAAGTTAATGTTAGGATAGTTATGACTAACATGTTCACCACCCCTTAATTTTTGGCCTTGTAACATGTTTTTTTGTGTAAATTTTTATCTTTTATGTGAGAATATTGAGTCAAATGCCAGGCTGTCAAACCCCTTGCTGTGCACATATGCACATTCCAAACCCTTGCTGCATCATATGCACTGGGACACATCTTCAATGAGTCTCTATCACAAAAGCTGGTGGGTTCAACCAGTTGTCAAATAACAAAAAAAAAAAAAAAGCACTCAGACTAAATTCTTAAATGCTGCAAACCAAATTTCTCATCACGCAACAAGCAACTTCACAAAGACCTCAACAGCTAGCAACCAGAGGCATACATTGACCTCAGTCCTTGACATCTCTGTCACTCAATATGCAAGATGTAAACCTCTACCATTCAAAATGCTGACAAAAATACTTTTACTAGTCCTCGACTATCAAGAATATCATCTTTGTCTTTGCGGCTCTATATCATTAGAATTTATCTTCAACTTGGCAGTTTTCACCAAGAATCAATGCTGCTCATATTCCAGCATAACAGGCAAGTGAGAAAATTTACACTACACCAACATTTACAGACAACTAAAAACTTACAAACAAATCTCTTCAAAAAAACATTTCCGTTATCCTCTTGACCAAACGGATATTTTGCATATTGAGTTTATGAATGATAAAAAAGTACAAGTTCAATGTGGGGAATATTTCAATTGACTCACATTAATTTCTTTTATGAATAGAAATTTAAACAAGAAATATATTTGTTTGCACAAACATTGTATCAGCTCTTTCCATTAATATAAAAGTGTACGATCACAAATATCTGTATATTTCTCCTCTGATGTCATCTAATAACAAGAAAACTTGCTTATTTATTTATTTCAACATGTTTTTGAGATTAATTACTCATTTTCCCTTTTGATGTTTCACGGCTCAGCTCCCCCCCCCTCCTACTTATGACTGTTTTACAAAATGGGTGAAAAAAGCCGAGAGTCAATTACTGTCTACAACTGAAGCATAGTATTTCACAGCAATGAAATCTAATAGATAAATTTGATGGATAAGATCTAATTCTATTAATCAGTAGTAAACTATAGTCATTGATGCAAATTTTGAAAAAATCAGTTGCCATAAAAATATTGTTACTTTTGCTTTTCAGAAAATATTTACTATTCTGAAATCAAAATTTATACAGACACATTTTGACTATTTTCAATGATTAACCTTTCACTATTTGGTCTTGATATTTTTCTGACTTTCTTCAAGCACTTATACATATACTATTGCTAGATATAGAAAAAAAACTCACCATCACAGTCAATAATCGAACAAGCATAAACTTTTGAAGTCATGTAAAAAATTCCATTGAAGAATAAGTATGGTCAGAATAAATTCTCCTTCGGACATCACTGGCATTTTCCACCAGAAAACATCTGAAATAAAGTTTTAAAAAACATTATTAAACCAGTGAAAATAAAGCCCAAAAAGGCTTTTATTTCCAAAAATCCTAATCAATATTTTTAGCAGGTGTCTGGTGGGGTATTGATGCTAATTTCCAAATCTGTAAACCAGTAACTCTGGAACACAAAAACACGTGCACACATAGAAAGAGATAAAACCTTTCGACACATTTGGTGCCTATGGTCATTCAATATTGATAAATTTGAGAATAAGCAATAGAAATATTCCCTATGCATGTTTTCTCCTGTTTTCAACATTCAATATAATAAATGCATTAAGAACTTCATTTTACAACATTGAGAGAATAAGATTAGGAATAACTAATTGAGTCAAAGATAATTTCAGAATCAATCCATCCTCACGGCCCTTTATAAAAAAACAACAACCCATAAATGTTTATCCTGCGCTTACAGAACACATTCCTCAATGTCCTGGAACATCTATTACAAGGTACTATTTTTGAGTTGATACCGCTAGAAATCTGATTCTCAGATAATCTGTAATTATATATATTCTATGCATAAAACGGTAGCAAAGTTGGATTAGTTATATGATTTATCTTCATCAATATTTTTTAGGATGATTTGAAAAAGGTGAAAGACGTAGATTATCAGAAAGTAAAATTGAACTAAAATTAATGCCTTGACGTGATCGTGTTTACAAACAAACGGTGTATAGTGTAAAAAGTTGTCGGATTACAAACATAGAAAAATTTTATCATTTAAAATTTCTGGGCTACATTATTTTACAATATTTGAAAATTAAACGCTTTATCTCGAGGGGGAAAAAGCCGTATAAATCCTCACTTTGAAACTGAAAATATAACTTAATGTCTTTGTTTTCTTTCTTTTTATTTTCCTCTCTCACTCTAGCGACCTTTAAGAGAAATCATTCTGCCAAGGCTAATGAAAAACAGAAAATTGTGACTATTTTTTATTATTAACACTTAAACTGAACAGCACTGGAAAATTGCTCTTAAATTAAAGGAAAAGACATGGACAGTTTTTTTAGCACTCAGCAAACTGAATTGTGTGCGAATGATGAAGTTGACAATTTTTTTTCGGCAAAATAGTGAATGTATTCTGTTCTCTTAGATTTTTGTCAAAAATTGCAATTATTGTCCTATTTGCTTTATTTTACCATCTTCATAAACAGAGATACATTAATTAAGGCTGAGTTCAAGTTCCTGTAATGCTTATTGTACGCGTACACTTTTCTCGCAGTTGGTCATTGCATTAACACACCCAAGAAGCTAATTTCCAACTTAACAATCACCATACTAGACGGAGTACCCGTCTATGCCGGATAGGAGGGGGTCAAGACTTGGACCGTATCTGGTTATAATTGGGCTTACCAGAATTTCCAAGCCTCAAACCAACAGTCTTCAATTTTATTATTGGTAATAGTCCTTGTATAATAAAGAAGTGCTTTCATAACGCAACTCCCCTTAAGCTTTAGAACTGAGGCAAAAAAAAAACAAACGAATCTGGTAGTAACCCAGGACTAGGAGCATTAGATCCTAACACTAAAATCAATTTCATCGAGCTGTTTTTTTTTTGTTTTTATTCCGTTTTTTTTTTGTTCGTTTGTTTGTTGTTGTCAATGGTGTAAAGAACAGTGTTGCTATTTAATCTTAATTTTTTATATCTAGGATTGACTCGAAAAATATCCAAGAAATATGTGCAAAAATGTATCGCGTATTTATTTAATAATATTTAATTTGCCGCAAATGATAGAATTGAAATGTAATTCTTATCCAACGTACGTCACTTATAAGGCTTAATTTCTTGAACAACAATAAATTATTATTTTTTTTAAAATCTGACTTGCCTTCAATCCCCACGAGAAAATCCAGCTTTGAATTTGCACGAGGTGATTAAATTTTCCTATTTTGTATTATTGGTTCAGATCTAAATATTTCTAGATGAATATCTGAAAATATCACCTATATCTAGAAAATATCTAAAGAAAAGTTTTTGAAATATCTGTCTGGATGTGAAATATATAAGCAAATTTTTTACTTCTAAAGGCATACAAAAATATCCAGATCTGGATGTATAATATCCAAAGTGGCAACATAAGCAGTCCCAAATGTTTTTTCTGCTTCTATGTTCCAAATTCATGTACTGCAATAATGCAGTTAAACAGTTTGTACCTGCTATTTTTATGTTATATACTGTTACAATGGTAATCATTTTAATTTCATCAAATAGAATAACTTATAAAAAAAAGATAGCTACCTTTGTACACCTTGTGCACTCAGTTTGAGCCCAATGCTTTTAAATCATTTTTTTTTAACATATCTATCTCAATTATACATTCAATTATGTAATGCACATGTTTCACAGGAAGGAAATAATATTGTGGTCCTCAAAAATGGTCAATCTTTTCAACCCTTGGGACCTACATCTGCTCTTCAGCTACTGAGGAGCTAAAATTATACGTTTTTGTTTTTTTTTAAAGTTTCATTCACTGACAACTGAAATGTTTTTCGGCTGATCCATTTCATTTTTTACAGTTGGTTAACCCTGTAATTCAAATATTTTTTTCTCCATTAGTCAGGGTAGGGTAGTAATTGCATTACCTGTCATCAAATTGGCTCAAATTTAGTGATGCATGCATTTTCTCGTGCGTACATTGTAGGGATCTCTCAAACTCAGTTGAACAAAATTCTACACAATAGGCTCAAAGAGATTCCCTCAAAATTGCAACCAAAGACATTCAAAAATTATATCAGATGGAATATTGACAAATTTATGAAATCACAGGCCAGCCTTCAGCAGGCAAAATTGGCTTTCACTGGAGCCTCCTTGTCAAGGATAAATGGAAACCAACTGAAGTTACCCAATCAGCTACATCTTTTGCTGCTTCCAGTCATGTTGCCAAACTTGCAAACACATTACCCCAGTGCATGCCAGGCATTCAGAAGACATGGCCAGTAAGTGGACACGCATACCCTTGCATATACACAAACTCACAAAGAAGGAGTGGGAGATATCAAATTGTACATTCTCATCGGAGTTCAACTGCAATCACATGTACAGGGAAAATATCTTCACTCCACACATGCATATATCAACATACAGTAAGTTCTTTTCCCAACTAAAATCACCTGAGTTTTCCACACCTCTGAATTATATTGCACATCCACACAATCATAAAGGACTTATTATCTACAACACACATATACTGTCATATACATTTCTCCATGAGTGTATAACTGAGCAGGGATTGAATTGATTATGGACTCTTTGAAGACAATCTTACAATCCACACAAAAAAGACAAATTATCTTTTGTTGCTGTTACTTGAATAAAAATGATATTATTATCAATATTCACTTCTTTGTCAAATGATTCATTGAACTTTGAATATGTTTTGAATAAAAAATTTACTCTTTGGTGCACATAACCAACATGGTTGAACCATGCTGAAAGCAAAAATACCTCTATTGTTCAAGGAAATTCTAAAATCTTGTTCAGGAGAGATTTTTTGCACAGTTCAGTTGGGTAATAATGAAACTGTTTTCACCAAATCATCTTCAACAGACTATTACCCGAACCAGAAAAGACATGTTCTTTGAACATTCATATAACATTTGTTCACAACTGTTCACAAATAGCACCTAACATTGAGACAAGAACAAGTATCATTGTTTGCAAACATTCCACAGACAGTTGCAAACAGTGTAATGTCTTACCAACAGTGGCACACAGTCAATGAACAATTGCCTAATGCTTGTGTCTAGGCATTTGTTAATTTTATTTTATGAAGTATAAATCATTATTGTTGAGTTGTATAACTGCAACTTGGGTTCAGCTTGATTTTTTAGTTGCTTTGTTATTTTTTCAATCAACCTGAATAAAAGTTTTGATGAAAGTTCCCTTCAAATAATTTCCTTCTCACTCATGTAAAGCCTTTAAAAATCGACTTGTGATGTTTTTTTATGCATGAAAGACATGAATAGAAATTTTATGTTTGCTTTGAAATTGAAAAAAAAGGAAATTTTCCTTGCATAAATAAATCACAGTGGAAAAGGAGAAAAAGTAAATAGATTCGTGGATGAGTTTTTGTAACCTTTATTATTATAGGCCATTTGAAGAAATAAGAAATAAACCAAGTCAAGCTGAAGGTAAAATGTAGTCATAAAAATAATATTGATTTAAGATATTTCCATCAAATAAAATTGAATGAAAATATCTTCATTTGACACCCAGTTATGTCAATTACAGTTTAGCCACTCTCTAAAATCAAAGTAAAGACTGAGAAAAAAAATTTCTCAAAATCTTTTATTTATAACCAGTAATAAACTGTGCTTCCACTTGTAGTATAAGCTCTCTGGTCTTTTGTTATAACACAATCTGAAAAGGAAATAAATTATGTTTTAATTTGTAAAATCAAGGAGATACTTAAATAGAACAAGTGTAGGTAGAATTGAGAATTTTACTCGTAAAAAAAGAATTTATTAATGATTCTAACTGGTAACATACGCTAGAATACCTACAGTTACTTACAACCCAGAGTTCAGCTATGAAAATAATTGAATTATTTAAAAATTTGAAAAAACCTATAGAACATGGCCTTAAGCTCATCTGATAAATCTCTCAGTACCAACTATAGGTTTTCTATTGTAACTTTAAGTAAGCTTTCTTAAGCTACTGTAACTAACTAAATTTAAAATACATATCTTTCTTACTTGTGTTATTCAGTATTAAGATAAAATTAATTACCTTTAAAATGTACGAATTGCATACATGTGGTTGAACTAAAAATCTTATTCACTTCATGTATGAAACAGGCAGCGACAATTTGATTCAATCATTTCAGCTGAATTTGGTGGCACACATAACCACATAGCTTTCTTGATTTTTTGATATCACCAGACTGAAGAAAATGTTAATCCAAACAGAATGAATTAGAAGATCAGAAAATGAATTTCATCTCAAAGAAGACTTCCCACCCACCTTTGTGCACGTGTTCGTCCAGCTACTTCTGGCTAGCTGCCTTTATTTATATGATTTTTTTTTGTCCTGGTAAATTTCCATGTTGAAAATGGTGCTCATTGAAGTTCCCTTGTCTTATTTGTGTAAACAGTATACTCGGATTGATAATTACATTCAATTTAGCCATTGCTCATTTGAAGTTTATGTGCAAACGTGGAATAAACAATGGAGCTTTTAGATTCTTTTTCATGTCAATGATTTGTGATAATTTTCATAGGGATCTTGCATATACTATTTAGTCAGTCATTTTGCATTTTTTTTTCCAATAAAAACGTCATAGAGATGGTTAGAAATATTAGATGCAGATTTAGAACAACACAAAGATTACACAAACATTATTCATCAGTTTGCATACAGGCGGAACATCAAAAAAGAGAGACTTTGTTTTTGGTAAATTTTTTATAACAGTTTGAAATGTTTTTGAATGTTGAGTTATTTGTTTTATCATCAAATATGGCATAATTATACTTTGAAGATTTTTCAAAAGTGCTTCTTCAAGGTATCACAAGAAAAAAATTGAATCTCACCTTTTATTACAACAGCTGTATCAAAATGAAACCTTTAAAACTACGTCCAGTGATCTTCGGTTAGAGTGTGTGATCTTTTGAGTATTTGAATACCAAGTTTTTTGCACTAATTTCTTAATTTACATTTGACGTTACTGGGTTGTCAGAAAGAGCTGGCTCATTGTCAATACCTGGCTCAATCAGAATGTAGCACGAAAAGGTAAACGTGGTATAATAAGTAATCGTTGATGTTGAGTAAGTCCATGAGTTTGCCAAATTCTAGAAATGCTCAGGAAGAAGATTTCCCCCAAAAAATTTGATTCTAGAAGCTCCAAAACAGCTATTTTAGTGCCCTGAAAACCCAACTTTACATAATTTGAAACCACAAAAGGAGGGAGACTTGTTAGGTCTGCCAAAAAAAAAGGAAAATTTTTTTACAGACATATTCTTTCCAATGTGGGAGATTTGAACAAATTCTTATTGATTTACTTGGAAGGTCTGAGTTTATTTCTCCCTCCTGGACTATCCTGTGTAACCAACCTTTAGTTTACTTTCAAAGTTAGGGTTAATTAAGTGATGGCTCTAATAGATAATTTGAAGTAGACGTAATGAATTTTCTTTGAACACAAAATCCAATTTTAAAGGAGGAACAAGAAGAGAAAACTACAAATTTTTATTTCAACACAATATTGAATTAGCTCTACATCCTGCCATTGTGAGGTCGAGGCAGTGTATGGGACAACTGCAGGGGCGCTGGAGTACTGAGGGCACATTTTATCTGAGGAACCCTGAAAAATCTTTAAAAAATCTAAAAAATAATTTTTTTTAAAAATTAGCAATAAGACATGTCAAAACCTGGTGTCGCCGATGGGTAGAGGTGGTGAATAATAAATCTCCACTTACACTGGTATGGAAAATATTGTAGTATTTACAAGGCCTTGTCCAGTACGGCGTAAGATCTTGCTTAGAGGATCAAACTCATTAAAGTAAATAAATTCTCCACGGTGAGGTGTCTATGAACGCTTCTATTGTTTTTTTTTCAACTAATCTCAAATATATGGACTACTCCAGCCTGAATTAGCACCAGTCACTAAGGAAACTTAATTCTGTTGATCTGAGAGCAGGTGTATGTCTTCAAGAGTTAAACTTTTGTAATGTCCACTGACAGACCTTCCAAGTCTCACACATTCTGTACGAACCACACATGGTTTGATACACTCTCACGCTCACACACCTGAAAGGAAAATTCTCATGCACTTTATGAAAAGTGTTAGATACATTGAATTATTAATCATCACGTTATTTTAAAAGATCACATGCAAAACTTTTCATGTTTTTAATAGACTTCTAGACAACACAATTTTACAAAGTAAGAGCTACTTGAGATAACCTTGAATACGAAATTTTCATGGGGAACCTGCCCCCAAGACCAACCCCCTCCCCTCCCTGAATGGTGGGATATTGTTCTGGAATGTGGCCACACGATTCTCATTCATTCTTAACATTGAAACTGATATGCACTGACAGTGAGTGAAAAGGTGTGAAACAGTCGATGGTTAAATTCAAAAATTAAAGTTAAAGTTCTATTAATGTTAAAGTTATTTCCCTTACACTTGAGCATAAACTGATTAATTAGATCCTAATCATTTTTATTGCTCACCCACTTTAAAGATAGCGTTGAGCTAATCTTCCTACCTTGCATTTTCTCCAGTTAGCCCTTTGCTGGATTAAACTGGGCTTGGTTAATATCAATATGAATAACATATCGAATATTCTATTAGCTGATAATTAAGGCAATAAAAAGTGTACTTGAAAATCCAATTATTTTGTGTGCAATTATAAATTTCCTTAACTATTTACAAAATTCTCATTCTAAGATTTGTTTCTTGTGATAAAATCTCTTAAACATAAACCCCAATATTTTTCTTACTGCAATAAATTAAATATATTTTCTATGTTATCTTGAACAATTATGGGGCAATCTGACTGTTCAAGATTACTTTTTTGAAAACTTTTATTATCTTAACCAGTTGAACATAATCAAAGAAATTGTGTTTCAGGAAAGTTAACCAAGAGAAATCACAATATTTCTGAACTTGAAAACTAATAAATATCAAGGAAAGAATGGGACAAAGGAGACATTTTATGAGAAACTGTCCAATTTTATTTCCATCTCAAGATATTCAACTTTGAGATTAGATTTGAAAGCTGCCTTATATTGAACAAGATAGAATATAGAGGAGACCAGGGCTAGTTAGTGCATTTTTCACTTAGTTGGTTGTAGCTTCCCAGGAAATCAATTCATTAAAACACAAATATGACCAAAAGTTACAATGGAAATATTGTGTTGAGCCATGGATTGTTCAAGTCTAAAGCATCAAGTTTATTATATTATCATTGAAACATTCAGAAAAAAAGTACACCAACTACTCCAACTCTGTTTGGGTAGGTTGGTATACATTTTTTTTGGTCAACCAGACAGAAGAATTAACAGTAATAAAAAAAAATGTATTTGATTAAAAAAAAAGATTTTAGGAATATAATGATCAGATGGATTTACCAATGTTTCTTTTTCTCTTGTTTCTGGCACCTCTCTATTTCTTTTCTCTGAAAACTTTTTGACTTGTTTATTTTACAACCTTTTTGCTTTTCCTCAGCCTCAATTGCATACAATTACAGCATACGAAGTAGCCCCAACTACAATATACCATTAAGCCCCAAACTTTTTTTTTATATTCTAGTCCAAGAAAAAGTTCTGACAGAAGATGTTCGAAATGTAGCATACATAATGTTTATTACAAGCATAGACTGCACCATCATTAACTGCCAATTACAGCATGAACTTGGTAGAAAAATGGCTGAAACTTTCCTGCTGAAAAAGAGGCTAATTGTGGTGCCATCAAGAAGTGGAAACAAACATTGAAGCAAAGGATTCAACCTGTTCCTGTCCCAAACTAACTCCAGTCTCCCCTACACACAACACTTTGATCCAAAGAAAACATAGACCAAAAAAGGAGATTGTGTATTTTGCTATCAAGATTTAATGGGAATAGCAAAAAGGTTACTCCAATCATTCTTTAAAGGACTTTACCAACGTTTGTGAGTTTTTATACTGTTTGTGATTATGGGCTTCACAGAAATGGATATGTGAAGTCTTTAGCTTGTCCTTTTCCTACGATGAATGAAATGGTGGTAGAAAGGGACTCGTAGCACTTGAACGGAACTTGCACAAGACAACAAAAAGGATTGTACAATAATGTATCAGACACAAGATGAAAATTAGTTTTGGATTAAAACATTTGAAGATCAGTGCTAGGATTTCATTAACATACTCAGTTCAAAAGAACTCTTTTCCAGAAATGTAGCCAATTGAATGAATCTATCTTTATTTCATCTGGAGTTTTTGTCAAACTCTAATCCAAGCAACAAGAACAATCTGATTTAAAATTGATTGGTAGGCAGCTCTCTTACAACCGAGCTAAACTGACAAGTCTTATATATATCTATAAATTTATTATATATACAATACAAAAGTTACAATAATCATCTTCAGTTGGAATAGAAGTAGGAGTGGAGTTTGACTCTGCAGCAACCAGGCTTGTCTTGTCTATTGATGCATTTATAGCTTGAAATCTTCACAACTATGAACACTTGTAAAGATATTTCATGTTAAAGATCAGAAAAATTCAAAATCTCAATCTTTTTTTAAAGTAATCTAATATTTCCACTTGGACAATCTAACCGTATAATGAGTTTCTCTGCAAATTTTTATGTTTGTTTATTTATCTATTTGTTTGTTTGTTTGCTCTCAAATGGGATGAGATCATTGGTTGATTTACCTTCCTATTATGACATAACAATTGAAATTACACCATAGAAACTCTGAAGACTTCATGTCAGATCATCAAACATTGAAACAGCTAGAGATGAGTTGAGACTATAAAAAACTTGAAATTAGGATAGTTGAATAATCAAAAATAAATTACCCAATGAAATAGGTTTAAGCGCCTTGGTGCCAATCCATCTATAAATAATCCCATCATTTTTGACAGGTATGTTCTTGTACTTATGTGAAAAACCAGAGCTGGATGACATGAGACTAGAGGTCTTTGGAAATGAATATAGATACATCTATAAGCATATTCATTCTAATACCTTTGATAAATTTTGAGCAGTTGTACTAACCAGGCAGCATATATATATATATAATTTCAGGATGAGGATTTATTTAGCTAATCTTTCGTCAGGAGTAAACAGGGGAGAATGAACAAAGAAGAATATTCAACAACAAAAATATTAGTAAGAAGAGATCGAGTTGTATGAATTAATTCAAGAAATGGAATTCTTTTGAAGCATTTGTAAAGACAAGATAAAAAGAGCTTGTATCAAATACTACATCACTTGCTTACTAATAAATACATGGCAATACATCTATGATAACCAGAGACAGAACTGATACAGAAAATGTTTGAATTTTATCCTTAGCAACACAGGTTCAGCATCCTATATCCAAGACTACGAAAACCATAATGTTCCAAAATCCAACTTGACATCACAATAGTATGATTCAAAGACAAGAGATGTAGCCAATTTCCAAAGCATTTAACACATTCTGAAATTTGGCATTTAGAAACGTAAAACTATATCTATTTCACAGACAGTGAAAGACGGCAAAGTCTCAATCAAAACAAATTATTGTCACCACCAGACCTATATGAATTAATCACTGTATTTTTTGTTTATTCTCTCATTTGTATAAATGTCAAAAAAGGCTGCTGATATTCCTATGAGTAACAGTGATAAGAAAAAGAGAAATGTGTTTATGTTCATCTATAGCACAGAAAGTCAAGCTATTTGAGAAACTGGACAGAGATATGAGTGTGTTCCAAAATGAAGAAAAACTGAAATCTAAAATCCGAAACACTCCTGGTCCAAGACATTTTGAATAAAGGGTACTCAACGTGTAAGACAAAGTATATGAAAAAATATAGAAGTGTTAACCAAACGACAAAGTAATTATTGTTTGGTCCTATGATTAAGATCATTAAATTGTCATTTTGACATTTCTAAAGCGAAGGGAGTAACCAGAATTTTTCAAAATGAGGGAAAAAGTGTGAAAACCCACATGCTGGTGGATTTTTTTAACGATCTCTCTCATAAAAATAGGAGACACATGATCTGACAAAAACTGCTGTTGCTATCCAAATTTCAAAATAGATACCATAGAAATACAAATTATGCAAAATTTCATCTAACTGCGGGGCATACATTAGCTGATACAATATATGCATTTGAATGTACAGCGAATGAAATTCAATTAATAACCACAGCTCTGTTTGATTTTCAACTTTTTTCAAATTTTCAACATTTGGTGAAAGAGATCTCTCATAATTATGGTACACAGATATCTGTAAAATGTACAGAACTGCTGCTGCTGGAACTTGGATCTTGAGACGTCCAGTGTTTTCAAAACTGCATCAACTCGACCAGCGGTTGTGACTTCCAAATAGACAATAACTGTTGTCTATCCACTTTGTGTTAAAAAGTAGCCAAGCAATTTCATAACATTCATATTGTTATGGAGGCTTCCTATGACCACAATAAATCAGTTCTCACTGAATTCATCTGACCGTGCCCATAGGATTTGCTTGGCTATATAGAACAATGGCTGATCCATGGTTATCACAGCGGTCCCTCTTGTGTGTGAATGATTGCTGGCCTTAGCAACAAGCTCCATCGCATGTATTATTGTTACTGCGTTATCTGATGGCTATGCAAGTAAAGGCATAAGAGCAACATGCAATACTGGTCTGATTTCAGTTGTCTATTGGCATGATAAGCTACTCCTGATACGAAGTTCTCAGGGTCAAGTTTCTTCTTTTTTAAGTACCAGTTCTGACATGACACTTAGCCAGGCATCTTCTGTCTCTTGGGATGTAAGCACGACTGTTGAATCTGCTTGCCTTTGCCATACTGAATCAGGTGCTTCTATTTCTGCCTAAGCAAAGATACTGGGGCAATTTCTGAACACTTGGCTGGCAGCAGGGCCATCACTTTTTTGTCAGTGGTATCTGTGCTGAAGTGTATTGAATCCCTCTCTCTTACTGGCTTTTCTAGCATTGAAATATTTTTGGCAGCCATTTTGAAATCATGATAACAGCTGCAAAGGTGGTCAGATCATGTTTGTCCTGTTTTTAAATAAAAGGGCATAAAATTCCTACTAATATGCACATTTTCATACTTCTTTGTTTTCTGACTGATTTTTACCTTGTATTAATTGGGATGAAATGGGTTCTTGCTCCTTGCACCTGACTGAACTAAGATTAGTAAATACAGATATCCTGTTTTTTGAAAGTTTGTCTTATGCATCTTTTTTGCTTTTATGAATAAGAACTTTGAGTGAAAATACTATCCAGTGTTTGTTTTGCAGTGAGTTATTATAGAGGCGGTGTGCACCCTATTTCTCTCTCTTCTACTCCTCTGTCTCCTGTACTTCAAACCACACTAACTTTCGACAATTCAGCCTATCACACCATTATCACCATTTTGGGGGTTGAAAATACTTACAAATTTTCCTAAATAGTCATTGCTGTAGGAAGCCATTTTGAAATCAAGATGGCAGCTGTAATGGTGGACGGATTACGTGTCCTGTTTTTATATGAAAGAGCATTAAAAAAATCTACCAATACATGAATTTTCACACTTTCTTCTCATTTTGAACATTTTTTATCCCTTAACCTACTGTACCATATAGCAAATGGCAATTCTATTCTCAGTTTCTAAAGTCTAGGAATTCTGCAAGTATTAGTACTTGAACCGAATGTGTTATTTGTTTTTTTTTCATTCTGTCAGTCCTTCACTCCTGGCTCCATAGTGCTGACTCATTTACCAAACAGAACATAATCATGGCAGCTTCCCTACAGTCAGATATCTTTCCAAATCACTTCCTAAAGAATGGAGCCTGATTGGATATTCCTGTCTCATCACAGATCATGTGATAATGTCTTACCTTTTGGAGCAGCTGGTTTTCCACTTAGATTCACAAGGAAGGGAAGTATTCCACTAGAACTTCTTGCCAGCTGCTGAGGTTTAGTAGTTGAGCTGGTTCCAGGTCAATATCATCCACTATCAAGCAAATCTCTAAGAACATTTATTGCTATCAGTGTAAAATTAAAGATCTTATTCTTGACACACAGAAACACAAACATGTCTTGGATATGAAAGAAAGTACATTGGTAAGTCAGACACTTGAACCATAAATAGGCTCATATAATAAATAAACCAAACACTTTTCAACATCTCTCTTTGTGAATGCAATTTCGCCATGAACAACATTAGGAATATTGATGCGTCTAGAGATGAAAAGATCTTACTGCCTTCATTTGGATTTAGCCATTTAATAAAAAAATACTGAAATGACTATAGTTTTGGTTTCAGAAACACACTTTATGAAGAAATGTACACTGATGCTCAATACTTGTTTAAAAGCCCCAAAAGAAATGATATTTGTGAATTACTATAAAAATATGCATTGGTAGTATTATTTAATAAAAAACAAACATAAAAAAATGCCTTTCTTTACTAGTTCAAATCTTACTTAGTTTTTATAGGATAGACAATGTTTACCATTTTTCCTCTATTACCTGCCCTTGATTATTATCCACAACCATCATGCAGTTATTGCAACTTGGTTATAATGCGGTTGGCTCTCTTTGATCCAACATCTGCATTATAACAGTGGACACTTGTATTAGTATTTTGTAGAGATTATTTAAAACTTTCATCAATGGCACATTAGAACTGCACATGCAACTAATCATACATTTTTTTTCACCACCACCATCACTTTAAACATGCATTATGTCAGTCAAAACTTTAAATTAGTGCATGACAAGCAGTCTCTATAATAAAATTCCAAAGTCTGTTCGGACATGTGGTGGACTTGCTTTAACATCTCTTATCATCTAACCACAGTTTGCTTTATCTATGTTCAGTAATTTGATCCACTTGCCTCACTGTGGTATTTGTTCCTTTTGGTTAATGGAACAGCCATTGAGTCTGTTTATTTTCTCATTTTGTACGTAGAGTACTGTCAAGATTATTGCGCCCTTTTTTTTCAAAATTTACTTATTTCATTTTTAAACTACAAAGATGAGAACAGAAATACATATTCTTATACATTTTGGATTCTGCATTCATTCTAGTACGCTGTTCGAAGAGAATTTAAACCATTGTAAACCTCATGTGACCCCAGATTGACCTAAAGCAAACTTGACTTCATCTTACCTCTCAGGTGAACTAGCATGCCCTTTCAAGACTTCCTGTTTCAAAATGTCTGTCCATTTAAGCTCAATTATGAATCAAACATGTTACTATTGTAATAGTGATTACCATGTGTGCTTATCCAATATTGTCATCATGGAACCTGGTAAAGATTTAATCCCGATGAAAAGTGTCCTAATGGAACTTTATCTGAAAGATACCACTTTGAGTTGCAAGAGAAAAAATTGTCAAAAAGTGGGAATATCAATGAGAAGTGTATTCAAAAAATAGAGAAGAAACTGAAAAATGGTGAAAAATTCTCTGCTCAGCGTGTCAGAAAGTGTGTTTCAACTTGAAGGAAAAACAAAATGTTGGTTGAACTTTGCCAAAAACAATGATCAGTATCATCTAAGGAGTTGGCAAATCAATGGACAACCTGTGGTGTGCAATGTAGTTCCGGTACAGTAAGAACAAGGATTTATCAGCTAGGTTTTCATGTCTGCACACTTCTGAAGGTGCCTAGACTAGCAGAGGCAATGAAGAAAAAAAGTCTGGCTTTGGCAAAGGCCCATCAACAGTGGACATCTAGAAGAAGGTATTTATTGATAGCATTTGCATAAGAAATGTACATAGATCATAATTAATATTATCAATTAATATAGTTGACAGACAAATGGACAGACAGACATGAGTAAACATGTATACCTCTTCAAGATGAAAAAAAATACCCTAAATATTAGCTGGATTAGGACTGATCCAGATTAAAGTGATCATAAAGAAAACTTCAATTTTCAGGATGAAGAGGACAAAGACTGATTGATCTGACTGGATAATTCGTGAGAACAGTAAAACTAAGCTATGACAAACTAATCGGACTTATGGGATGGCCGTTCACCAAAATATTTGTTACACCTGATGGTTGTGCCTTGTTCAGAAAATAAGAAGTAAGTTTGGTAGTTTGCCATGTTTAATGAACATCGTTTGGTCAATCCAAAGGCAGTTTGCTTGCCTCTTGGTCTATTTTTGACTTGACCTTACGTGTTCACTGCATTCAATAAACTTCACTTGATAAGATCCAAAGTCAGGTCACAAGCTGAAATTCATTATATCGAGGGTTTACTGTATTTGATCATATATTCAAGTGTGTACATCACTGACACAGATAGGACTTCTACTCAAAATTATGTGTGTATTGTCGGTTGTGTATTGGACAACAATCAGTAAGAATAAAAGAGAAGACAGAAGAATGAAAGAGGAAGGAGAGAGCAAGGTGAAAAGAGATGCTTTATCATTTTTACCATATCCACTGGACTATAAGACAAATGGTTTTCACGGATATTTGAAGGATAAATATCACTGCAACTCATCTAAGCCCTACAACTGTCTATATTGAGTTTATGCAATGAGTAATGGTCGCTTATCTATTTATGTCATCTCCAAACTAAAAGAATTAGTAAATGCATGTCTTTTTAGTTACAGACTTGAAAACATCATGTGAACAATGTCATTTGGCAGCAGGTCGTGTTTCAGGTGATCAACTTTAAAAAAATGGAAAAAGGTGTGATCAATGGATAAGTTACTTCTCTCACCTTCTGTTGGGCAGTGATCTCTAAAAAAAGTCTGAATTTTAAAAGACAAGCATAAATGCTGCCAGATACAAAATAAAGGATCAATTTAACATGAATTTGCATTGTGAATTGAATTTTCAAAAAACAAAAAAAGTTTTTTTCTAGACATAATAAGGGGTACATTTTTAAAATTTCAGCCTTTTAGCTCCATCAGTGAAGCCTCTATGCAACATACATCCACCCCGAGGCAGCCAAACTGAAGAAACCTAGTTGATAACTTTTAATATGATAGAAAAAGTAAAAATATTAATAGGCTGTGACTAACAGCAGTATATGAAAAATGTTTCATCTGTGAAGCTAAGCTATTCAGTCATAAATGGAGACTGAATCTCTACTTGATATTTACTAAGTTTAGTTCAATCCTGTACAAGGAATAGGTGGCAGTAGGGATGAAAGAAGAAAGATTTTGTGCCAGTTTTTGAAGTAGGGAGGTCCTGCTTGCCTTCAAAATCAGTATTTAAAATCCTGGCTTTCACCCAGGCTCAGATACTGACCGCTGACATCGGTGAGAAGTACATAACTACCTCAGTTCTGAAGCAGCCTTTCTGAATATATATGTAAATATTTGGATTAGTTTGATATTTTTAATATCATATTATTTCATATATATATCTTACAATTGAATAATTTATTTTGCTTTCGATTATATATTCGAAATGTGTACATATATCAAAATTCAAGCTCTAATTATAAAATTATACTCTGCATTTTTGTTGCATTATGAATAGTGGTAGTTTATAATGAATAGCACAAAGGTCCCTATAAAATTATGCTTGCAGAAAATGTCACCATAGAAATTATTTTCGAGGAAGTTATATTCTGAGTATAAAAATGACTACTTTGTGAAATATTTGAATATACTAGCTGTAACATATTGTAAAATTACAATTTGTCATATTAACCCAATATATATCTAGAATATCAAAATAATTACTTATCAGTTAAAGCATGAGGAAAGTATTGTCAGTAGTTGAATGTATTGAGTGTTCAGTACAAGATATAACTGAGAAAATAAGATTACCAAATAAAAATAATCATCAGTCATTTGTGTTTTACCATTGGTTATATTAGGTTCATGATTTTTTGACAAAATCTTTTATTTGTACAAATTCATAGCATTATTATTCAGTCATCAAAGTATTTTTCTTGGTTTCCAATGACTGTCTATCACCTCTCAGATAAATTGTGCATTTCATCATAAAAGAACTATTCTGGTTTTGGTTTGACAAATTTTTAGAGAAATTCTCCTTTATATCTTGAGTCTGTTGGAACCACAAGACAAAATGTTGTATGGTGTAAAATAAGTTATAGTCTGAAGGTACTAGATCAAGATGATATGCCGCTTATGAAAGAACTTCCTATCCCAGCTCTATAATTGTTTACTGTGTCACATTTGCAACATTAGGATGGACACTGTAATGCAGCAAATTACCAAGAAAGCTGTTTTTTTTTTATCTGAAGTATCATTTAAACGAGTCAATTGCTCACTTTAGCACTGTATAGTAACAGTATCTCCAGGTTCAAGCAATTCATATTATTTACTCTAATTCTTTACTAAGGTTTTCCTTTTGAATCCCACAAGATACAGATAAAAGAACTTTTTTCCCAAGTAAATTTTTTTTTGGATAATGATATTGAAGGCTAGAAGCCACATTTTTTTTCCAAGTAACATTCTCATAATTAATCCATTTTTCATCACCAGTGACTATCTTGTCTAAAAATGACTTTTTCTTTGTTGAGCTTGAGGAGAAAGACCAACGTTTTGATTTCAACAAATATCTGTTTCAATCAGTTCATGTGGAAACCATTTTCCTAGCATCAAAATTGTTTTCAAGTCTTGAAAATGTATTTCAGTTGACTGGTTGCATTGGCAATAAAAAGCTAAATTAAACTTTGATGACAGTCCCACGATAAATACCTTAACTGTGAAGGAGATGGTGCTGGGTTCTTTTGTATTAACCTAATATATTTTTAAAAATTAATTCATTTCTTTAAGAATGTATGGCAATTAAATAAAAATAAGAATCACTTATGCAAATAATCAATAAATGATTTATTATGTAACTCTCATGAAGTGTATAAATTGTAAGGTAATAACTTTCCGGCCACAGAAAATATTGTATAGTGAATTCCTTGTCACCAATATGTTATAGATACCTCAGATCTAAACTTGACTTTGTTTTCAGACTACAGTAACACAGACGACAGCAAACCAGAATATCGGATTCACCCCCAAAAGAAGTGGTGGCAAAAATGATCAGACCAAACCCATTCAGAGCAATACATGTAACACAAGTAATTCCATATTTAATACTCAGGTTGCTCTCTGCTATATTGTTAGTAGTAATGGTCCAACAGTAATCTATCCAACAGAAAATTACCTCTCCTAAAGATATTAAATTGCTTTTGACTTTTGACTTGAAATGTTTTTAAATGGTCTGAATTGATAGAGATCAGCTCATTTTCAATAGCATGTTTTAATAATTCTGTGTATAAAATTTCATGGAAAATATCCTGCTAGTTTCTAAGAACCTACTGGTGTATACAAAATATACTTACCAGTAGATATATTCATCCCTACATTATTAGAGCACATGAAATTTGTGTATTTCTGTCAACAGATACCATATTTGAATCTTGAATATAAAGCCAAATACTGTAAAGGAAAACGATAAGAGAAACAGGTATTTTTGGTATTGACAATGGCTCCATATTTTTTAATGTTTATTTATATTGATAAATAGATACATTATAACAAAAAATACCATTTGGCCATTACAAATAAGAGCTTGCAGCGATGCCATAACTATAGCATACTGACGTGTGTGCGTGTGAATGAATGTGCATATGCTCTCTTTAAAGATATGAACTCTTCTCAACTTCATTATCCTAGCTCTAGCCATGGCCATGTAAATCTACAATCACAGCTTTAAATAATGCATGTTCAACCTGGAAAAAGTTCTGATCTCAAACCAGTGCACACTTTGCTCTCTTTTTCTTTTTTTGGCAATCTGAGAAACTGGTTTTATTATATTTGTGTCATGATTTTTCAGACACCTGTGATTTCCCCACAAAAAAACATTTTCATTAAAAAAAAAAATTTTTTTAAAATAAGTTTAGTGATGTTAGGAACTATCAACCAAAATAGTCGACATAGATTTCTTTAGTTTTGAAATTGGTTTGGCTGGCTGGCTATGTATGTATATAGTATGATGTGTAAAGGCCACATGAATAGAGCTAGAAGAAAGAAAAAAGTTTTTTAGTGAGCGGGTTAATTTACGATGTAAGTTCATGCTAAATTGGTTCCTTACTTTGCATCTAGCAGCATTCAAGGTCATTTTTGAAAATTTTTTTTTTGAAAATTTGGACATTTTGTTGTGATCACTGCCCAACTAAAGGCAAGAGAAGTAACTTGCTGATCCCCTTTTTTCCCAATTTTCGAATTGATCACCCCCAACATGGCATGCTGCCAAAAGACATTAGTTGCATGATGGTATCTATTGAGAGACTAATTAGACCAGTTTCGTTTAAAATTTCACTTTGGTTCTCACAAGAGAGCTCTATTAAACTCTATTTCATGTCACCGTCTATTTTGGTAATTGTTAGATGACGGTTTAATATCGTTCCAAATTGACATATACAAATTGACATAGGTGCTAATGAATATACATGTATTTGTGCTCATATATACACTTGTTCTTCAAAAGGAGGAAAAAAGAAGCTGATGTATAAAAATAGATATTTTTATCATTTTGCCCACACACAAATCAGTTGGTTACTCCAGTGAGTGATAAGTATATCCAAGGCCAACACCATTGCTCCTTACATTTTCCCCATAACCGCTTTTTATAACGTAACATCTTTACCATAGCTATTTTTAAGTGTATATATATACATATGTGTGTGTGTGCCTGCACTTGTCTATATTTGTTGGAAGTAATTTACTATCTCCAACTCTAGATGCAGACTCAGTATGACTGTTTATAAAACAAATCAACTGTATATTGCATTTGTAAATTTTCTTGGACAGAAATGTTATCAAACATTAACATACGTATGCGTGTTTAGTACTTACCAAACGTCAACTAGCTCAGAAATAATGTTAGCATAAGAATAAAACTTGACAAAAGAACTAATGAAAATATTTTATTAGCTATAGAGTTTTTTTCTTTAATTGGATGTTTTTAAAATCTTGAATCAGTCTTAGATGTCCATAATGCATTCAAAAGAATTTGAAATTAAAAGAGAAAACTCGGAAATTCAAATTAATGTCTCCTTGCATTATTTCACTGAAAGGGGAGAACAGATACAACACATTGATTTTGATAAGGCCACATAGATAGATACAAACAGAACAGAAGTGATGCGATTTTCTTGTTGATGTTTAGTCAAGTATTATGTCAAACATAATTCAATAAACTAGCATTCCAAGGGAAATTATGAACCAACACCACCCATTTAAGTTTTTGCTTACCTTTCAAATTAAATCCCTCGATGAAAATGCCAGCAGTATGTTTGAACCATAAATCCATGATTTAGAATGGTTAGTGACTCTATAGAAACCACCACTCGATCAGTGTTTTCAAGCAGGATTCCCGTGTTGGGGATGATCAGTCAAAAAAATTGTAGAAAGGGGTGATCGATGGATTATTTATTAGGCAATGATTAGTAAGAAGAAACTCTGATTTTTCAAAATTCAAGCATGGATGTCGCTGAACACGAACTAAATGATCAATTTAGAATAAATTTGAATTGCAAATTGACCCCCCCCCAACCTATTTAGGTGGAAATCTTCAAACAAAAAAAAAACAAAAAAAAACATCCTCTCTACTAATTGAAAGGAGTGTGCACGCAAATTTCAAGTTTCTATGAACGCTTAGGGCTGGGGAAAATCCGGATAAATAGATACATATAAATGTCAGAACACATCTGAATAATCTGAGCCAAGCAACAGAGTTTAAACTGGTCTGTTCTTGGTAGTGCTGATTAATAAAATCATACAAACAAATGTTTATGAAGTTATTTCATCTCAAAAAACAAAGAGTACTTGCTGATATGCTCCTGTGAATGTAAAATCGTAAATTATGTTTATTAAAAATAGTAAGTAACATTTTATTGAGTTGAATTACTGAGTTTTAATGTTATCCCTTTTCTTTTTTCTAATTTTCTTTTACATATACATCATTCTATGTAAGTATGAACGTGTTCGTGTACATGAATATATGTATGTTGCTTACATTGACGCATGCCATTTTGTTACAAGTTTGGCAGCCATACTTTGAAGTGTCCTGCACTTTATATGAACAACATGGCTGTTTGGAGAATCAATGTTGATACCAATGGATCTTATCTCAAGGTTTTTTTGTGTGTCTAAGTAATTAGAATTCTGTAGATTGGATAGAAAGTTTTCAAAACATTCTTATTGCTATATATTCTAAAAGGAAATACCAGGATAAATGATATTTCATAAAAATGGAGTTGAACTCCAATTTTTTTTCAAGGTCTTATTGGAAATAAACATATTGTGCATATAACAAATGAAAATTAAATTCAAATATTGAAGTATAAAAGGTATATTTAGTTTCCAACCCCATTAGTATTATATAGATGATTTATGTAATTTATCTATTAGAAACTCTCGACCAAAACTGTCAACATAGATTTCTTCAGTTTTCAAGTTGGTCCGGCTGGCTCGCTATGTAAATATCACACATACAGGCCACACCAATGAGGCTAGAATGCTCATAATTTCAACATTTACTCCTAATTATGTCTTGTGAAAATGTTTTTTTTGTTTGTTTCTTCAAATTTACCCCTAAATAGATTTTTAGTGGGGGAGGGTGCACAGCTTGCAATGTAAATTTATGCTAAATTAATCCCTTAGTTTGTGTCCTACAACATTCATGCTTCTTTTTTTTTTAATAAATTCACACTTTTTTAGTGATCACTGCCGAACAAATGGCGAGAGAGGAAACTTATTCTTCAATCCCTCCTTTTTCCAGTTCTTTAATTGATCACCCCTATGCTGCCTAAAGATGTTGGTCAAGTGACGATTTCTATTGAGTGACACGCCAGATTTATATTAATGTATGTCTATGTCAGTGTATTGTATGAATAAATTTACTTACATTTACAATATCTTCCACCCCCATTGTTGTATATTTTTTTTTTACTCAACTTACATCCGGGTAAACTTTTCATGTCTACCAAGTGGATTCACAGATGTATATACAGTGTGGTAATGCATAGATGTGTGATTGTCTATCAGCCCCCGGCACAAATGCTAAAAAGAAATGCAGACAGTGCCCCCCCCTACATCCCTACTTTGTGAAAAATGTGGGAACAACAATCTCCAGTCATTGTTATACCCTGCTGACATGCAATATGACTAGTTGAATCCTTTGAAAATAGATATATTTTCTCCCACTCCTATTCCCCATGTTACCATCGACCTAAAGTAGACCAAAGGGAAAGGTGACTCCTTTCTTCCCAACCTTACCACTGACAGTAGTCCGCGCAACCTATCATGGCAGTTGCTGCAACAGTGATACTTTGTCTGCTCACTACAAACTTCATCAATGTGCAGCTGCTGTTTGCTGCACAGTAGCAGTGCCAGATGCAGCCAAATGCAGTATTAATCACTTTAGAAAATATCTTGCATACTGTAAGCAGCAGATTCAAAGTGACCACTGAAATGCTCTCTCATCAGCGATCCATCTCATTAGTGTTTCTGGATAGCAAGAAATCGTGTATTTTTCTGTCTGGATTGATTTCGCTGTTTTGGTCAGATAACCCCCCCCCCCTTTTTCGACAGGCAAAAATTAACGAGACTCAAAACTAAAATGCTGACAAACCATCATAAATCTTTCGATACTTATACTTTTGTTGTCTTGTGTAAAAGTGAGAAAGCAAACCATCAAGCCATAATATGAGTAAGATGACACACTATAAGAGGAATTACAAGGGGAAACTTTGATTATTTAATATAACAGTTTCCCTGTCTATTTGTACATGTGTTCATGGATATATATATACATGTGCAAGCTAGAGGCATAGTAAGGGTTCATGTGCAAACCAGTAGCATAGCAAGGGTTTCCAGCGCCTGGGAACAAACATAATTTTGGGACTACCACCCCTAAAATAAATCAAATTGTTATTGATTTGAATAAATTAAATTATTGAATTGTTTATATTTTTTCACCGATATCAAAATCCGAACTTCAAAGAAGGTATTTATATTATTGCAATATGCTTTAAAATTTTTGTAGAAGTGCACAAAGGTATCTATCTTACAGTAAACTCATAAATCTATAACATAAAATGTTATCTAATTATTTCACATTTTGAACTCAAAATGAAACCAAAACAAAACCATATGAAAAATATATGAAGCAACTACGACAGCCTCTTATGTAGGCTTTATTCTTGCAAAGTTATCTATTTAATTATAATCCATCTCAAGAGCTAAGTGTCTTTCAATGGAGAGCAAATCTGACCTTGACAATTTATCCTTGCCCATTTTTGAATCAATTGTAGACTTCATGTACTTGAGCCAGCCAGAGGATAGTTCTGCAATTGCACTAGTTGTTAAAAGGTTCAGAAAATGTGGTACAACGTGGACAGATTAGGATGAACAGAACACATCATTGATGATCATGACTTTGAGTACATTGTTGGTGGTCAGTATCTTGACACATAAATTTGCCATAGTACTAATGCTCATTATCTTTTTGTACATATTTTTTAATGGAAGCTCTTATACTACTTCAGTTTGACTTTGGATGACGTCTGAGTGCTTGACTTCTAAGAGTTCTACTACGTTCATGTTATGTGCATTATCTAAAAGCACTACATTTGGAAACAACATTTTTAAAATGCTGAAATCTTTTACCTGGGCTTTTTATAATAGAATCCAAGGACACTAAGGAGGATTCAAGAATGAATTTTGAAGAAAATCATGATTATTTGCCTGGATTTTGGAAAAATATTTGTCATTTTTTACTGAAAATATAGTGAAAAATACATTCCTATTCAATAGGTGTATGCGTGTCTGTTAGCTCAGTTCAAAGGTCAAGTATTGAATGAATAAGTACCAAAGATTTTATTGAAATCAGATATTTAGTTAATTTTTGGCAGAATTTCAAAATCTCAGCATCTTTCCGCTTTAAAGTTTTCAAATGCAAATTAATACGTGATACCATTTTGCATGAAGTAAACCACTTTTTACACAAATATCTCTGGGTTTATATTGTGGAAACAAATAATTCTAAATTAGGAATTCTTTACAATCTTTCTTCTTATTAACAGCACAAAGATTATTATGAAAGAATACAGCATATCTTATTTGAGTGTACATGATTTTTTAGTTAAATCTTGGTTTTCAAGCATTTATACTCCTTGAATATGTCTGTATCCTATAATAGGAGGGTAGTTGAAAAATGCACCGAGTCATTTTTCAGATGATTTTTTTTCTACAGATGAATGAATAAAATGAAAATTGATTTTAAGTTGGAATTTTTTCCAATTTGATGCCAGAAAAATATTTAACAAAACTTGCAAAATATCTATAAAGCAATAAGTATGGTAAACTGATTTCATGTAGCATGAATCAAAATAAGATTGACATGTATATATATATTTTTTTTATCGATGTTCAAAACTGAACACGCATACAAACTTTCTACAAAATTATCAGTTGTAATAAAAGTGTTTTTAATCTCTGGAAATGATTTATTGAAATAGAGTTAAGTGACTTTATTTTATCAAATTATGAAAATTCTTCTGTAGTTTCTGCTTTTATGATAATTCATCTGTAATAACTTTTGATACTTACTTGCTCAAGCAAAAAGGTTTTTGAACTGACAAATGCCCCACAAAAGGCACAATAACAGTTCCTTTGTATTTTCATGTGCTCTGCACACTTAGAGCAAATGTCCTGTATGTGCTTCCTTAATGCAAAATGGACACTATTTGGGATATCATTGTGTTAAAGATACTCAACTCAACAATACCCCCAAAATTATCATATAAAACCCTCATAATAAAATGAACTGTGAACATTATTCCTGCAAAGCAGTGCACGTGTGCATATGCACATGCATTTTGTAACCAGCTCACAAAAGAATTTTAATGTGCAAAAAAGATTTCAAATTCTGTTGATAGCTTACCAACTTTTTATTAAGAAAATATTGTTTCATCATGTTGAATTCAGAAGTGAGCACATATTTATGTCATAAGAAAATATTTTCACAGCTTTGACTATCAAAGATTAAATGGAACATTTTAAATAAAGAAACCACTTACTCTTCCTTGTGTTCTTGAGTATGTATTTTGTCTTTCCTATACAAAGTTATTCTTTGTGTTTTTTTGTTGTTTTTTTTTTGTATGCAGGCTGACACTATGGTCTATATCTTCAAAAAATTTGTGCTAAAAACTTTTCTGATGTTCCAGAGACAAAAAATATACCAGTTCTTTTTATTTTGGTATTTCATTAGTCTTCTTCAGTGACCAAGTCAGATCAAGTAAAGGCCAGTAATCATTTATCACAAATATGATCTGGTAACTAAAATCGTAGTAATTTCATGTGATGGACAGAAAGATAGAGGAGAAGTTCTGAATCAAAACAGAAAAGCCGCCAAGACGGTGGGGAGAAGGAGAGAGAAGCAGGGTAGCAGAACTTACAATGCATATCATAAAATGGACAACAAACATAGACATAGAAGTTGCAATCTGACCTCGACCCCACTTACCTTCTGTACCAGTGTCCAGTTATTGTGAGTGCCTGAACTCCACATGACGGAATTTTCTCATTTTGACTGTTTTTATTTTTCAATTAATTTCCTCCATTTTCCCAACCTGATTTGGAAGTCCTACTGTTTACTGTGTTGCCAGTATTTTAGCCCAAAGAAATTTTTGCACCCCTCAATGCTTGTGCACAGGGGTGAACGCCCCCCCCCCCACTATGCTACACTACACAAATTTGTGTGTGTGATTGTTGAAAGATTGGTGGCTGAATTAGTAACATATCTCCCATCAATGTCAATGATTGATATTCAAACACAGGTACAGAGCACAATTTAAAATGCTGGTTTTCAAGGCAGGTAGGCCCTCCTGGACCAAAAAAATTGATACAGCACAATCTTTCTATTCCCATTTTTACCTTATTTGGCTCTGAGCTAAACTAAGCTGTGCAAATGTATATGTGCATGTTGTGTGCATTTTACATTATAAGTCAAGATTATTCGGGGGTCTAATCATGAAGTTTTATAGTCTTAGTTGAAACTTAGATTGAATCTTTATTCCAATCTCATGTTCAGTGCAACCTAATAGCAGATACAGAATCAAAATTAAGACATTGGAATATTAAAATCTAGCATCTCATAAATAGATTCCAGTTTTCTAAATTAAAAATTGATATGAGAACAAACAACAAACAAGCTTAGTAATACTGAACTAGCTTTTTTAGAAAAGCACGCACATATATATGGTCATCATTTTTAAATTATTTGTTCGCATAACAGAACAGAATTTTCTAATAACAAGAAACTACCTTCACTAAAATTAACAAAAAAAGCAGTTTCCTCCTAATTTTTCCAATAAAAGAATGTTGGTATTAAATTAAATCACAATTTTTCTTCTTAGATATCAGTTCCATAAATGACTAATATTGATTTTTTTGTAAAAAACCAAAAAAAAAAAGAACCATTAAAAAATGGAGGATCATAATTGATTAGATTGTGCTATCCATCCAGCAGCAATTTTCTATTACACGCACATTATCAGACTTCAGTCTATCTTTTATAACTAACCATTAAAGATTCTTTTAGTCACTATCCCAGCATGCATCTGATAAGGACCAGTAATATGAAAAGAAATCACGATGATATCATGTAATATAACTATATTTACTCTAATAAATTACCATGTATTTTTAGAATCATGAACAGCATTCACATATCAAACCAACAGTCAGGATCTAATGTTTTAAATGAAAATGCCAAAAAAACATCTATAAATATATCTAAGTGAATGAAAAGAAAAAAAAAGATTTATTTAGAATAATTTAGATATCATTTGAACCGCTTTCACCATGTTTTTTTTCATACGATTAAGACTCGATAAATTAAACTGATGAATTCGAAATTAGAATACATTTTCTCACACTTTCTGTGTAAAATATGCTGTACAACTATTATTTTGTTACAGAAGATATAAAAAAACAGCAAAAACACGCTGAAAGACTTGGGCATTCACGGTTATATTTCATAATTGTGAGTAATAATTAGAAACCGTCAAGTAAAACTGTAACTAAAACAGTCAACATAGGTTTTGTCAGTTTTTAAGCTGTTCTGGCTGGCTATGTATGGATGTATGAATCATGTGTACAGGTTGCACCCCCCCAGACCCCAGTTTTCTTGAAAATCCCCACCCCAACAGTTTTTAAATGGAGGGTTCAATTTACAATGTAAGTTTATGCTCAATTGGTTCCTTACTTTGTGTCCAGCAACATTCACACTTGTTTTTTGAAAATTTAAACTTTTTTAGTGATTACCATCCAACAAAAGGCAAGAGAAATGATTTATTCATTGCTCATTCCTTTTTCCAATTTCTTAATTGATCAACCCCAACATAGTATGCTCCCAAAAGATGATGGTCCCGTGACTATTCCAAATTAATGACTAACCAGACCGATCTTTCTATATTATTTCAAAAGAGCAACTACACCATAATGATCAAATTTCTATTTGTTGAATTTGTTATCATAAAACAGCAAAAATCACACATCATAGCAAGATTTTGTCCGTGCGATGCCATTAAAATGCTCAAACTTCCAGTATAATTAGCAATTTAATGATATTTTTTACATATTCTTATCAAAAAAAAATTCTTCTTTCATAATGAACATCTCATTATTTCATAGGTATCATTATTTCATGCAATTTTATTGATCTTTTCAATTCTTTTCCCCCTCTGTCATGAACATTTCTATACTTTATTACAAAAACTTCTGAATTTTAAACTTGACTCAAAAGATCATTTAACATTATTTTTGTCTTAAAAGTGCCCATGACATAATTACAAAGACTATATTACCTTTTGGTTTTATGTTAATAGTTTTGCTGCCTATTAAGTACATACATCCTTGTTACCAAGCAACCAGTCTTTTATCTAATCCATTTACTGTTCATTATTGAATATTGTATACCTTGCTTTGGAATCCTCTTTACAGCTACGGGAAAAGGGAAACTAAAAAATAGACTTCAATGTTTCTGGCACACTTTTTTTTTTAGGTTAGAAAATCCCATACTCATGCTGATTAGGGTTTAGTAGTAGTACGAGTAAAGCTAACTTCAAATTTCAAATGTAGTTGAAGTTTGCTGAGGGATCAAGTACCAAGATTCTGAAGTGAAACAAAATCTTGCAGAGTGAATAAATTTCAAAGGAGCTCTATTCTCTGCCTTATGTATTCTAAGGAGTGAATCGTATACATTGCACAGAGTTTTTTCCATGCCCCAAAATGTTTTTTTGACATATCACGTTTTGATTGATCTTAATAATATATAAATACTATATTTCAATCTCTATTAGGATGGGTGAAATTCTCAGATAACTTCTGATTTATTTCATTTTTAGAGTAATTAATTTAAAGTGCAAAAAAAATTTTCAAATATTTTCTTCTCTTCAAAGTATATATAATCTATTTTAAACAAATCAAGTTTTATTTGTATAATTATGTTTTCTAGATTGAAAAATGTTATATTTTTTAGCAAAATCAAATCATATATTGAAATGAAAGATTTTTAAGCGCATTTTTTTAAAATGATAATTCTCTTGAAATTTCTCAAAATTCCAGTGTGTTGTACAAATAAACAACATAATTAAAAAGCTTCAAAAAGTATAAGACATATTCTAAAAGCAAGTTTGCAGATAGGTTTTTTTACAGATGATATATAGATATAGAAATTTCTGGTGATAATGCTATTTTTGGCATTTTTTAGACCTCAAATGAACAAAGCAGATGATTTTCTTTTCATTTTGCATTATAGACGAATTGAAATCTTGTTGGGAATTTATTTTGATAAATACATGATTCTTTAATTTATAGAAAACATTAAAATTATGAATTCCAAAAAGATTTTGCACATTTTCGAAACAAAGCAGCTCTAAAAAATAATGAATTAACTTGTAACTGCCAATTAATTTTTTTTGCAGTCATAAAATTTGATTAGGTATTTTTGGTCATAGATTTGTAGCCAAAATTATGGCAGAAAATTATTTCCTTCTTTGAACATGTATCACTTGTACAGTCTGCACCAATGGAGCTAAAGGGCTGAAAAATTAAAACATTTACGCCGTATTATATCCAGTGAAAACTATTTTTTTGTTTTTGGAAATTCTCCCATCCCCCCCAATAAGTTTTAGTGGTGGTTCAATTTACAATGTAAGTTTATGTGAAGATGATTCCTCAGTTTGTGTCAACTTGTTTTTTGAAAACTCAGACTTTTTATATAAAAAGCGAGAGAAATAAATTATTCATTGATCACCCCTTTTTCCAATCGATCACCCCCAACACAGCATGGTGCAAAAAGACTTTGGTCACATGAGGGTTTCTATTGGGTGACTAGTAAGACCTGTTCTTTTGTTTTTGTTACTCCCACTATAGATAGAAACGGGATGTTCAATTATTTAATCAGTGAATATAGTTACTTTGCTCAGAGGGAGAACAAAAATAGTGGTGACTGGGTGGGAAAGGTGATCCACAGCAAATTGTGCAAATGACTTGGATCTGACCATGTAAACCAATAGTATATGCACAAACCAGAATCTGCCCAAGAGAATTAGAAACATGATATTCTATGGTTGCTTGAAATTCAAATGGGTCAGCCATTCCAGGCCAGAAGACTAGATCTAGTCATTACAAATAGAGAAAAATATCTGTCAGAGATTGCATTCTGCTGGAACAGCAACGGCCGGAGTAATATTGAAAGAAAGTGAAAAGCCAAAAAAATATCAGAACTTCGCAAGAGAACAGAAAAAATTATGGGTGACCATGTATTCATTGTCATTGGTACAGTTGGTCCTGGAGAACCCCCTGCAAAGAGGTTGGAATAATTGAACCATCCAGAAAACAGCATTACTGTAATCAGCTTGAATACTGAGGAGAGTGCTGGAGCATTGGGAAAGTTGCTGTTATTCAATCTCCAGTAAAAGCCAGCACTGATGCGAAAAAAAATAAAAACCAAGTAATGACAATTTCATTGTCTTGTTGTAATCATGATAATAGTACTAAAAGTAGCAGTAGTAATAATTATGATGATAGTTTTTCTGTATGTATCTATCATAGCAAATTACACACAGACATTTGAGATGGCTGGGATAAGTCCTGAGAATAGAGTGGGACCAGGTCACAAAAGTCACTTTAAATGGACACTAACAGGCAGAAGAAAGCTTGTTGCAGAACTATGACACAGGATCTGGGAAGGATGAACTTGTCATGGGGACAGGCATGACATGCTGTTAGGGGTCAAATGCAATGTAGAGAGCTCATTGGAGCCTTATGTCCCATAGGGAATGAAGGGGAATGATATCTATGTATGTATGTTACTGTAACCCAGCAAAAATGGCACATGGTAGGTAGAATATTTTCAGCGACGCATCTTCAGGGCGCTTAGAGAATAAAACCAATCCAGGTAATTTTCACATGTTACAATACGTATTAATAAGAGGGGGTCAATTAGATATACGTTTACCTTGCGGAACTATACTGATTCTATGGCACTTCTTATTGCATCGATTATTAAATTTTTGTGACATCAGAGAATTTTTTTTTTCTGATCCAAAATTATTTGGAATTTTTTGTTCAGACCACACTTTCTTTTGGAAGTTAGTTTTTTTACTTAACCTCATATTATAATACTGGTACTTCGCATTTTTCAAGAATATATCAATAACCCCAGAAATAATGAGAAAGCAAATCGACAATAAATGAACATAATTTTATCCAAATTCCTTCTGCATAGTCATAAAATTTCACAAGTTTCTTTCTCATCTTATTGGATATAGAAGAAGGTTGCTGTATGACTAAATTTGAATTTTACCTGCTGATGGCCTATCAATAATGCTCCCAAAATTACTGGATACAAGTTCAAATCTCACCAGAGGTTAGTTCTCTATTCCATGCTGCTTCTCCAACAACCATTGTAGAAAAAAAAGCAACTTGAGCATTGTAATAAAAAGCAACAGTTAGGTGAAAGAAAAACTGTTCAAAAATCAAAAATGAATATTCTGATCAATGTGATGAAGAGTCTCATTACATCATTCTTTATCTGACCTGGTTTTGCTGGTGATACTACCACTGAGCAATTATTATCACAACCGCCTTAATTAGAAATCACTAGAAGGTTCATATAACTGGTTCCAACCGTATTCAAGAGTAAATGCCATTATCTTCAAATTACTATTTGCACAATAACAAGCATCACATTAACTGATGATGCCATTATTTAAGGGAAATAACTTCATCGTGTTAAAATCTGATGACGTAATATTCTACGGTTGTAAGCAATCAGCTTAATATACTGCACAAATATGACCTTCCGCAAGGTGGTTGCCAAGGGCACAAAGATCCGAGGGTCATACTTCAAAATGAAAAAACTCGTTAAAATACAACTAGGGCTGCAAATTTCAAGTCTCTTCTAGGGTGCATAAAAACCCTTGTGCAAATTTTAGGTCCCACGTAGTGTTCATGAAACCTTTATGCAAGCACTTATCTTCAGTAATAACACTATGGATATCATTTTACAATGATAGAACATTAAGTATATTTTTTTTAATACAATATCCATATTGTTTTTTACTTATTCAGTGAAAATGAACCTGAGACAAATAAAAGGTTATTCACATCGAGTTCATTTTCACTGAACTTAGGAATTATGCATCTGTTACAGATTAAAATTTCACTTCTGCATAATTCATTATTTTTATTGGCTTGTATTTATACATTTGATACACTACAATGTTATTATGAAATAATCATAAGAATGTATATCAATTACTGCATTACAGACCAGTTATATATGCATATATATATATACATACGTATGTGTGTGTGTGGGTGTATATATATATATATATATATATATATATATATATATATATATATATGTGTGTGTATATGCATACATAAATTTCATATATCATATATTGAACTATGGATTACTCAAGGAATTATAACAAGCATTAGGAGGAGAGGTATAATCTTTGGAAAATATATGAGCAAAAAATGAAGCCAACAGGACTGCTTCACATAGCAAATACAAAGAACTCTGTGATAAAATCATAGATCTTATCAGAAAAAGCAAATTTGACTACTATAAAAATTACTTTTAGAAAAATTCAAATAACGTAAAAACTCTTTGAAGAGTTATTAATCAAAGAGTAAATGTTAAATTTAAATCCTACGACTATCCAACATGTATGGAAGATGAAAATGGTGAGCCAATAAATGATCCAACTAAAATTTCAAATAATTTTAATAACTATTTTTCTAGTGTAGCTGAGAACATTCAAGATAAACAGAAATACTTAGGTGTTTGAATAAAATATCTAAAAAACCCTCTTCCAAACTGTATCAATTAGCCCAAGTGATGATGAAGAAATTTAAAAAATCATATCCACATTCAATACCAAGAAATCAACTGCCACATTTAGCATTTTGACAGACATACTGAAATACTTAAAAGATGATATAGCAGAACCACTCGCCAAAATCATGAACATCTCCTAAATTAAAAGCATTCATCTGAACAACTTGAAAATAACTGAAATAATCCCAATACTTAAAAAAGGTTCTAGATTAAAGATCTTTAATTATAGGCCTATTAACTCCTATCAAATGTAAATATGATCTTTGAAAAACTAGTTTTCAGCAGGGTCTATAAATTTCTATATAAGTACAACTGTTTTTATGAGCTACAATTTGGATTTCATCCAAAAACACATGACTGAGCATACATTAATAAACCTCACAGAAATAAATCAAAGAGACAATGTATGCTCATAATAATTCCAAATGCAGAAAATATGTATATGTAATATTTATTGACTTCCAAAAAGCATTCGACACAGCCAATCATGACATACTCATAGGAGAACTTGGTCATTATGAAATTAGAGAGCCCGGTTTAAATCATATCTGAATGATATTCAGAAATACGTCTCAGTACTAGAGTTTTAAATCTCAAATGAAAATAATGAAACCCAGAATTCCAAAAGAATCAGTACTATGTCCCCGTCCTTTACTCTTATATATCAACAACCTTAATATTGCAAAAACAACTTTCAAGAACCAGATGATCCCAATAATCCTAAAAAGAAGAGTATACAACCAATGCATTCTCCCGATAGTCACTTATGGAGCTGAAACATGGAACCTAACCAAGAGACAGACCTACAAACTGAGAAGTATGCAACGTGCACACGAGAGAATCATGGTCAACCTTACATGGAGAGATCACAAGACAACACAGTATATAAGGAAGAAAACAGGTGTTCGTGACACCATAGAAACTATTAAAAAACTCAAATGGCAATTGGCAGGCCATGTTGCAAGAATGAAAGACAACCGATGAACATCATGTCTCACAACATGGAGACCTAGAGATCACATGAGAAACGAAGGCTGACAGAACACAAGATAGAGAGATGAACTTGACAAATTCAGGAAATACTGACTCTGCGATGCCCATAATAGGGAATTGTGGCAAATCCTTGGGAAGGTCTATGTCCAACGACAGACATTAAAAGACTGATGATGATGAAAATCTCCAGTATACTATTTTGCAGATGATACTTGATTATTTGCGACAGAAAAATCTTATCAAAAAATACAAAAAAAATTAAATTCTGACCAGAAATGTCTGCATTAATGGTTATTGGCCTATAAAATTTCCCTTGAAACTGATAAAACAGAACTAACATTTTTCAGAAAACCCTCTGAAAAATTACCTGTAAATATCAAAATTGAAATAAATGGCCAAATAATCTACCCTACTTCCCATATTAAATATCTCGTTTTTTTATAGATGTATTTCCTACTGGCTTTGCTCATTGTCTGGAACTACAAATCAAACTGAGACGGTTTAATAGAATGCTGTATAAAACTAGACCATATCTAAATACTCACTTACTATAATCTTTTTACCATGCTACATTCTACATTCTTCCTACTTGTTATATTGATGCCAAGTCTTGTGCCTTACCGCTGACTCTATTCTAAAGAAAACTGAAACGCTACTAGATATAGCAATTCGAATCATAGCTCAAAATGCTTTTATAATACCATTATTGACAAAGACAATGTATTTACTATAATACATGTGACACTTTACTATAAGTTCCTAAAAATCCGCAGTGTGAAAGATGGTATAATCTTTAAAAACTGTTTATTAGTTCATGATTATAGCAATCAAAAACTTCCAGATAGTTTTTTAAAAAATTGTTACAAATAAAAAAAAAAGCTGTATACTAGAAATTCATCAAAAGGATCTTTATTTTTGAATCATAAAACAGAAGTCAGAGATATCATAGAATCTATTTAAAAAAATGGCAATGGGCAGACCATGTTGCAAGAATGACAAGACAACCGATGGACATCAAGACTCACAACATGGATCCCCAGAGATCATATGCAAAACCAAGGCTGACAGAATACAAGATGGAGAGATGAACTAGACAAATTAAGAAAATATTGGCTCCGTGATGCCCACAATAGAGAAGTGTGGCTATGCCTGGGGAAGGTCTATGTCCAACGATGGACGTTAAAAGACTGATGATGATGATGACATATAAACGCAAAAAATATAGAAGAAATCATATTATACATAAGGCAATATTTGCTTGGAACAACTTCATAAAAGTTTTTCCAAAAACAAATCCAATGAACATAAGCAAAAACAGTCTCAAATTAACCATAGAAAAATATTTCATGGAATCTCATTTATGAATAACTGTCCACTCAATTTGATTTTATTGTCTGCTCTGGGAATGTCACCTGCACTTGCTGGCTTCTCTATGAGTATTGAAATGTTGATTCCACTTGTCCAAAAAAATATGTATATAACACAAGATACAGTTTTATGAGAAACCACAAAGGTGGGTACTACTTGTGAGGCAATAAGCCTAATTTGTATCCTCCCCACCAATCATGTACAAAAATGAAGAAAAATTATTTATATGATATGTCATGTTTAATGGTGAAATAAAATTATTAAATAATGTATGTGTGTGTGTGTGTGTGCGTGCGTGCATAAATATATGTGTCAGTGTAAATATATGTATGTATATATATGTTGATGAATTATGAATTGTGTTCTATAGAAACTTATTGGAAATGATCTGCCGTTGTTACACGGTTAATACATCATTTGATTTAGACAACATAAATAGAATAAACAATTTTTTAAAATGGGGCTACTGCAAGAACTGAACCTGCTGCCAATAGGGTAGCCGCTTCAACGTAGCAATGCACTTACCATTATGCAAAACAGCCCGCCGATTATGCAAAGGCCAAATAACTGCTTCCAACTCAAATTCTCATCTCATTTATTTGGCCTTTGCATTGTGAACCAGATAATACTATATTTGAAAACATTGTATTACGTGAAAAGTCTGGACTTGAAATAGATGAAAAAATGTAAAAGTTACCAATTATGTTTTGGATCCACAAAATGCATAGAAATCTAATAGTTGCTTGCTTTAGTGTAGCCTCTAGAGTTTGTTGTACTAAACCTCTTAGCAAAGCTGTTTCTTAAGTTTTTAATTTGATATACAATCAAATACAGAAATTTCTTAATAAAAGTAAATTCTATAGCAATTTGAATCTCTTTTGGGTACTAATTTATTCTATGCCTATTAAAGAAAAATCGGATATGATAAATGAAATAGAGAAGCTAAATCTATCTCAACCTATGATTTTAGTACTCTTTAGACTAAAATTCCTCATGAAGATCTTATAAAAGAGTAAGATAAAATAATAGACTTGGGATTTACTAGAGGAAATAATAAATATATTGGGTTTACAAACACTAAAGCTTTCTGGAGTAAAACAAAAGAAGGCAAGCCTTTACATGCTTTATCCTTAGAGCAATTGTTAGTCATCTCATTGACAGATAGTAGGAGTGGAAATAATGGGAATTATGGGAATTAATCCTAGCCCATTTTTACTTGATGGTTTCCAGCAGGTCTGGTTATGTATTTACACAGACAGGAATATATATTCTTGTCATCTTTAATTTAAACTAATATAAAGCTTGCTCATTCATCTTCAGGTTGTACCCGTTTTATTGACGACTTATGTTCTCTTAAGGATAAAGGAGAATTCAGAAAATCGTATAGTAACATATACTTTAAAGATCTTGAATTTAAATGGAACATAAAAGAATGCAAGCAACATTCCTAGATTTGGATATTAAAATCAAAGATGGAATGTTGGTCTACAAATTTTTTGATTAACAAGATTCCTTTCCATTCCATATCGTACGAATGCCTTTTAAAACAAGTAATATTCCATCTTATATATTTTACGGAACTATATCATCAGAATTTTTGTGAATAGTTAGAGCAACTGTCAGATTTGATGATTTTATACTGAATATTGTTTTATTAGTCGTGAGAATGATCAATCAAGGCAGCGAAATTAATGAGATTTTTACACAATTCAATAAAGCTATAATTAAACATTCTGATCCCTTATCAGCTTGAGCGAAATGAAATAATAGCAAAATTGAAGAATATGTTAGCTAGCGTATAAATATAGAATGAATGAATAATGTATATTAAAATAAATCAATTTGTATAAATGTTGAGGGAATAAGGTAACCAAAAGAGATGGATCCAGTCTTTGTCAGAATGAAAGATCCTAGAATTGACTGGACCCAGGGAAAGGAGAGAATATTTTGCTCTGGACCATTTGTCTGACTGATGGGCAGTTAGGTAAGGCGGGAAATCTAACATTTAACAATTTGTCTAAGTATAATAATGAAATAACCTATTCAGGTGTTACTACTCGCAAGAAAGTGGTTTCGTTTTGTTTCAACCACGTACATAAGGATACTTTATTTGATAATTTGAAGAAAACAAGAAAAATTGATGGCATATGATGAGGAAAAATCAATTTTAAAGTTAGTGAAAAAAATTGTTGAAGTCTTCAATTGAAAATATTGGTGGAGAATCAACTTGAAGAAGTTTTTCTATGTAATTAGTATTCTAGATCATATCATACGTTGATTTGCATGCAGTCTGAGATTAAAAACAACATAATTGATTTAGTAACCATAGTGAGTCAGGTCTGTTATATCTATTGATCCCTCATCATTAGATACATTCTTTTGGTAACCTACGCAAATATATGACTATATATATATATATATATATATATATATATATAGAGAGAGAGAGAGAGAGAGAGAGAGATTATACATATATGTATGACTATGTACATAGATGATAATTATTAATTATATGTAATAATAATTAATTATTATGTCATCCACAGACAACTGACTCATTGTATTACAACTCTTCAGTATGGCAATAAACTATCCAACATCCCATCCAGTACTGCAAGATAGGATTGAAACCTTCACTTCAAACCCAGAGGCAGATGTTCTATTCCTGCGATATGCAGAACTGGACGGTTAGTTGGACCGAATTAAGTGATATATTTACTTACACATAGATTTCAAATCTACCAGAGTGCTCCATTCCACAGTTGGAAGAGCATTGCTATAGTAGCTTATAGTAGATGAGTGCTCTACCTATGAGTGCTCAACCCCAAAAGGAAGGAGCGTTGATTATAATAATAATAATTGTGTCATCCACAGACAGCTGTTTCGTTGTATCACAACTCTTCAGTGTTGCTAATGGCTATACAGTATCCCTTCCAGTACAGCTAGGTAGGGTTGAAACCTTTGACTATATATATATATATATATATATATATACATGTATGACTATATATATATACACACACACACGCACTCACCTTTATATATATATATATATATATATATATATACACCTTGATTAGTGCAGTTAATTCATTCCACAGACAGCTGTTTCAATGTATTACATCTCTTCAGTGTGGCTATTGACTTTCCATTATCCTATCAAGTACCGCAAGGCAGAATTGAAACCTTCACTTCAGACCCGTAGGCCTATATATATATATATATATATATATATATATATATATATATATATATATATATATATATATATATACGTATGTATATATATCAGTTCTACCACCATTAAAGGCACTTCTATCACTGCAGGCACTAAAAAACATCAAGTTTTGCCTTTATCAGTTAACCTAAATAGTAATCAGCCTGGTAAAGATAAATATCTAATAAAAAGGTAAAAATAGTAATTTTTTCAAACAAAATTAGACAGGAATCACCATTTATAGCAAGAACAGGAATACCTTCTCATATCCAGATAGACAATTGGATTCTTCCAATAGTTGAGTAATAAAAGAGAACAGGAGCAAAACTTGCAAGAAGTTGCCTTCAAAATGATAACATTAATGATTATGATAAGAATTATGATGATGGAGCAGTCACATTGTTTGTTTTAGATTAAAGAAATTTTGTCCAAATTATATGGATTTTTTATGAATCTAATGCTAACCTTGTCCCATCCTTTTCTTTATCTTTATTAAAGGTTTGGAAATCTCTCAAGGATTCTTTTAATTGCCAATAATGCTCTAAATAACCTATCAAAGTAATCAAATTAGTACTCATCTAAGCTACCACTCACATTTTGTATATGTGTCTCTTTTTTTCATGACCCAATAGTAAAAGAAATCCAAAATGAAACAGGTCTAGTTAGTCACTCAATGGAAACTGTTATGTGAGCAACATGCTTTGAATTTTTGAAAAAAAACAAATATGAATACAGTTGGACATAAACCGAGAGACAAATTCAGCATAAACTTACATGGCAAATTGACCCCCATCCCAAAAAACCTATTTAAGTGAGAATTTAAAAAAAAAAATTTTCTAGACATAATAAGGAGTAAATTTTCAGCCCTCTTGCTCTGTTGTGGCATGTTTGTGTGATACATAGCCAGCCAGCTAGCCAGACCAAGTTAAAAACTGATGGAACAATGCTGACAGTTTTGCTTGATGGTTTCTAACAGGTCTGGTTAGTCATTCAATGGAGACCCTCACATGACCAACATGTTTTGGTAGCATACTCTGTTGGGGATTATCAGATAGAACATTGGAAAAAGTTAGTGATCAATTACCTCTCTCCCCTTTTGTTGGGTGGTGATCACTAAAAAAAGTCTGAATTTGAAGAAAAAAGCATGAACATTGCTGAACACAAACTAAGGGACAAATTTAGCATAAACTTACTCTGTAAATTGAACTCCACCACTAAAATCCATTGGTGGGATTTAAACAAAAAACATTTTTTCTAGACACAAAAAAGAATTTTCAACCCTCTAGCTCTGTGGATGCAACCATGTATAGATAGCCGATTGAAGCAAGACTATATCAGTAACTTTATTTCAATATGAGGAGAAAGTCAAGTTCTGGATATTATGCACTATTTTCCATTTGCAAATACTTACCAGTAGGTGATATGACAGTAGGGGCACAGATATGCAAAAATAAAAATTGAAATGTCTGACAACAGATGCCAAAGATTAAAGCTAAATAATTTCAAGATTAATTATTCATTAATAAAATACATACCAACCAAATTGATTCAATAACACAAAATGCCTTGACTATTATATTGGTTTTAATGAAACAATTTTTCGTTTTTAAAATGATGACAAAACTGTCTCCAGACCAGAACTTTTATACTGCTAAAGTTTCACAAAATTGTTTATTGATATTTTGTTCTCATAATGAAGAGAGACTAATGATTTTGTTTTTTATTATTTTTGTAAACCTTCTTTCTTTTTTATTCCAAAGCAAATCCAACAGGTAGCTGATGTATATCGTCATCGTCAACATCATCATCATCAGTCTTTCAACGTCCATCGTTGGACATAGACCTTCCCCAGGATTCGCCACACTTCTCTATCATGAGCATTGCGGAGCCAGTACTTTCTGAATTTGTCTTGCTCATCTCTCCATCTAATATTCTGCCGGCCTTAGTTCTGCATGTGATCTCGGGGGATCCATGTTGGGTCGCGATGTCCATCAGTTGTCCGCCATTCTTGCAACATGGCCAGTCCACTGCCATTTGAGCTTTTTAATGGATTCTATGATGTCCCTGACTCTTGTCTTTTCCCGGATGTACTGTGCTGTCTTGTGGTCTCTCAATGTGAGGCCCAACATAATTTTTTCATGTGCACGTTGCATGGTTCTCAATTTGCAGATCTGTCTCTTGGTAAGTTTTCATGTTTAAGCTCCATAAATGAGTCTGTACCTTGATGATGAAAAAGCATTTATTTTAAACAACATATATGTCAATTCAATCACTTATTTTTCAATATAATCTCCCCCCTTGTCAATGCACTCAATTCAGAAGTGAATATCAATCACATAGATCTAACATTTTACGGATCAAATTCCAACTAATAAGTAAATGCCAAGCAGCAGACTTATTGATCCCACCTTATATCTTGAGTCTCAGGTTAATTTTTATAAATAAATAGCAAAGTTATATGAAATCACATGAAAGATGAAAATAGATTCCATTCATTAACTTTTATGACCAATTCTTTTTCATCATCCATTTCTTTTTCAATCAGTCACAGTATGGATAATTATAGTTGATAAGTGAAATAAAACGATATGTAACTATCGGCTGAAAAAGTATTCGGTATGAATATAGATGTATTGAAGCGCACCTTGCCAATGTACTTAAACCGTGGAATATACAATGATGCAGAATACCAGCTGAGACTTGCGGATGTGAAGTATGGAAATTAGCGAAATTAACTGAAAACTTGCTTAAAATCACCATCGGAAGAGCAATTCTGGAGATAGCTCTAAGAAATAGAGAAAGATCAACCTGAATCCGAGGACAGATGAGGGAAATGGATATCAGACAAATAATTAAGCAGTAAGAATAGAGATGGACTGAACATTTAGCATGAATAAATAACAATAGATGGAACAAAAAACTAACTAATGGGTATCCATGGGACACTAAACTTAGTAGGAAAAAAACAGACACAGGATAGAGTGCTTCTTGGTAAAGGTTTCTTGGTAAGACATTGCAGAATGCAGCGCAATTGTGGTTATCGTGGAAGGAGACAGGAAAGGCCTCTGTCCAGCATTGGACCTATAATGGCTAATGATGATGATGATGATGATAAAATGCTTCTTTAAAGAGCAGGCAGCCAGTTTGCTTCATTATCAATAAAACTTTCATTGAATAATCAGCAAATATATTATTTAAAAATATTATATCAGTTAAAATTGATATCTTTTTTTGAAAAAAGAGAAAGGAAACCAATAAATATGTCAAACTTGGAACAAAGTCAGCAACTTCATGGTGAGCCAATTAATAACTTTGTTCAGTATAGGAAGAATTTAAATATACATCTTGAAATATGATTGACTCAGGTTTGCACTCGATTGGTATTAATTGATGTTATTTTTATTGAAAAAATTTAACTGATACATCTATATTATTGTTAAACACCTTGTATCAATGCATTGTGTCATGCAGCAGTGTACGTGTGAATCTTTCTATGCATATCGCACACAGAAAAAGAAAAAAGTTACAAATAGAGAGGAAGTTGGATGAGTAGGTATAACTCAGCAACGAATCCTCGTACAAAATCAGTAAATATATATATCTGTTGCAGATGATAAGGAAAGAATGAAGATTTGCTATCATAGAATGCTCAAAGCCATAATTTTTCAAGTAAGATTAAAAAAATGCGAAGTTCTACTGAAATATGACAGAGTATGATTTTTTTTTCTTTTCATTAATAGGAGTATGAAAAATGTGACTAGAAACACCAAGAAACCCAGTGACAGTTAGAAGACCAGGGACCAAATTGAAAGAAAGGTACTCCAATAATTATTAGGTTTCCAACCTGGGGTCTCCAAGGGTTTTACTGGAGAGTGATGTTGCAAGAGATTTGAGGGACTGAGCAAGGAGCTTGGCACCTCGGGGAGGCCCCTTTGATATTTAGTGAGGTTTGTTACTGTATGATGTTAGTAGGAATGCAGTAGGTGAACTACTATTCATAAAGCTTCAGGAGGCTCCTCTCCATTGGGGGGGCCTCGGAAATAATTTTAAATCACCCACCCTCAGCCATGCCCTGCCTTTATACATAACATAAAAGTGAAACCGAAAACACTTATCTATACATACTTACAAATCTAAAAATAAGACTTCAGTATTACAGGCACGTATACTTGAAAAATACCACTGATTGCAGTAATCTATAATAGATGATAACTATATAACTACACCCAAATATACAAATAAAACTTCAATACTACTACTGATACAACAGACTTCTATGCCATATGAGAGATGATAACTGCACCTATATATACTAAATAAACTTTATCACTTCTACTACTACTACTACTACTACTACAACTATTACTATTATTACCATAAATTACCATAACACTTATGTTCTACTGACAGAACGAGTCATTAAAAACCAAGTGCTAGTAATGTGATTTCTATAAAGACATATTTTTGAATTTTGACTGTAAGTGCCTTTTTGGTATGAAATAGAAAAAGTGCAAGGGCTCAAGCTCCCAAGCCCCCTACCTATGCAAAGCATGAATATTACTTCTTCTCATCTATGCTAAGTTGATTTGTCTAACTTACAGATCATATAAATCTACTTTAACTAAACTAGGCCACTAGTTTGATGCATCCATCAATAACTAACTCATGGTTCATTAGTAATAGTCTGCTAGATTAGCTTGTAAATCCAAAGACGAAACACCCTTCTTACTAAACCTAGTTTACTGTTGCATGAGGCTAAAAAGGAGAAAAAGGGAAGGGAGATGGTGTTATACCAATCTTCCAAATGGGGAAGGCCTGCTTGTCTACAAAATCAGCATTCAAAATCCTGGCTTTTTATCTGGGCTTGGGCTTGAAGTCTGACTTCTGATACTGATGTAACTATTTCAGCCATGATGTAAGCCACATAAATATTCATCTATATGCTGAAAAGATGGAGATAGGATTGAACTCAAGTAATGATGAGTTCATTTTAATGCCATTCCAACTGAGTGGCCGGCTGGCACTTCACAAAATGTATATTAGTCAAGAAAAAGCATTTTAGCCAGTTTTTGCCATCTGCCTTGTACAAAGACAGGATTGTGTTTGTTTAATAACACTCTTTTTACAGAGTCCTTTGATAACCAGAAAGCACTCAGAGAGTGCATACTTCTGACAACACCATTTTCAGGGGGTGTAATTGAGCATGGATCCTCCAAAAAAAATTTAATCAGTTCTTCCATAACCCATTGTCTACTCTTCCATGAAATATCATTGAAATTCGTTGAAAACTTTTGGAGATATTGCGTGAACAGACTTGAAAATTTGGCGATATTATGTGGTTTGGACATATAACTACAATGTAGGGGGAATAATTGAACTTGAATCCACCCCAAAATTTAATCAGTTCTTCCATAGTCAATTACACACTCTTCTACGAAATGCTATTGAAATTTATTAAGAAATTTTGGAGATATCATATGGACAGACATAAGAGTATTCATAAATGCATGGAAAAGAAACGGAAAAATATCTCTCAATTTCCATTGAAAGAGGTAAATAATTTCTTTGGAAATGTAGAGCTGGTTGAAGCCGTTCAAGTGTCAAGAAAATCTTGATGTTTGCTCAGATAAAATGCTTGGGGTTGACAATGGCTTCATCTGCTGTCAGATCTGATCACATACAGAAGGCTGCAAGGGGTTTGAAGAAAAAATCCTGATCTTATATTTGATTGAATATCATTCAAAAATATATAAATCCAAACTGAAAAATTGGTGAAATACGAACACATTTATATATGTACAAGTAGGTATGTTTATATGTTGCAAGTAATTAGAAATCATCAACCAAAATTGTCACCTTAAATTTCTTCAGTTTTCAAGTTGGTTTAGCTAGTGGGTGGGTGAGATATCTGGCTATGTAGATATATATGTTTGTATGTATCACACATACTGGCCGGACAAATGGAGGGCTGAAAATTTATGTATTTACTCCTTATGTCTAGATGAAACTTTTTTTCAACCCCCCCCCCCTCCGGCCTAAAGAGGTTTTTTCAGTGGGAGAGTTGATTTGCAATGTAAGTTTATACACAATTGATCCCTCAATTTGTGTCTAGCAGCATTTGTGCTTTTTTTTTCTTCTTTAAATTCAGCCTTTTAAATGATCAATACCCAACAAAATGCGAGAGAAGTAATTTTTTCATTGACCAGTCCTTCTCCCAATTTTTTAATTGATCACTCCTGACACGGCATGCCACCAAAAGAAACTCAATTTTTTTGCTTTCGTGCAAAGGAATAAAGATAAATCAGTTGTGTTTAAATAGTACTTGAGTTGATAAACAACTGCTTCCGAAATATATACGTTCATATCAGATAAAAGAAAAAACTGAATATTTTACAAATGATATCTAGTCACATCTCCTGCTGTTATTCTACAAAAACAGTGCACAGATAAATTGTCGAGCAGTACAAAAACTAGAGCATACTTTTCCTGAATGAAATTCAACTCTGATTGTCCTACAGCAGAGCCTTTTCCCAAAACCTTAATGAAAGTGCAAAAAATTACTAATGACAAAAAAAATAACCCATCATTAGGGAAGTAACCGAATATTTGAAAACTGTATGAATAGCAAAACATAGGGGTACAGTTTAGTATTATAGCTACATTGTAAATAAAAACTCTAAAAAAATGAACTAAATTTTTTAAACAATACATGGCATCAAGATGCACTAATTAGCATTGAAACGGTGTTGGTATCTTGAAGACTTCAGAAGGAGAGATGTCACTAAAAGTGAGTAGAATAAGACTACATGAATAATTAAAATACTTAAAAGAGCAATAGTGGGCTTGTGCTTGTGCAATCACACTAAAAGCAGGCTCATCCATTGATTGAAATTGCACACATGAATTAAAGTTTCTGTCTTTAGAATTCGTACTCCTACATTAATGACATGTAAATGGAGCCTAACCCTCAGAACCTGAGTGGCCGATATTTCAGTTGCTACCAAGAAGTATAAATATCTGAACAGCCGTTATTTTGTCTGGGGCATCCCCAACCCGATTCACTGTGCAAGGGAATGAGAATTATAGATGCTGCAATGTCAATACAACAGAATAGTAGCAGCCTCCTTCTGGAAAGACCAGTATCCCATCAACTTTGTTTCATCAGTCTATATCAATTCCCCTGTTGAAACTGTCCCAAGATATGATGCTCAGATAAAGAGAACAGTTCTGATTCAATGCCCAAAGTCTTATAACCAGTTCATGGGGCAGAGGGATTGAATTGAATGACCAGATGACAAAACTACAAAAATCTAAAAGATACTACAACTGGCCCCAACACCTTATTAAATTCATAACGTGGGCTGCCTACAATACCTATGTAATAATTGGATTCATAAAGCTCTACCAGTTAGTGGGAGAACATGTCCATTTAAGGCAAAAGACAGAGACCTTCCTCAAAGGTGCTAGACAGTAGATAGGTGTGTTGTCTGTAAGGAGTATTTGCATATTGGTAAGTCAGACAATAACTGCTAGGCAAAGTGATACCTAAAGAAGGAATATTGAAGATAAATGCTTGAAGAATCAAGGAAAAAGTGAATTAGGACAGGGTTCTATGTCCAAATAACTTTTATTAAGATTATAACTACTAACAAACATTCCAACTGGCTGGTAAATAACAGCTAACAACATTTTGCATTTTCAGCTATATTTCCGTCACAGGCCCAGGCCCAGGGCCACCCAGGGTTCAAAGAGCTACATGATACGCAGCCTCTATTTATTAATGGAGATGTTCAGAGATCTACCAAAACCTAGAGGATTAGTATTTTCTAAGATTATTCTAATAGATGTAGATGTATAAGATAAGATCAATAAGTCCATAATCTGAGACAGTTATTAGCTGAATTTCTGTATAAGGTTTGATCTATGAGAATAATATAGAAGTGTTAGATTAGTGCATTGATAAGGAATGAGATTATGTTGAAAAAAAGTTTTTATATAAAATAAATGCTTTTGTCCATGATTAGACAATATAATTATTGAATGACGTACGTAGGTATAAGTATATAATTATACAGTAGATCCGTTATAACACAGAAGTTAGGGTCCTTCATTTTTTACTGCATTATAAGTAAGTCTACATTGTAACAAATTTTCCATTTTTACAAACCCTAATCAAAGTCCAGACCCCCTTCCCAGTCAACTTCTCCAAAACCGACTGTCGTAATTTGAGCAGAAATTAAGAAAAAAAATGTCGAGGTTGGGGCAAGGTGAGAATACTCTAGCAGGAAGACAGAAATAAATATAAAATTGTTTTAAAATCATGACACCTAACCAGAAGGTAGGGCTGGACAATATATCTACTTTATGCATTATATTGATACATTTTTAAATACAGTACTTAACAATACCGTTTAGCTTGATATAGAGCCACCTTTGGCCATTTTTGCAAGTTATGGACCAGAAACTTCTCCAATTATATAGCAACTATGTTCACTTGAGTGCTTACTGGTAGGATCTTTAATTTTGAAAATCTTTCCTACTCTTCCCCTCAGTTGACTACATTAGACAGGGATAATTCAATTTTGTTAAATCATTCTAGGCTGCCCTAGTGTTGGCTTCATCTTGAGAAAATGAAAGAAACTGGAGAAGTTTTGATTTTTTTCTGTTTACCTTTTTGGTTTAACTTGAAACTGATCATACTGCAATATATATCATGTATTGCCATTCAGCCTAAAAATACTGCAATATGATTACAGGAATTCTTTTTTCTAATTCACTTCCTTTTCACAGTTGGTGTAACCTGATCCAGTAGGGTTCTTTCTATTTTTGTGGCTGGCTATTATTTTGAGAGCTCAGTTCAACATTTTAAATATTAGGATCTATGCTCAAACAGTGTCATATCAAGCTACATTATTGCAGGTCTATAATGGATATTATATCATATTTATGAGATTTATCTCATGAATGTTTGGTGGCTCCAGGAAATTCATATGACAGTTTGGAAAGACAGTCCAAGGGAAAGAGTGTTGATGACCTTCTTCTTGTTTTGCCTCTTGTTTTACCATGAAAGTAACAAGTAAATGCCTTTTAGACTCTTCAAAAAGAGGGGAGCATCAAGATTCTTGTAAAACTGATATGACTATGGATACAGTATGCTATTGGAGAATTGGATTAGACTGAAAGATTCACCAAATGAAAAAAAGGTAAAAAATAGGTGGCACTTAATCGTGAGACAAGTCAGTAGACTGAGGGAAGCAAGATCCAGGATCTCCACAGTGAATTGTAATCTTCCATCTGCTCCAGAGCAGTACCCAGTGATCAGATAAGGTGAGCAAAGTTCAATGAACCTCATATCTTTGCTTTGAGAGGAACACTAGAGTTTCTTGAATATTGTTTAAAGCAGTTTTGATGGATGGCATCGGATTTTCCAATAGAAGTTTGGTGGAGTTGAGGAAGCTACAATAAGAGTTGAAGCAGGTATTAACAGCAAAGGTTAAGGACACACATAGGGATGGTTCAGCAGATGAGAAGTCTAGTCCCTGTATTTTGATAAAAGAGATTCATATTAGAAAATCAGAGCATCAGAAAATGAAGAGACCATATTTTCAAATTTTGTAAGTAGGTGTGAGAGAAGATCAATTTTCTTTGGTATGAATTGACTAACATGTATGGTTCCTTAGCCAACTATCATAAAAAGTGCCCTTGATTTATTTTGGGAGCTTCATAAATTGTCAAGGTTCATAATGCATCATCTTGGCTCTTTTTGATCATGATTCAATGTTTTATGAATTTATAGCATCATGGTAGCCTTCCAAGGTTAATATTCTGATGGGTCATGCCTTGTCACCACAATTATTTATGTTAGCCATGGTCTTGATTGTCAAATGTGTGCAGGGAATAGCTAAAAGCTACTATACCAGCTTTTAAGAATGACATCACCATCCAGAGTGTCTAATACAAAATTTAGCGTGTCTGCAAATCTTAGGCCAAGATGAAAATCAATCTGGTAAAAAGGATAAACCTGTCATGGAAGAAGTGTGTTTTAACAAATGTGAATATATCCTTACCACTCAGGAAAAGCTGGTGAAAAGCCTCAGCAGATGGCATTTATTACTGTTGACAGGCATTAGTGACTGGATGTCCACTAACATATCAAGGCTGGCCTGGTAAAGATAGATAAGTAATTTCTACTGGGCACACTGAATGTGTGGGTAAATCAGGTTGGTATTCTGTCCCAGATAAAGTGTCTGTGGCAGATGTAGAAAGTGCCATTGATGGCTGTTCAGGCTATGGAGCAAATGGTGTGTACATCAGGAAATGACTTGGGTTCTCATAGACATAGTCCTATGAGACAGTATGATGCTTTAACTAACCTTGCGTTACCACTCAGTTCACTGGACAAGACCCTCAAGCCTGTATTTGTAATGGATTGGGACTAGGAAAATCCATGTTCAACCTGTTGAGATTTTTGTCTTGATCTATTTATAGTTTTATGCAGATAGTTGGTGTCTCTGCTGGGGCTATGAGGTGGTTAGTGAGTTATATAGAATCATGGAAGCTGTATCTCATTGAATTTTTGAGCACGTCTAATAGGAAAGTTAATTATATCAATGACTGCTGGTGTTTTGTCCAGTATTTTTTGTATATCAGCGTAATTCCTTGCAATAATCATCCCATCAGAGTGGCATTGAGTACCTTGACACTAATTTTCTTATTGTTTTGTGCTTAATCTGATAGTGATAATTTTTCAGTATATTCCATGCTGAAAATATTGTTGACCAATTTTTTTCTCAGGAGTGTCACAGTTTTACCACTTCTTTCTGGAAAATTGGACACCTTCATGCTTACTATGTGGTAAGTAATGCTATGTGGGTCTTAATTGAGCTTGCCTGTGTAAACATCACATCCACTGCTACCAGTTAATGTTGGAGTAGCATTGAATCTGCTTAGTGCTCTATATTGTTAATATATGTAGTGAAAAAGGATGAAAAAAAGAAAGGAAGCAGCATTTCCTCATTAGAAGATTCATTATGCTCAACATATCTTTGAGGATAAGCAGTGCATTATTTTTTTTGAGAATTTAATCTTTACCTTTGTACTTTATCTTAGCTCATCAGAAATGAGATAGATGTTACATGATAGTACAGTTATTCTTTCAACTCATCCCATTTCAGTACATTTTTCCTATTCATTTACTTGTAAAATCTATGATAGCTGAATGTATAGATATCTGCAGTTCATGTGTATACACACTATTCTTCAGCAGGAATTAGGTATTATATATATATATTATATATATATATTGTGTCATCCACAGACAGCAGTTTTGTTGTATTACAAATCTTCTGTATGGCTATAGACAATCCATTTTCCCACCCAGTACCACGAAGCAGGATTGAAACCTTTGCTTCAGACCCAGAGGTATCATACCTCTGCTCCATGAAACTGGGTGATCAGTAAGGTTACACACACACATATATAATAGCTCATTTCTGCTGAAGAATAGTATGTATACACACACACACACACACACACATATATATATATATATGTATATATGCCCTATAAGATTATATTCAATAATTCTTTCCTTCTTTCAGTTGTCAGAGTTTTGAAATAAGTTGGACTATCATTAGGCATTAGGGATTAAAGCATAAAACCAAAATCCAATATTTCATTTGCTGAGTTGTATATGTGATGTTATCTGTGCAAAACCAGCTGTGTAGGTTCTTGAACAAGAGATAAGATGAATCTTAATTAATGTTGCAGTATATCTGAGAAAAGTAATAGAAATGCCTGGAAAGGGGAAGGGTAATGTCAGGATATTAGAAACTAGCAACCAAAACTGTCAACCTAAGTTTCTTCAGTTTTCAAGTGGGTCTGTCTATCTGTCTGGCTGGATGGTTAGCTAGCTACATATATATTAAATGTACAGGCCACACCAATGGAGCTAGATGGATGAACTTTTCAACATTTACTCCTTATTATGTCTAGATAAAACTATTTAGTTTAAAAAAATATATATATAGTTGAATTAGCCTGAGTGTTCTTTGCAGGGAATTCGACAACAACAAGAAAAAAAATTAGGATAGTGAAAAACCTCCTCAAGAATAACCATCGTGTATAATTAGGTGTGACTTTTTCCCTTGTCTATGCACCCATTTATTCATAATGTTTCTGGAGAATATAGACAAGGAAAATAGACCATATCGTACACATTGATTACCCTCCCCCTCATCAAACAAAATTCAGACAAGGATTCCTCGAGAGTAGTTTTTCTCTACCAACCTGTGCAGTATAATATGTTTCTTCTAAATTTATATACTCTGCATTTCAGTAAAAAAAAAAAAAAAGAAAAGAAAATCTCGTATTTATTGAATCATAAACTAGCTACCTATTTGACGTACGGTGGCAAAGATTCAGACTGCTCCTTTCTGTGGAAGTTTGAAGATGCATTGTTGCCGATATTTGCTTCATTCATCTGGACTTTCAACACGATTAAAAGCTAATGATGGTTTTGCTCCTTTGGCCAAGACTAACCGATTTGTCTGATCATGGATTTAGAGCAAGTGATGTGAAATAACTTATACTTCCTAACCAATAAATTTTGATCCTTTGCACCTCGCTCCTTATTCTCTAGAAAGGTGGGTATGTTTGGGTTTTTTTTAGATGGAAATTTTACAGGTAACACTTTCACAAACAAAGAAAGATCTCAGAATAAATGATGCGTTGAACTTTTAGATTAAGCTGACTTTAAGCAAAAAACAACAAATTGAAAATTTTCATGAATGGAGTTCTTTTTCATGTATCCTATCCCATCATTCAACACTGAATCACATGCTATCTCTGCTTTGAATGCTATCAAGGTAGGAATAGAGACACTTTTACAATTATATCAACTGGCAGTACCCGTGGAAATTCCTTGTTTATTTTGAAAACTGTAAGATTGTTGGGAGTTTACATGCTATTTATCAGAAGTAATTGAGGAACTCTCTGAACTTGTTATGTCTCTATCAAAGGAGTACAAGAATGTTTTTAGACTTAAATACGAAATCCAAGCCTTCATGGAAAATCAGAATAGAGTTTAGTTCAAAATCTGACAAAAAAATGAAGTAAAACACTGTATGTGTATCTGTTGTCTCAAAATATTTATTTCAAAAAGAAAAAGAAAAACAAAAAACAGGTCTGGTTAGTCACTCAATAGAAACCATCACATGACCAATGTCTTTTCGTAATATACTGTGTTGAGGGTGATAGAAAAAAAAATTGGAAAAAGCGTTGATCAATGGATGCATTACTCCTCTCATCTTTTGTTGGGCAGTGATCACTAAAAAGTCTGAATCAAAAAAAAACAAGCATGAATGTTGTTAGGCACAAAATAAGGGACCTATTTAGCATGAACTTTCATAGTAAATCCCCCGACTAAAAAAAAAACGGGGATTAAAAGTGTTTTTCTCCACATGATGAGGAGTTAATGATAAAATTTTTAGCCCTCAAGCTCCATTGGTACAGCCTGTTTGCACAATACATACATAGCCAGCCAGCCAGACAGACCAGCTCATAAACTGGTGTAACTTGTGTTTACAGTTCTGATTGAAGGTTTATTCATAATAATCTGAATCATATGTTGATTTAAAGTAAATTTAATGTTTTTTTTGTGGCTCATATTTATGAATCTGTTCATTTATTGTCTCAAAATATTTTTGTTTCATATTGCAAAAAAATACAAAAAAAAAAATTAGGATTTACTATAGTCGAATATTTGGAAAAAAAATAGGAAAAGAAAATTCATATGATTTTCATTACCTCCAGAAGGAGACTGAACTGATACTTGTACACACACAGAAATACACATACAATAATTTTACATATTATCTTTTCAGCAAAAGAAAACTAATATACAGCATTAAGAACTTAGGTGAATAAAAATCTAAGTAACATCTGAAATTCACAAAAGAATATTTGATATTTTTTAAATTCATTTTTTATCCTGTATCTTGAATTAGGTCAGTAATTTAATCTTATAGAAACAGATGCCTTTATGTCAACATTTAATTAGTTTTGATGATTTGTCAATTAGCACTGTGTAAACAGTGATACTACCAATTAGAAAACCAGTTAAAGAATTGGTGAAGAAGTTCAGAACCATGGTGAATTCTTGTGCGTGCTGGATGCAGCAGCCAGAAAAAATTTATTAACATAAGCAAGATTTGGGAAGAAGTAACTTTGAAGTGAGGATTTATCAGCTTTTGCAGTTTATTTGTGCTTTTAAAGTTCAAAATGTTTCCATTAGGAAATCATAATATACAAAGCCAAGCTGCAATGAATAATCATCTGTTTGTGTTCACCATCATAGCAGTCTGCATTCATATGGGGGAAGAAGCTTTTTTTTTTTCAGCTTGAAATGGTCAGAACTTAAATTTAAGAGGAATGAACACCCTTGATTCTATTTTCTGACCATGTGTCATATTTTGGTATTTTCTCTTTAATACTCTTAAGAGTATTAATGATCTTTCATAAGCTATAAAAAGCATTTCCCTAAGATTCCTATGGAATCTTTCATTTGCAACATAAGAGAACAACTCTGAAAATTGTCCAGAAAATAGACATTTCACGATTGCCAATAATACTTATTAAAGCAACCAAAGATCATTTTGAAGATTTTTCTATCTTATGATCTAATAATAAAAATTATTTGATGAATTTTACGAAAATTCTATAAAGATCAACTTACAAACCCTCCACATTCAAGATATTTATCTTAGTGAGAAGATGCTGAATATCTGAAGATTTCAAGATACAGAGCAAACTAAAATTCAACAAACAATAATAAACCTCTTTTAATTGAGTTGTATGCATAATTTATTTCATAGAATAGTGAGGTGCAATTCCAATCAGCTCAGAAGAACTTGAGATTGATAGTTTTACATCAATACATTGTGTTATCTACTATAACGAAAAACTTGAATGAAGAATTAACCTGAAATTCTATTTCCTTTCTATTTGTCTACCACCAAAAAATCAGATTTTGAATAATTAATCATTCAGAAGACATTCTTTGGCTTTGATAACTGGAAAATTGCACAACTCATAATGAAAATAGGAGATCTTGAAAAGGTATGGGAAGTATAGAATCATTTCTTAAAATTAATTATTGGCAGCATGTATCAGCAGTACGTTTTAGCACTTTGTTCAACAATCAAAAGTTTGTCCTTTCACTCCAGGCACATTCCAATCACCTAACATTAGTGTTGTTTGAAAGTTGTTGTTATGTCAATTTCAGTTATATATAAAATGACACACAACTTACGGGCTTCCAAAGTTACTAAGTGTGCAAAATCTCGGTGCCCTTGAAAAAGAAAGCTGGGTGCTAACGGTTGGCTTCCAAAATGAGGCTGGAAGAAAACAGGAGAAATTTGGTAAATGAATTACCTCAAATAAAAATTGCATATAACAATGTCTAGCTTAGCATGGGATTTCTTTACAATTTTATCATGACTGAAAACTAAACATTAGAAAAATAAATGCTCTTATCTACTATCACCATAAACTTTGCTTTAGGAGGGTTTTTTCTCATGCTAAATGCTGCAGCTACTACTTTCTAAAAAGTATTCCAGCAGATAACAAATATAGGTACAACATCCAAAACCCACACCTAGGTATAACATCCACATTCAAGTAAAACACCAACAACCATACCTCTCAGCAACCAAACCTGAGTATAACTCAGGTATAACACCCAACAGCCACATTGAGGTATAACACTTAGCACCCACATCTAAGTATAACATTCTGGTAAAACACTCAACACCCAAATCTAAGTATAACACTCAGGTATAACATCCCACAGTTACATCTTAGTATAACACCCAACACCTAATGAAATTGGAAGCAGACAAAAGATTTTGATAGAGATATTTATTCAAAACAAAGCTAAATTTTGACATTAGAGATATCAAAAACACTTCATGAGTTATTTTCATTAATACAAATAACCATATATCTACCATCATAAGTCCACTGCTGGACAAAGGCTTTTCCCAGCTTCTTCCATGTTGATTATGACTACGTTAACCTTTGCCATCTTTTATTTGCAAACCTTTCTATTTCATCACTCCATCTCAGTCTTCTCCTACTGTGTTTGCTATCTTTCTGACACCAATGTCTCAACTTTTTGCACCATCTGGTATCCTTACTTCTTGCTAAGTGTTTCCCCATCTCAATTTTTGTCTCCAAATTATTTCTATGATATTTTTTTCCCTTTGATCTGTTCTCTGACCCATGATGATCTTTTAGTGTGAGAAATGAGCCCCAGGTGGGATTTGGAAACCCACCTGGGTCTCATTTCTTTAATTTCCAATCGTTGCTGCAGTTCCGCTCACTGCCACAAATAATTTGGTTTGAGTAAAATTTAGTTCCAAAAAGTGTCTTCCCTTGTTTCCATTGTCAGAAACTAATATCCATTACTTATCATATATATATATATATATATAATTAATAATTGTGTCATCCGTAGACAGCTATTTCGTTGTATTACAACTCTTTAGTGTGGCTACAGACTATCCAACATCCAGTACCACAAGGTAGGATTGAAACCTTCGCTTCAGACCCAGAGGCAGACATTTTACCCCTGCCCTATGTGGAATTGGACGGTCAGTAGGACTGAACTAAGCAATGTATATTTACTTATGCATAATTCCCCGTCTATCAAAGTGCTCTATTCCAGAGTTGGAAGAGCATTGCATATAGCAGTGATAGACAGGTACCCCACTTAACAGTGCTCTACCCTCAAGAAAATAGCATAAATTTTATATATATATATATATATATATATATATATGTGTGTGTGTGTGTGCGTGCGTGCGTGCGTAAATTGAAGATAAACTTATTAATTACAGTAAATACTTTAGTAATGAGAATGACCAGTAAAAAATCCCAAATCAAAATGCATTCTACTAAATTAATTGTTATGATGGCATACTCCTGTGGAGGTGTAAACTTTAAATCCATTGATTTCAATCAAAGGGAGAGCAAAAGAAAGGAGAGAAAGAAAAAAGTGGAGTGAATAAGTAGAAACATTTCAGAATTTGCCATAACATTTCAAGCCTCTAGTTCCAGCAGACAAATGATCTATCAACATTGTAAAAGTCAGTTCAGCTTTTTCTCTCAGAGAAGAGAAACAAGATCACTTACAATTGTCTTGATCTCTTGGTAAATGTCATAAGAAATCTGAGAGCTCTGTTCATATTTTAGTGAGCAGCCATTAATCCATTAAAACACTTGATGTTATTCATGTAAATACATGTAAACACATCTGTGTGCCTTTGGAATGTTGAAGTTCTCATATGGTTCCATAAGAGGAAACATTTTCAGTAGTTTTTAAGTTACTCACTAAAATAAAACTTTTAATGATAAGATATAAAACAAAATATGTTGTGTACTGGTTTGACAAATGACATTAATATTTTAATAACAATATCTAAATCTAAGAAACACTTAACATCTGACACGTAACAATTTAATCATCTATGCTCACAAAATACAAGGAATACGAACTGAACATTATTATCTTTTAATTTTATCATACTCCTGAAAATAACACCACAATAAGTTTCTCTCCTTTAGTTAGTAACTCATGGCTATAAGATCTGCTATTAATACCCTAATATCTATCAAGTAAGGCTTGTTACCTTACCCCATTAGAATAATGACACTTTGAGCGTTAGGGTATAGTTCCTTTGAAATGTTCTCATTTCATAGAGTTAGCCAATATGAACAACATGTGTCGAGTCAGGGTACAATTTTTAGTAAAATAATTGAATGAAAGAGACTAGAACTGGGTCAGCCAGGAGTTGGGCCAGTAATCTGACCTGTGTAAAACTCCTTAGCTAAAGATGCATGAAACTTGGTGAAGTATCGTTGGCCTAGGATGAATCATATGCTGAGGGTCAGCAGAAGTTACTAGCAAGATAGGAAATTGTCATTCTAACAGTCACTGACATAGACATGTGTGGAAGCAGTCAGGAAAGAAACCAGTGAACTTGTATGAATCAAACTGGTAGAAGTGTTAGGCATATGACAGTTCTCTGCAAGATATGTTTTTCACTGACAGATGCGCAGTAGAGGCAACCATTGAATTAGAGAAATTCCAAGTCAACAAGTTCTAGCTGTGGCTCATGGAAAATACAGGCAATATATAACTATACCTTGCATAAATGAATCACCATAGCTCACATGTGTACCACAATTAACTATCTAAAAAAGTAGATCTAAATTTATCTTCAAAAAATACCAGCACAAAATTTGGGCATCGTTGTTCCAAAATGACCATAGAGACCCCTAAAAGCCCTTTTTTGAAAAATTTTAAAAAAAATAAGCATGTTTAGATGGTGCTTCGTGGCGTAATTATGCAAATTTTAAAGGTTGTAGCCCCTAAAATGTAATCACGAGTACCCAAAGGTACACACACACAGATGAGCACACATAGTTGCGGGGCTACAGTGTTTCAATATTATAAAGAAGGGATTGTGGATGACCATAATTTTCCACCAAAAACATTCTCCACAGATACACTAAGAACATGGGCTAGATGACTTCTGAAAAATAAATTAAAATGAATCAAGAGCTATTCATTGAAATTCCTTATACTTTAATCTTCCGTGGAATGTGCAATGGAAAAATGACCTACACACTTTTCCCCATGAATTTATTTTTTGTCATCTGAAATTTGTAATAGTTTAGTTCAAGGTTAATTCCATTCAGATGCCATTTGTATTCTTCTATAAAGGTTTAGATTTAGATCTAACAGTTATTTTCCTCCTGTTTTTTTCAAATGCTATTCAGCAATATGTTTATAGTCTCCATAACCAATAACCTTTTTATTTTTCTAAATTTTGCAAATGGCTACTGATGACTATATGCCCCATAGAGACAAAAACCACAACACAAATAAGATGATTGAAAAATATGCAGGGATTTCAATATGGTGGTGCAAAATAGTTTTTTTTAAACTGACAAAGTTTTCTCTTATATCAGTGAAAATTTATTATTTGTAAAGCTTGAAATTTTAAGGCTACGTGCAAATTATTGGTTCACTAAAGAGACGTTGATGAGTATTAAACTTTGTCCGTGAGTGACCTATAACCATACAAAATAATTATTCACAAAATTAGTTGATTGTAAATATCAAATTACTTGAATTCAAATTTTACTCACCACACATTGAAATGATATAAAATGAAATTTTCAAATTATCCATTTTCAGTTGATAGTATGGAGAATTGTACTTTTAAAAATCCACTGGTTTGTTGATATATTTGCATTAGAATAAGGGTTAAATTACCAAAACTCATAAGTGCTATTAACCTGATGAAGTAGTAATGATATTTTTCCTTATGCAGGTCAGTTTTGTTAAATGTGAAATAAATATGAATTTTCTCCTTGAAATAAATGGAATGAATATATTTGAATAAGATTTATACTGTTTTGTATTTGGTGAATTTGAGATCATTTTAGTTTTAATGCAAGTCACATAAATCATTATATACTTAGGATTTGATTACAACAGATTCTTTGGGGTTCACTCTAGGCATTTTGCACTTCAATACCTTCAAAATTAAATTTGATTTTCTGGCTCAATTAATAGAGTGGATTCATTGCATACACATTCCAAATACTTTTAAAAATCTGTTGGTATATTATTTTCGGTTCATTGTTACTCCTATCAAATTGAAAAAATAATAAGAATAATTTAACTGAATTATTTCAAGAAGTGAAAAGTAATATTCTTGTTCTGAGAGATTTTGTTAATTCATCTTAGATTACACATGAATGTAAAAAGACTGACTTGAATATTGTATGAAAGTGATACAGATGACCGTGTATGTGTGTATGTGTGTCTGAATTAAACAAACATCAACAGGTCTGGTTAGTCACTCAATAGAAACCATTTCACGACTAATCAAGATTTAATTAAACCGATAACAGGCTAGTCAGTCATGCTGAAATACAAAGATACAACAATGTAATACAACTATACAACAATGAAATACTCAAATACAGAATATTGTTCAACTCTCTCCACTATGATTACAACTCCTTTAGTCCTGGTTTGTTATGGTCTAATGAGTTTTTAAGAGCTCTTGGAATTCACGGATTGCAAGCTGTAGGTGGTGGAATGTTTGGGGCTGTAGAAGATCAGTCTGGTGTTCTTGGGCAATATCGACATTTTGTGCCGGTTCTGAGACCACTGCTGAAAGTAACAGCTGGATTGCCTCTCATACGAGCGTAGAGTATTCTCATAGGAAGCACTGATTTCTGAGTGTCATTTCCCTGAATGAATCATGTGAATGCAGTACTGCCGTTTCATCAATACTTCTCTAATACGCCCTGTTCTGTCCTATATCTAATCATTGCCTTGTATTGCAACATTTGTACGCACCCCTACTGGGTGCAATTCTTGTGCTTTCACATTGTAATTCTTGATAAAGATTTCTTTTCGCTTGCTGAGGGGCCTTCTCTTTCTCCTCTGCAGTAAGAACCTATTCTTTATGGAAGTAGTAATGGGTAGGATGTGAAGGTGAGCTGTCACTGAGTAGACTGTATAGCACTATTTGAGCTGGACATAACCCAATATCTACCAATGGTGTATTCTGATACTCAGCGTGAGCTGCCATATCACTGTGAAGGCTACCATCGGGTGATAGGTTGCTTGAGATGATACTTTTAGCAGCTTTAACAGCCACTTCAGCTCGGCCATCAGAGTGCAGTACATCTGATGATCCTTGGATCCATTTTCTTGGGCAGTGAATGATATTGAATCTCCATGACAACATACATTCCGTGATGTTCTGTATTCATGGGTTAAGTAATGCTATGCAATCATTGAATATACCAAGAAGCGGTTTGCGGTTAGATGTTATAACTAAATTTTTGCAGCCTTGAGTGAATAGACGTGAATGCTGTAAAGCCTAGGCAAGAGCTAAGTCTTCCACCTTTAGTTGAACCATAGTTATTTTTGACTTTGGTTGTGAATCTGGACCTAGCAAAGATGAGCTCCTAACCATCATTGCGACAAACTGGTGTTACATAAGAACATATACAATGATAAGAGGAGGTATCCAATACCATCTTTACTCCAGTCAGATGCAGGCTTGGTTAGATATATCATTGGATTGAACTCTATCCTTAACTAAATCAAAGATGATATTTTTGGAAGACTTGAAGAGTTTCTCTAGATTATCATCCCCAAAAACTTTTTGGTTTGGTTTGCTTTGATCAAATCTTAGGAAGGCTGCATAACAAGGTTAAGCACATATGTGCATGCTACCTGGTTTATGAGGGTAAATTGTAATCATGCACTGGTAAGGATGTTTGGTATAGGAAAATTGTACATAGAGGAAAGAATTCTTTTTTGAAGGAACTACTACTTTTGATGTTATTGTTTGACCAGTGAAGTTGACTGTGTCCTCACAGCACTGAAATTTATTTTTCATTCACTATCACTCATTCAAAGCACACAGTCAGATAATCCTACACAAGATAAAAACATTGCTCAATAAGCATAAAGAAGTGTATCATTGACACTCTTTGTGTTGTGCTTAACTCTGTCTATTATTTTATATCAGATGTGAAGGCATCACCAGCTGCAAAGAATTCTCAGGGCATTCTCAGATACGTATGCATGCCCCTTTTGGTAATAAAAGTTGCAAGGGGCTGGCTCTCAACATCCATATCAATAGAATGGAATTTGTGTACGGCGTCTATGACAGATTTTTTAGTATTTGAGAGGCAAGGTGGAAAGAGGAAGCAGTGTGGTGCATTTCCCGGCGATATTGCAGATTCAGTTGTTGGGAGTCAATTGTGTGTCATGGAGTGCCATCTGACTTTGATCCATCCACCATTGGGCTGCACCAGATTACAGGTGTCCCTTTTGATACCTGGGCGATGATCCTGTTTTTTACATCTTGATCCAAGCTAGCTTTGGCTTTCCAGTGATGAAGCACAGGAATAGGTGTATACCTGGTACTTGGGACGGCATCTGGCTTGATGTTGATCCTTGCAGCTGGGCCAGAGAACGTAGGGAAAGGAGAAGACTTGTTGAAGGCACTACTGGCAACTTTCTTTCTAACATACTCCTCTGGTTTGGAAACATTCTCTATTGTTGCTGGAAATGGTAGTCAAGTAGGTCTTGGGGAGGTGATGAGCATGTATCATGATCAACAACTGTGTCAACGTGTGATTCATGCATGATGGGATACAAGGGTCGGGGGGGGAGTCAGGTGATAATATATGTATGTCAATACAACTTTGTTTGCTTTAAAAAAACACAATCATTTTTTTTGTAAATATTTAATGGTTTAGTAGTGAAATGTCCTTCATTCTCAAACTCGACTGGGATCCAACCCTTACATGTAAGAAGTGATCCCTTTATGACTGTGATTGGCTCAAAACATCGATAAAATTATGATGACTGTAATCTCATCTGTTGTGGGCTTGCATGGCAGAAGTTTGTTCCACTGTCAGAGAAGATCTGGAATGTCAAAACTTTTGGTCAGGGTCATTAATGATACATTAACTTGTATTTGTTGAAGAAAATCAGAAGATTACTACAGTCCTAAAAGCAAACTGTTACTATCATGAGCGACAAGACCACTTACTGAAGCTTTACGTCAACAGACTGAAGCCATGTGCTTTGGTTTGCGGCAGACTCTGCATTGTTTTCCCCAAGCAGCACAGTGTGAATGACATGGTGGAGTACCGATGATTCTATATGTATTTCTACCACATCCAGAGCACATGTGTTGCTGCTGTTGGTAGCGTATTTACTCTTGTAGTAATTGGACATACGAGCAGCACGTACATTGGCAGACTTGCAAAACTGTGAATGGTCACGGAGAGCTGTCTCAAAATCTTCTGCATGCTTGATGACGTCCTCAATATCATTCTGTAGCATTTCATTATGCAATCCTAGTATGAACTGATCCATAATGTTTACATGAGATACGTCTGCACTGCATTCGGGGCGTGAGAATTTTCAGTTAATGACAAGAGAGCACATTTGCACAGGGAAGTCTTGCATTGATTCATTCTCATGCAGTACGAAATTACCAAAGTTCATCCGATGGACAACACGATTTACACATTTCATGTAATTTCAAGCATTCTGCACTCCAAGTTGATATCAAAGAAACTATGGTATGAGTTTATGATGTTATTTCGTACAATTTTGATGCAAGTGCTGTACAGATGTGGTGCAAAGTGTGTTTGGGGAAAACCGGTGATTTTCCTGTATACTTCCCAATCAATGACAAATTTACGGAATAGGGGACAAGTCATTTCTGATACAATAGTTGGCAGTTTGATAGATGCTGGAGGAGGCTTGTATGTTGGTTGAGAATAAGTGCTAACTGTAAGGAGTTCTGAAATCAGATTGAACATGACTATGGAATACAAGTATACCTCCAAGTACTGAGATGTTTTTAGATTTTGGACGATCAGCTGTCAAAAGTAACGCTGTTGTCTCATTGTTTGTTTCAAACAAATATTTTGGCATACGCAGTGGATACATTCCTAGGTATGCCTACAGCAATAAGAAATCCTTTCCATTCAAATTTGTCTCGTAATTGCAACACCATAATTCAAACATTTATTTTATTCAACCAATAATAGGGTAGTCAGTCATGCTGAAATACAATAATGTAACAAAGTAATATTAGTATATAAAAATGATAGCTCAAATACACTAATATGTAATATTGTTAAAAGACCGTCTTTTGGCAGCATGATCAATTAGAAAATTTGGAAATATAGTTGCTCAATTAATATGTTACCTCATTTTGTTGGGCAGTGATCAATAAAAAAGTTCTGAATTAAAAAAAAAAGCAAGTGTAAAGGCTGCTACGCACAAACTAAAGGACTAATTTAGCATGAGCTTACATTGCAAATCCAACCCCTCCAATAAAAACCCATTTGGGGTGGATTTTGAAAATGTGAAAAAAGTGTTTTTTATAGATATAATAAGGAGCAAATGTTTGAATTTTCAGCCCTCTAGCTCTGTTGGTGCAACTTGTACATGTTGTACATACATAGATAGGCAACCAGACTAACTCAACAACTGGAGGAACCTATGTTGACAGTTTTGATTGATACTTTCTAATGATAAACTCTCACACACAGTAAAGTGTTCCCAAAGCAAAAACAGAATTAGACTCACTAGTTTAGTAATAGGTCAAAGGATAGTGAAACTCATGATGACAAATTACCTCCTGCAAATAGTCTACTTGCACCATGTGCAATTGCTGAATGGTATAATTATCAGGAACAAGATTGCCAAGATGCCTCTAGAGATGGTATATTAACTAGGAATGAAAACTATTCCATTTTTATAGATTCAAGTATTATTAATATAATATTGAAATGAAGATTTGATGATAAATGTGATGCAACCAGCTACCACAGAGCATAACTTATAACTTAAAAACTTTACGAAAATGTTAAAATATGTATTTGGAGCCCAAAACTTTTTACATAATTTGAAAATTATATCTTTGAAATGTTATAAAGAGCAGTGAGATGCTAATGTTATGAAGAATGGCCATTAAAGTAGAAACCTATGTAACCTTTTGACTTTTCATTGTATGGGAAGGAAAAAATGATACGAACTAAAAGATGGATGGTTCCAAAATGAATCTAGCTAAAAGGACATTATTTCAATGGGATGTTATATTAATTTGATAATAATTCATATCATTTTTGCCATCATGGATTTTTCAAATAAGCTCAAAAAGAGAATGTTAAATATTTTCTTTTTCTATATTCTTTTAAATTTGTTCTTTTTTTCTCCAGCAAATTAAGTTACTGGTTTTTAAAGATTAAAAATAAGAAAACTGAAATTTCTGAACCAAAAGAATAAAATGAATAAGTAAAGAGGTTATTTATAACTTTATAACAATGATAGTTTTCCTACATTTGTATTACCAGAACACAGCAAAAATGGCACATTATAGACATTTTTTTTCAGCTCTGTATGTTTGTTTTAGTATGAAGGTTCAATTTACTATAAAATTTCAATGCTGAAATTGACCATTATTTTGTGATTAGTGTATATGATGTAAAAAAAAAAAAGAGAATACTATGACCTCACCAGAGAATCCTTATTCACAGGCATACATTAAACCCTCAATATAACAAACTAATTGGGGGAGGGGTTAGTTATTAAAGCTGAAAGTTCATTATACCTGATGGTTGCCCCTTATAAGGTCAACTAGAAGTAAGTTCAGTAGTTCTCTGAATTTGACAAATATCATTCTATAGATTCAATGGCAGTTTGGTAGCCTTTGTATTTTATTTTAAAATATTAGAAATTTCTAAAATAATTAATACCCAGGGATATTTTTTTTTCTCATTCTTATATTGATTGAAATTCAAATGCAAAATTTATGTCAGTCTAATGTTTACAAATTATACTTTTCACACTATTAATTTTCTGAAAAATCTGTTTTTTCTTACAGAAAGGATACATCAGATTTTTTTCCAATTAATCTCCCTAATAATGACACAAAGATTTTGACAATGAATTCATCTTTTATGCTAGTTTGAGGCAGTTTTTAATATCGCATCTCAAGTTCATAGTGAAAATATTTAGCCATACTTATATACAAACCAATTGAATGGAAGTTATTCAAACTCAATAACAACTCTATTTCCTAAATTTTTTCACAAAAAGTTGACAAAATCCGATTATACTTATCTTTATAAAAGGTTTTTTGCTTATTTTTTCATCTGCTAAAAATGTTTTTATTTTTTCTCCAAACTAATATAAGGTTTGCAAAATTCAATCTAATTTATTGAGAAAAGACAGAAAATGGCAGAAATGAAAAATACGATTTTTTTTTTAAAAGATAAAATACACTAACATCCATAGCTAGACCATCTTGTGAATGAAAAAACATTCGAAATCAATGTTGCTTCCTCCACCTTTGAGGGTGTGTGACTTGGACCTGGGCTCCAGGCTGCTACACAATTGGGTCATAACCCTGGGTAGGAGGGAGGTGTTTAGAAGATCTCTATTTGTTGGAGCATCTGAGATCTTTGCTTAAAGTTACAGGCAGCCGTACTATCTGGAATATCTGTGCATAAAAATTCTAGACACCCATACTATCCAGAGGTTCTATGCTTAAATTTGCAGACAGTCGTGTTATCCTGATTCTTCTTCAAAGTCATGGTAGAACTCTATAGCCAGATTGGTATCTAGCAACAGTGGATTGTTTATGTCCTGTGGTTTAACCACAGGTCAGCCTGACTGTTGGAATACTCCTGCAAACAGGTTGCAGACCCCCCATGGCTAACTCACATCTGCCAGAAGAGGGACACTCCTGTGAAACCTATGACCTTGGAGTCCTACACCTGTCCATACCACCTCAGTGGACCACAGGAGGCAAAGTCTTGGCTTAAAGGGTGGGATTGGTTGGCCCTGGGCAAGCTGACAACATCTTGACATTACATTGTACAGGCTGGAGGGTTATTCTGCACACAATGAAAAGTAACTTACAAAAATAAAACAAAGCAAAAGTCAATGTTAACTTTCTATTGGAACTGAAGTGACGTTATTCTTTCATTCTTCAAAAAAGATATGAGCAAAATATGTTGGTAAATAAGGAGAAAGTTTGCTCCGTTCCACTTATTCACTAAATTTATCAAACTTCATTCAGTAGATCCAGAGTCAGATGGATACTTAGGTTTGTTGAAGACGAAATTTGTTATATTGAGATTCATTATGGCAAAGAATTACTGTGTTCATCATTCTGGTACAGGCATCCCCCGTTGTAACACAGTTTATTATAGCTATACCATGACTCATGATATATATATATATATATATATAATATACATGCACACATACTTATATGTACTTATATATATTATACAAATCAAAGACTCATTTATCATATTGGTACAGGCATCCTTTAATATAATGCGGTTCGATATATATATATATATATATATATATATATATATATAATTAACGCTCCCTCATTTGAGGTTGAGCACTCTTTAAGTGAGGTAACTTGTTCATTGTAAGCCTATGCAATGCTCTTCCAACTTTGGAATAGAGTACTCTGGTGTATGGGGAATATACATGTGAATAAATATATCGCTAAAATTCAACCTCACTGACCGTCTAGTTCTGCATGGCGCAGAGGTGGGACGCCAGCCTCTGGGTCTGAAGCAAAGGTTTCCATCCTACCTTGTGGTACTGGATGGGATAATGGATAGTCTACAGCCACACTGAAGAGTTGTAATACAAGAAACAGCTGTCTATGGATGACACAATAACATATATATATATATATATATATATATGTATATATATTGTACAATTTAGACACCTCTACTATACAAGATAACTGACTGTCACTGAGTCCCTCACTTCCCCACTTAGATGTTGGTCACCCCATTTTTTTTTCATGCCCCCCCCCCTCCAATTTTTTTCAGGAGCTCCCCCATAAATTCATTTGCACTCCACTCTCATTTTTTTTCTTTTGGTGTGCCCCCTGTACTAAATATTGTTTTCTTTATCAGGTGTTCCCAACCAAACATTATTTTCCTCTTTTGGCCTCCAACTCCCAAATTCTTTCTACTTTCCAGGTGTTCCTACCAATTTTTTTTCTTCCATATGCAATTTTTAATTATGAAATTAATTAATTGATGAATGATACAAATCATTAAAAAGGGAAACTATACCGTAAAATGATTTCCTTTTTTTAGATAAAAAATAATGAATTTGATATGAAGGAAATGACTTGATATTTGAGCTTAATGGCCAGCGAAGACAGTCTTTAAGCGAGAAAATTGTAAATCCATATCAACAGAATTATTGTACATTATTTGATCCTTTGTTTTAATTATTTGAAATCAATTCAATTTTCTAGTGCGTAGAAATCTGTTTTGAGATACATAAAGAATACAAATAAATTTGGCCTTGGAAAGTAAAGAGAGAATGAATTTCAAATTTCAAAATGTTTTAGTTCTATTTTTAAATTAGAACTATAGCAAAAAGATATTAAATGTTTCAATTTCTTTTACTATTATGTTTCCAGCTGTTGATTTTTTTTTTGATTGATTCCCATGAAAGGCTACTTGGAAATCATGCAGAACTGTTTATGGGCAGTGTATGGCTAATATAAATGGAGTATCAAAATTGGCTGTATTAGCATTAGATTGAATCGTCTCTAGAGCAGCAAAATAGAAAAAAATGGTTTCTCAGCTCAATCCTGAAAACAAAAAGTAGAAATTTAATAACAATACTTATATAATGAATTTTTTTAGTAACCTTTATCAGTTTTTGTCTTCCAGTTTTTTTCTTTTCCTCATATTGTTTTTTTTTCTTCAGTCTGCTAAATTTTCTCACACTTTTTCTCTGAATCTTTTTTTAATCCTTAATTCATTGTTTATATTTCCGTCTTACTCTTTTGCCATTCAACTTTTTTGCTCTCCAACGTTTTTCTCTGTCTTCAATTAAGTTTCTGATTTTTCTTTTTTTCACTCCATTCTCTGTCATCTCTACCCTTCTTCTCTCTCTCTCTCTCTCTCTCTCATTACTCTGTTTCTCATCTTTCTCCTTCTTGAGTAACATTGATTTTCTTTTCTCTCTTCATATATCTTTCCATCTGCATCTTCTCTCTCTATTTTCTTCCCCCTCCTTCTTAACTGATTTTCTCCCGCTCTCTCCTTAGCCTCTATGTCCTCTATTTTAGTACTTTCCACCATCTTCTAGATTTCCCTTTCATCGCCATACCCGCCCTCTCTATCATTTTGCCATTCTTTTTCTCCGCTCTCTTTTCTCTTCCCTCTTCTTTTTTTCCTCTTATGAGATTAATCACCAGATGGAATGCTCAACTCTCAAGATAACAATTTGAACTGGTTCCTTATCTTTACAAGCTGCCCAGCAAAACCATCAGGCAAATAGTACAACTCACTTGCAAAGGAACCTTCATCACTTACTGGCATTACAGGTGCCACATCACCTAGTGTGATGATATTCAAGTTTAGACAGCCAAAAATATCAGATTACTTGCACTCAAAACTCACTATCATTACTCCATATGTCAGTAGATTTTGAAAAGAAAATATAAGTTGGAAACATTTTGAAAATTATTTTATGTAAATCTATCTTAGATAGAGATTAGATTGTATTTTGGGGTAGCAACCACTATATTAAAGATAACCACAGAAATATATCAAAACAATTTCATGACAGAAAGACATCTCTCTAATTTTCATTTTACCAAGAAAGTATGGAGTGTACTTTTTTCAAAATGAAATATTGAGCTCTCTTCCTGTTTGGAAAATTACAGACATAAAATGCCACATGTTAGGCTGAATAAATTTTAATTTCTTTTTTCTTTCATTACTTCTTTAAAGTTGGCACGGAGAATTCTGTTTCTCTTTTTTATTATGCAGTTTATTTTTAAGTGTTTTATAATTGTTTTACTATCTCCCACAGCTAAAAGCCTTTATATGTAATTATTTTATACTCATTGAATTTCTTCCTCAACTTGAGATATGGTTTAAAAGCTTCACCGATCAAGTATTTGTGATGGAAATGTAATACAGAATAGAATCAAGTTCAATGTACAGGTTTCGAGTAAAGCACTTCTAACTCGCATTAAATTTGTTGAAAAAATAGTTTTAAAGAAAAAGTTTCAGTTTACTATATAGATGCATTTATAATCCTGGAAAAATTCTAAAGCACAAAAACCCTTCTACAAGTTGAGGGCTTTGCACACAGACAGTAAAACATTAATCATAATAGTGTATGATAATAAAACAAATATATATATGTACATATATATTCATATACACATAGGCACATGGATGATTGCTCACCAAGGGTGAGTCAGTTTGAAAGTTGGAACCTTATAAACACCAAGTATCAAGGGGTCACTAGGCACAAAGACAGCTTAGAACAAGTTACAGTTTAGACACTTTCTCATCCTTTACCTGACAACTAACATTTGGATATATCTTTTTGTCCACCCCTGAATATATCCTTTTGCTCCTCCGTAGAACAGTGGTAGCAGATGTCCATATGTATACATAGATATATATAATCTAGAAAGCTTCACAGCTTTAAACACTAAACATTAAAAAAAATTGTGCCACTTCAGTCACTTATTTTCCAATATCTATAAATGTAATTCATGCAATTTTCTTCAGTGCTTTTTTTTATGTTTTACACATACTTTGATATAATGATACTATGTGTACATCTTTTCTCGTTGGGATCATCAGTTGTTTACCATGTAACCGTTTTGGGGATTTAAAAACAAAGCAGTTATAGTAACATGGCACCCCAGCAGTATTGATCAAACATCACTTCCCTTTCAGCTATAATTTTAATGTGTTGCTTTTTATATATATATATATATATATATATATATATATATATATATATATATATATATATATGAATATAAATATAAATAGGTCAATTTTTGTTTCTGGTATGCATATTCTATAAACCTAAAAACAGGTACTCCTCTCTGATTTTACTAAAAAAAAACAAAACCTGTAGAAAGAAATTTTTGAACTGAACTATCAAGATGAATGAACAAGTATTCTTATTAGAAACTGTCAACAAAACCTTAGGTTTCTTCAGTTTTTAGGTTGGTTTGGTTGGATAGCTGGCTACATACATATCACACAAACATTCAGGCTGAAAATTTAAGCATTTACTCTATCATGTTTGAGAAAAAGTTTTGTTCTTTCTACCCCCACCCACTCCTTGAGAAGCTTTTAGTGCAGGGATTCAATTTGCAATGCAAGTTGATGCTAAATTGATTCCTTAGTTTCTCTCCAGCAGTATTCACACTTGCTTTTTGAAAATTCTAACTTTTTCTTGATCACTAACCAACGAAAGGCAAGAGAAAGTAACTTATTCATTGTTTATCTTTTTTCCAATTTTTTAACTGATCATCCCCAACATAAAATGCTGCCAAAAGATGCAGGGCATGTGAATGATATAGCAGTAGACTCCTTCATAATGATTCAATACAAACTCATGCCTCATACTTGAAAAAAATAAAAATGAAATGAAGGACATATACATCCATACCTTACATAAATGAATCATACTAGCCCACAAGTGTACCAGAACTAGTTATCCAAAAAACTATCCTAAAAAATAAATGTTTCATCTAAAATTATCAAAAAAAAAATAAACAAAACAAAATAACACAAGATTTGGCCAATGTTAATCCAAAATGAATAAAGACCAAAAAAAGCATTTTTTTAAAAAAAATGAACAAAAAAAGTTTATGATGGTGCATAGTAGCACAACCCTGTAAATTTTCAAGGTTGTACCTCAAAAATATGACCAAGAACACCCAGAGACACATACACAGATGAACAATGAGAGAAGAATCTGTAGCTACTTGGCTAATACTAATAAAAATTGAAAATGAATATTTGCTTATGACTACTATTCAATGTTTATGAAACGTAATAAAAGAAAATTCTAACATTTAATTTTCCTCATTTTTGCCATGATTAAAACTAATGAGAAAAACTCTCTCTGAGCAATATTTGGTTTCATATTTAGGAGAGAAATTTACAAGAATTATTCTCTTCTTTTCTTTTCTCATTTTACTCGCAGGAAGATAAATCAAGTTGTATACTGTCCCCTGAAACTAATGATAAAAATGAAACTGGCACAATTAATTTATTATCACTTTCCTGACATTTTTTGAGATATGAAAATTGAATGTTTCATAACCATCCAATGCAAAATTTCAAAAACTGGGAATCTGATATAAGTGGAACTAGAGGGCTGAAAAATTGAACATTTACTCCTTATTATGTCTAGAAAAAACAGATTTTTATGAATTGAAAATTTCCCCCCAGAATAAGTTTTTAGTATGGGTTCAATTTACTATGTAATTATGCTAAATTGTTCCCTTAGTTTGTGCCCGGCAACATCCTTGCTTGTTTTGTTTTTTCAAATACAGACTTACTAGTAATCACTGTCCAACAAAAGGCGAGAGAATTAACTTATTCATTGATTTCCTCTTTTTCCAATTTTTTGATTGATCATCCAACATGGCATGCTGCCAAAAAACATTGGTGACATGACAGTTTCTATTGAGTGCCTAATCAGACCTGTTATAAGATTTTGTTTTTTTTTCTTACTGCTTTTTTTTTTATTGCAAATCTTAGAAAAGCACTCCAATGTTTTTATGGTAGTTTATAAAGATCTAATTAGAATCCCCAACATAAAAATACACCTGTTTCGTTAATTGATTTTTATGTTGCTGTGTAGTGGCTGAAAGCAGTGTTCTACGAGAAATGTTTCATCCTAGAAGCATCCATAAAAAATTCTTGCTGCTGGCTGTTGGTGTGATGCACCTGATTTGAAAATATTGCTAGTATGCATTCAAACATTTGCATTTCTCTCTCTATCTCTCATAGTTTCATCTAAAATATCATGCATTTTCTAACAGTTTGTGAGGGAAATATGCAGAGAAACATTCTTGGAAGATCTACAAATAAAATTGATGGAAAATAAATACAAATTTTGATTTTAAGTATATTCATTGCGTTTTTGTTTTAAAGATTCATGTTGACAGGTTATTTACATTTTCCAGTTGCTTGAAAATTGAGCTAAAAAGACCGATTGTCAAAAAGTAAATCAGATTTTGAATGAATATAATTGGCATTCTTATAATTTCTCATATGGTTGATATAGATTATAACTTTTTAAAAATTTCCTTTTTTTTAATTTCTTTATTTTTCTTTAAAAAAAAAAAAAGAAAGTAAATTTAAAGTGGTTTAAATACTTTTAAATTTAGTGTTATATTTTTTTTAACATATGGGGTATTCATATCTAAATATCATTAAAACATTATTGCAAATTTTATGAATATTGAGTTTTAATTTTTTATGTATAAATCCCTGAAAAAAATGGCCATGGGAAGTATCTAGACCAACTTTTCCTCTAATCTTCTTTAAATGTATTTAATATTTCATCAATCTCATAAAAGTCTTTGTTATTGACATGATTTACTTTTCCCAATTTGTAAGTTGACACGGGGGAACAATGAAATTTCTGTCACTAAATAGTCTTCAGACACAGAAACTGACATTCTCTGAGCCAATCTTAAATGTTTGATCCTATTATTTTTTGAAGAGGGTTTCTACCAACAGCTGTTTCCCTTCTCTTTCAAATTGTTGTTCAACCAAGTAAAGTTATGAGATAAAATTAACTTTCCAATTTGATTTGGCTAATAGTAGATCTTTGTGGACCTGGGGTCTGGCAGATTATGCAAACATTAAACTGCCGATAAGAGATAAAGGCTTGTCTGTTATACCTTGAAATTTGAGTTTTCTGTCATGGAGAATTTTCAAATGGTTCCATTTTGCAATTGATCTGGAAGAATGTTGCTAAATATAGATAATCCAAGAGAACGCACCACTTCAATATACTTGAACTGCTTCTTATTCTAAGGTACAATGCTTGGTTATATTTATGCAAATACTTCTGTGTCTAATAGGCAACTGGAAAAAATGAGGATATTTCGTATCACTGTTCAGTGAATGCATTTATTAGTTAAGTCTTGTTACATATAAAGTCAAGTATTACAGAAATAAGGCTTGAAGATAATGAAAACCCTTTTTCCATGTTAGACTGAACTTTCATCTTTAACCAATGAAATCTTTTTTACGCTTTCACTTTGTCTAGAGTAACATTCATTTTATACATAATTTTCATGTGTATCTCATTTAATGATATTAAATAATCTAGACATTACACACATAATGGTCGGATCCAATTATGTGAAACTATCATGATTGCTTCAGGTCCAACGTAGTCATTAGCAAATAAATCCTTATAACTATCCTTCACATAGCTGTTTGCTATAGTTGATAGTAAAAAATTGTTTTTTTTTATCAGATAGACATATTATATTATCTTTACATTAAGTAGATGGCACATATGATTAATCTGTAGAACTTGAAATATCAAAGATGTAGCTCTTTTGACTAAGTAGTTTCTCATCTGTGCTCTAACAAACAGTGCTTTAAGCCAAACCCCTTAATATGAGCATGCCGTAACTTGAGCTATCAAGGCCCGGGATGCTCTTCTTGATTGGGGTCTCTTACGAATGTGCTTTGTGTAAAAAATATTTTTCTGAATAAAGTAGCACTGAGGAAACTTGAAATAAAATTAAGAGGATAGGAAAATTGTTAAAATCTAAAAAAGAAATTTTTTAAAAATTTTTTATATGAGACCTGGTCTCATGATGAGCAGGATTTTTTTGAATGCGATAGAGAAGAAAAAAATTTTTTGAATCCCCCCCCCCCCAAATTGCCCCACCGGTAGTTATGGCCCAGGATATGTGTCAATATTTTTTAGATGAAGTATCAATAATGTTTCTCAAGTTTTCTCCAACCTTTCCATTCAGTGTATTACACTAATGACTCAATGTTTTGATGGGTAATCTCTAGTCTTCCAGATTTTATTCACACCAGTTGGTACACAAAGTTTCATTCTAATTAATCTATATATTTTAAGAAGACTAGAGAAAGCCAATCAAAATATTGTGTCATACATACAGTAAAATGATTGGAATGATCTGGAGAAAACTTCTTGGGCACCTAATGATGGTTGCAAGATTTATAAATGAGAATTATGAATTCACAAGTACTAGATGAAACAGAGTAAGAACTCTTTAATTTTAAAAACTAATCTTTCTTTCTTTGGATATGATTATGTTAATTAATAAGTTTCTTCACCCAAGAATTTATGGTCAAACCTTGAATATCTCTGTGACATCCGCCATCTGTCTCCCTTTGCTAAAGATTAACAATTATCACCAGAGAAACAATCTACAAATGCACTTCAACTTTTTTTAACATTGATCTTCAACAGATTCTTGAATACAGTCAATTATTAAAAGAAATTACATGTATTAATAGCCTACTTATTTTTGGCAAATTCAGTGGTGAAATTAAGTAATTATGGATTGAATTCAAGTACCTAATTAATGAAAAATTATCTTTAGATTTTTTAAACTATTCATAAAATTCCATTATAAAGACTGAAATTTTGCTATAAATGAGACATTTAAACAATATCAAAAATGTAATTATTTTAGTTGAGTGTTTTTTCAATTTTGCACCGGTGTCATGCTGACCAATGTCCATATGTTGTAGTTGTACATTTGTTGTTATTATTTCTTTTATTATAAACCAAATAATGAAAAATAAAAAAATACCCGTGTCTTTCTGGATAAAAAATTTAGTGAAAATTTCCTCCGGTCAATCCACAAAAATATATTTGAATATTCTCAAATGAGTTGGAAAAAAACCCCCAAAAAAAACAATGAATATTTTCTGAAGAGAAAAAAAAACATAACAGAATTTGCCTAAGAATTTAGAATTTAGAATTTTCAATGTACACCTGACTTTTTCCCTCACACCCAGTGTATTGAGTGCTTCTCCGCCAGGAATTATTTTATACATTGTTTTTCCGTTTTTCTCCACTCTAAGCACAATCCCCTTAGAAATCTATCCACAATAACCTTTTTTCTCACTCTTGGCAATGCCTTGTATTAAAACTAATTAATGAATGAATGACAACATTTTTTATAAATGGTTCAATTGTTTTTAGACCTAACAATGCAATGCAGCAGCTCAAAATGTCTTGAAGCAAATTTAGACACAGTAGAGTTAGCAATTAAATACTAAAGACATTTCAAAATTTATTATTCATTTTCAATCAGTTGATGTTAGCAAGTTTACAAATATGACTATGTTCTATTTTGGCTTTTTTCTGGTCACTGACTAATCTACAGACACTTAGCACTTGCACGTAGGGTTTATAAGTAATAAGAGGACCAAAGAGACCAGCATGAAAAATGTTATCCAAAATAATCAGTTGATGGAATTTATTAATACTTAACCATCAAAATAAAAGAAAGTATCTTCTTGCATAGGAATTAAGGTCTTACTGCTTCAGTGCTTGTATAATTTATGAATTTATATGATGTAAAGAGAGCAAAAGTAATTCTTAGTTGTAAACTTATTAACTACTTTGGACTGGGATATTTTTTTCCTTTTGACCCCAGGCAGAATTTTTTATATAATTCAGTGAAAGTGTCACTTTTTCAATACTATCCATAACAATTTATGATGCCATAAGATATCTTATCAGTTGCTCCAGGTCAAGGGACATTTCTTAAGAGATATCCTATCAGCCAGTTCCAAGTGGTTAATTGTCAATTCTAAAATACTTGACACCATATGCTTTTATTTTTTTGTTTTCAATCCCAAAAAGACTGAATGCTGTCAACATTTTTTAAAGGCATATGAACAATATGACATCAACCAAAGATTGACAACCAGTTTGAACAACAAGCTCAAATACAAAGGATGAGAATGGAGTTTAAATAAACAATGAGGTTTTCCTTAATTAAAGCAACAAAATAATAAGAGAAACAATAAAACAATTCAATCAATTTCTTGTTAATCAGCAACAGTTGAATGCAACTATGTTAATTGAATTAACATTGGGCAGTGACAAGCAAGATAGCATAAATTAGTTTCCCACAATGCCAATAAAGTAGATCTAATCTTGCCTCATTCCGGATTGCTCAATACAAGCATGTTATTCAGTCAAATCCAAACAGTCAGATGTGGCTGTTTGGATTGCTATATTTGATTTGAAATGGTCATATGAGTTTACTCTAAGTCCCCATATGCATAAATATTCATAAAAACAATTCCTACTTAAGATGATTAGAAAAAGAACAACTGTCATAAAATCTATGTATGGCTTCAATGCACAGTGAAGCTTCATTTTAGCTGTAAACTGAGAAATGGGTTAATCTCTCTAAAAGAAATTTCTATAAATTTTTGCCTGAAAATATTCATCAAATTAAAAGATTTTAAAATGCTTTTCTGCAATAGTACAATAGTTGGATATTGACCAAAATATTACCAAGGTCATCTATTTTTTCTGGGTCGGGATGTTATAGTTCAATTTAAAATAGTTATAAACAGTGAGCCAGTGATAGACTAAGTAAAATACAGCAGTTCATCAACATAGATGATACTTGAATTTATAGAATTGATTTGTGAGGGTTTTGATCTCTACTGAATTCAAATGATTCCCATAATGATTTTTCAACAGTATTTACTTTTCATCTTAGGATATTTCTGAACAAGAAATTTCATTTCAACTATCAGTGACTATTTACCTTTGAGATTGACATTTTATGAATTATTCTTGGGAATATTTAAGTAATCCTAACAAGCAAGCCATGGCCCATGAATTGGTAGATATTAGATTTTCCTTATTTTTAAACCAGAAAATTTTTCTTAAGTATTAAAAGAAAAATTAAATGACTGCCTCTGGCTGGGATTAGAAATTAAGCATTGATCTTGTTTCTGCTCCAATAGTTCAGCCACTGAACCATCGACTAGTCTTTGCATGAGAAGCTAGGTAAATTTTACAGCCATACTGGATATAATGAGTTAAATATAGTTACTGCTGCCTCTTCTACACTTGTTTTTTTTGTTTTTTTTTTAAATCGATATTTCTAAAATTGAAATGATTCACTTGTTATTAGATAATTTATTTTCATAATCATTATTGTTTCAACAAAAAGTATCTGATAGTATTATCAAATGTAGGCATCAAAATGTGAAACTTGCCCAAACAAGAGTGAACTTGAATACTGATTGAGTTTCACTAAGATAACAATGAAGAAGTTTTTTTTGTCGAATCACCATAGCCCCACAAATGGCCTGAGCAACCAACCAAGTGGGCTTGAGATTCTTCTCTCTTTGAGTGTCTGTGTTTATCAGGATATCTGTCTCTCTGTCTATATCTATGTCTCTCTGTATGTGTATGTCTCTCTGTCTTTGTTTCTCAGTATGTATATGTCTCTCTGTATGTCTATGTCTATGACTAGGTCTCTCTGTCTCTCTCTCTCTGTCTATGTCTCTCTCCCTTTCTCTCTCTCTGGGTGTTCCTGGTCACATTTTGGAGGCTACACCCATGAAAATTTGCACAAGCTCCCTATTAGGCACCATCTACAAAAAGTTCTTTTGTTTTTTTTCATAAAAGTTCTTTTGGGGATCACTATGGTCAATTTCAGACTAACAATCCCTAAACCTAGTGCAGATATTTTTTAGATAATTTTAGATCTACTTTTTAGATAATTAATTGTGGTGCACAGGAGGGCAATGGCACTTACGCAAGGTACTGAAATTTTTGTTCTTTTTCACTTTGTACCACCTGAGAAAGAGACCGATAGGAAAGACTCTCCTTTCTTACATCAAAGATAGGAATAAAGGATTAGATTGTCTGAACAAAAGTCAGTATATTAAAGACACTTCCCAAAGTTATAGACAATACAAGGAAGAATATTGCTTTTTTTCTATATTTGATTACTTTTTATTGGTGCAAGCTAAATTTATCCCAATTTTATAACTTCCAATCAGATTTTTTATGAAATAATTTACCAACCATTAAATTTATCATATCACAATAACATAAGGTTCATTAACTAAAACTTACTCAGCAGCAAAAATCTCTCTTTGTAGGAAGAGCCAAAGAGAGTATTTATACTAAAAGGCTATTTGCATTCGTAACAGATCAGAACTTTGGTTGTTAGAGAAACATTTTCTCTCCTAAGAAGTGCTGTATACAAGATAAAATCACTTTTTGGATCCATCTGCTTTTGCAAATCTCTTTTTTCGACTATGAATATCACAAAATCAAAATAGAGACCTTGTCATATTGATGTGCATCATGGTGATTGTTTATAAACAGTAATATCATCCTACTCTCTTGACTATGAGGCATTGGCAAATCAATTTCAGTGCCAAAAATCCGATTGACTAAGATTTTCAGGAAGTTTTATTGCATAGGATAATCAATTTTATGTAGAAAATAATGTTCTATCTGTACAGGATGATTATTTTATATAGGAATTAATTTTTTTTGTGTAATGTTCATTATCAAGTCCAACTACGAATATAACTTGAGATTACCAAAGACATCTGCATGAGAATGAAAAAAAAATACATAATTATTTAGACTTGTTTGGCAATAATTTTTATCAGGGCCAATGTAAGCAGGGAGACCCAAAACTCTTTGCCAAAAAATGTATTTTACCATCTCAGAATGTGACAATGCAAGGAATTTCAGTCTTGAAATACTAGGAAATTTGAAATTCTCTAGAGATTTCCCCTTGGACCCTATGGGGAGGGGGGGGGTCACAGCATCCCCAAGCCCACAGCTGCATTTGATTTGGTTAGCTTCCACCACCACCACCCTCATTTTTTCCTTGTTACTGCTGTTTATGGATTACTTCACATGAGGATTTTTCTAAATTTAGTTTTGAATTTATTACTTTTGTTTCCAGTTTATTTGAATTAATTTTGTTTTGTGTATTATGCTCAGGATTTTACATAAGGATTACATTTTATATTGTCCATTAAACTCATCATTCTTTTTTTTTCTTACAACTAAAAAGAAAATCCTATTAGTCCTAAAAAGAAGAGTATACAACCAATGTATGCTCCAGATAGTCACTTATGGAGCTGAAACATAGAACCTAATCAAGAGACAGATCCGCAAACTTAGAAGCATGCCGTGTGCACATGAAAGAATCATACTCAATCTCACATGGAGAGATGTCAAGACAGCCCAATATATCAAGGGAAAAACAGAAGTCCGTGACATCATAGAATCCATTAGAAAACTCAAATGGCAATGGGCTGGTCATGTTGCAAGAATGGTAGACAACCACTGGACATCACAACTTACAACATGTTTCCCCAGAGATCACATGTGTAACCGAAGCTGGCAAAATATAAGATGGAGAGACAAACTAGACAATTTCAGAAAGTATTGGCTGCGTGATGCCCATGATAGATAGGTCTGGCAAATCCTGGGAAGGTTTATGTCCAACGACAGACTATAAAAGGATGATAATGATGATGTTCATTATCAAGTCAAACTATAAAGTTCGGCTTACATGCTGTTTTGCAGTAATTTTTTTTGAGTATTATCTCAAATAGGAATTAATAATAAAAACATACATAATAATATTTAAGTCCAAATACAATTTTGACTTGAAATGTAAATGGTTCCCCGCCCCTCACTATTGGCAGTCAAGAAAGTGTTCTTCGACACGAAAAGGTTGGGGAGCCCTGTTCCAGTAGAAAAACATCTACTACACAAAAAGTACAGAGAAGATGGATAAATAACTGAGTTGTAAATCATCTCTTGAAACACTTCATGTTAAGCAATTTACATTGTAGACAATTAATTAGAGTGGCTTCATTAATCTACAAGGGACATTAAAATAAATCCAATCTTGGTTACCAATGGGTTTGATCAACACTTAGAGAAGACTTTTGCACCTCACAAATCACAAAACCACACCGACTGCAAATAGTTGATAGAGTTGTATGTTATAATGCCTATGGTGTAAAGGCTATTCTTGAAGGATAGATTTCACTGGCTGTGTGTTCAAATCACTTGATCATTATTTGTTTGCAAAGTCTATACGTCTTTCTACATACACTAATGAAACAATCAATCAGTCACCAAATCAATTTCTATCTCCTAACAAACCCATGTCTTTCCAATCCTAACAAGTTTATATCAACGAGACTCAGTCCAAGTTGGTAGGTAAGAATCTTCATCACAAATTAGAAAAAGAATCAAAATAACTCTTTTGTACCATTTCTGAAAAGAATTAGGCAACTGTAGTTATTAAAGATGACAAAGGGTTGTATCCTTTTTTTATATGTGCAAATGTTTGTGTATGTGCTGGTTTATGTGTCTGTATATATGTTTGTTTGTTCCAGCATATACCAGACCGTTTTGTTTACAAACCTGGAAATTGGCCTAAGTGTTTCACTGGACTCTGTTCGGATATTTTTTTTTTTTTTTGAAAAAAGGTTCTGTGACCTTTTGGGGCCTTATTTGAGGAGTTTATCAATAACATCTAGATATTCAAGAATCGAGATGTTTTGTTTGTTTTTTTGGGGTTTTTTTTTTACTCCATTTTAGATGGTTTACAGTGATGACATAAATGAGATTTATTCTGATCATATTTATTCTTTGATGGAATTTTTTTTTACAGGACTTCAAATTTTGAAGTTACAGTTGTTCAATTATTGACTTTGATGGTGAGTGCTAAGTCTCTTCTATAGATTCATTCTATAAAGTGCTTTTGAAATTTCCAATATTTTTCTCCCTGAACAAAACCAAGAATGTTTAGTTATACATACTTGGTTCCTAAGAGAGCAAACAAGATTAAGACAGTAGTTCAACTTTTTATTAGGTAGTAACAATCAAAATTTGATTTGAAGATTTGAAAATACTCTTAAATACTTCCTGGAGAATAATTTATAACTGATGTATAGGGTTCATGAAGAAGATGTTCATAAGCTTAAATTCATCATTAACTACTTCTCATAAATTTTCATGATGTGATCTTGACCTTGAGTTTTGAAAATGGTATCTGTTCGTGTATAAGCCATAAGCCAAGTGTCTCTCCTCAGATAATCTTTATAAGTACAATAAATAATTCAGCTTTGTATGATTTAAACACAATGCTTTGATTTTTCGTGTATTATTAAACAAAAAAATTGATCAGATTAAGTTTGATGTGCTAACCAAAATAACTTATATATATATATATATATATATATATATATATATATATATAAGTATATTTAAGCAGCAGTTCTTTATTTAAACATAACTAACAAGGTTTGATCGACTTACTAGTAAATTTTCTTTTTTCTTTTGAGATTATATTCAGGATTGAGCGCTCTTCAAGTGGGGTTACTCATTCATTATAAGCTTATGCAATGCTCTTCCAACATAGGAATAGAGCACTCTGGTGGATGGGGAATATATGCGTAAATAAATATATCACTTAAAGTCAACCTTACTGACCATCCAGTTCCGTGGAGCAGATGTCGGATTCCAACCTCTGTGTTTGAAGCAAAGGTTTCGATCCTACCTCATGGTACAGGATGGGTTAATGGATAGTCTATAGCCACACCGAAGAGTTGTAATACAACGAAACAGCTGTCTGCGGATGACACAATAATATATATATGTATATGGTAAAATAATGGGTATGCTCTATAAACACGGTTATGTTTCAGCCCTTTTGATTGATTCAATTTATTCAGATCCCCATTTAAGTGGTTAGTTGGGGTGTGCCTATTTTCTGGGTGGAAAAACTTTGTCTTATTCTAAACATTTTTTTTTTTTCTTGTTGATCTCTGTATTTTGCCTTTCTTACGGGAAGTGAATTCCTGGCTAGTTGTTACAAATTACCTGGAATGTTTCAGACATTTTTTTGTCAGTGTCTTGTTAATCTATCAGCCTTAGTGGTGGGTTTGGTTCCAGGAGATACATCTTCGTACTTTTTTATCTGCTCCCCTAGTGTTAGGGTTCACTTTTATATGGCCTTAGTTGTTCATGTTTACTTCTCTTGATATTCTGGGTGGGTTAGCATCTATATATCTTAGATAATTTTGAGAAGGTGATTAGGTTGTGCTTATAGAGGCTAGGGGTATAATAGTACTATTAATAGTAATACTGCTACTACTGCTACTAATGATAATAACAACGAGAAGAATAAGATAGGTATGGTGGTTGATTTTTGTAAACTTGTACGTGGAATGTTGGATTATGTTTTTTAACAGAAATATTGAGCAATGCCAACACTTCATAGCAACTTCATTTTTTCTATTTAGTAAGTCTGTCTTCTTAGTGAAGGTGATAAATTCTTATTTCTCATTTAGGTAGAGGTGGCAAGGGTTTTCAATATTCTGGCATGTGTGTGTTTGTTGCGATATTTTCCATTTCACTCTCAGTGTGAAATTGCTGTCTTTTAGGTCCCAGTTATGTGTGCATAGTGATGTATTGTTTGTGTATTATTCCCGGTGTTGGTTTCTAATTGCAGATTGGATGGGCAGCACACACCAGATGATTTTTCTACCTCTACTTTTTTGGTTTTTGCTATGTTTTATCCAATTGGATTTCAATTTTTCACCATATTTAAAGTTGATTTCAGTAAAACCGCTGTAGAGAATTTTTTTTTTTAACATTGTCGGATATTATTTTGTTTGAGGAATCGTATATTAGCCTAGTTTCTACTGATTTAGGGATATTTTTTATGATTGTATTTGGATGATTAGATTCCATGCTAATACATGTAATTTCAGAATTTTCTTTCCCACGTGGTTTGTGAGTTTTATCATCTAGATTAAAAGTAATATCTAGAAAATTCAAAATTTTTATGTAGGCCTCAATTTCAACTTAAAAGTTCATTTTTTCCTTTCATTAATAATGCACTTTGAAAAATTTTCCACATTTTTGGTGTGCTGCTATTTTCAATTAGAAAATCATCGTCTCAGTAGAGTCCTACATTTTTAGAATTTGATTTCCTAGTAAGGTCATATAAAATGTACAAACAGATCAAATCGGCCATCTTGACTGGATCAAGACTTCCCACTGAAACATTAAAGCCGTAAATGCTGTTTTTTTAAGTCCATTGTTCTTGGTTATTGAACAGTACCATTTGTCTACACTGTTTGATTATTTCTATTTCATTTCTGTTGATGTTGGTATAGGTCTTTGCAAACTCCACAGCTCCTTCAAAGATTCCTTTTGATATTGAAGGGTAGAAGTCCATTATATTGAACTGTACAAATGCACAAGTGTTTTTCTGCATAATGTTACTAAAACAGATAATGGCATCATTTGTCTTCATCCATTGGTTTAACTGTAGTTGTTGTTTGATGCTGTAGTTCATGTTTTTTTAGAACATCTTACTAATTTTTCCAATTGGGATTTGGTGGGTTTAATTAGTTTAGTAGCGGGGTTGTTAAAAAAGTTTGGATTAAATCACTGATTTGTACTTTGGTATATATATTTCATAATTTTCTTTTTTTAAAACACGTGAGATATTTTAAATTGACCAGAAGAGATATTACACTTTGATCCATGTTGAGAAAAGTATTAGCTCTAACACTCAAAGAGAAAGTAATATAAACTAATTTACTACACGACTTATTTTCTCCTCAGGCTTCCGGATATTTCTATCTTTCCTGTCACATTAAACTAAATCAATATATAAAAGTAACATTTCCTATTGTGATTTGAAATCACAACCGAGTGATCAGAAGGCAGCTCTATTACTGATCAAGCTAAATAGACAAGTCTTACTAATTTATGAAAATTAGAGTTAGAAATACACAAAGGCCTATTCATTGTAATAAATAAATACATTTATACTAGAAAAAATTTTAATAATTATCTATTTATCGTACATATAATACAAAAGGTGCAGTAATCAGTAATCGAAATAGAAGTTAAGGTGGAGCTTGACCCAGAAGCTGCCAGACTAGTTTGATTTTAAGTCTTTTGATTAATTATTTAATCCTATCTAACACAGTTTTAATTCAGATTTCAGGCATAGTTAATTAACTGTGCTGATTTCGAATCTACTGACATCATCTATCTACATTAAGTTAAAGTAGAAAAGTTGAATAAATTCAATATTTATGGCAAATAAAACTTAATAGAATGAACTAAAAAATTACGAAAATTTCTGGAAATGTATTTCCTAAAATTTTAACAAGGTATGCAATTAGAGAGCAAATTTCATGCAAGTAGGTATGAATAATTTTCAGAAAAAAATCATCTTTAATGAGCAATCAGGTATGCAAACATTTTCTGTTAATCTCATTAAAGCCACAAGAAGCATTTTCATTAAATTTTACTCACCAAGATATTTTATCATTATTATGTACTTTTTCCAATTCAAGGTTTTGAAATTTGGATTAAAAGTTATCTCATATTAAAATCCAGTTATTCATATTCTCTCTCTCACTCTGATCAATATATATTTTATGCATTGATTACTGAAAATATATTAAAATAAAAAGAGTTTTTTGCACTATATATATTAAAAACAATAGATTTGGCCTCAGTATTAACAATTTTTATGTAAGGTAACCACAGACAGCTTTCCTTGCATGCTTTTTTCTCCCTCTTCATACATGCATACACACATGCACATTATATATATATATATATATATATATATATGAATTATAAATTGCGTTATATTATATAGAAACTTATTTGAAATGATCTCTGTCATCACATGGTCACTATATCGCTCAATTCAAAAAATAGACGACGTAAAAGAAATAACCAATTAAAGAAAATGGGGCTGCTGCAGGGATTGAACCTGCCACCAATATGTCCATTCCTTAATACATAACTGTCGCATTGAAAGAAACAAATAAATCGAGGATAAATGAGATGAGATTCCGGATTGGAAGCAGTTATTTGGACTTTTGCATTACCAGGGCCTGTTTAGCTCAATGATAAAAGCATTGCTACGTTGAAGCATCCCCCCCTATTAGTAAAGAGAAAGTGGCTAAATACAGTTGTCAGACATTCAAAACAAGGAGTACAGACCAAGTGAGAAAATATCAGAGGAACATCAAGCACATGAACTCAAAAAGAACAGGTCTGGTTAGTCACTTGAAAGAACAATGTCTTTTGGCAGCATGTTGTATTGAAGTGATCAATTAAAAAAAATAGGGAAAAAAGTGGGATCCATGAATAAGTTACTTTTCTTGCCTTTTGTTGGGCAGTGATCATTGAATTTTTGGAAAACCAGGGTAAATGCTGCTGGGTACAAACTAAGGAGCCAATTTAGCATAAACTTTCATTCAAAATTCAACCCACTACTAAAATCCTATGGGGGAGAGTTTTAAAAAAAAAAAAAAAAAAAAAGACAAACAAACTATTCTTTATAGACATAATGAGAAGTAAATGTTTAAATTTTCAGCCCTTCAGCTCCGTTGATATAACCTGTACATGTGATAGATTGATAGGTAGGTAGCCAGCCAGCCAGCCAGCCAGCCAGCTAGACCAGCTTAAAAACTGAAAAAGCTTCTGTTGACAGTTTTGGTTAATGGTTCTTAATGGGTTTCCAGATTAAGGCAGTATACATCCTACTCATGATAGTCAGCCTTGAATTGTGGAAGTCTATAACAACTGACTAATGCGTATGGGGAAAACTGCTAGCTTCAAACACATCCTCACTGTTAGCAAGACATTTTCTAAAAAGCTCCACATGATGTTAAGATCCTCACTGAGGCTTCAAAAAGATATAAAAATACACCCCCCCCCCAAAAAAAGAGGGAAACATTTCAGAAAAAAAGTACAAATCCTTGTTATTTAATGTTTATACAGATTGGATAGTCAAATGAGATTCAGAACATTGTCTCTCCTTTCCAGCTGATATCACTCAGAATCCAGACATTGTCATCTGGTCAGTTGATTAAAAAAAGATGATTCATATAGTTGAGTTGAATGTTTCTTCTGAGGAAAATATCAATTGGGCTCATGAAGATAAGGTGGAAAAATATGAAGATCTGTGAGAAAAATGCAGGTGACATTGTTGAATAATATATTTCCTATCAAAGTGGGGTGTCAAGGTTTTATCACCAACTCAACTTCCCAATATCTGTCTGAAGTTGAGATGTTTGTATCAAAAAGGTGGAAATTTTTTAAGAGGTTCCAAGAGGATGCATCTGGTATTCTCATACAGTGACTAAGAATCAACAAAATCTAGTGGTAATCTGAAGTATTACTGGGATGCCCAAGGATAGTGATATTGATGTTTGGTCTAAACAAACCATATTTTACTATTGTGTTTGAAGTTAATTTTTACCCTTTGCCATAAGTTCTTTCCCGATATTTATTCAATATTTCTAAAGTCTTGCTATCTATAATTCCCTTAATTTTAGACAATAGACATACATCATCTGATATAAAGCCAACGCCATGACATCCCCTGCACCATATTTACCATTGCTCTAATGCAGTCTTCTCCGATGCTTCTTCTAATGTACTTCTGACCATCAGACCCAAAAGTGGTAAATTTTGATTTGTCACTCCATATTACTTCAGACCACTGTTCCAAGTTCCAATCCTCATGCTTGTATAATCATCTATTCTTTATATAAATATGTGTATTTTGTCAGCCACATGACACATGAGCCTAAATTGCTTGAGGTGATTTTTCATGGTGGTCACACTAATTTTTAAAATATATTTTTGTCTCACATCATTTCTAATATAGATGGCAGTCGCTGCCCTGTTATTCACTGAAAGTTGCTGAATGTACCTATCCATTTGTTTGGTGGTTTTTCTTGGTTATTTATGTCTAGGCCTATCCATCACCAGTCATGTTTTAGATTTTTATAGCATTGCAAGTAGTGCTTTTCTAACATTCAATTTTAGAAGTAATTTCTCTGTAATTTAAGCTTATGAAGATGCATGATCATTGATACAATTAAAATTCTATACCTCACTATTTCTATGTGTGATATCTTCATCATTCAATATCATTAAATGAGACACATATATGTTGAATATAAAATAAGTATGACTTTATGTAAAGAGAAAGTGTAAAGAACTTACCAGTTATAGATAAAAGTTCATAGAAAAGGTGTTCTTGTTATCTTCAAGTGTAGTTTCCGCAATGCTTGACTTCATAGATAGCAAGTAGTTAATAATATATCAACAGGCAGCGATATAAAATATCAACAGGTTTATTCCAGTTGTATGTTAGACATAGAAATATTAATATGCATGAAAGAAATTTTAATCAAGCTTCAGTAGTGATATCAAAAGAATAGATAAGATTGGAGACAGTCCATCGCATAGAAATACAAGTTGATAGGTAGACATTATTGGGAGAATATGTATCAATCTCAAGACATGTTGAGGAGCAACTAATTTGTTGAATATTAGCAGGAAAGATCCCTGTTTTTGACAGTTTTTGAAATTAGCCAATCAGAGAACATGTTGCAAAATAGATTTACAAAGTAAGAAAATGAACCATGACACTATGAATGCTACATGCCTTTGCCCATTTGAAATATTGATTTAAAATGTAAGTCACAGTATGCTTACCTTATTGAATAGGTGTTTATGCAATCTACAGCTCAAACTCTGGTCTTCAAGTATGAAGCTTCTTCACCATAAACAATCTTTGTAAATGAGATCTGCAAATTAAATATTACAGTATTTGGAACATTTCAGCTAAGAATTATATTCCTCAACAATGTTAATAGAGTTCTCTATTTAAAGCAAGCACTCATATGAAATGCTAAAAAAGGGGAACAATTTTCAATTCTCAAAATGCTACAGAAAAATAGTCATGATTATCAAATACTGTCACCAGGCCATTGAAAGTGCCTCAATAATAAACTATTGATTGATTTGATTTCCGACAAGGATTATAAATTGATTTAAGTTTCTATGTTTGCTTTTTAAATAAATTGTATTTATAGCTTAATGATCGTACATGGGACTACAAGTAGCTATGTATTGGTTAGTGAGTTCACTTGAAAGAAAAAAAAAATCAAAAACAGGGTAAAATGAAGTCAGTTTAAGTTTAATTCTAACCTTCAAACGATTTTATTGGACCAGTTTTGGTTTATATCTTAACTGAAAATTATTCATACTCATTTCCAATGATTTTTTTTATTGAAAATAAGTATGGGCTCCCAAAATTTAATGACAGTGCTGGAGCCAAACCATAACAACCCTGCTGCTCCTTTAGATGTATCAGTGACATGAAAGGGGGGGGTGCTCTAGGGCAATAGTCTGTCCTCCATAGCATCTTGCTCTGGTTCACATCCAACTACCACATTCCAGCTTTACCTGTGGCAGAACTTGGCAGCAATGGCTCATAGCGCCTCCTTACTCTCCGCCTAAACACGATTGGAGGTCCTGTCACCCTTGTCAGCGTTTAAGCCCCAACATGGTTGGCAAAGCTAGATGCAACGAACCAATTCTCACCCACACCATAAGCAGTATCCTCAACTGGGAAACTCTTGTTCTCCTGTGGTATTTCCATGTCAGAGTGGGTACAAATCATGAATTGGGGCCCTCCTGCCCTGGGCAGTTTGGTGTGGGCAAAATGAAAGAAAATGGGCAGCATCTACTTGAAACTATCTTCATAACCAAACCCGAACCAAAGGTCTTCTGGTGACACCTGTGCTTGAAACATTGGCACCAATTGGACCTCATTCTAATCAGGAATGTCCTCCACGTGCATTTCTGTCAAAGTGTAGATTGCAACATAGACCACTCTTTGGTGTGCAATGAGATTAGGCTGCTAAGATCAATACCCTCTCCAAGAACAAGGGTGGGAGAAGTGACTTCAACAAGTACAGAGGCATCTCCTTTACAGCATCAATGTCCTTTTGCCATACCTGCAGGAGTTGGCAGAATGTGTCTACTCTGTGTCACAGAGTAGTTTCCAAGCTGAAAGATCTTCAATAGACATGGCCTTTTCCCTTCATCAACTCCAAGAGAAATGTAGAGAACAGTAGATGCCCCAGTATATCACCTTCAGTGACCTCTCCAAAGCATTCGACTTAGTCAGCACAGACAGCCTTTTCAAGATTTTCGAAAAGATTGACCCCAAAAACTGCAGAGCCTAATTAAGTTATTCCATATTGACATGATGGGGACAATGCAGTTCACCAGCAGCTCATCGGAGCCTTTAAACATCTGCAGCATGTCAAATAAGACTGCATTCTTGCTCCAACAATTCTTTGGGATCTACGTGCATATCAGGTCACATTTAACATTGCATACCTCAGAACCAAGAAAAAGTTTTGGAGACGGGTGTGTTGATGATGGAGCAGTTGTAATGCAATAAGAGGGCAGGGAGAGAGAGAGAAAGAAATGAAGGAAAAAAATGGAGGAAGTAAAGAAAGAAAGAGAATAGCCACAGGGGAAAAAAAAAGGAAGAATCCTTTCCTCTCTGCTACTCTATCTTCTTTTTCTCCATCCAAACCACATTAATACTACAAATATTAAAATCAACATGAGATTCAGTTTATTTTTCTATTCATTTTTTTTTTGCAGTATGAAATATGAATATTTTAAGACAATAGATATATATGCAGTATTTTGCTTTCATGTTATTTTCATTTCTATTTTCATTCAGATTCTAAATTAAACTCTACTTGCACGTGTTTAATCTTTTATACAAACGGTGGAATTTTAGATTTTGGCGTAAGAATATTCTTGTTCTCCCTTGATCTTTCTTTCTTTCTACCTTCCATTTCATAGAAGCAGATAATGGTATTTTATGACATAGCATTATCATTTCTCCTCTCTTACCTTTCTTTCTTAATATATTTACTTTCTTTCTCTCTTTTCCTACTCTCTTATTAAACTATCAGAAGTGTGATACACAAACAATAGAGTAATAAAATATAGGTAGGAGCGGTTAGCAGTATTAATATTTAGGTACGACCTTGTCTAAAAAATCCAGACACTAATTGATCAAATATATTGAATATCAACTTTTATAAAGAAAATACAAATGTTATTGTTTCATTCAAGATGGTATTCTTCACATTTAGCAGGGAAATTTTTACTCACTATAGGTATATTGAATATAGTAAGTCAATTATTCAATAAGAAATCAGAAATAGAATATTCATTTTCAAGTTATCTCTTCATAGAAGATTTAATGAAAATTTAAACAAAATGCTGTTCTATAGAGTTAGATCAGCAACAAAATATTTGAAGAAGAGACAAATCAAAAATGAAGAGATAAATTAAAAGTTTAAATATTTTCAATTTATTTAATTTTAGATGTAGCAGATATCAATGCTTTATGAAAATTTGGCATGTTCAAGTATCTACTTTTTCATAAACCATAGAATCTTGCATTAAAAACTAGTAAAAATGATTACCTGATATGAAAAGATAGCAGTAGTAAGTTTGCCAATTTTTTTTACATCAAAATTACAGCATTCACAGCCAATTTTTCTATTCCAAGATACTTTGCTCCAAATTCTGGAATAACTCCCATTTCAAATCATGTTTTTCCTGCCTACATCTTTGATTTTTTTCCCCTAAAGTATTTTCCATTGAGCATTGACAGATTTATTGAATATGATAAACCTCCTTCCTCTTCACACAGTAACATCCCTAAGGGAACTGAAAAACAAGAAAGGGAAAATTGTAGCTGTGTATCTACGCGGGCGCTTTTGTAACAGATTTGTAGCAGACAAGATGAATAAAAGCAACAAGAGGAAGAAGAATAGAAAATGAAAAGTTTGGTTATTATTTGTTTTGTTTTTTTTCAGCAAAAGAATAAGCTTTTGTCACACATAAAAAGTTGGCCTTTGGATGCCCCTTTTTCTGCTATAAAGAATAACTGAAAAGCATCAAAGGCTCAACAAATAAAAATTGATTTCCTTTACTTTAGATTAGGAATAAATAAATAAAAATAAGACAAAAAAAATTCTATGATTCAGCAGTGGTTGAAAATGCACAATTAAGTTTGATACCATTGGACCAGTTTTTAAACGCCCTAAAATATTTCAAAGTTCAGAAATGTAAATGACTTGAGGAATAAATGAAAAAAAAAAAAATGAAGAGATTTTTTCCAAATTCAATTAAATCTAGGTTATGGTATCTAAAGGATTTTAAAATTTCTAGAAATCTTTTTTTAAAAATCTGGACGAAGTTCCATTACACAATGTAATTGCTCATCATAAAGTATTCATGTTGCAATACATTCTTCAAAAAACATTTTTTTTAAAGAATTGGCTTTTTAGAATATCTTAAAATATGACAGCATTCATCATTTCACCTGACATGTTACCATCGGATATATTGCACAGGTGTACCATTGTTAACTGCTTGATAACATAATAAAAGAGCTTTACATCACTGACTTTGAAGTTAAACACTTCCCTTCTTCAAGGTAATTTGTCAGTAACCTTTCTATCAAGTGTTGATATTTGAAACATTGATTTTGTGAATCAGGTAAGGACAGGAAATTTGGAATAGCCATCACCAATGTCTTCTACTCATTTACTGGATTCATGGTTTGCATTATCCACTTATGAAATATAAAAACAAACTTGAATTCAGAATTGCAGAAATTAACAACATATCCATTCAAAAGCTAATTATAACTTTTAGCTCAAGTAATTTAATTCATATACTTCAATGCAAAAACTGACTCATTAATCATGATTCTTTTAATTATTACTTCACGGTAAACATACACTGTAATGCACGGTTTTGGCAAAGTGATATCAATTTCCTAATATCTACACTCAAGTCGCTAAGTTTTAAATTACCACTAGTTCAATTCTTTGTTTAGAGATAATTTGAAACTCTGTTCTAATAAATACAGATGTTGAAAATTCATTTTTGGGTTTGTTTGTTTTGTTTTTTGGGGTTTTTTTTTCCAATATTAAGATATAGGCACATTTAATCATCAAGTTAAGGTTGATAATCTTTTCCCAATGGATGAATACATTCTCCACCAAATGCTTTCGCTCCCAAACATTTTTTTACTTTCAGAATTTTGTTCGGACAATGGAATGTTCTCAACACAATTATTTTTACTTCATTGTCATCTGCTTAGATATTTCATAATCTCTGAGTCAAGTAGGAACTTTATTTATTGATTAATTTATAAATACATATACATACACATATATATATATCAATTATATTGCACCCTGGGTAAAGAGCAATGTTCTCTCTAATTTTCAGTAGTCAGTACGCGCAAAAGTTTCATGATGTGCAATTTTTTTCCTGTCACAAAAGTGTGTGCGCAGTTTTGAATTTAACATAAAGAATCAATATTTTTTCAATAAAAACTCTGTAAGCTATCTACAGAATTTGAAAACTTTTGTGCACACATCAATGTCCTTTGTGTGCTGGTTGCAAAACGTACGAGTGCACACACACGTACACAGCTAAGAGGGAACTAAGGTAATGAGTACGTAATCTGACCGTACATTCGCACACACCCTTCCCCCACTAGTCAAGCAAGCACACCCCCCCAAGCAGGCCAGCATAACACCAAGAACCTTAAAAATTTATTTTTTTCTAAAACTGAGAATTCACGTGCTTACTTTTGATGTTAGTAATTTAAACGTTGAAGCCAACAATTGGATTTAAATTGTGTTCATTTTTCATCTTGTATTTGGGTTAAGTTTGGAAATTGGGATAAGGTTTTTAAAAGCAGACCCAATAGAAATTGACAATTTTTTTTGTTAAAAAATTCAACCTGAAAATGTATACTGAAGGTATACTTAGAACTGCTGATTTCAAATATGCCTTTGTTTTTCCTCTGTGATACATAGTTCTTGACTTATAAGAGTACACACATATACTTTGGTACTTTATAAAATAGACTAGCTGGAGTAGTGAAATGCATGGACCCTTCCCCCCATCATCGGTTAGGCAAGCATATACTCCCAGGCAGACCCACAGGCAAGCATACAATCCCAGACTGGCCTATGTACCCCTTCCTAAAACCTTAAAAATTAATTTTTTTCAAAATTGAAAAATCATTTGGCATTAGTAGGTTGTACATCAAAGCCATCTGTCAGAGTTAAATTGTGTCCATGTTATAGAGTTGCATTTGATTTTGGAATTGGGTTAGAGGTAGGGTTAGGATTTTTGCTGTAAGAAAAACATGTTTTATTGTCAGGCTTGACTTCGATTCCTAAAAAATACTGACACACTGGCATGAATACCAACAAAAAAAGAAATTCACATCTATGGTCACCGATGTTCTTGTAATTGACAAATATCCTGAAATTCTGAAGGTCTACTTGATCAAAACCACATTAAATTCTTTTTTTTTTTTAAAAGAAAAATTTTCACCATTAGATTTTTAACTTGATTCACCAATTGTATTTACCTCGTCTCTAAACACCAATGTATTGTTGCTCTCAGTGATTTCTTCTGCAAAAAATTTTTTTTCATGTGAATACGAATGCAGAACCCGTAGAAATTGTCAATTTCTTTGTAAAATTCAACCTTGAAATGTGTGCTTTAGTTGAATTGTAACCAGTCAATTTCTGATTATTCCTTTGTGATGTGTAGCTCTCAAATTTTTTGAGCACAAACACATACTTCAGTACTTTATATAATACTAACCAAGGTGCCGAGTATTGCACAGGGAAAAATAACTCTGAATCCGATAACACTGGGAAACAAATGATATTTTATAGAGATTTCAACTCTGGGCTGGCATGTATATACCTTCATAAAACCTAAAAGAATAATTTTTCTGAATACTGAGAATCCATTTGATCACTTTTGGCGTTATTCTGCTTTGACAGATCTACCATGAGATTTGAATTGTGCCGAGGTTTTATAGCTGCATTAGGGTTTGGATTAGGATCAGAGGCAGGTTTAGTGCTTTTGCTCTGAGGAAAACATGTTTTATTATCAGGTTAGGGTTAGATTCCTGAAAAAAAAAAAAAAAAAAAAAAAAAAAAAAAAAAAAAAAGTCTGCCAAACAGGCATAAGCTCTGAGAGAAAGAGAAATTCACATCCGCAGTTACCTATGATGAATGGAGAGTAAGGGTGCAGTTTAGCATTACAGCTACACTGTAAATAGAATCCTCTCTTATGAAACCTTTAAATATTTCCTCCATTGGGTATTAGACTCAATCCACCAATTGTATTTATCTCATTTCTAAACCCTTCTGTATTGTTGCTCTTATTGATTTCTTTAGCAATAAAATCTGTTGTTTTTTTTTCTTCATGTGAGCGCAAATGCAGACTTAATTTCTTTTGCAAAATTTGATCTGAAAATATGAGCTGCCAGTAATTTGAGACCTGTTAATTTCAAACATGCCTTTATTTTATCTCTATGGTGCATAGTTCTTGACTCAAGAGTACAAACACACTACTTTATTATACATAATGCCAAAATTATATAAGTTCTGAAAGAAAGAAAAAAGGAACGAAATCAACAATTTCTTTTTTTTTTGCAAAATTTGACTTGAAGATGTAGGTAATTTGAGACCTACTGATTTCAGGCATGCCTTTGTCTTTGTTCTGTGATACATAGTTTTCAACGTCTCAGAGTACAAACACACTGGTACTTCATGATATAGATAAATGAAAAAAAAAAGTACATTTTCAAGTATTGATAAATTCATTTATCAATATGAATAAGCTCTTGCATAAATCTAGCATAATGATTCATGGATATGTAAGGTTTGTTAGTTTGACTCAGTCGGTAAGTAAGCCACTTACCAATCACTTGGTCATGATTTCAAATCACGATAGAGGAATGATAATTTTATAAATACGTTAGGTTTAACTGAGTTCACTACCCTAAATTAGGTGTGGATCATTATTGTTACAGTAGAAAAACAAATTCAACTCTAGCCTTCCATTTAGGTTGGAGTTAGACAATTTCATATGTTGTTTTTCTGCAAGTTTTTTTGATGAGGAATTCTCATGGTTATACATTAATCCATTTAAACTAGTGTTCTTATCTTGCTTGTCATAGTCACAATATTTCAGCCGTTGTACTCTTTAGATTTCTTCTATCATGTTAGGCAACTTTTGTTCATGAAAGGTTTAAAGCTATAAAATTCCACTAATTGACTATACAACGGGACAATAGCCAGGTAGATAAAAGCATTGGTTACTTATGTGTTGTGAGTTCAATCTCTAGGTCATATAGCTAAAGTCAAACTAGTTTAGTGGAAAATGTATCGCTAGTACAAATTAACTGATATGAGATACCTCCTAGCATAAAGAGTGGAATGAGAACAATTTAATCTAAAGAGCATAAGCAGTAGAATGAAAACAATTTTAATCTAAAAAAAGGGGGGGGGCTTAGCTTGAAATTTCACAAAGGTTACTGAATATGACAGACAACTAAGGAAGGTTGATTGGTATAATGACTGATATGTGACTATAACAACCGAGATGAGGACACTAATCAGAATAGATTAATGCATGATGAATCATTTATCCACTGGAAAACTTGGAATCTTACGTATGATACAAAAGTAGATATTCACTATAAGCTTACTTTGGCACAGGGCCATGATATAAGAGTTTGATCTTGATAAAAATGTAACCAGTGATATCAGAAAATTGTGGTCCCAATGTGCTGTGATTTTAGCATTCAACGGAAATGCGCGTGCAGCTGACACTTAATGTTACCCAGTCAATGGAGTCAGTATGTCAATATGTTTCCTGCTAGCTACTCAGGTTCTCATATTACATGAGGTTTTATGATGTTGTGGGAGAATATCTCTTCAATCTGCAGCAAATTTTGCGTGAAGTTGGCAAATATGCTACCAAGACTCTCAAAATGCTCTGTCAGACTTTTGATGAACATTCTTTAGGTCGAACACAAGTTTTTGAGTGGCAAATGTTTTTAAAGGCCGGTTGAGTTTTAGTTCAAGATTACTCCAATTCACCAAATGTCTTTTTTGTCTATCTGTATCACATCACATCAAGGATGGTGAGAGCTATGGCCACAAAAGTTTGGGTGGTTACTGATTGGACTGTGGAGCATGTTCCAAGACATCAATGTTTGGAAAGTTCCAAATCTTTTTAGGCTGAGTCAAGTAACTAGCCCCTCGCATTCTCTCCTATGAATAAAGAGAAACCATGGTAACATGTTTTAATATGCTCATGAGAATATAAAGCAAATTTTTTATTTTGTTGAATAATTCCTCTGAGCAGAATCAACTTTATTCAAAATTATTGTCTCTGCTGTAATTACTACTACATAAAACAGGGTATGATAGTGAAACCATTTTCAGTTTATTATAATGATTACAACATTGGGAAAGCACATCTACTCTAATTAATCTAGATGTGGAATATCCTCTGAAAGGTCATTTGAGAATATTTGTGTGGTCAAGAGGGTACACAAAGAGAAGTAATCAGTTGTGGGAAGAATCAATAAAGTAACAGGTGTTTTTTGGGGTTTTTTTTATCCTAAAAGTATGGTCTTTTCCATAAAAATCAATAATGGTTTTGCTGTGTCACTGAAATAGCCAGTTAATGACATCATTTTGCTTGCTCATTAGTAAAAGATATTAATAAACTTTTAACTCAATATGTTGATGTAAATGTGGTTGGTCATCCAGACCTTTGGTGAGCTGCACATATCACATATTTATAACACATTTTATTTGTAATAAAGAGAATAGATATCTATATCAGTCTATGTTTGAGTACTGATTGCATACTTGAGCATCAGGGGTGGAGCAATGGTTCTCAGTGCCCAGTAGCGAAAATTGCACTATACCTGAGTGGTGGTGGGAGGCATAATTACTGGTAAAAAGCAGATTTTTATGCAGTTTAGATATTGTAGATTTTGTAAGTAAACAAAGCACCTCAATAGTAATGGTGATGAGCTGTTAGATACTTGCCTTCTCCAAAGCTCAAACCTGAATTCAACTGGTAATGAAAATGTTTTCACAAGAAAATTCACAATATATATATATATATATATATATATATATATATATATATATATATATATAATGACTGTAACACAAGTAGTGATACAACAAATTTTCCTGGGCTAAACACAATCTAAAGAGTAGTATTTCAGAGTAACCAAGTATGATTGATTTTTATATGAACACTAAGAATGGAAAGTCAGTTATAGAACATTAATTACATTGAATTTTAGTTGCTTACTAAAGTTAGGCAATAGTTTACCAAGTCAGTTTTGATTATGTAACCATTTTATAATGGTGTGCTTTACCTGAACAGTTTTGTCCATGAGTCTTTCATTCAGAGTTATCTACATGCAGATTAAAGAAAAACAGTCTATTTTCATTAGAAAAACATATGGATCTAAATTAACTTGTTCGTATACAAATCTTAACAAAAGTGAACAGAAAAGATTTAGAGCAGTTTTTCGAGATTTGCGATTGTACTATTCCATGAACCAAACCCCGAAATATAATTTTCCATCATGTTCTCATTATATGTTCCTCAGAAGCAATATTCAAAGTCCAGTATATTCTGGTGGAAGCACTCGCTTTGCCTCTCCAAATACTCTTTAATATAATCCTTGAATTTATCAAAATGAATATCAAAAGATATAGACCTTGAGGGAAAGCCTGCAGCTTATTGTACTATAGTTCTTAACCATAATCTTAACCAGTATTACATAGTTTTTGGCCTTGTGATTGTGTTCATACAAGTTTTTTTCATATTTCTTTTATATACCAAGGATGGAAAAAGATTACTCATTCAGTATATTTGCACACACATAAGGAAATATCACACATATACCACTGTCCAAGTTCTTCACTAGCTTGACTTTCTGTGTTTTAGATAAACAAACACTTTCTCTTATTACTGTTACTCATATGGGTATCTGCAGTCCTTTTAGAAATTTTCAACTTCGTACATGTGAGAGATTAAGCCAATAAAAAAAAAATCTGTGATTAATGTATGTCTGGTGGTGACAATAATTTGTTTTGATTTGAACAGGTATAAGCTTTCAGTTTTTTTATGTAAATATAATTTTAGGTTTCTAAAGAGTTGAACAAAGATATTCAAGCATTTACAGTAGTCAGAATGAGTTGAATGCCCTGGAAATTGGCCACATCTCTTGTCTTTGAATCATAATACCAGAGTGACATGATATTGGCTTTCAAAAAGTTCCAGGTTTGGAACATTTGAGTTTGAGGAGTTTCAGGTAAGAAGTACTCAACATGTAATTTGTTTTCAAAGTTATACCAATTCTTTCAACTGATTTTGTATTTAAGGGGTTCTTTTACTCAAGATATTATTTTTAACATAATTTTTTTTTTTTACAGCTACCAACTCACACACAAGCCATGCAATCATGTCACAGCTGTGCACTCTTCCAAATGATTATTACTTGTCTGACTTCAAATTGATTTCTGTTTGTTATAAAAATACAAAAACTGAGCTGTTTTTTGCAAGTCAGTTGAATGATGAAGATTTTGTTTCAAAAGTTTAGTATGCAAATCCTTATTCCTGTGTGCACATTGAGTTTTTCTCTGGCTGCACATGTCCAAGCAAAGAATAAATGAATCCAGTGCTTAATAATTTACTGAACAAATAATATTCCTAGCATTTTTTTCCATACTACATTTGTAAATATGTGCTCAGATCCATCTATAGCCAAGGATATTTAACTGATTTAATACTGTTTTGCAATAAGTACATATAAATGAAAATTTCTTGAGTGCAAAATAATGATGGTAATCATTCTGATGGTAAACAGAATTCAGTCTGATTTTATTCTCCAATTCAATTGGGTTTCCCCTACTGGGCCACCAATCATAGACACTGAAGTCAGTACAAAGCTTACTCGCTGCAGATATTAGTTCTTCAAATATAGTCTTTATATCTAAATCCACGACTTAGCATTTAGATTATGGATCATTCTTTTATACAATAGGTGAATAAGATTTTAAATGCTTCATGTAAAAATATACAATTACCAAGTAATGTAATCTTATTGAATATTGAAATGTGAGAAAAAAATCAGTTTCAAATGGGAATAGAACTCATTTCTCTTACCTTGAAATCAATGCATTACATCTGCTGCTGGAGTAACCGAATCGGTTTAGTTGGTGATTTATGTAGAGGTTTTCACACGACATTCTTTGAAAATCTAATTAATTCAAACTTCTATTTTAAATACTTACTGCTGGCCATGAATCTTTGTGGGGGGGGGGGGTGATCCCTATCATGTTCTACACACAGTGAGAAGGATGATAGATTTCAAGATATTCTAGAAATTTCTAAGAATCCAAACTCAGTAACAAGATCAAAATAAACACAAAAGCACCAAGTTGTGCGAGTTTTTAGGGAAGAATTATCTTTGGATGAGTAATCGAACTCACCTCTTTTCCTGTATACATGATGTCAAATGTGCTGACACCATTACAAAATCAAATATGGGAGTAAGAGTTTTTTTGTTTTTTTTCAGTTCTTAAACTTGTAAATGAATTTCTGGAAATCATTTATTTTTGAATCATTATAATTTAGAATATTTCTCATCTATATTGATCTCTCTGCAGGCCACACATGTTTAGCTGAAATGAAATTTTCTAGGTTATAAAAAGGCTTTTATCAAGTTTTTTTTTATCACATTAGTAAGAATCCTAATTAGATAATGATTTTTTTCAAATCACTATCAAATATATTTGCATAAGAGATAAAAACTAATCTATTATTATCACTATAGAGTAGCCATTTCTAAAATTCACTGCCAATTATTCAAAGCTTTCACTGACTTTGGAGTTCTTTTAATAACTTCTTATCTTTCTTTGTTTTTAATTGTATCATCCCCATTCCTGTTACATTCCTTACTCTCTCAATCCATCATATTTTATCTTCTCCATCTACTTTTCCTCTAGCATCTCTTAAAATCGTTTATCTTATTTCTTCATGATCCATCTTTTACTTGAGGAAAGACTCATGATTATCATGACCACTGTATTTTCTGATATCCCTCAATTCCCTGCTATTATTTTATGATTATTTTGTGGAAGCTTGCTATTGTCATACAGCTGGCTGACCCTAGTTATACCAAGGCTTAACTGAGGTGCTGGGAACTGAATATGGGACCATAATTCAGAGATGTTTCATGAACTATGTAAAAGAATTATCTCATAAAATACGGGGTTTTTGGATGTGCAGGGATCATTTGATTGGTTGGCGATGTTACATATGACCAATGGTAATGCCCCTCTAGCAGAGAGAGATCTTTGATTCTAGAGGTTCCCAAAACCCCTTCCCCTGCCTAGAGGGAGGTATATATGTATATTAATTTGTTGAGCGGTCAGTATTGGCTGTGAGTTTCCAGAGTTAGACAGGCAGGCAGTCAGTCAGCCAGTGGTCACAGTAGGGCTTGGTGGTCAAGATGACACTGGAAACATTTTCTTCCATGCCTGTGACCTACCCGAAGAGATATCTTGATAGTCCATCTGCACTTAAATCTCTGACAAAGTGTAATACTAATTTTGATCTAATAGACCAAGAGATTTTCTGATCAACTCCAATTATTAAGTCATTTGTTATCAAGAATTTTACCACGGCCGTTTGATTTCTTTGTTCCACATTATCTCCACACGTAGCCTGTGTTTCATTGCCAGAACGCTTCAACACTAGCACCAGAGACTTCATCAGAGATAACAATTCACAGTGTGGGGCCTGAGGAAACATCCGGTGGATTGTTGGCAATTGGGCACAGTGCCAAACACAAGCAATAAATTACTTTTTGAGTAGTAACTTAAAATATATATTGTGCAGAGAATGGATTTGTTCCTAGACATTTATTCTAGTTCATCATACCCTATCTATCAGGTATACATACCACTCGAAAATCTTTGATGCCAAATTCTCAAAGGAAAAAGAACAAGCAGTCCAAGTAGAGTCTATCACAACCCATTTTTGATCAGGTTCACATAATGCTATTATATATGACCACAGATTTTGAGGTTATGCAAAATGGGAGCAGAGTTTCAATTCAACTATCATTTCATTAATGTTATCTCTGGCAATATCAGTATAAAAATTACTTGATCAAGCCACACTTATTTGTTTTATTGCTGTTAATATTTTTTGAACCAGTATCATATTTTGCACGATTTATCAGTTGATCAACTTTACCAATAAAGTAGTTAGTCACAATAATAAAATGGTATCTTCATAAAACTAAAAAAAAAACAAAAAATAAATGTACTCCATAAATTACCTATTTCATAAGGGAATTGAAAATACAAAACATGTAATATAAATGATTATTTAATTGGCACCATTTTAAAAGCTATCTACAAGTTGTCTTTGGAGGTTGCAAAAGAATCTAAAAGTTCTATTGCACCAAAATTATTTCAAATAACAGCTGCAATAACTATGATCTACTTGAGTTATATTAATTTTATTTGAAATTTGAACAGTCATTCTTTTATTCTGCATGTATTTACTTTTTGGACAATTTTGCATACTTTGATAAGGAAAGAATGCATAAGCATATTTCCATTCCATATTTTTTTCTCTGTACAAATATAATTGTATGCTGTGTATGCTGATAAATTAGAGTGACAAAGTCAAACTACATGGTCATGTTAACAACTTATTAATCACCGCTACCCACAACAGACCGGTTTAAACACTCTTGCTAGTTTTAGGTTATTCATGTGTTCTGACAGTTATATGTATCTATCTATTTATTCATGTACCTAGACTTTGCCCAGTTTTTGCCGTTCATAATAGAGACTTGAAATACTCCCCTCAATAAGTAGGAAAACCTCCCTTATTGAAAATTCCTGCCAAAATAAGTTTTTGGTGCAGGTCCAATTTGCAATGTAAGTTTATGTCAAATTGATCCCTTCGTTTTTTTGGAAAATTCAGACTGTTTTAATGATCTCTGCCCAACAAAATGTGAGAGAAGTAACTTATTCATTGATCACCCCTTACAAGGCATCTTTTCAACTTTTGGAAGGAAGTTTCCTATGGTTGTCCAATAAGGAAAGACATGGTCACTAGATCTTTTATTTTTATTTTTTTAAACCATGGATTTATGGTACAGACCATAATGGTAACATTTTCATAAAAGGTAATTTAATTTTACATCCACCACTCCTTAATTTACAAAGTAAGAAGAAGCATATATAGATGGCAGTGATTCATAATTTTCCTAGGATGTTAGTTTTGCATTCGCTGAATATTCAAAGAGTGTGATGCTATTCTTAATACTAGAAAAAAAAATTTACCTTCAGACTAAAAAGATTCAAATAATTTTCAATTCCAATCACATTCCAAAAGTTAAAGAAATTGTAACTCTCTGCTCATGTAAAAATCAACAGAAATTAAAGAGAATAAATAATTTCAGTGAAATGAAGAAACCTGATTATGTCAGGAGCATGAGGAAATGATGCCGATTCCCTTTTAAACTTATTAGATTTTAATTTGAATTGTACACTTTATTTCAAAATTAGTTTTAAATGATTTTGAATATTTCTCCTTTAAGAAAAGCATAGAAATCATTCCTATGTGATCAGCATTTTGAAATTTAAATCATATTAAAGTTTTCCTAATATATCAAAAGAAAAAGTGAATATACTATTGTAAACAAAATACAATTGTAAATTGACTAAGAAGGGGGAGCAGGTGTCCAGTGAAGCTAATTGCACAGTTTAACTGAATTATATATAAAAAATAAAATAGCCCCATACATGAAAATAACCCAAATGCATACACAACACAGTACATATATATATATATATATATATATATATATATATATATAACATTGTAAGGGAATATGATGAAACAATTATAAACTTGTGCATCACGATCAATTATTGAATGACAGTAGCATCAAAATTAGAAGTCAAGTAAAAAAATTCTATCAAAGAATAAATATGGTCAGAATAAATTCTATTTATGGCATCACTGGTATTTTCCACAATAAAACATTCAAGAAGTAAAAAAAAAAAACAAGAAAAAAACGTCCAGAAACATCTAGATTCTGGAGAATTTAGATGTTAATAATGAAATAAGTCTCCTAAAAAGTTTTTTCCAAAAATCAAAAAGAACATTTTCAGAAGGGGTCCATCAGAGTACTGATGCCTATTTCAAGTTTGTAAGCAAATAATTCGGCTAAAGTGCCAAAACACACAATCACATGCACATAATAAAAGGGATAGAACCCTTTGTCACCTGGTGGCTATGGTTGTCTGATAAGGAAAATAATACTAATTTCATTTACTGATAACACCACACTTTGGGGACTAGCAGACAAGACTGGCACTCTGATTTCAAACATTGTGTCCATTTTTAGCCCAGTATGACTATTAGAAATTTCAATCAATCTGACATCAACAATTGTCTAAATTTTGCTTAATTAAAAACTCTATATAAATTCAGAACAATATTTCCTGAACCAAAACATCTCTGTATATAAACCACCCTTCAGGAAACTATAATTTAGGTTTATCATTTAACTATTAATTTTCATTTTGTCACAAAGTAGAAAGATAGAAAGATTGATGCATACAAATTACAATATAAAGTACAATTGAATTCTATTGATGAAGCACATTTAGATCAAAATAGCCAGAATTTTCCTGGAAAGTGCCTACACTGTTTTTTCAAAGGGCGATTTTGTGAACAAAAGTTCCTGATTATGACTGAAGTAGAGTGAAATTGACCGTAAACAAATCTTGAATCAAGAGGAATGATTTGAGAAACAGTGTGATCTTATTAACAGGAAGTAGTCAGTCTTTGTATTTATAATACCGTGCATATGAAATGATCAATTGTGCATGATTTCAATCTTTGGTAAAAGTTTACAATAGGGAGATGCCACTGTCACTATAACTAGAAAAAGGTTTTTTTTACCCAATTGAAGCACAGAATTCCAAAGATTTAGTATGGTGACTCACACACGCTCACACTACTTGAAACTGAAAAATTTGGATAAAAACAAAAGTCAGATTCACTCAAAGAAATTCATTCTACTTTACTACTTAGAAAAAATTTTCCCTCTTATTTTTTCATGTCCGTAACAAATCTTGGTAAACTGTATGTTTGCAATGAACAGATTTTGTCCAATATTTCTGAAATCCAGTGATAAGGGATCCATTACTAAGAGAGTGTACAGCAGTTAATTATCAAGAGACAATAGAATTTTAGGTTTCATTTTACTCATAGGCTTTGAAATAGACTTTATAATAAACAGAATTTTAGACGCTGTGGTCAGGTAAATTTGCATTCAACTTTTAACCTGTAGCACATCACAATAAAAGGGACAAATTTGGCAGATTTGAAAATGATTTACTAACCCCTGTCAGCACAGTTTGAGTCTGCAAAGTCTCAAGTTACAAATTTCAGAGAGATTTAATGAGCTTCCTATGATTATTACAAAGGACGAATACAGACATTACGACTACAAAGATAGACCGTCACAAGTTGGACAAGAATAGAATGGTAACACAGAGTATCATGTTAGCTGTCCATCTCCCATGAGAAAAAAAAACTATCAACAGACATTCAACTGAAATAAACCCATGATTTTTTAAAACATTCCCTGGGGAATTCTTAGAAAGTACAGCTTTTGAGAGAAAGAGAAAGATTTTACATTATATATTCTGATAAGATTACTTCAAGAACAAAGAATCCTAAATGGCTCTCCATGGTTTGATTCATCTATACTTTTTCTTTCTCTAACAGTCAAATCTTTTCAGAACTCACACAAACTGTTATTTTCCATAATTAATTCTGAATTTCTTAGACAACTGCAGCATAATATTCTTAAAATTATTAAGTTAATATTTTCTTTTTTACAAATCACCTCATCCCTGTTTTTTGAAAACATTTTTATAATCTCCAAGTTACATGTTGAGTGAATTAATCCTTTTCTTTTTTTTAAATAATCTTCAGCATTATCCAGTAATATTAGATAATGTTACAATGATTTTATGTTAAAAACTAGTTTACCCATGTCATAAAAAATAACATCACATATGAATCATATGAATTATACATTGTATTTTGTAAACATAGATAATGGAGATTTGCATTGCTTGGAGAATAGCATTCTGTTGACCACAAATGGATTTTTATAATTTTTTGTTTCTGTTATTACATTTCTAATTATCATAATATTCTTTAAATTTGACGTTTTTATAATGTCATTAGAACATGAATGAAATTCTGTTTTACTACAGCAATAGCATGAATGAAATTCTATTCAATTATGTCATTTGTGTCCCTTAGCATGATAGAAGGGATCTGCACATTGCTAATCATTATATGAATGAATATCATGTGATCTCTATGCATCTGTTGGAAATGGTGTAACAATTTTTTTTCTAATTTGCTTATCTATTTATCAAAGTATAGATTATATAAAAATAATTGGTACTTATATCAGTATTTTTTAAGTAGAGCTCGGTGACCAGAACTGTCGGAAGCTTTCAAATTAAAGTACCAAAATGGCCACAAAAAAGAACCAAATTTTGCAAGAAAAGAATCAAATATGATGATATGTATTCATCATACATAACTTCAATAAAATGATTCATAAATAAGATAGATAAAACAATAGATTCAATTTTTCAATGTATATGCAAATATTTGATAATGTTGAGAGATAGAGCAATACCAGTTTAGCTATTTAAAAGTTAAACCTAGCTCCATAAAAGCTAAATTGGTAACCCTGCTTTGTCCTCAAGTAGACATTTCATGCTTACACACAATACGTGTTGGGTAACAAAAAATGTTTCAAAATAGAATATTTTTGCAAGTTTAATGTGAATTTATTGCTGTTGAATATTTTCATATTTTATCATTATTCTAAATAAAATAAGTAACATTAAAGAAAAATGCCTGATAATAACACCAACCAAATCAGATGAAAGAACCAAATTTAATAACCGTGACTTGGGAATAAGAGAGTAAGAAAAGAGTCAACCATAATTTGATATCTATATAATGTTATATTGGTGTTTGATATGGCAACCATCATCACTGTTATTGTATTCAAACTTTCCAAAAATGTAGTTGCACATTAATCACTGCTACCCATAGACCTGTTTAAACATCGTTGCTGGGTTTTGGTTATTCAGGCGTTCTGACATTCATATGTATCTGGACTTTGTCCAGCCCTAATTGTTCATAGTACAAATTCAAAATTTTGCACTCTCACCCCTCAATGAGAAGGGAAAATATTTTCTTTTGTTTTGTGAAAAATCCCTCTCAAGTTTTTAGTAGGGTTTAATTTACAATGTAAGTTTATGCTAAGTTGGTCACTTAGTTTGTGTCCAGCCTCTTGGTGAAAATTAAAATTTTTCAATCATCACAGCCCAACAAAAGGTAAGAAAAGTAACTTACTCATTGAACACCTCTTCTTCTAATTTTGTTAATTGATCATTCCCAACATGGCATGCTGCTAAAGGACGCTGGTCACCAGGAGGGTGAGAAAACACACTATGTGGCTACCCATTACACACCAGTTTAAACACTTTTGTTGGGATTAAGTTATTCAAGTATTCAGATATTTATAAACATGTATTTTATGTATGCCTAACTGCACTTTGCTCAGCCCTATATGTTCATAGAATTCTTTTTAAATCATGAATTCATTGAGGTTCAAACAGAAGTGGTAGTATTTTCATCAAAGAAACCAAATTTTACCACCACCACCACTGCTTAATTTATGAGATATAAAGAAACATACATGAATGGCGGTGATTCATAATTTCCCTTGAAATGCTAGTTTTTTTCATCAAGTCAGGGGATGACAAGACGAATTTAAAAATCTAATAAGAACAATGTTAATTCTAGCTGGTGCATTATCAGTCATAAATGAGTACACCAACTACAGCTTTTTTATAGAAAGTTAATTTTCTCCTATAACAAGCATATAAGGATTTCATCATTTCTTATGGAACAAAGATATTATTAGACATTATTTAAAGTCAAACTCTGTAGCATTGAGACTGATGCCCTTCAAAATGAGCAGAGGATGACCCTATTTCTTGGAGTGTTTTTTGCATCTTTCATCAGCCGAAATACATATATATATATATATATACATATATACACACATGAAATAGATAAATTAAAAAAATACTGAAGAAAGTCACATGAATTACATTAACAGATATCAAGAAATAAGTGTCTGATGCGACGAAAAAATGTTTGAAAAAGGTTTTTTCATGTGTTTAGTCTTTAAAGCTGTAAAGATTTCTAGACTATATAAATGTATATATATTATATATAAACATATTTCTACATATAAGCACATTCATGTGAATGTTCATAAAAAAAATTCATCAGCAAAAACATGACAAAATTGAATAGACACCTATATTTTCAAACAGGAAACTTTATTCAACAGTTGCATTCAAAAAATATTAGATAGATAAATGGAAACTTTGTGGACTAGCCATTGGCAGATTTTCAAGTTTTATGCTCCCGGGTATGAATATCATCAGATTTGCTATCTTTTCTTGTGGGATATCAGACCAGTCTGCAAAAAAATTGTGCAGTTTATGGAGAGATTGCTGTGAATAATCAAATGTGTCAAAAGTGGTTTGCAAAATTTTGTGCCATAGATTTCTTGTTGAAAATTCTCCATGATCATTTATTCTAGTCTTCACATAATTCTCTTCATGAGAAAAAATTTGAGATTCTTGGAAGACCGCAAAAGTCATGATAAAGCAGTTTTTTGATGAGAAAGATTAAAAAACTGTTTAGGGAGGATGGAATTATGAAGTTGTTTGAAAGCTGGCAGAAACTTGAACAAAACAGGAAATACGTTGCACAATAAAGTTAATGTCAAAAAAATCTTTTCATTGGTTCTTTTATTTTTACCTGATAAATTGAACGCCCACATACATACATACACTAATAAAGACATTTATATTGACATATTAACAGTTTTTGCATACAATTGACAGATGCCAGCCAATCGTTCTTACTCATTCAAATTGAATATTGCTAGGCAGCCTCAGCAGAGGCTGATAACTCTGTACAGTGGATAACAACTATACAAGCTGGAGATTGAAAAAATAAAGAAAGAATGAAATGGGTGAATAAAAGATAATATAAGGTTAAAAAAATATATTAAAAAATGGAGTGTGAGGATGATTCTATGGATATACCTCGGAACTGTTATGATGACGTGGTCATATGTTCCTTTCTGAATCTTGAACAGGAGTGGCCAGCAGTGTAACAGTAAATGTCAAGATTATGTATGCACATGTGCTGGACATTTACCTAACCTGCTTGTACAACCAATATCACAGTGTGATTATTGTGTGTATTTTTGTAGGCGTGTGTGTGTGTGTAAATACATTCATTGCTCTTGATCTAGTTGTTGTTGAGGCACAACCATAACTATCCACCTGCTTCCCAGTAAGAATGTGGGTGGGGCCTTTTGTTCCTTTAATCTATCGGCCAATTTGAAAATTAATAGGGATCGCTCAACTAGTTTTGTTGAGCATGGCTTCTACATATCCTAAGCATAAACCTTATTCAGTAACTCCTGTCCATTGAGAACTTACGTCATTACTGGGGGGGGGGGATACCGAGTTAAAAGAAAAGCCATCAAATGAACAAAATATTGTTATATCTACATATTGTGCATTTAATGCAAATGAAATGCGAGAGAGTCAATTGAGAAGTTATATTCTTTAAAGTCTTTGGATCCTCTCCTTTAGATGTTTAAATTCAGAGAGATTTCGCCAATGCTTACTGCAGCATTTTGGCCATGAGACAAATATTTTCCAGAGGGGTGCCGATGTCCCGCAGCCTGATTATAGATCTTTGACAACCTATATAGATATATATATATAATCTCTAACCTTTGTCAATGCAATATTTTGTGTTGCTGTGTGCATTTTATATTTGACTCATCAAGGTAAAATCAGTTTCCACCAGGACTTGTCTAATTTACAGTAGGCTGAGTGATCATTGATTGGGTTGGTCTTGGCAGCTGGTGTTAAAATCTCTTTATTTTGTCTGTATGGTCCTCTGGTATGCAATGCTTACTATAAGAGTGCATTCAAACCATGTTCTTGCTTTTGTTTTTGCATCATTCAAAATTTATTACCATTTATGCCAGTTCATATGATTCCATCAGGCAACTCACACCATTTGCTGATTATCTTCACTACCACAGTAACTACCTAATTGTATTTCCATGAGTACTTAGTATGTACTATCCATGCACTAAATGAGTAGCTGGTCATATGTCACCTTTATTATTTCCTCTTCTATTCTTTTCAATCATTTTGAACCTAATCCAACAATAATGTGACTGTAAATGGCTTTCATCATCATCATCAGCCTTTTCGTGTCCGTCATTGGACTTAAACCTTTCCCAGGATTTGCCAGACCTCTGTATTATAGGCGTGACAGAGCCAATACATACTGAACTTGCCTAGTTGTCATGCCATCTTATATTTTGCTGGCCACAGTTTTACATATTATCTCTGGGGACCCACATTATGAGTTGTGATATCCATCAGTTGTCAGCCATTCTTACAACATGACCAGCCCTATGCCATTTGAGTTTCCTAATGGATTCTATGATATCCTTGACTCCTGTTTCCTCTCTATGCTGTTTTGTGATCTCTCCATGTAATGTTCAGCATGATTCTCTCATGCGTATTGCATAGTTCTCAGTTTGAGTGTCATAAGTGGCTATTGGGAGGATACATTGGTTGTAGTCCCTTCTTTTCAGCACTAATGGGATTTTCTAGTTTTTGAAGGTTGAGTTTGCCATCCTAGAGTGATTCTTTACTTGATTTCTTCTTTTTTTCAAGGCTTCTAAAATAATGGTCAGAAATTTTTCATCTGATCACTTCTTAAAATGTTATGGTAATTCTTCTTTCTACTTTTCTTGGTGGACCTTGACAAGTGTGATGACATACAAGGGGCACAATGATAAACTTGACCTTGTTTACATGTGACCCCTCTTGTGAAGAAATATAAAAAAAACTGTAGAACCTTTATATGAAAATGAATACCATACTAGAATTTCACATACCAACAAAAACATTGTAAATGTTCTAGTGGAAACTTCAAATTTAAGTGGTCAGCAGAAGCATAGATTTAGTGACACAAAGGGCTTGGCTCCTTCAGGGCCCCTGTATATATTGAGGGGCCAAGTTCCAATAAAGAGACCCACAATCCAACTTACTGGAAGAGTTGCCAGGGAGAAACTTCAGAGTTATTGCAACATCCTGCAAAATCAATTATTATTGCAATATCTTGCAAAATCTACAAGAAAATGGTTTGGATGTTCCATTGACTTCAAAAATCGAAACATTAAGCGACCAATATTTTGATTCTAAGATGTATAGTTTAAAAGATGTGGGCATTTATATGAACCAAGCAGCCATTTTGAAAAGCCTTCAACAAGAGCCACAAGGGGGCACAGCTGACTTGGATCCAGAGAGAATAAATTGGCACTGCATTCCATATAAAAACTAGAAGGCATACAGAGAGTGCATACCTTTGACAATTCTGTACCTTAACTAAAAACTAAATGAAGATAGATAGAGAAACAGGACAAAACTTTGAATGTACAATTATCGCATAACTTCTCTTGAAATTTAAATCTACCCTTTTTATTAACTGTTCATTTTCAACTTTTCCTGTAGAATAATGGAACATACCTCTCAATGAAAAATAAATTCTTGGATCCTCACCAAAATTCAATCAATCCTTCTGTTGTCCATGCTCCACTCTTCCTTGAAGTCTCTTTGAAAGTCATT
>OY735210.1:56950541-57355541 GCA_963457665.1 Thysanoteuthis rhombus
TTTCAAAACGGCAAAAATCTCTTTTTTTTAGATAAATTTCTGTATTCACTCCTATCTGTCCATACAATATCTGCCAAAGTTCTCAATGAATTTCAATGAAGTTTTATGGGGGGGGGAGAAATAAGCCACGAAAGATGCGAATGAATTTTTGGACAAATCTATGCAAAATGACATAGTCATAATTGGAAGATACTGAATGGTTTTTAAGTATGATTTAACTATGTTGCCAAGATTTTACCCCCCCCCCCCGCCCCAGATGGTAACTCAAAAAATGTGCCAGAAAAAGATATAGTTGAAATTGCATGCAGTAACCAGTAAACATCAATGAAGAAAAGTGTAAAATGAAAGCCTTTTTGGTTCTCACGTTATAAAAAAATGAGACTTTTTTTTTCATTTTTTGTTCTATTTAATGTGAACTAAATTATTACTTTATTGTATATTGCTAAAAATTATATCTCAATTGATAAAAATCTGGATTATCAGCCTATAGGCTTACTTCAACTCTTCATTTCAACATGGGTGTGGCTTGTTGCCTGTAATTTAAGTAAAATAAATTTAGTGTCAACATCCATCGAAGTTACAATTCACTTTTAAACAATGGTACAAAAATGCATATTTTGAAAATACATGGGAAAAGACAGCTATTGCAGCAGTCTGAAACTTTGTATACACACTTTGTGATAAATGAGTATCAGAAAGAATAAATTAAATGATGGGATATACAAGGAACAATCCAAGAGAAGTGTTATCGAATTGAAAAATACTATAAATGCACTCTATAATTAAAAGGTGTGTACAAACACATGAATAAGCTACTGGATGAAAGATTTTTAATAGTAGGTCAAATAACAGTATTTTATGCTCTTGGCAAAAGTATAATATATTCATTGAATATCCCAACAGACTTTAGGGTTTAACGCTCACATATTTTATTCTGTTATTGTGCCAGATTTACACAAGCTGAGTGGGCAGCTGCCTAGGGTCTCATAATCTTAGGGTGGGGACCTCAGCCTCCAACAAAAAAAAACAAAACAATTACTTTACCGCTAATTTTATTTCATTTGTAATGTTTAATGATTACTACGAGGAAAAAAAAAATTTTTAAATAGATTACTGAAATGTAACAGAAACAAAATTTTTTGCCTAGAGATGATGAAAAAATAACATTCGTTACATAATTATTATTTAAACAATTTAAAGAATATTTCTGTGTCCTACAATCATCTTTATGCGACCCTCAAGATAGAGGGGGGGGGCCTGACCCTTTCTTTGAGAAGCCCTGTCTTAGTCCAGAGCCTGCAGTTGCTTTAATCTGACTTCTGCATTCACTTATTATATTGTTGCAACTGCTGAGCCCAAACAAGTTTTTTCTCCTCACTTTTTCATTTCTTTGCTGATTTAATCATAAAAAGTAAAAGGTAGCCAACAAATATTAGTGAAGATTTTGAAAGAATTTTCAACTCAGACAGACAAACTAGTTCATCTTTTCAAAGAAACAGATTTATTACAATCTCAACTAAAGTTTTAGCAGCTGTTTCTCAACATGTGATTTTTTCAACAGAAACTCATACTTTCAGTTAGTTCCTCACTGAAGTATTGAGCAGACTCAACGTAATATAATTGACCAAGCACAATCTCATGCTGTCACTTATCAAGGGATATATTTATTATTTGATTATTATTACTTCATAAATAAGCATTTGCACTGATTGGCTAGAGAGGAAAGGGTTCGAGGGTTTATTTCTGGTGCAGCAATACGTTGTGCAATATAGATAAACCAATAACTTAATTAGCAATATGCCAGAAGGAACTTTGATAAACAACCAGCTGATATATCGCTATTTTGCAAAAAAAAAAAAGGAAAAAAATCAAAGCTCAATAATGTTAGACACCATCAACCCAAACTGTCAATATCAACATAGATTTTTTTCAGCTTTTAAATTTTGGCAGGTTGGCTGGCTATGAATGTATCACACATACAGGCCATAGCAATGGAGCTAGAAGGCTTATAATTTGGATGTTTACTTCATTTCATCTTGTTTGGAAAAGTGCTTTTTTGGTTTTTTAAAAATTCCCCCCCAAAATAGGATTTTAATGTGTGTGTGTGTGGGGGGCATTCAATGTACAATGCATGTTTATGCAAAATTGGTCCCTAAGTTTGTGTCCGGCAGCGTTTATTCCTAACAAAAAGTGAGAGAAGTAATTTATCAATTGATCGATCCTTTTTCCGATTGATCACTCCGAACACTGCATGCTGCAATAAGATATTGGTCACATGACCGACGGTTTCTATTGAGTGACTAACCAGACCAGTTTTCATTTTCTATATTCTTCTTCAATCTCTTTTCTAATGGTTCTAAACCTTTTTACCCTTCCCCCTTAGTAGTTGTACCAAGCCCTCACGCTTCCCCCCTTTCATATTTTTCCACCAGATGATTAGTTTGAAATGGTTATTGCTAATCTGTGAGAAAAAGAATAATTTCAATATATCATGTCCATCACAACATTTTTCAAACACCTCTTAAGAGGATGCCCAAAATAATTAAGGAAATTCTCACTTTTTTTCCCCGTGCACTCACACCTCTAGAAGAAAAAAAAATTCTTTTTGAGCAGTAATTCTTAGTTCCTATGTCTTGGTGTTTCAATAGCCAAGTGATTAGAGTCCCGAAAAATAGAAGTAACGAAATAAGTTCAAACTCTGACAGAAAAAGTTCTTTTTCCTTTCAATTTTATATACTTACAAAGAATTTGACTTTCAAACCTCATGGAAATTCGTCAGTTTTGATGAAATCATTTTTCTCAGGTTTTAGAGAGAGCGAGGGAAGGGTCCTATTTACAATGTAGTTATAATGCTGAAATGGATCCTTACATTAAGCATATGAGAAATCAGCAAGTCACAAATTACCTATTGCACACATCAAGGCTTAATTTTACAAAAACAAGTTTGTTGACTTCTATGCGGTCAGTGTTCACTCTCAGAAAACTGGTAGCCTGGAAATTGTTTTTTCCTTTTTTGTTTTTTTCATCTAGGATTTTCTGATAAGTATCAGAGTCAGATCCGCAAAATCAAACGATAAGTATATGTTGAATCAGCATCATCTGGGTAAGGTTTTTTCATTATTTGTACCTACTCTCATGTGACAGAAAGGGTCAATGCTATTTCAAAATCTTCTTTCCGGGCAGAAATTCATCATTCCAAAGTCATAACAGTTCAATAGCCAAGTGGTCAGAGCTTCAGAAAATGGAAGTAGTGGACCAAGTTCTAACTCTGACTGAGAAAATTTTTTTCCCTGTCAATTTTATGTTTTTGAACTATTTGTTCATCAAACCTCACAGAAACGTGTCAATTTTGATAAAATGACTTTTTCCAGGTTTTTTTTAGGGGGGTCTTTTACTCTCTGTGCTGAATGAATTATAGTAGTGTGTACATTATATGAAGAACTAATTTTTTTCTTTTAATTTCCTGTGCTCTCAATTTATTATACCTTTAAATATTCCAGAAATGTTTCAAGGTTTTATAAGAGGGGGTTCTATTTACAATGTAACTATAATGCTAAACTGTACCCTTATTTTCCATTTGTCATAGGTGACTATGGACGTAAATTTCACTCTCTCAATGCTTATGTTGGTTTGGCAGAATTCTTTAAGGAATCTAACACTGAACTGACAATAAAACATGTTTTTCTCAGAGCAAAAACACTAATCCTTACTTAAAACCAAATGCAAGAATAAAACATATGCAATATTTAAATCCAATAGTCTGCTTTGACTTGTGAACTACTAATGCCAAAAGTGAATAAATGAATACTCAGTTTTCAGAAATTTTTATCACTTAGGTTTTTAAAAGCCTGCCAAAATTTTAATGAAATTTCTATAAGATATCAGTGTCGTCAGGTTTGGAATTTTTTTCTAGGCATTGCCGGTTACCTCAACTAGTCTAATATAAAGCTAAAAAAATGTTTGAAACCTTTGCTTTGATATAAATAAAATGTAATGTTAAAACTTGAGTCACCATTTCTCATCTCACCTTGAACTATATTAGCCTCTTAATTTCAGGTCAATCAAGTAATTTCAAACCTGTTCTCATAAGAAAAATACTATTATAAATTGAAATTTTAATTATGGACCAGAACAATGTGACAGCAACATAATATGGGAAAATATCAATATGGGTCACAAGTAGAAGAAATTTTTAGTTTCATAATCTTAAACAGTAAGTACATTTCTCAACATTGATCTAGTTGTGCAGTAGACAAGACTTACGCAGTAAGTCTTTCATAGGAAACGTATAACCTGATATTTATGAATTAATTATTATCATATCTGGACACGTGAAACATAGCAACTTTTTTGAAATGATAATTCACAGAGGTAAAATTGAGACATTTTAGAATCTGTGGCTCCCAAATGAAACAGAAGTAATAAGAAAACAAAAATGGTACTGAGTTTTTATAAAGTTAGTGAAGTAAACAGTTTTTGGTAGAGCCAGCCATTTGCTAATTTGCGTTCTTTTATCTTACCTTATTGAGGCAATAATTCATTTTTATTCTTTTTTCTAAACTATATATCCATGTATTAATTATAATCTTATTTTCAATCAACATTTTTAAAAAAAGAGTAGCTCAGTTATGAATATGAAAATATAATCGATTAGTTGATGCAAACCATCAATCAAATTTTGGCAGGTGAAAACACTTAGTAGCACTACACTGTTTTGCTCCAATGGGGGGGGGGGGCAGTTGCTATTTAGCTTGGTTTTATGAATTCTTATTTTGCACAAATAACCTTCTCCTTAATCATATTTGAAAATACAGAGCTATGGAATGTAAAAATATACAAACACTTGTAGCTTTTATCAAAATATATGATATTGTAGTGACCCAACCATCACTAATGGAACAATATTTTACGATCACAAAAATGAATAAAATATACATGTATAAGTATATTACTTGCTGAAAAATAATTTCTTCCCAAATTGAGATGATTTCAAATGTTAGCAAATATATACCATTCATATAATGAACAATATTTTTTTAAACAAGCTTTACCTTAGAAATACTAAATGAAATTTAATAGAGAATCAATGTGTATTAAGGATGGGTTCAATAAGAAAATCATAACACAAAGTAGCAAGCAAGTTAGAATATCTAGAAATGGAATAGGATTGTTGAGATTTGTTAACAGGTTTCATTTGAGGTGGGGAGAGAGAGAGAATTATTAGGGTAAATGAAAGCTTTTTCAAACGGTTGGGTATCTTTAACAAAATGTGAAGAAGTGGTCTAAGTTTACACTTATAATCAAACGTTTAGATCATTATTCATGTTCTCAGTATTTTCATCGTGTTACATAAGTATACACTTCAGATGTATTAGGTTTCAATCTTTGATATCCTTTGATTTTGAACAGAAATCTTCAATTCCCAGGCTGATTTTTTTCTAAAAAGAGATATACGGTACCCCCCCACACACTAATCAGGATCTCTTAAATCTTGAAACCCCTGTGGTTCAGCACTTTTTGAATCATCTAATTCCATTAACAATTTTCTTTTTTTTCCAACCTAAAATCATTTTTTTTCCTATTTTTTTCTGTACTGACAGTCATATATTGTCATTTATCTTTATTGTCCTTCCAAAAGTTCACAAATATGAAATAGAATCATGCAGTTGTCAAGTTGACAGTGTTTGAATCTCTTTCAATCGGTTAATACCAATATTTGATCTATCCTAATCAATTTTCAAAAGACTTAAATCATTTTTAACAATAGATTCAATTAACTTGTAAATTACATAAATGAGATTTTGATTCACAATACCATCATTCTTTATATTTGCATCAAATCAAATACTTGTGATCTGCTCTTTCTGCTCATATTTCAGAGAGATACTTTTTTTACTAGACACCTTCCAAGCAACAAAGATGTAGAAATTAATTCCACTGCCAAGAAGCAAGAGCACAAATCATGATCAAAGCTGGGAAAAGTGGAATCGCGAGAAAATTGGATAAAGGTGCTCTACCGAAAATTTTGTGTGCATTCTATGGTGTTGATTTTTCCACTCTTTACGATTTAAAGAAACGAAAAGAACAAAGTTATAAGCTTTTTGCTTAAATAGAAGGTGAGAAAGCCTTAAAGTCAAGAAAAGCATTGAAACATGGAAAGAGTGTTGAATTAGAGAGTGTTCTGATTGAGTGGTTTCAAGTAAGATGCAGTGAAGGTGTGAGTATTTCTGGAAACATGATAGAACAAGCCAAGATTTCTCATACTGAGCCTAATTTCGATAATGAATTTGAGTATAGACATGGATGTTTGCACAAATTTAGAACTAGACATGGATTTCATTGCACAGTGTATCAAGTGGAAGGAGAAGGGGAGATACAGAAGCAACAGAATGTTTTTGTTGAGGAATTTGTTAGGTTAGTTGTATCAGAGAAATTAACTTCTGATCAAATATATAATGCAGGTGAGACAAGCCTATTTAAGCATTGCAGGCCAAGGAAAACACTTGCTCAAGACACTGAACAAGGTTTGGTTAGATGCAAAGAATCAAGAGAAAGAGTCATTGTTCCTGTGAGTAGCAATGCAGCTACCACCCACAAATGTAAACTGTTGGTTATCAGTAAAAGTGCATATCCTAGGGCCTTCAAAGGAGTGATGATTTTCCCTGTTCATTACCATGGTAACAAGAAAAAGTGGCTCACAACACCATTATTCTTGGATTGGTTCACAAATCATCTTGTTAAAAGAAGCTAGAGCCTATTGTAATTCCATAGGGCTTCATCATCACTGCAAAATCTTGTTGTTTCAGGATAATTGCTCAGCACATACAAAGGGTGAATGGTTAGTAAGAAATAATGTTGTCAGTCTGTATCTCCCTTCAAACTGCACCCCCATTAATCCATTGATGTGAACAGGGAATTTTACACTCTCTCAAATGCAAAAACAGGTCTTGTATTAATCATTTGTTTCTTTGTTAATTTTAAAAAATCAATCACTGAGTTTATGAAAAAATTCAAGATTTAAGATATGATTTTGTCACTAGCAACTGCACGGAATAAAGTCCAAAAATCTACGCTGAAAGATGGCTGATCCCAGGTTTCAATTAAAAAAATGAAATAAAAAAATGTTGTATAGGATTTTCTGGACTATGCAAAAGATATGATTGATTTTAAGTGCATTCATCTTACAGAGGACATTATAGAAGAAAAAATTGCTGGATATGGATAGAGAAAAATCAATTTTTAGTGACCTACTGATTAATAGATTTTAGAAATGGTACAGCAAGGTGAGAAGAAACCAGAAGATGATGAACTTGAAGACATAATTTCCATGAACAATTGTACAGAGCTATAAAAAAAATTATAGCAGGCCTTTAACAAAGATTTCATTACTGATACAATGAATATTTATATAATTCAGCAAAAATTAATCAAAGAGAAGCAAACCACCTTGAAACAATGTTTCAAGAAACATGATGACACCTCAGAATAGCAGTCAACAGTAAATTACCCTATTCCCTCCAACTCCTATACCAGAGAACTAATCTTACTTGATTCTAAAGACACTGATACACGGAAATTTTAGTACAAAATATTATGTTCACAAGACTTTCAAAGAGTATATACCACATGTACCATTAATGCATTTACTGTATAAATCGATAAAAAAATTTTTTTAAAAGAAAGAAAAGGTTTTGTCATCTAATATTATGCTATTGCTTCTTTATTTTTCATTGTGTAGTATAGCATTGAACCTTAACAAGGGAACCCCCAAATCTGGTATTTTACCAAAACTGGCATTTGCCAGGTCCATAGTATTATAGATTAAAAAGGCGTTACTTCATCTGGAATAGAAATATTTCAACAAATTAGAAAAATGACGATGTAATACTTTAAAGCAGTGGTTTCAAAACTTTGAAAACTCAAGGACCCCTGCTATAAAGGAAATATTCTTGAGGACCCCTATTTTCAGCATTTAATTTTTACACCGATTAATGAACTACAGTAAAAAGCAATTTTTGACCTTTAAAAATTATAGATTCTAAATGGATTACATTTATTCAAATTCTAATATATGGTACAGGTCTGTGCACAATAATTATGTTTTCTGACGACTGTGCAATGGATGATATTGTTTCTCTGCCACAGGATTTGCAATGTCAAGTTCAAAAACAAACACTGCTGTGGACACTCAAGCATTATTTGACGACCCCCAGTGGTTCATGGACCCCAGTTACAAAACCACCGCTTCAAAGTATAATATATGAAGAGAATGGCAAGCTAACCAATTAGAACACTCTGGTGAAAATAACCCAGAGGTTTGTTACCGTTCAAGCTACGAGAATTCCAATGTTATAAAAGAGTAAGGTAGTTAGGAGAAAACAGAATTTTGCGTTAGGCTCACAATTTTTCCCAGCAGATGATATTTTTTAGTTAAAAAAAAAAAAATACAGGCATTCTTCTAAAGCAGCAATTTGCTTAACATCTCTCTGAAAACTCTAATAAAAATGGAGCACAATTTAATGGTTGCTTTACAAGCAAAAGATATCAAAGAATTTGTTTTAGATATAAAATTTCTGATAGATTCTTTGATCAACATGCAATGATTGGACCTGAGATAAGTCTGCATACTTGACCAGTCAGATTGATGAACACAGAACAACCAGAAGAGAAGTCAGTACACAAAGGGGAATAGAGGACAACCAACTTGATTGAACCAAACTCATTAAATAAAGATAGAAAAATTTATGATTACTTTTCTATTTTTTTTTGTTGTTATGTTGGATCAGTCAATATTAATATTTATGTCTCATTATTTTGCAACAGCTCAGTTTAATTTCTTACATCAAATAAATAAATAAATGCCTAATAAATATGCCACCAGTGGGATTTTAATGCATTGACTGAATCATTTTAACCAGCTCAATCATTTATTCTATAAACCAGACTAATTCAGATAATTCCTAATCAAATCTGGCATCCTGTAAAAACCAATGGTAGATTGAAGGTCCCATCAAGTGACACTGAATAACAGTAGATATGTACCAAGAAACTATTCATGAAGTAAACTCTCTTAACCCGCTCAAGTCCACAAAGAGAATTATGGGCTTCAGACTTAAAATTGACAACTAATTGGATATATTATGTTAAGCCTGTGCTTTTCATCTATGTATTTTTTCATACATATATATGCATACTTATGTGCGTATACATATACAATAGACATGAAACAAATTCATGATACAGAGCTAGATACATTCATTTCCAAACAGCATGCAAGTGTTTACATCATACGACTAGCAGTGGGACAGGGCAAACCTTTTTTGTGTTAGATTATTTTGCAGTTCCATTGACGAATACTCTCACATACACAAATAGATATAAGCTCATGTATACAAGTAATATGTTTACATACATGTATATACATATACAAATATATACAGGCAAAGAATCCCTCCCCCAAATGACCATCCACGCACATAAATGTAAACACACATACAAAAGATGGGTCAGTCTTCTTTCTTGTTTACTAAGATTCAAGGCAGAGAACAGTCTGGAAATGAAGGTTTGAAGTATACAATAAATTTGTACAAACAAAAGTGATAATTACATAAGCAGACATATCAGGTGTTTCAATTCTAATACCTTTTATCCACTGAAAATGTTAAACTACTACTGGCTCGAGTTCACTTGACAATTGTCAAGGGTAACAATGAAATCACTTTGTGAGAGGTGATTTTCATCAAGTCACATGAGTATCCATATGACTATTTTTGTTACAAGACCGGTTTCCTCATTAGAAACCATCAACCAAAACTGTCAACATAGGTTTCTTTGGTTTTCAATTTGGTCTGGCTGACTGACAGGCTATGTATCATGTATAAAAGTCACATTAATGGAGTTAGAGGACTGAAAATGTAATCATTTATTCCTTGTTATTTCCAGAAGAAACAATGTTTTCATCTTCTGACCCTTTCCCCCACAGGGTTTCTGGTGATGGGTTAAATTTGCAATCTAAGTTTTTGCCAAATTGATCCCTTAGTTTGGTTTGAAAATTCAGACTTTTTTAATGATCACTTCCCAACAAAAGGCAAGAGAAATAACTTACTCATTGATAACCCCTTTTTCCAATCTTTTAATTGATCAACCCTTTTTCCGTTTTTTTTTAGATTTATCACCCCAGAACATACTGCAAAAAGATGATGGTCATGTGACAGTATGGCTTTAATTTCAATTTTGTTTCTGCTCAAGACAAAGTAAAGAAAAAAAACTTTCATTTTTTCTTACAATTACAGCACAATGCCACTGAAGTTGAGCAATATTATACTTGGCCATTCCTAGAAAGATGACTATTTGAAAAGCACCATAAGTAAAACTAAATTTCTTGGGAGCATTCTTCAGTGACCATCAGTACATTCATTCCATGGTTAATTTCTACTCTTTTTCATTTGTGACAAATGCTGCCTGAAGTTTAAGCATTTTTATTCCATCAATTATTCAGGCTAATAACCTCATCTCCCGTTTCTGTCATAATGTCTCAGCTAGTATATTCTTTGGCAATTTTAGAAAATTTAACAGGAACAATCAGGAGACTTCAACACTTAGATCTGGGAATGATATTGATAAGGATGGTAATCTGAATAATTTGGGTAATCATACACAATCTCTGATATCTATATATTTTTAGAGTCATACTTGTTGACCTTAATAGAACTTTGGAATTCTCAGAATATTAAGCCATGAAGCTAGGCCATTTAACAGGCACGAGATATTTACTTATATCGCTCATCTGAATATACATGGGAACTGCAACTCAGCTGACAAGATCAATGTTAGTGTTTAGGTGTGCCTGATTCTGAAACATTGAGAAAGGCTTTTGTTCACTTCAAGATAGTTACTTCTTCCAACATCTACTTGACTATAACTTCTAGTTATAAAGCGTAATGTTACTGAAGATCCGATAACTTCCTCAAAATGCAAAAAAATCTTCATAAATGCTTCTTAATTCAATAACATTAAAAGAAGCTATATCCCTTCAATGTCATAATTTTTTAAATAAAATCCAAGTTTGGCTAACTGAATGGGACCATTTAGATTTTAATTATTGTGTTTGCGACTATAGAAATTAACAGATTAATCCACTGATTAAGTACTATAGAACATTTCTTGAAAACTTTTTTCCAGTTAAAATAAATGTTTATGTTCTTAGTGGAATTTTCCTCATTTATTGTATGGTCAAGTACAGATAAGAGATTATCCTTATTATGATCAAAATAATGACAAAAAATAGCAGGTCTTGTTGGTCTCTCAGTAGGAACTGTCACATGACAAACATCTTTTGGCAGCAAACCATGTTAGGGGTGATCAATCAAAGAATTAGAAAAAGAAGTTGATAATCGATAACTTACTTCCCCTGATTTTTGTCAGGCGATGATCACTAGTAAAAAGTCTGAATTTTCAAAAAACAAACATGAATACTGTCCGACAAACTACGCACCAATTTAACATTAACACATTGCAAATTCTATTCTCCACAATAAACCTATCGGGGAGAGGGGGGGGGTAGAAAAAAAGAGAAAAGTTTTTTCTAGATATGGTGAAGAGTACCTGTTTAAATTTTCAGCCCTTCAGCTCCGTTGGTGCAACCTGTACGCACAATACATACATACACAGCCATCCAGTCGGACTAACTGAAAAACTGGAGAAACCTACGTTGACAGTTTTGGTTGACAGTTTGTAATATGGTGATCAGCAATTCTCATCATGATTCATATCAAATACTCTATCGTGATTTCAGAATAAGCCACAATTAGTTTTTCAACAAATTAGCTGCCTCTACCTGTGTTTCAAGCTTATAACATTAAAATCATATATCGATATTACCTGAACCAATTGAGAACTATAGCTATTTATAGCACATGAATATCAATCAGTCACCTTCATTGCATCCATTTCCTTCTTGAGTTTATGGTAATATTTCTTAATTTTGCACTTGGATCAAATATCGGATATTGCACTCGCTTGCTCACTGCTCTTACTTGATTCTGTTAACAGTTTAATTAATCTGATACATACAGGAGGTAATCAAGGTTTGATTTTGAGTAATAACTTGTTTAAGATTTGCCTGAAACTTCACATGCCATTTACCAGATTCTGTTAGCATATGACTTTCATGTACGTCAATAATTATATGGGTCATGCAGGGTTAAACTTGTTTTCAGTATGCCGTAACTAAATTTCCTTGAGTTAAAATGTATCATGATCAGAACTGGCTTTGTATTATCAATTACAAATAATCAGAAAAGATTGAGTGATATAATCTTCCTTGTCTACATGTAGCCATTCAAGGTTTAAAAAGTAAACATTCTTGAATTTCTGTTCTCTAAACAATAAAACAAAAAAAAAACAAAAAGAGATTTGAAATAATCGTTTTTCACTTTTGTAACGCCAATTTACATGCAGAGGTAAATTAACATTGATTTTCTATTTAAAGGCAGCTGGGATTTTCAACTCAAAATTATACAACAAGCTTACTGTGCTTGAAGGTATAGTTCAGTAGATTCATTCAAAGTGCTGGATAAGAGTGACTTGTTACAATGTATTAACCCAGATTAACAGAAGATAAGTTTATCTTTTCCTGTTTTAATTAGTTTCACACTTGTAAAATCTATTACCTAACTGGCAGATTATTTACATCAGTGACCTGCTTATCCTGCAGATATTGTTAAATTTCAAAGTTGTCAATCACTTCTGAGTATTATCTCAATCCACTTTTGGGGATAGGTTGGTGTTGGCATACAGAACTAGATTATTGTAACAGTGATCAGCCTCATTCTCTACTCACTGTAATTGTATTGTGATAATTACAAAATAAATGTTATAAGGTGAATGGCGGCAGAATAGGGAACAAGGATGTAGCACATTTTGTACTTTATAGTAAAATATACCATCAAAAACCAATTGAACTGGGGTCTAAATCTCAGCAAAAAAAAAAAAAAAAAAAAAGTTACGTTGAGAGAATCATCAAGCCTACTACATTCTACAAAAACACATAAGATAGATCCTTTCAGAGTAACAGTATGAAAGAACTATTTACTGAAATACGATAGAAGACATTATTTTCACAAGTAGAGCAGTATAAAATAGTGTAGCATCCCAAAAATTGCAATGGTTAGTCTAGCTAAAATTCCAATAAACAAGTTAAGCACCAAAATGTTGTGACATCATGCATCTATGTGCCTTTCCTTATGAAAGCCAGCTGTGAGCTAGCCCTTCGTTCACTTTTGGCTTGAGATACCATCAAGTGCAGCCTCCAGCATAATGCTGAGTTATTACCATTTCTGACTGTGACTCACATACCTTCTGACTCCAATGACACTGCCATTTTTTTCAGCCTATTTCATTTGCATGCACAAACTCTTTTTTCCTGCCTTATTGGTTTGTACGCGCAAACTTTCGATTTTATTCCTTTACTGAATTTCTTTGCCAGTGACCTCAATTGTGCACGACGGGTATCAGTCAATCTTCAATGATTTCATATTTTCAGTGACTCCCACCTACACAGGCATGATCCAGATATTACGGCACTAAAATCCTATCTTTGCTAATTCTTTGCTGGTGGATATTATCTTGCTAATATGCAATCTAGAAACTATACCTACCAAGCCATTTTTCATGAGCAAATTCGAGTCACATGAATCTTCTCTTTCAGGCTTTTTTACTTTTCTATCAAACCTTTTGTCATGAGACAGTTTTGAGGCAAGAAAACTAATTGTACTTGCATTTCTTTTACGCACAAATCTAAATTTATCTAAATTACTAACCCTACATGCATTCTAAATCTGTCGCGACTTTTCTTTAAGCAACTTCTGTTCTTAACATGTACATTATTTCTATTGTTAATCCTCTACTTATTAAATATCATTAGTATATATCTACACTAGCTGGATACTCATCTCATAGATGGTTTATTCAGCTGGTATATATGTATTTGTGCATATTGAACGGAAAATAAGGGTCTAATTGTGCATTATGGCTACATTATGAATAGAGCCCCCATCTCTAAAATGTTTAAAATTACTCCCCCCCCTACAAAATTTTTAAATTTAATTTTGAGTCAGGGAAAAAGTCTCCTTCACTTTTGACCCCTTTCAGGTTGGGTTTCTCTTCACTTTACACCCCTTAAAGAATTGTGTATAAACATAAAATAAGATGAGATGTACATGGGTGGAAAGTAGGATCCACCTCAGCATTTTAGTTACATTGTAGATAGAATCACCTTCTAAAACCCTTTAAAAGATATTTTTCTCAAAACTTTTGATTTCAAAACCTCTCCTGAGGTCCAATGAGCAGGTATGCTGAATTTGATTGAGCTTGACTCACGTTTAGGTACTTTTTATAGCATGACAGACAAACACACACACACACCTCTCACTTATACATTTATACAAACACACAGACACTTCTCATTAATATATTTGAGACATTCACACTCTTGTCCTTTATATATCTCAGGATAGCCATTATATTTGCTAACCAATATTCTCCAATTCTCAAACACAAATCTAAATACTTCAAATAGAACAATAATAATAACTGAGGGCCTAAACCTCCCTTTACAGCGACAACTTTGCCATAACTTACATTGGTAACTTTTGAACTTACTAACTCTAGTGATATTGTTTTTCCGCCTCCATCAAAAGAAAGACTCTACGTTCCATTACACTGGTAACTTGCCTATGTGAGTTATCCTATCTATGTTTTATTACTCTGTTGACCCCGAACCGGATTTAAAAACTGTAATGTTATCATATCTTATAATAACAACAGAGTACCACTATCTTTCAGTAAAATAACTACTGCTGATATATGATATAAGGATATCATTTGATCAAAGGTATCTATGATGCACACACAGACTCTAACCAGTAGAAATAAAGCATTCAAACTAATTCCAGCAACAGCTAACTCATTTCTTTTTCTAGAGCAGTAATGGCTGAATATCAGTCTTTTCTTATAAATGAAAAATTATTGAGAATTTTTTCTATCAGTTTCTATAGTTGAAACCAAAATGCGAAGTTTTCAATGATCCAAAAGTGTTTTTGTATTACTACTTCTCATATTCTATATTACAGTTTACTAGTAAATGCCGATTGCTTTGCTAATTCTGTGTCAGTGTCATTATGTTTATACTGCGATTTGAAAAGAGTTAATGCAAGATACAGTAAACTAAAATTCTTGTATCCATTTTGGATAACAGCATCAATAGTAGCAGTTGTAGTAATATTACTAGCAACCACATACACAGCAGAACGGCTATTTTTTCTTTGCGAATTCACATTACCCCTTTCAACTCATTCTGTTTGTTATGTCACAGATCGCCAGTTTATAAATTATATTAAGGGTTATTTTGCCATTTTCTTTTTATTTCATTTACTGAGCAAGCTTATCATTGGTAGTAAAACTTTGAAAGATTCACTCATTAACCATTATCCAAAGGTAAGGTGCTTCCTGATCTTATTGTATATACAACCAAAAGATTCTTTGGACAACTTTTTGCAGGCACTAAGACTCTTGACTAAAGTCTGTCAATTTGAGGCCATGATGGTAGAAGAGGCTAGGTGTAATTATATCTGAAGTACTTTCATTAATAGTCTCGACCTGTCTATAAGGCGATAGTTGCTGGAGAACAGAACTTTGGATCAGCAATCAGCCTTTGAGCAGGCTTATTCTTTAGAAATGACTCAAAAGAACTCTGCTGTCTATTCACAGCACAAATTGTTTGGCACAGCTGCAGACATGAAAACACCTGCTCAGTCTGAGAGAGAAACCAGAGGACATTTCTGCTGCCACCAAGAAAGATGGTAACTGTTTTAGATGCTACTTTTTTAGCATCTTTGGAATGAGTGCCCTGCTCGGGAAAACAGTAAAATTAAGGGGCACTCTATGAAACTCAAGTGGGCTGAAGTTGAGCAGTCTGTGGCAATGCCGACCACTGTAGTTAGGGCTGGGGCAACTCCCCCACCCCCTGCTTTAAAAAAAATCTATCAGTAGATTTAAAGTCAATAGTATCCCTATGAATGCTTTCATAGATACAGGGAGTTCTGAGAATTTCATTCAGTCGAACAAAAATTATTTGTTTATCCTGATTCTCCTAAGTGTTTATTGCGGATGGATCTTATTCATTTAAAGTCATTGGTTATTGCTCAGTTAATCTTGAACTACAAGGGGGAATTTACTGAAACACGGAATTCAAGGTGTTACCCAGTTTTTGTAGTGATATAATATTAGGCCTAAAGATCCTACAAATTCATTCTTCTCTAAGGGCACTCATCTGAGACTCCCGACAAACAGTTTTGTCTGCGTAAACATCCATGCCCCCTCTCTCTTTAGTAACTTAACGGCGGATTGCATGCCTATCGCCATAAAATCAAGGTGGTACTCTGAGGCTGATAAGGCATTTATTGACTCTGAAGCACAGCATATGCTTCAAGATGAGATTATTAGGGCCGTGTAAATATCTCCAGGGAGAGCTCAAGTTGTAATGACCTCAGGAGAAAACCATAAGAAGAAGATGGATATAGATTATTCTGAAACTGAATAAATATAATGACCGAGATGCCTACCCCTTGCCTCACATTGATAATATGTTCAATAATGTTGGGCGGTCTAAGGTGTATAGAACATTAGGTTCAAAAAGTGCCTATCACTAGGTGCCTAACTAGAAAAAGAAAAAGAATACACTGCCTTTGGAGGAAGATTGCACAAATTCTATTCAATACTTTTACAAATGAAGTATGAGATTCCAAAGAGTGATAGATGAGATTCAGGACGTAGAAAATGTACTCAGCACTTATGCTTATCAGGATGACATAGCTATTTATGGTATGTCTGAGAAAGACCATGATAAAAAACCTTGAGCATTTCCTTAGAGTCACTGAAAAGTACAACTTGACCCTTAACAAAGACAAATGTGAATACTGTCTAAAAATTACTGGCATATTCTATAAATAATGGGGAAATTAGACCAGACCCTGCGTGGTTGCATTTTTCTCCAGAACACTTAACAAAAGTGAATAGAATCACTCTGCCATGCAATCGTAGAATAGAATCATTACATAAGTGGTGATACCACTTGATCGGATGTCATTATCATCTTTATATGAACCAGATGAGTGTGGCCTTCCTGTTTGACTTGAAATCTCACAGTAAAGTAAAGAATGACAAAATTGCTAGGTAACAAATGAATTTATTTTGTTATCATTACGCCATTGTGTACTGCCCAGAAGGATAATATTCCGGCAGGTTCTTTGTCAAATGCCTGCAGTATTGTTGGAATGGACAAGCTAAAGAAACTGCATGGGGCTCTGTGTCACTTGTGGTCGCAAAAATGATACACTGTCTGCACTCAAAACTTGCCCTACTTGGTGGAAGAACTGAAGTCACAGTTTTGCAAGCAAAACACTGATGCCTTAGTTAAAGCAATTCAGCCACTCAAGGAGCTGAATATAGATTTTAAAGGCTCTCTTCCTTCAAATTCTAGAGACCTGTATTTGTTGACTATCTTGACAGAAGAACTAAAAGGAATTTCTCATGAATAAAGGATCACAATAAGTTAAACAACCCCTTATAATCCTCGTAATAGGTAAGTGGAAAGATAAAATTGAATCAGCAGGAAAATTGCACAGGAATCTAGATAAGAAGCAGTGAGAAATAATACTCCCAGATTTACAACATTCCAACGACTCCCCACTTTCCACTCCAGCAAACTGCACCCCTAACAAACAATTCTACATCAGGACACAATGGCTTATTCACAAAGGTCTGCCTTAAACGACAAGGTAGACATGGCAAAAATGAGTCCCTGGTGGATGAAGTAAAATCAGTAGATACGAAGCCACAATGTGCACCCACAAGACATACTGACGCCAAGTGGCAAAGGTTTCTTTTAAGCATCTAGAGAAAATGGAAAGCATGGTAAACCAAAATGAATATGCATTCCCTAACCGGGAGCCAATTATGGAGGAGGCATCACTGAAAAAATGATATCCAGGAATAGCCTGCAGGAAATTCTGATGCCTCTCAGCTTTTCTGTCAGGGTTCGACATACACCTCCGTGTTCTGAAGATTAGGATCCTTAATGTAAGAAGGGGATAATGTGGTAAGAATTTATGATAGGATGGAGTACCTGTTTTTATTTTGTAATCCTGAGATTACTCGACTATTAACTCAGACTACTTATTGATGTTATTTTGGCTATCTATCATTAATTTCTCTTCAATAAATGAAGGAATCATCCCCTTTAGACATCATAAATTGCTTACCTTCACTATTGAGATTTAAAACTGTAAAGCAATAAGTTTAACAAGCTGTCAGATTCGTTTATTCGATAAAATCCATGACAGGTCTCGAGACTTCTATTACTCATGTAATATTAGTATGAGTATTTACTAGGTAAAGTAACGTTAGTTATGATAGCAGCTGCGGGTGAAATAAAGGGTGATAGGTATCAACATCAGTTAAATCAAGAAGAAAGATTTTCTTGACAATAGAGGAATTCGTTAATAATAAAAATAATGATGATCGAGAAGAAATGCAACTTGCATTGTGAAAAACACCTGAACTTGATTCGAACAAAAAAGTCATTAGAATTTAGAATCGTAAGAGACTAAAAATTTGTAAGTCACTTACTTGCCTTGTATAATTGTCTATGTGAATGCTTTGTGTATGCTAAGTGAGTGTGTATGTGTGAGTTCAGCAACTGCAACAAGCTAGTGACAAGGTTATGTGCAACTGGTGAATCTTGTCTGTTGTTGCATACATAGGGATCTGCCTCCTGAATTAGGCGCCAATGACTAATAAATTTCATGTTCGGTATTTAAATTTCCATTGGTCCATAAATTGTCATTAATGTCACATGGTATTTTTACTATGACTTCCACATCCAAAATATTTGTTCAGCCAAGCTCGTGCCAATTTCTACTTTGAATTATTGGTCATTTGAAATTGGTGCTTTTTCTGTTTTGATGGGCTTGATTCTTTTGAGCCTATTTTTGTTGAGAACTTTGGAGGGCCCTTATGAAAAGGGTAGACACTCACTTCAGGTATATAAGGAAAACTGTACTAATTCAGCACAATTAGGCAGTTAGTATCTCCAACTCAAGAGAGCCATATTTTAGGTTTTAAAACTATACATGTTTTTCTACAAGTACTATGAATGAGCTTTACTATTCAGCACTAGGAACTGAACATCACATGACCTCCTCTGGTAAAAGTTATATGAGATTATTGGAACTAGTAGGTTAAATACCTGGAAAGTATTTTGCGCTCAGTACCAGGCTTTCCAGTATTTAGATTGTGAAGAAAAATTTCAGCTTCAAATGTTTTGAACAATGTTCATAATACGGTAAACAGCCGTTACCACAGCACCCTCAGGAAGAGCTGCTATAATGAATTTGCTGTTATTATGGGTGGATCAAAAATACAGCATGCAAATTATTTACTTCTTAAATTGCTTGGGAAAGTAAAATGACCAACAATTGTCTTGCAAAAATATAAAAAAACAAAACAGCTGAGTCATTAAATAGTGCCATTAAAATGAGTGTGCTTACAAGAGTTTACTGCAGATAACAGCCGTATCATTGAAGCATTTCAATTTCAGCCTAACAACATTCCAAGCAAAGCCATAAAGTTTTTATTTTCGCAATTGTCAGTAATACATTGTTTAACTTCCAGTCATTGTTACTTCTAATGTTGAAAAATCACGTGATTCTCTGAGTGTCAAGGGAGGTAATAGAATTGTAAAGTTCCACACACTTGCTCACTCGATGTTGAAAATGGCGCACAAATCAGATAATCCACACACTTGCCCATTTGATGCTAAAAAATGGCGCACAACTTTACTGCGCCATTTTTTAACATAGAGTGAACGAGTGTGTGGGTCTTGACAATTTATTACCTCCCTTGATACTCAGAGAATGACATGATTTTTTGACACTAAAAGTAACAATAACCTTACTTTCTATATTTGTGACTAGTGGTCACAAGAGGTCATTAATTTCCAAGTATAATAGAACTCTTTAGAGATAAAAGTTTGCATCTGTATTATAATACAGTGAGAGATACTGATACAACATTGTCCTATTTCTTTCAGACTTGCATTGTAGAGCAATGAGATGAGAACAGGCGTCAGGATTGCGTATAACAGAATTGGGGTTCAAACTTCTGATAACAGGCATTTTCATAGAGTGACAACAGTAGTCATTAGCAAATATAGATTGATATTGTTTAAGTATAATTTTCTGGCATTTTATCAATTAAGCTATTTTGCATGCTTTGAAAAAGAAGTCAACCCTAATCATGGAACTAAGCTAAAGATAATTTTTTAGGCATCCAAAATCACTCTTATAAAAAGTTCTAGAAAAGAAGAAATTGATAGGGACCAAAGCGATTTTACATCAGCTCTCAATAAGAATTCTTATCAGGTCCTTTATTGCTGGATGAATAATTCTACCAAATTTATATGTTTGTTAAATTGATATTTGATATTAATGAATTAATGTAATTCCTAAAAGAATTTTAGTTTTCCATTTTTGGCCTGCGAATATAAAGAAAAAAATACTGCAGAGATCAAAATATTCATGTCTTGTACATTTCAAAGACAAATACAACCACTTTTCAAAATCATCGTGATATACACAAGCAGTGTTTCCCAAACTCTTCAGATTCCTCATCAGTCTTTTATTGTCCGTCGTTGGACACAGACCTTCTTCAGGATCTGCCACATTTCTCTATCGTGGGCATCACGGAGCCAGTATTTCCTGAATTCGTCTAGTTCATTTCTCCAAATTGTATTCTGCCGGCCTCGGTTTCGCACGTAATCTCAGGGGATCCATGTTGTGAGTCATTATGTCCATTGGTTGTCAGTCATTCTTGCAACATGAGTGGCATATTGCCATTAAAGTATCGTCTGCTTTTACAGCATATATTCCATCATACACTCCCCCGTTAAGTTGATAAAAAATGATACATTGAAATTTAATTTTCAATAAATCTTTTGAAAAATTCAAGCATTTATTTCACAATCAGAAATATAATTATACAAAAGTATCTAAAAGCACTTGATTAATTAATATGAAAATAATCAATTAGAGGGATGGGTCTGGAGAGATGAAACTAATTTTACCACACCCAATTCAATATTAGTATGCAGCATACTTAAATTGCCTTATCTTGCGGTGCCCAAGAGGGTTGGTACTGCCCATTTTGAGAATCACAGTACTAGAGGGCAATAAAGGAGATTTCCTAACCTGAAAGTATTTATAGTTAGTAAATTATCCAACTTCATAAGTACACTATATTTGTAAGTTAAAGAGTTATGCTAAATTCTGATTGCATTTTTCTATTTATAAACTTATGTAACTGTAATTGTGGAGTCTTTGTATGCATTTTTCAAAATATCTTTTTTTGATTTTCATTCTATAATAAACATAAAAATGACTATTTCCTCTTTTGATACAAATTGAAAACAGTACAAGATATGCAACTAGAATAGAAATTTGAACTTTTTCCAGATATCTTGAATATATAAAACTAATTCTCCAATTATATGATGTTTTACTAATTCATGATTTTGGTAGAATGGTGGTAGTTGGTTAATATTATAAACTCTTCCAAACCAACAAAAAAATGATAGTCACTGCAGTTGGCCAGAATTATCTCAAAACATTTTGCCATTAGTTTTTATACTAAGAATCATGTAAAGAACCTTCAGTGATATAGAGTTTCTTATAAAAAATACCAAACAAAATAAAGAAATATAGAATTTTCTTTGAAAATCATTTGCCTCTGACCATTTTCTCACTAAGTGACTGCTTTCTATTGTAGCGGATCGCGTTTCTTAGAGCCTCCTCCGGACTTCAACTTGCGACTTTTTTCTGCATGACTGGGGTTATCTTTTTTGTACTCGTAGTAAGAGAAGACGAAAATTCATTCAAGAAATAATTTTTACACCTTCACATGTTTTTATATACCCGACAAAGTAAGTAAATAGAAACACCAGTTTCATTTGCACGTGTAATAATAATAATAATATATATATATATATATATATAGTTGAAATTCAAGTATGTGTGGACTTCGTACATGGTGTTTCTGCAGAGAGAATAAAAATTTCGGAAACAAGTAGATAAAACACAAAAAATAAATCCAACTTTATTTTCACTTTGATCATGTCAAAAGAAAAAGTTTTTTGAAGCTATAGCTGCACATTAATGGCGGTGTAAAAATAGATAAGTACCCTATTTTTGTGGTATTACCTACACCCTCTTACATGACTCTTGTGTGATATTTTAAATCCATTTTTTTAAAAAAGGCCATTTCTTTAATAATTCTTAAGAATAGTAAGTTTATTTTGATAGCGTTAAAGGGCTCTTCAAGATAGAAAATAATTTTTCTCAAGAGAAAGGATGCTTGTAATAAAAAGTTAAAGTTATCGCATCTTGAACACTGAAGTTGCAATTCCAAAAAAAGTAATTCTGAACCTGAAATTCAAGTTTGTTTCAACCTGAATTCACTTGAATGGAAGTAAAAATGAATTTTTCCTAAGTAAATATCTTGAAAGTTGTCTAGTTACTTAACTCCATGAGACAACTCTTCATACTGGTGAAAATGTTTTCAGACTTACAGCGAGATATGCTATAAATAACACATGTCACATTATTGAAGAGAGAGAAAGAAAAAATTCGAGAGTTTTAAATGAAAGAGTTCTACTACTACTCACTTGGCACTTAGCCAAGTTGAGTATCCTGTGTTGTGATGCTTCAGAGGAAGAAAACATGATTAATATAACAATGAATCCGTGTTTTTCTCTCCCTTGAATTATGACCGAAGATGTAATCATGATGTTGATCTTTCTAAATGTTCAAGATTTGTTAGAGAAACGAAGATAGGAAAGTATAAACTGATGTTTTCTTTCGAACCCTTCTTCTCGGCTAGTGCCAGCTTATAGCAATAATAAAAAAAAAGAAGTAAAAACCCACAAGCACCATCAGCAACTAATTACAACTTCTTACCTGCTTTGACGTCACTGGTCGCTCGGCCCGGGATCGAGCATAGCGAGCAGTAAAAAAGAAGAAAAAAACGACACTTTTCAACAAGCGTGGAGCGAGTTTATTTTACTGCAACCAGTTCGAAACAGTTGTACATCGCTAGAATTGTTTGCATCGACGGCTGACCAAAGTTAACACTTTGCTTTGTCGTTTGCACCAGTTCTGCTTTGATACAATTGAGAAATTAAAGAATCCATGCATTGCGTAATATGCAAATAGGAAGAGATTTATACCACAACATGGCGACACGGTTTGTGGTAGGTACCTTCTTTTTCTGTTGTTGAAAAACGGGTTATTGCTGTGTTTAGTTCTCTTTTTCATGTGCTGATGTGTACGGAAAGTGTTTAATTTGATTATTTCTCATTGTTGTGTGCTTTTCCCCGCTGTAATACTTTGTCGTTCGTAACGATGGAAAAATAATTTCTATATTTTGTTTGTTATGGAATAAGTTGAAAATCTCTGAGTGAGTAGGAGCAGCCAAGAATGTTATACTGACTACGAAGTCATTGCTGGATGCTGGAGATAAATAATCAGTATTTTGTGGTCAACCACAGTACAATGCTTTCTAAAAATATTGCTTTGTAAGATTTTTTTTTTTCATACTAGCACATTTTTGGTATGATTTGTGACGTTTCTGCCTGACATTTAAAGTCTAAACGTGTTCTTTGAACATGTGATAATCGTCTTCGAATGTTTTTTTTATTTATTATTATGGCATTTTGGCTTAAAGTTAAGACGTTCGGCGAGTATGTGATTTATAGCGGAATTATTCAACAAATAACTTTATTTTTTGTGATGCTCTCTAAAAAAATAGAATTGGGTTCTTCTTGGCATTCATATAGAAATAAATAGGTTATTATTGATTTATGACAGTATTAAAATAGTTCCCATTTTTGTGGCCAATATTACTCATGGCATCGTTTCTGACAAGCGTGTGATCGCAGTTGGAGAGAATTGTCACATCTCATCAGGATTTTTTTCCAAATTTTTATTTTCTTTGGGTCTGGATAAACCCAAAACACTTGTGTTTTGAAAAGCTTGAAACAAATTAGTAAAAATTAAAAAGGGTTTTATTTGTCTCCTTGGAGTTGATGCGAAACTCTAACATGTCAGTACTCTGTCAGACAATTTTTTTTTTCTCTTATTCTGCTTTTAGCATTTGTTTTCGTTATTTTTATTTTGTTTCATTTATTTACCCATTCAACTTTTTTTTTCTGTAGTACAAACATTTTTTTCTTCAAACTGAGTGGGTTATCTTTTTTTGTATGTTACTGTTTCGGACAACAAAAATAAATCTTCCTACAAGCCCGTTCATGCTGTAACCATCTTTTTACTTCAATCTTCACCGATTTCATTTCGTTGAAAACTACACGTTAATTGTTGTTGGTGTTGAGAACCATGTGAAATCTCGAGAATTAAAGATTTGCTCTCAATGGGGATTCTTTGAAAGTAAGAAATGATTCATGTGTAAAAAAAAAAATAGATAAATAAAAAGAGGAAAGTCCGTGGCTGTGTGTATGGTGCGTGTGTGTCTAAAGATGAAATAAATTGATTTTTTTGCTCGTATGTTTACTGTTCAGTTGTATTCCGTAGTAAGAGTATAATCTTGAATATGTGTACATTTAAAACTTGATTACTCCACAACACAACTGTAAACACATGGGAACAATCATGATGCAACTTGAAAAAGCACATTTCGTTAAATTAGGAAAGAAAATGATGAGAAAAGTCAAACGTTCTGTTGCCAGAATGATTTGATTATATGTTTGAATTAACTGTGCCTAAACGTCTAATAAGAGTATTCAGTTTTATTTGGTACTCAAAACCGTAGCATCAATGGGAACTTCGCTAATAAAATCATTGGAATACACGTGTATGTTCCTGTTTAGTGTATAGAGGTTGGCGAAAAGGGGTCGATCGTCTAACCCCCCCACACACATGCACACCATATTATTTATTACCTAAGTTACTTGATACAATTAAGGTGTAAGTAAAGTGTTACTCATGGTATGCAATGTATGCGTAGCATTCAAAACATTCCGAACACTGTATTCTGTTCGGGTAGAAACACTTCAAAATATTCTGTTGACATTTCGTCTGCGGTTTGATAAATATTAAATGATACTAAGTGGTACAATTCTAGTTTAGTCACACACACTGTAAATAAACTGCTTTTGATTAAAATTAAACATACTTTAACTCTAATTACTCAATGATACATTTTTAACCTTTTATCTGAACCAAGGTATACTTTTGAGTATTTCATCTTGAATAATTTATCTATTTATTCCAAAAATAACCCTAACCCATGGCTGGCAGGTGTCCTTTTTCTCAAAGAATTGAAACGTGTACGAGTGATGATCACAGAGCAACAGATAAAATTGATTATATGATCTTTCAATTTTTTTCTAAATGCTAGAATGGACATGAAAGAATTGGCTCTGCAAGAAGATAGAAATCTTTCGGCAGATGTGTGCAAAAGCCTGGAACATTGACATATTTCTATTCATAAAAAAAAAAAAGTTATAGTTGCCACGTGAGTAAAACTAGGATTTTACTTTTATAACCCGATATACTATCCCTGGTGATCATCTATTTGTTGTATTGTCACCGTTTCAAGTTGTCATGGTCATATGGCCGTTCAATTTATTGATAGTTTTGTACGAAATTCAAAAAGCTGGTATTTGAAGGTAGTTTCCAAATAGTCCACTTATCGTTAAGTTTTCTCGAAAAGTTAGCCATATATATGTATTTTTTTTCTTTTCAAGAACTATGAACAAAGCTTTAAACACCATCGAATTGATTTGTACTCTTTTATTTCTGACAAGTTTGGTTTTATTGATCTCAATAGTCACTGACCCAGTATCATCCTTCCAAGACATCCTATGTCCATATGTCAATATTCCTAGTATGTCAATAACGAAGCTTGATTGATTGTTAAAACCTTTACTTACTAACTTCCTTTTCAGTTTTCTGTATGCACAAACTTTGTCTACAGCAATTGTTTTTAACCAGACACGGTTAATTTTCAGCCTAAAAACAAACATCCACTTCAAGTAGTTCTGATCTTTCAAACCAGATCATTGATCCCTTTTGAGATAGTTTCTCACAAAGGTCATCATCACCAACTCTAAAATCAGTTGCACCAAGCATTAATCGTTCCCTTCTCGCATTCGAATTGATTGAAACCAACGTGATTCAGATGATGTGGATGCTTTTCTCATTATTCTCAATCCAACGCTACTATATTTGGTGATATCCAATGTTGTTGTGTTAATGGTTCTCATAAATTGCTTTTTTGATACTACTACAGTGTGCGGTCTACTAAGACCCCACTTGACTGACCCATTTACCAAGTATAGACCACTAGACCATATATTTCAACAATGATCATTTTTATGTACATTGTGGCGTAAAAGTCGCAAAAGGATCTAAAATCATCATAACTTATTCTATTTTAATATTCTTTGTTTCCCCCCTTCTTAGATGTATGAAGGAACCCTTGGGAATTCATCATGGAAAAGTACTGAGCAACTGAAATAGATTTTTTACTTTTTAACATAACCCAAATAGCAAAGTGCACACAATGCCATCTGAGTCCATGATTCCTTGTTTGTTTGCGTGTTTTCAAGAATGGGACTCTATTAGTGATCACCCATGAACAGGGAGACCACGTTCAGTCTGAAATGCTGAAAATCCTATACGTGTGCCGTGGAGTTGATATGCTTTTATGCAGAATGTTATTGAAATGGCAAGAATTTATAAAGTTGGATATGGTGGGCATTTGAAACAAACAATTTTCTATACATAGGTTAATCAAATTTCCATTGTTTATATATTCCAATTGTCAAAAGCAATTTTTAAAAATTAATATAACTAAAAATATATGTGAGTTTCGTGACTTCTGCACTACCTCTACATGCAATTTAAGAAGTGACCAAATTGAATTCGTTCATCACTGAAAAACTGATTGATTCATTGTCTGTTCCCTTTATAAATTCTAAACTGCTTTTAACTTCATTTACTCATCCACTCATTTTCTCAAGTTTAGATAATTTCCTCATTGAAACAAAAACATCTAAGTTATATTTCAATTTTAATGAAAATATATATTTTAAAGAGTGGCAACTGTAAGTGCTATTTATTTAATTCAAGTTGGTAAATAGATGATTGAAATAAAATCTTTCCCATCAGAAAGTAACTGTTAAACATCTGTTGTTTGTTTTTTCTTGCTGGGTAAATAATAATCATATGACATATGTTTGATCAGAAATGTTCACTTAATCTTGTGGATCAGTGTTGAATGTCAATACAATTATAGCTATCATCTGTTGAGGTTATGGAAACCTACCATGCTTCTAATTTTGGAATTAAGCTGCTTTGTGTTTGAATTTCACAAAAAAATTATTGGATTTGAAACTTCATACTGTTCATGTATTTAGTTGAATAATCAAAGCAGTAGATTATTGGACAAGAATCTGAAATTCTATTGATTTGACCACAAAATAATGGGGTAAATCATCCAATTTGTAATGAGTTCTATGAAATCTGAAATGTTCATATTCATGTGCCACAAATCTTTCATTTGATATCTATGGAACCATTTAGCTATTACCAATTAAGTTTATTTCTGCGGTGTTAAAAAAAAAATTGATTTGAGAATTTTTCTTATATGCAGATTTTGATTTTTTACGAACTTTGAAATAGTTTACTTAGAAAATGTTTAGTATTATCATAAATGCTTGTAGGTAATAGTAAATCAAGGATTGCAAGATTAATTAAGCTTATTCATTTATCTTCAGTTCTGCATAGCTTGAATTTATTGGGATTTCTGATAACTCCAGCTTTGCCCCTCTCTTTCTTTTCAAGATCATTTTCATAAATCCCATGTAAGTAAAATTTATATTGTGTTACTTCATATGGCTGAAGAATTAATCATCTTAAAATTCATGTTCATAAAATATTTTTTCTTTTTTTTTTAATTAAATTTGAGCAACATAGGCTTTACTTAGATAAGACTAACTTTTGTTTAGCAGTAGATATTGAATATCAACCCAAAACCTAGGTATCTTTTTGTAGGCTTTGACTTAAACCTGCATGTTAAACAAGCAGATTGTTTATCTGGAGGTATAGGAATTTATATTCGATAATTTTAACTCATTTTAAAAGAATTATGTTTGATTTATTAGTTTAGAATAATCAAAATTATCTTTGAATGACATGTTTTCATTTATGTATATAAAGTATTTGAAAAGCACAGTAAGTATTTTATCTGAGCTGATGAATAGCCATAAGATTTTACTTTGTAAGATAGGACAGCATTGGTATTTGTGAACTTAATTGTGCTGTTTAAGTTGATTCAGTTCCCAAGTAGCATTGGATTTATTGCTTTCACGACAATTCTTCACATGGTTTTCATGCTGTCTGCTGTCATACTTATTGCAAATAAAATCAGTGATTCTAGGCTGATATTTATTGATTTGAACAAAATTGATAACATTCATTACTCAAAGTCTCCTTAATTCAATCCAAAATTTCAAACAGTGAATTAATTCTTTTTTTTTTTTTTTTTTCATCAAAAACTGATTTAACATTGTTTCCTTAAGGTGTAGAATGAACATCTTCTTTGCAATTTAATTGTCCACCAAAAGTATATGTCCACCCTAATCACACAACTTGGAGTGTACTCCATTTCCTGCTGTGTGCGTATGGAAATTTGTCCTGAAGAGTTTTCCATACTCTTCGTTCATACCACAAATCAAACCTAGAACTTTCTGTGTTTGGCTAATGTGCTAATCATTGCATTCATAAAAAAGAATCAAAAATTTGATTTTCAATTCAATTAAACCCTTTTTTTTTTTTCTTCTTTTTTTTTCTCAATTAATTAATTTTTTCAGATGGTGCTGATCAAAATTTTGGAGCCAAGCTCTTCTTATATATATATATATATATATATATATATATAAGAGAATCAATGTTACTTTTCAGAGATCACTACTCTGAAGAGCATATTCAAAAGCTGTTTGGTTTCAAATTACTGGCAGGTATTCCTCAGTGTCACTCATTCAAGTATTGGCCAGATTAGACGTTTAACATCAGTAAGGATGTGTGAACCAATGTCTTCAATTTAACATTCAACGGAAACTTGATTTGGGCTGTAAATTTGTCATCATAATTTTTTTAAATAGAATTTTATTCTTTATATTGTTCTAATTTCCTATGAATATTGCCAGATTAAAACTGAAGACAAATTGAAGCTTTTGTAGAGAAACTGAAATATGCAACACAGATATCATGATGATTAAAATTTTCATTTTGTATAACATATAAACATTTAACTCACTAGTAAATAATTTTTAAAACCCTTCTGTTTTTCAATTTATCACTATTTTCTCACTTTTATTTCTGATATATACCACTTTCAATTATATACTTATAGGTAAATAATGTCTTACTACAAGTTCACTCATAGAAATAATGAGTACCAACTTATTCAAGTCTTTATTGAGATGCATATGCAGTATTTTGTTTGGATATTCAGATTTTTTAGACAAATAAGTGGGAAAACTGATAACTCAACCCAATATTAAAAGTAAGAGCAGCGTGTTAACGGCAAGTAAGCATACAAACATAGGAATACATACACCTTTTTTTTTCTTTCCAGTTTATTCTTTCCTAAAGGTTTTGATTTGAAGCAAGCGAGTGAGTGAATACACTAGAAAAACAAATTCTGTTGTTTTTTAACCAAATCTCTGTTGCATATGTGTTTTGAGACTCATTGTCTACAGATGATTTGTGTATATCAAATGGCAACTCGATGATTTGTGTAAGGAAGTGTGAATTTTTATTGATTGACTGCTAATAACTGAATGTCTAGTGCCAAAATCTCTTAATAGTTCTGGCACTGTAGTGAAGCCCCGTAGGAATTTTTAGTTGAAGTATGAAACCAATTGGACATGCTAGAAAAACCTTCAGTGTGTAAGAATATCTTGGGTAAACCTTCTTGATCAGTTGCAAAAATCTTTTAGCACCATTTTTCATAATGGCAGATTTTTGCTGTAGTGCCGTAGTCTGGAAAAAATAACTCTTCATCTATTATAGGCATATTATATATTATTGGAAAGGAAATTTCATGCTGAGTAAAGTTTTCAGAAGAACCATATGCCTCCGAAGCAATTCCATTCAAGCTATTTACAATCAAATGTTATGAAACCTTATTTTGAAATAAAACAACTCTGGAATGATAGCTATAACATGGGGGGTGTAATTGTCAATGGATCTATTCTGGAATATAATCACCTCTTCCAGAACCTATTGCCCACCCTTCCACAAAATTTTATTGAAATACACTGTGAACTTTTAGAGATATCATATGAACAGACAGTGAACCTTTGAAGTTATTGTATGGTACGGATATTTATCAATGATATGGGGAGGTAATTGTGCATGGATTCACTCCTGACCTTTGTGGGCTTCTTCCCTCCATTCTGCAAAATTTCATTGAACTTCTTGAGATCATGTGTGTACAGACGGAGATATTTTGAAGATATCGTTTAGTATGAGCATATGGCTATGATTCGGGGGAGGTAATTGTGCATGAATCTCCCCCAAAATGCCATAACTTCTTTTCTGATCTATAGCCCAAAGCTCCACTAGATATCATGTGGACAGACAGAACTGTTTGAGATATTCTGTGGTTGCCGACAGTAAGCTAGGACATGAGAGTGGATGGATCTGCTCCATATTTTCCTGACTTCTTTTTAGCCTAATGCCCCCCCCCCAGTTTTCATTGAAATTCATTTGAAACTTTTGGAGGTATTGTTATGGAAAAAACAGCCAGGACCAAATAAAACGCTCTGATCTAAATTGCTGAAACTGTTCTTTCCATCTGTCCACACAGTATCTTGTAAATTCTCATAAAATTTTGTAAAAGTGTGTGCATTGGACTATGAAAAGTGTCAGGAAATTTTGGAATGGATCCTTGGTGAATTACTCCCCCTATGCTCCACCTGACTGTTGGCAACCATAAAATATATTGAAAAATTCTGACTGTCCTCTTGTTATTTCCAAAAGTTCTAGATGAATTCCAATTAAATTTTGTAGAAGAGTTGGCAATAAATAAGGAAAGAAGACCTGACATTTTGGAGTGGATTGATCTGCAATTACCTCCCGAGCATTCTTTAGTGTGAGCAGATTGCTGCAATGTTGTCAAAATTTCCCAAGCCTTACATGCTTCATCTGAAGTTCTTGATTAAATTTTGTGGAAGGGGGGTAAAGAGGCAACAAAAGAAGTCTGGAAATTTTTGAGCTGATTCATGCTCAATTACCCCCTCACGTTGTAGCTAACTGTCCACACCACACAATAGCTCCAAAGGTTCTCTGTCTGTCCACACGATATTTCCGCAATTTCTCAATTAAATTTGGTGGTAGGATTGGCAATAGGCTCCAGAAGGAATGATTGAATTTTGGGGTGGGTCCATTTCATCTATGTTCATCAGTCCTTGGAGTTTCATTTTAAAACAAGTTTTATTTTGGCTGTGAATAACTCGAAAGGACTTACTCTGAGGCATATGGTTCTTCTGTAAACTTCACTCAGCATGAAGTTTCCTTTCCAACGATATACAACATGCCCATATTAGTTTAAAAAGGTTTTTTTCTCTTCAGATGAGGGCACCACAGAAAATCTGCCATTATGAAAAATGGCGCAAAATTTTTTACGACTGATCTGGAAGGTTTACCCAAAATACTCTTACTCACCTACGGCCCCCGTAGCATGTTCAGTTGCTTTCATTCGCCGACTGAAAAATTTCTACGGTTTTTTTTTTTTTTTTTCACTACAGCGCCAGGACTATAATTGTAAATGGACTGTACATTTTTATGTACTGTAGTGTATCAGCGTAGTAATCTTGCTAGTAGAAGAATGGTGAAGTTCTAGACATTCATTTAGGCATGTTTTCAAAGAGCCATAGTTCATTTCTTGATAGAATTGACTGGATTCAGTGGTGAATTATTAACACCAGAGATGATGATGACGATGATGATTCACTTTCTTTCCTTACATTTTCACCTATGTCAGCATTATCCACTGCTGATGAAGTTAGTGAGCTCATCTCTCAACTCATTGATGCTTGATTCTCATCTAATATTCCATTATACCCGTTGGGTTTTGCTAAGCCTGAAAGAAATGATCTATTAATCTGCATGCAAATGCAACCTTGACACACATTCGATAAGGTACGACTAACACTAACTGACTAGTTTTTTTTATCAGATTCATCTAGTTTTCCCCTTCCTTTCGAGCATCTTCCTCTTTTTGCAACTACGCTTATAAAAATAAAAAATAAAATGGAAGAAGGATGGAAAATGAGTTCAATTCATTATAGGCTTGTCTGTGGTTTACAGTCTCAATGTTATTTGTTTTTTGTTTGCTCCATATTACTGGGTTTGGTGTTTATTAAAGAGGTGGGCGCGGTGGAGGATAACGACAACCACAACCATCAGAAAAGCGAAAGCCAGTAGTAACCTTGAAATAGTTTCTTTTCAGTGACGAGCAGCAGTAATGTCAGTTCATACATCGCCACAGCAGCGGTGAGGCTGTTGTTGTTACCCAACCAGTCTCTGACGGTGTGGTTGGTGAAAGATAGAGAGAGATTTTCAAACACAACCCATCTTCAACTACGGAGGAGAAGCAAGACTATAAGAAAGCATAAATAAACTAACCACCAAAGCTATTCACAGTACCAACGTCTACATAATAAGGATATTTAAAGACTTTAAATCTCAGAATTATTTTTTTTTTCTCTCTTTTTTTTTTTTTTTTTTTTTGCTTGTTTACCCCACCTCCAAAATCTTGTCTCAATCGTCTCTATAGCATATTAACACACATAACCACTGTGTCATCTTCATTTCTGGCAGTGCTTACTACTTATTTTATTTCTTTTGCTAGTAAAATGTACTGTGGCTTCCCTGTCAGTTTATAACATGACTTGCCCAACTTGGCTGCCCACCTGCCTGACTGCCTGCCATGTCTAAGCTTTTACTAGACCTTGGCCTAATTTTACATTTCTATTAAAGCTGACTCACGCGTTTTTCACTGTATATATTTTCCAGAGTATGTTTATGTCAGCCGCTAAACTCGTTCTCTTGTAACTTAGCAAGAAAAGAGGTTAAGTTATTTTTTTTTCTTTTTCACTCTACACTTTTCCATGAGGGAACTCTCCTTTTTCTTGGGAATAAAGTTACTAATGCTACTGCTAGATTTTTTAAATGACTAAATATTTCTCATATTTACATATAAATTAGGTTGAAACCATCAATGATTTCATTTTTTTCTCTTATTTCTGGTTTAGTTTTTTTTTTTTAGAAGAAAAACAAAAACATTTTCTTTCAAAATACTTGACAAAAACGGTTAAACTTTAGAATGAGTTCAGTGGTAATCTTGAACTGATCGTTTTTAGTTTTTGATACTTATTGATAATGAGCAAAGGAGATTCACTTTTTCTAGAATTATTGTTCAAAAGTAAGACTAATGCAGGCATTATCGAGTCGAGTTTCATACCTTTTTTTCATGTTCAATTCTAATAACGCTTTTAGTTGATGTTATACATTTCAAGAAGGATTATCTTAATCATCAAGACTTCTAAAAGGGATTCATTGAAACATTTGTTTTGAATATTTCAGTTGAATTTCAAGGATTTTTGGTCACCGAATTAAAAAATGAAAACCATTTTTCTTGATCACATCCCATTTTCCAAGAAAGGTTTTTAGTTGTGGGCTCTTGATTAATCTAGCACTATACATATGGAGAAAACATTGAGAAAACTGCTTTGAATATTTCAGCTAATTTTTATTATTTTTGAATGCCAAATTGAAAAAAACGAGAATCGTTTTCATTATCATATAGTTTTTTCACAATACGTTTTTACTTTTCAATTTCAGGTTTTCATATGATTTCGTGCTATACATTTGGATATATTGTTTCAATGACAGTGTTTGAACTTTGTACTGTCTAATATTGAAATCCATGTTTAAAACGCCAGTTATTTTATTAATAACCCTGGTTGAAGCTGTATATAGTGATGTGATATATTAGTAGGAAGTAGCATGTTCAGCAGTTGGACATGTTTGGACCGGTTATGCTTTCCCCACCACTGATATTGTTTATTGGAGTGATGCAAGCATATCTCACTGACTCGGTTGACTAGTTAATTCAAATTACTTTCATTTGAATGATATTTACTAAAAGAAGTAGTGTTTTATTAGTGATATTGATTGATTGATCTTTTCCTTATAGAGATAAATTGAAATATTTCTATTCACTTAATGATCATATTATGGCATCTAGGGGTTGTTTATCCAGCTCTTCAACACAGACATAGCAGACACTGTGAAAAGCCCAATTTTTGTTCAAAAAGAAGGCATAATATGCTTTCCCCCCTCCCCCCACCCGAATCTGTTCTGTTTAGTCTGATTTTTCTACTGTAAAAATGATCAGGACTGTTCACAGTACCAGATACTAAAATTAGTTGAAATATTCTAAACAGTTTTCTCAATGTATCTGTGTGTATAGAGAAAAGGCCTACTTTGGAAAAAAATGTATTTCTTGAATGGGATGTGAAAAAGAAAAATAGTTAATTTTTGGATTCAGCAATCAGAAATGCATAAAAATCAGCTGAAATAATCAAAACAAATTTTAATAACCTTAATTTTGTTGACCTGTATCAGTAATTTTTAAGAGAGGTCAATGATTGAGAATTAAAAAAAGATTGTACAGAATTTTTTTCCCCAACAATTTTACAATTTAAACATTTTGGTGACTTGTCATGGGATATCGGTAAGTCACTTTTTTAGTACTATTCTATTACATAAGACTGTAAGCTCTGTGATAAGGATAGTATAGAAAATCTGATAGAAGAAAAAAAAATAATGTTAGAAAATATCGTGTTCATTAGTATGGTTTATGGACTCTGAGTAATTTGAACCATAAGATATTTACAAAACATCTGGTGTGCTTATTTTTTAATTTCATTTCCAGGATGGCAATTTCTTTTAAAGCTGTTTTCTTTGATAAAAATGAAAATAACATCATTTTGGGTATTAATTGTTGCATGAAGCATGTTAAAGAAGGAATAAAATCAATTAATAACCTTATATTTCAACAGACCTTTTCCAGTCCATAGCAAGAGAAGGGTCAATTGATCCCTCCTATCATAGTATTACATTATGAAAATCAACAGAATCTTGAGGTCTAAGTATTTAACATTCTTGCAAATGAATGGTAAAATAATCAGTAGTTGTTTGAATTTCAAAATAACTTCATACTTATGGTAGAAAATAATTTCTAAAGTAACTGTCGTAATTTGACATTAGTTTGTGAAAGATACTATAAAAATTCAATAATTAGTTGATTTACAACAATGACCGCAAGATGAAATTTGATCATTTGATAAGAAAAATATTTTTAAAAAGATAACTTTGGCCCTGTGTGTGATCAGCAGTGTTGTCAAATATATTTTCCAAACTATTCTTTTTGAAGAGATGTATTCTTTTTCAAGAATGATATCCTTACTTAATGCATCGATTCTGAATTAGGGTGCTTGCCCCACATGTGAAATTTGGGTTTGAAAAACAAAAACCTAAGTAGTATTAAGGCTGAAATGATCAGTTCCTAATTCAACAATACTATCAATTATTAATTTCACTAGTAGGTGATGAATTCAAAGTGCTGTAGCATTTTATTTGATAAAAGTTTTTAGATTACAAAAATTTTGTCATTGGAGTTATTTCTCATTGATTGGAATTTTTTTCTCTTTGATGTAAAGCTCTGAATTTTGGTAAATTTCTCATTTAACATCGTCCAATCATACTTTTTCACCATACTACAGTAAGGAGGAATTAATCAAAGCTTGAAAGCACAAGATTTGGCAGAAGGCCAAGAATCTAACTACGTATGCAAAAGCATATGAGATGTGCTTCTTTTTACCACATATATAATTAAATTGCATTTTGTTTAAGTGAGGGGAACATCATATCTCTTGAGCTTTCAAAGTGGTGAGACATGAGCAAAAAAGTCAAGAACCACTGCCTTGATGTGTTAAAATTGCTTTTTAACACTTGGTTTTTTAGGGGTTTTATCTTGGTTTTTTTTATCATCAATCAGTAAACTGATAATTATTAAAGAACTTACTCATTGTTTGTTGAAGTATGAGATGGAACTTTTAACTTTTTTTTTTCTTCTCTTTTCTCAACAGCTTTTGATCATAACACTGACTTCCAAATAGTAATGATTGGTTATCACTGGTGGAAATATGATTACTTTAAGCTCTACAAGGGATAAAACCTGATGAAAATTAACTTCCTCTAACATCTTTATGATTATTTGAAATACTTAGCAGGTATTTTGAAGAACTGCATTCTGGAGACAGTAATTGTTTTCTGCCAATGAAGTTATCAATGAAGTCGAAGAATTTAACATAATGCATATTTATTGAGTGGATCCTATTCAAGAATAGCATTGAGAGCATTTGATAAAATATTTTTAAGTGTAAATTATAAGGGTATTTTTTTTTGTTGTTTTTTTTGCATTAAAATAATCCTGAAGATGGTTTTTCAGTCTTCTAGAATTGCTAGACTTGGGCAGTAATTACTGTAGTTATAACATTGCTATATGCTACTGTAATCACAAAAATGCTGTCATAAAATTTGCGGGTTGATTTTTTGAGAAAACATTTGCTGCGTGTATCTACTGAAGGACTGACCGAAAAGAAATTGAACTCGTAAAATAACGCACCAATGAGATGTTCTGGAGTATTTGCTCCTATCAGGTTCTGTAGCTGTGATTCTGACATTTTGTATGAAAAAAAACTACCACGTATGTTAGTATTCAAGTAGAATGAACGTGTGTGTAGTGCATTTGACATTTCTATTTTTCCCAGTCAACAGATGACGTTCACATTGAGAAACTGAATTCTATGATCCGTTGAGTTTTCAAGGAGGTAAGAATTAGTAAAAATGCAGTTTCTCAATGTAATCCTCATCTGTTTATTTGGAAAGGAAAAATGCCAAGTGCAGTACTCACTTGTTCATTTCAGATCATGTAGCTTAAATACTAACCAATGTGACGTAGTATTTTTGTTTTTTTTTTCCATATGCTAAAGGTTAGTCATTGCTACATACCGTAACACTAAGAAGCATTTTAAAACATCTCATTGATGCATGATTTTAAAAATCACTTTCTTTTGGGACAGCCCTTGTATATATGAATTATATTTAATGATTGTATTGTTGTGATAATGCTCTAAAAGCAGTTATAAGGTACTATCAAAATTTCATCACATGCATATAGATACATTTTTTTTTTCTCCTCTCATTGTATATCTCCTTGAATTCTGAATGGAATGTGTTCATCATTTTGTGTAGTATTAATTATTATTGTCTCTATCAAATTTTGACTTGTTTTTGATCATCCTCAGGCATATGAAGTATTTGATTTTTAAAATTTGTCTAGTTCTTCAACTCTATTTGTAAAATTTATGATTCATATGGATGCATGAAAAATTCCCTTCTAATTCTTCAAGTTTAACATTATGGTTGAAGTATCAATCTATATAAATGTAAACAGTTTATGATTACCATATTTTGCTCATTTGACATCTTTTTTTTTTCTCCCCAACGAAATGTCTCCAAAAATCACCCTACATCATATAAGCAGTATCCAAAATGGATTTAAATTTAGTGCTCCATTCTGGTTTGTGATGAATCCCTCACAATTCATGAGGATTTCAAGCTGAAATAAGGTTAGGATTCAGATGAGTAATTATTACTTTGTATTATTATGTTCTTTAACTTTTTTTTTTTCTGACCATCTAAATTGGGGTGTGTTTGATAAGGCACAAAATGCGGTATTATGATTCTTAGTATAATTTACATGTCTAAAAATTGGTACCCCCGGAGATCTGAATTTCAATGTCAGTGCCATGTGTTTTGATAGATGAAGGTGAATTTTTTTTCTCTTCTCTTTTGATTTCTATGTCCATACATAGTTATTGAGCTTATACTGAGAAGCCACCAATTCAGTGTTCATTCCTGTTCTCTTTATATGGAGACATTCAGTTTTTTTAAGTTTTTTTTTCTTTCGAACTAGTATCCTCACATCAGTTGCTTAAAAAAATATTTCAGTTCCTGTTACGTGTTTATAAGCATCAAATCACTGTAGCCCCACAAATTGCCTACCCTACTAACAAACTAGCCAAATGGACTAGAAATTCCTCTTTTCTTCGTTTTTTTTTGTTTTGTTTTTGTGTGTGTGTGTCCGTGTGTCCAGGCGCTTCTGGCTATGTTTTTTGTGCAACAGCCTTGACAATTTGCATGATACACCACTAGGCATTATCAAAAAACATTTATTTTTGGTCACTAGGGTCATTTTGGACCGACAATGCCCAAACCTGGTGCTGGTATTTTTATTAGATAAAATAATCCTGTTGCAAGGTATGGATAATGTATTTTGTTTCATTCATACTGATTCCCTTGTCTTAGAGCAGCTGAAACAAAAGATAACTATTCTCTGAATGTCAGGAACATTAAAGCTATTATACTCTTCAGGTGTGTGTTGCATCTGATAGTGCTTGAGGGTTATCCTTACGAGGAATAGTTTTCCAACTCACAAATTCAAGCTGTGTAATGTAAGGCTCGACTGAAGAAGGATAACAGAAAACTTAGGCACATATGCTGATTTTTTTTTTTATATGGAAGGCATTATTGGCCTTTAGCACTTATCTTAAGTTCTACACCTCAAATTGTTATACAGCTCCAAAAATAATGATAATAATAATATTTAGCCATTAAGACCTAACACAAAGAATTGTCATTAATACCATTTTTTCCTCTGTAAAAACCAATATTTGCAGTAGCAGCCTATGATTGATATGGACATTCAACATTATTTTTAGTTAGATTGTATAGATTATATTAAACTGTAGGAAAGTCAAATTTGCAGAATGATATTGCAATATTTGGAAATCCCTTCTTTGAGGTACGACCGCTGCTTTTAGTCCTTTTTTCATGAGTGTCCATTGCTACCAGAACAGGTTCCATAAATGAAATGAATGACTCAAAACTTACTTTTTACTCTTGAAATCTTTTAGTTTGGTGATTTGTGTTTGAGCTTGAGCTTATCCTTATCAGATTTGATGTGAATTTAAAAAATGTTGGAGACTTTTGTGCTGCTATGATGAATGTATGTTTCCAATACTGACGACAAATGAAGTATTTTGGAGAGGTTAATTATGACAAGTATATCTTTTTTAATCTCTCAGAGTATAATTTAATTCAAGACTATGTAACCAAGTTTGCTGACAACATCTTTTCCTAAGTGGTATTAATGGGTCTCATTTATAAAAGATTTGAACTTTGACTTTGTGGTTCTCAATTTTGTGTCCCAGTATTATTGGGGGTACAAGATACAGTAACTAAAAACTTAGTTTCATATATTGCTGAACTGTTGCAAAATGATAATGAACTCCTGATAAAGGTTATCTACCACGTGAGGGAATAATCCTATGGGTGCACTTGTGGTTGAGTTTTATGATCATACAATGTAAATTGGGCAAATTACAGCCCGACAGCTGGTCAATGGTTTAAATTATTTTCAAAAAAATTATTGCACTCGTTATTGATTGCATTATGGAAATTTATCAATCATTTAATAATATATTGGTGTTACTCCTTTACATCATCATTTGATGTATGTAACCAGGTTTGAAGTGTTCAAAACAAATGAGGATTATTGCATTGTTACAGCAGACAGAAAAATACCCTTTGGCAATCTCTGCATATATGCATTCAGGGTAATGACCGTTTTGAATGGCTAAAAGTGGCTAGATTTAAAAAAAAATGTCACCATTGTTCTCGATCTAAAAATTCTATTCTTATATCTATGTAGAATTATTTATTGATGTGGTCGTTCATATTTCGAATTCCTTGGTAATTCCTCCGGCCATCTGTCACCACACATGTAGTTCTAGGCGATTGTTACTTTTTCCGCATTAAATTCAAAGCATATGGACAGCATAAACTATTTTCCCAGGAATGAAAGGAGAGCCTTTGTATGAATCTTTGGAGCATATATAACATTTTTATCTACACAGTTAACTGGAAATAAAATCTAGCCGTTTTTAGCAATTCAAAAAAGCTATTTTCTGAAGTGGTGTGCATATGTGAAGATTGCTTCTTCTTAATGATATTTACAAGTTTAGTTTTAGTATCATCCATTGTATCTATTGGTTAACTAAAAGAAGAGAGGAAAATTTAGATCTTTGTTCATAATCATTAAATATATATTTCATCTTTTCATCCAACAGGCTTATATCAAAATGGATTTTTTTTCTTTTTTTTTTTACATTTTCAAGGAGAAAAATTGTTTACTTCATCTTCCTAAATTATGAATACATCTCTATTAGACAACATATTTTACATAACAAATTTTCGATAGATATTTCTCCAATAACTATACCTTGTAGGTATTGTCATCTCACTAATTTTTTTCTACTATTATGGCTGATAAATTACCACACTTTTTTTTTTTTGTATCCTCAGTTTTCATAGTAGCAGATGTTAGGTGTATAAGTAAACCATATTGAAATTTTTTTTACTTTTTAAATTAAGACTATTCAAAAAAAACTTTGGATTGTATAAAATATCAATATTGAATAATGAAAAATACTCGTTCATTATTTACATGTGAATAATAAATAAGGAAGAATTTATGTTCCCATTGATTTAGAGACAGCAGATAAGCAGAAGAAAATATCAGAAAAGGGAAGGTTGAAAATTTTACCAGAATTTTCAATAAGTTATATTTGATAAATACTCTGAATACTTTTTCAGTGTCTTGTAGAATATCACTAAATTTTAAAAAAATCAAATTGTATATTAAGAGCATTATCTCTTACTATTGAAGATAGTGTGTGTAAAATATATATATTTTCAATGGCAAAAGATAATGCTCTTTGTATACAATTTGCTCAAAATTAACAATTTCTTACTCTTCTCATTTTTGATTAAATGATATAAGTGAGTGTCAAAACAATTGTGCAAATAAACCCATCTAATTGGTAGGTTACATGAATGACCAATAAATGTCTGTGTGGGGGTTAAAACTATTTATAGACTATAAAGATGCATTCTACAATCTTGAAATGAGTCATTATCATTCCGAGAGTTCTTAGGACTACCCAACTCCTTTTTCTTTTTGTTGTTAACATAATGTTTCAACAAATCCATTGTTTGACTTTCCTCTGGTATTGAGCAAAGAAATGCACACGGGCCTGACAAACAATTTTGTGCTTGACTTGTGTACACAGCTTCTTCCAATTTTGTACACATTGAAGAGGGCTGAAAAATGGATTAGACAAGACATTGTGGTAACAACAGAAAAGAATGAGATAGATTGTAGAAACAATTCTTGGAAGGTATATCAAGATATTTTTTTGGTTTTTAGAAGAATATGTGGGTTTTTTTTTTTTCATTTTAAACACAAAACCTAACTGTCAAGCAAACTGGTAAATTATAAAAGAATTTTTGCGTTTGATAAATATTGAATTGTTTACATTTTGATTCTATTTCATCTAATGTTTTTCATCAAAATGAAGAAAAATTGTTACCATAATCTTTTTGTTTACTCTACTGATTACTAGTGAAGAATAAAGTTTGAAGAGTTTTAATTCTCAAGGCAGATGAAATTTCAAGTTGATTACTTCTGTTCAGCTATCTACATCTACTGCAAGCATTTGAGGATTTTTTCTTAACAAATGCAGATTAAATCAAAAGTATTACTTGAAAACATTTACAAGTGAATCAAAGTTAGGTAAAATGAACAAAGAGAGAAATGAACCAATGATTATCTACTCTAATGATGGACAGTGATTTTCTTGGTTCACTGTCTGTAACATTTGACAGGGTAAAAACTTTAATGATGAAATACCTTCTACTTCTTTCAAACTATGCACTCTTCCTATGAAGTTTACTTTTTCACGTCATTTTTGTGCTTTTTTTTCCTTCATTCCCTATTTGAGGATGGGATCTTGTTAGTCGTAGGTTTCCTGAATTTGAGCCATGTTTGTTGTCTAGTAAATGGATACTGAACTTCAATGCCTGCTGGCTAACTTTTATGGATACAAATAAACACTAAGCAGCTTGAAATTTCTTTTGAAGTGGTGGTAGGGATGAAGAAAAATATCCCGATTATAGGCCTGCATGATATGGTGAAAGGTTTATAAAGACTACCTGATTTAGTGGTTAAGAACATTTGCTTAAATTAAGTGGGCGGTTCATATTAGGTTTGATTCCTTATACCAGAATTAAATATAAAATAACCATGATTGTAGGAGTTTAGGTATGAACATAAAAAATAGCAAAAATAACTTCAAACTATATCAGTAGTTTTTCCTCTCTTTTCAATGAAAAATGTTTGATTTGCTGTTTGTTTTGGGATGAATTTTACACGATCTAAAGATTTCTTTTTTTTTTTATTGTAGTAGGATTACAAATCTTATAAAGCAATGAAACTTTTCATGGTACATTACAAAGACTAGATTAGAACAGCTGCAATAAAAGAGAAAATTCAAAAAATGGGAAAAATAAAAAGCACCTGTTTTGTTTGCCCAAACAGCCACTGACTTGCTACATTTCAAGCAGGACGTCTCCCCTTGAGAGTGTCCATAAAAATTCTTTCTGCTGGACATTGCCACACAAATTTGCGGGAATCAAAGGCATTGCAGATATGCATTGAAACCTTTGCATTTTCCTCTTGCTTATTGATGCATCGCATTGAAAATATCAGAATTTTCCAACAAATTTTGAAGGATGTATACAAGAAAACATTTAAAATTTCAATGGTAAAATTGGTGGAAAATTTTCACTTGGAGGATATTGGATGTTTCAAAAGATTCATGTTGGTGAATAAGATATTTTTTCTCAATTGTTTAAACTTTTAGCTCATTTTCTTTTCAAAATTCAGTTTGATTTTGAAATGCAAACAAATCACTTCATTTCATTATTTTATCTAAATCGGTATGTTTTCAAGTGCAAAATTCCAGCCCTGGCTAAATCTCATATCTTATATCCATGAGAAATTGTACGATAAACATCCAGGACTGTTGGTGCCTTTCTTTATCTCTTCACATCACTGAGTGAAGAGACATCTTACCACGCACTTTTAAAGACATCCCATGAATGAAAGAAATATATAAAGAAAATAACTGATGATGTAACATGTTTCCCATTTAGGTTAGATGTCATCATTTCATTGCTGCCTAAACTTAGAAATATCTAAAGAGTCAAGGAACAAAAACCTCAGAGTAAAGATAATGTTACAGAACTCAAGAATAGGACATGAATAAAGTCAACCAATAAAGCTTTGCAATGATTTAGATCTTAAGGTTATCATCCTATAAAACCTTTTTTGACAGTACTGCTTACAGATGTTTTTCAACTCTGTGTATGAGTGACAAAGGTGGAAGATCAGATTTTAATTTACACTATAAAAACAGGATTTCTTTGAAGTTGCTAAGCATTCTGAGAGGATGAACAAGAGAAATAGATTTTATATCCGGAAGATTGGAGCCACTTTGTTTTCAGTTTTTAAAATCTTACCAAGGAACCTCTCCAAACAGTTTTATAACCCCAGGTTTCAGGTCATCCTTGAAATTTCTCTAGAATATCTCATCATTTCTTGGGACCCTTTATTTGAGGAATTCATAGTATAATTTTCACTGATACACTCTGGATCTCCTCAGCCAGCTGTATGTCTCAGCATATTCACTTATTTACTGAAAAGTTTGGATTTGCTGAAAATAAATCCTGTTAGACATTTTACTCTGCTGATATGTCTGCTGGAAGAGAGACACAGAACATTAACTCTGTTTTACTGTGGTAGCCATGAAGTTTCTCAATATAACTGAACCTTAATTCCCCTGGTGACAATTCTTTCTGCTTGCTAATGCACCAACTGGAATAAAGTTAAAATCTCAAATTTCACATCATCTTCTGCTTTGACCCTGAAATCAAGACAGTATGACAGGAAAGTGTGACAAGCAGCATCAACACGTGATGAATACATGGTGGTATAAGTGAATATATTGGAGAATTTGTTTTTTGTGTATGGTGTATAGTGAGAAATCTGTTCTTTGATGCAAATACTCCCCTTTGTTAGATTTCATAAAATCATGAATGAGCCATATACCAGAATAGTATTTAAATATTTAAAGAGAATTTCTGTTTACTTGGGTTGTATAACTCCCAGAATATTATACTTTTCTAGATTCGATATTTAAACTGTACAAAACATATTTCTTTCTCTGTCAAATTTTCAGTTTTGATTTTAAATCATAAAAGTAGAAACAGTTGAAATGAACTATTTCTTAATCCTACTATAATTCACCAAATACCTGTGTATATGTGACAGCATAACCTAGGAGTCACACACACATTTTTCTATTAGATTTTCTATGTAAGCTAATGGGATCCCCATGCATGTTTTTCAAGAGATAGTTTCTGAACCCGCCCTATAAGTCTGGAGTTTGCGTTCACTCTCACCTTGATAATGATCTGATTTACAGTTATCATTATGTATAATGCTGAAAATCTGGTTCTGTTTATTTGTATGGGACATTTAAGTAGCTGAATTGGTGCATTGTAACCATAGGTTTTGAATTAAGGTACTCATGAATCCATTAAAAAAGTTTTAATCTTTTACTAGAGCCCAAACCTCTGTTTAGGCCTTCTGCTGGAACTAGCTGAAAATCTTGCCTGTAGGGCATGTTATCAGCTAGTATAAATTATTCTCTGATGATAATTTTCACTCATTTGGAATGTATAAAAGCCTAAAAAAATAACAACTTTTGATCTTTACAATTTTCTCAAATATACATTTTATTGAATTTAAAAATTGATAAGTTTTTTCTATACACTCTTCGAAGCTTTCACAATTGTAAAACATTAATACAATTTAAAGGTGAATATCCAAGATACATATAAGCAATCATGATATTCAAAAAAGAATTATATTTTGAGACTCGTTCTGAGTTAATCACCTTGTCAACAGTTTGACTTGAGAAAATTTCAACTTTCTTCATGATTATGGGTATTGCCTGATCTTTGAGTTCCAGTGCTTGATGAAAGATTCCCAATTTGAGATGAAAAAAAAAGAATTGTGGAAAATATTTTCTTTTAAATGATGAGTTGTCAGGCTTTACTAATAGAAAAAGTGGTAAAACTGACATCACCAGAAATATAAACATTAACTTTGCAAAGAGCCTAATTCTAGATGAAAATCATAGAAGTTTCTGATAAAACAATATTAAGACTACATTTTTCTTCCAAAAAGAAATAGGAATTGAAAAAACATTTTGTTGAAAAAGGGTAGAATTCTATCAGCAGACATGTGGGTGTACAAGAATATGTATAAAGATAAAATCTTTGTATATATTTATTTGCACATGTACATGTGTTTGTATGTAAAGGTATGAATATATATACATTACTCAAAGTATTTTGGTAGATTTTGAATGCCTCCTCTCCTTTCCAGCTGAGATCATATCAAATGTTTACCACCCTAAAATTGATATCTAGTTAATAAATATTTTCAGTCCTGATCATTGAATTGGTTGCTTTTAATGTTGGTTGGACTCATGATGTCAATTGTAAAAATGTATGTATCAATGGGAAGAATGCAAACAAAATGGCTGAATATTGGGTGAGCTTTGATCAGGAATTATTTACAAGCCTACTTCTGTACACTGGCTGGTCCCCTTCAGGAAGGGAGTGGATCTTTACACCCAGCCATGTCCTGGGAAGAGGGTCTGCTTTCTTGATCCAATGCGGTGGTCCTGTGTGGAGAGCTCCTCACTTTGGCATTTTACGTATTTGTCTGCAGATGCATAGTTTTACACTGATGCAGTTGTATAGTACTTGTCCATAGCCTTGTCCAAACCGTGCTGAGTTCTCTTTCTGGGCAGTTGACAAATGGCTCTAAACTGCATTCTGTCACTCGATGACTCTTTGCTCAGCCACTCGACCAAGAGGTCCATGTACTCTCTGTAGTTTAAATCTAAGTTATAGACTGCAATTATATAACTATATTTCCACAATTGTGCTCGGGTTGGTCATTGAATTTAAGGAGGCCTATGAAAGCAGTTTGTCATAAAGTATTCTCTCATTAGAAGATGTCTATCCATGATAATACAGTTAGTGGAATATTTTCTTTCTTGAGCTGATATGAGTGGGAGAGCAGTCTAGCTGTTAGAGCTTGATCATTCTTCTGAGAATGTGCGCATTTTATCAGTCTTTGTCCACAGTGCATTCCATTAGGACCTGTGGCATGGTATTGTAACTGCTTTTGTTGTCAACTTCTTTAACTGCAGCCTCCAAGACTTCATTCTCTGCTATAGTTACTACAGCTTTCTTTTTCCCTATTTCTCTGAAACTCTCTTGGTTTGCATGAACATTGGCCTAGGACATATTTTAGTCCCATATTTATTTATTTTCTATGAAACTTGAGTGGGATTAGGCTGCTCCTCTTAAGTGTGAACCATAGAAATGGCAGTTGTTATGGATAAGCTGTCCGAATGTCTTGAAATGAGATGTGGAACTTGGTTTTGTATGTGGCTGACTTGTGGCTTAATGTGAAGGCTGTATCAGCTTTTGAAATTTCAGTTCAGGAGGTAATTCATTGTCACTGACTTTTTTTTTTTTTTTTTACACTTTGGTATTGTAGTGTTTCAGGTAGTCTTCCATTCTATTATGTCAGGTGGACAAAGTGGGACTGATGTCTTTAGTTGGTGTGTAAAACTTTGGCGGAATAATTGTTTTCACTCCATCCATCATGTTGGGGAATGGTGTAGTAAACAGGTTTATTAAGAGGTAAAAAGGAAAGAATGCAATGGATGATGTAATTTGTATAAAAGACAATAATTACATACATAAGACAATATAATGTTTACACTGGACAGTTTCTGTGTATACAAGGAAAAATAATGTATATGCACAAAACTTACTGGCATTGCTAAGAGCAGTGCTATGGCATTAGTACCCATGTTTCTGTGTTCCAGATATCTGTGTCTTAATATATGTATATTTCATTTTGGATGTAATTTTTTATTTTCATATCTTTGTGCTTTGATTATTTCCTCACTGATACATGTATATTTCATATTAGATATAATTCTGACACATTCATGTAATTTTTATTAAAACGATTTTTAATAATCAAAAGGAATTTCAGTATGCATTTTATTGATTTAGAAATTTAATTTTTAAGTCCCAACTCAAAAAGTATGCATGTTGTAGGCAATCCTGCATAAGAAACTCAATTTGTCCTCAGGATTGTAAAATACTATCAATAATTAAAGGTGAGAGGAATAATATTTTACGAATTATCTACAAATTAACATATGAATTTATGAGTTGAGTGAAAAATTTGAAGCTGTCAGGGGGAGGGGATTTACAAATTACATCAATATGTAGAATTATACCTAATATGAAATATACATTGACATCTGGTTTATGATGGAAATATCATGTGACCAATGTATTTTGGCAGCATGCTGCATTGGGGATGATCAATTAGAAAAATAGGAAAAAGGGATGATCAATGAATGTTACTTTTACCTTCTGTTGGGCGGTGATCCCTAGAAAAATTGGTATTTTTAAAAGCCGAGTGAAATACTGCCAGACACAAACTAAGGGGCTAATTTAGTAAAAACTTACATAATAGATTGAATCCCCAACTAAACATCTATCTGGAGTGTGGGATTTCCAAAGAGCAAAAAGAAGTGGGGTTTTTCCTACATATGAAAAGGGGTAAATATTTAAATCTTCTGCGCTCCAACGCCATAGGAGCAGCCTGTACTCCTGATACATGTGTTGAAGTTGACTCCCACCTCCGAAGTATTGTTGGTGTGGCAGGTGGCTTTAGTAGCGCAGTGGCCATGTTTGAACTGCATAGAGCATGACACAAAAATCATGTTTATTCATCTTTTCTTTGATACCCAATAAAATAAAAAAAATGCAAACCCTCAAAAGAGGAGAAAGCAGTTATTTGGGCCTTTGAATCGCCGACAGCTGTTTAGCTCAATAGTAAGAGCATCCTCATGTTGAAGCAGCTACCGTATTGGTGACTGGTTCGTTTCCTGCAGCAGCCCCATTTTTTTTAATTGTTTATTCTATATACATTAACCATGTAATGACAGGAACTTTGATTACGTGGAGGTGCATAACTTTGGTTTTCTAACAGAAAATATAGTGTTTAAAAGTTATTCACAAAATTAAACACAAAAGTTCAACACTTTCCAAAACTTTTCTGAGACAAACTTTGAACAAAATTGCAAAATTAACAGTATGTTTTAATATTTCGTAAAGAGACAAATATGTTTAAGTAATTGATCTTGTTGGATGAAGTGTCAAAAAAAATCACATGCCCTATTCTAGAACAAAAAAAACCCCAGAAACATGGGTAACTACGTAAATTGAATTGTTTGAATGGTCATTTTTTCCGGTCGCCAAGAAATAGATTGCACCAGGCACCATTTGGCGAGCAAGCCTGCTCAGTTACGTCAATTCCAAGTAAGTCGAAATACTTTATTGGCAAATTTAAGGCCTGTACCCCTCCCCAATAAAAATAATTGTTGACTAATCAGAGGCATGAACTCTTCTCCCCACAAAGAAATAATTACAAAGTTCCTTGGAAAATTAATTCGATGCAAATGCACTTTTCATACCAAATTGATTAATACTAAAATACAGTTTACCAAACTTGGATTATACGAAAAATAAATTATACATTTGCCACATTAGACGGAAGTGCTGTAAACAAAACTGATTTTTGCTAAAGTGAGATTGATTCATCTATCTTGACCTGCTATTATTTATAAATATGAAAAATAGAGTTGGAGAATTTGTATATAGTTCCCCTAATACAAACATACATACATACATGTATACCCCTAAATTTACAGATGTTTATTCGAGTTGAGTTTATATTTGTGGATAAGCCTGCTCGTCAAATCCAAGAAGCTTGAAATCTATCAGACTTCAAACATATCAGCACAAGTTTCATTTGTCTCTTAATAGTTGGTTTGCTCTAGGACAGAAAGTCCCCAATGTCTGAGGTATTGCTTTTGCAGCTGCCTATGATGTATAGTAATTCAAAGTATTATTATAAATTTCAAAACTGAGTATTTCTTTCTATTTCGTCTCTCCTTTAGAAAATATGAAATCATTATTATACACTGATTTATTATAACTGTTGTCTTCATTTTGCTTGTTATAGTCATAACAGATTAGTTATATCCTCTGGCATTCTTCAGGTGCCTGTCATGTTTAGTAATGTTCTTGGAATTTCAAACTAAACACTTGATTCAAGCCTCATTTAAAGGATATCTTGTATTTGTTAATTCTGTTGTTTTGTCTTTTTTTGTTAATTTGTCCTAATGATGCCAGATTACATGGATCCTACTGCCTGATCCAGAGATTGAACTTATGATCACCAGATGGACTGAAATGCTTATATCTAATTGGTTATTTTCTTGTAAGTTGTGTAGTTTTGGAGCCTTGAACCAAATGTCTGTTCTTTCCTGGCCAAAGGCTCTCATATTGCATTTAATTTTATAGTACATCTACAGGGATGGTTATTAGAACTTAGTATGTGCACTGATTCTTTCAATTCCTTCATTCTCCAATCTGGACAAATTATCAGAACAGTACTGAACTGACATGATAAAAGAATGGAGAGAGTTAAAGAAACTCCTCAAAAAAATGGAACAAATGTTCAGCCATTTAACATTCTTCTATAGATGCAAAGATCTGAAGCTGGTTCCTCCTGGCTTAAATGTCAAAACCTCTGTCAATTTCAGAAGAGCACAGATGATAGTGGAAAGAACAAAGCATGCTTTTGTAAGGGAGATAATTCATTATAACCTATGGATTAAATGGCAATTAAACGGTGAACTCTCCCAGGAAAAAAAAATCGTTCTTTGTCTGAATAATGTTAGACTGGGATAGAAACAGAATCTGAAAATATCTGGATAAGTCCTTTAATCAGGAACGAAAGGGTCAAGGCTTGGCGATTAGGGAAACTACATTGGTTGAAAGATCACAGTACAAGATATAAGGTTCAGCATCAATCCTTAAAAGCAGTTGTCAATATCATTAAATGCCTCTGAGGAAAGAGTTCTAAACAAAGGTCCCAAAATGAGTTCCATACTTGAATGTAATAGTTCCAATGGAGGAAGTGACCTTGAAAATCCCCCAAACACTGGCAGATGAGTCCAGATGGTGAGATAGGCACTGGAGAGAACCAGGCCCCCTAAACTGAACATCAGAAGAGAGGAAAGAATGGCTCTCATACCCATGCAGAATGGTATTAGCATAATCATACTGCTGGCAGAAACAAGAAATGCAATGGAGATGGTTGACAAGTTGGAATATTCAGAAATATTCGCTAACCTAGTTGGGGATATTTTTATTTATTTTTTTCTTTGGGCGTCACCAATAGTGTACAGTATTTACATATCAACTTCAAAGATAAATATAAAATTCATAAAAACACTTTTAAATGTACATGAATATTAACAGTTTTTACAATTAACACAAAGGGGGTTTGTAGCTACTGCAAGCTAAAGGGAAATTGGACCTTGAAAACCATGGTCTTCCCACAAAATTCACATTATGGCCGAGGATCAGTTAGTTGTCAGGTCTCAGGATATCAATCATTGAGCAGATTTTTGATAGATATCATCCCTCTAACTGCAAAGTCTCTGTCGTCTGGAGAAAAACTCAACACACTTTGTGTAGACAATTGAAGATTCATGTATTCATTCCAACTAGAGGGTGAGTTTTGACCTTGTATGCTTGTTTACCAAAATTTCTACAAATGAGGCATTATGGTTCGAGATGAACTGATATCTTGTGAGGATTTACCAGTATCCAATAGACAATCAAATGGAGATGCTGATATTCTGTACTATTTCAAATAGGGATCTGACGTATTAACAAGGGGGCATAGCTATGGAATTGCTGTGGCACAACTTATTATTGAACAATGTTTCATCAAAAACAACTTTATGGAAGCATTTGTTGATTTAAAAACTTTTTTTGCTTTTTTTTGTTTACACTTGAAAATAATCATATAATTATTCATTTGTAATCTATTGCATATAATTCATAAAACTGGTAGTTGTAGGTATACCCAAAAATTTTCTCCAGGAAATTTAACACATTTTAAAAGTATGAATAAAATTTTGAAAAAGATTTTAGCCTTAATTTTTGTCCAACTAAATCAAAACAATGTTTCATTATTTATAGCATAGAATTGGATTGTTATAAAGTCAATATTTGCTTTATTTTTTCAACTTGTTTGCTCGTTTTCTTGAATTATTTACCAACATGAACTTTTTTGTTTACGCTTTTTATGCTGCCATTTTTTCTTTTTTTTTTTTAAATTTTTGGTTCTATGGCATTTAGTCAGAGAGTTGATATCAGATTTTTTCCAATCTTTCTTCTGACTAATGACAAAGGTATAAAAGTTTTGTTTTTTATTTCTCAGTTATTGACTTCCTGGTGGAAATTGTAGGGCCTGCCTATGTTACTGTTTTTTGAATATTGAAATTTTCATGTGGAAATTTTATTTTTAAAGTATTAAAAATTATTCATTTTATTTGAATTGAGATGATCAGTATTAGGAACACCCTTCGGATCAGTGGTCCATACAACATAAGGACAATATTCAAAATCAGTTTCATCCTTTCAGAAATACATGACCAGAGTTGGGCCTCTATCAGATGAGAACATGAACAAATATGTCTAGTATATGTTGCAATTGTGGCAGAAAATATGAAGGCAAGACTGGTCATCCTCTAAAGCCTGGAAGAACATCAAAATGTTGTAGTCTGTGAAGATGTCAGAAAATTACATCTGGTAACTTCAATGGAACTTTTAGAACAGTATTCTAAAGCAACCATATTACTGAGCCATCCAGTAGAAGAAAATTCAATTGTCTGTACAACATTGGTAGTGAATGCAAAGTTGAGACCATCAATCAAAACAAAATAAATTCGGATGCTCAGCCAAATAATTATTGATTGGGAAAGTTCCTTCGGTGAAATAATCCTTAATCTGTAATTTTTAATGAAAATATAACCTTGAAGAGGAACGTGTAAATTTTGATACAGTGAGGAGTATATATATATTTTTTTTCCATCTATTTATATCTATATTCAATATCCCCTATTGTTATTATCCGATTGGTATGTATAATCTAGTTGTGACTTGGTACAAAGAGAACAAGAAATGCTTGACTTCCAATCTGATGCTAATTATTGAGTGTGGAAGACTACAAAGACTTAGAAAATAGTTACAACTGGCTTATGAAGACTGTTGTCCACTTTCCCCAAACTATCCAAGGGACTTAATTTTTATCAATTTTTTTTCCTATTGAGTGATTTGAGCAGCATATTTCTCATTTTCTCATATTTTGTAGCAATAATTGAACAATCATAACCACCAGAGGTAGAAAAGGGTTCTATCTTTTTTTATATGTGCATCTATCTATGTTCCAATGCTCCTGGCTATACTATTTTGTTCACAAACTTGAAAATTGGCCTCTGGGAGCTAAGTGCCTCTCATTTGAGAATCATTGGTTTAAGCCAAGCCATTCGATTAAAGGAATGGCCACAATGATAGCTTCTAGTTGGCATACAAGTTAGCATCTATCAGCATAGTTGTCATAGATGTTAGCAACAATGATTGCTCCTAGTTGTCATAGATGTTTGCTACAATGATTGCTCCTAGTTGTCATAGATGTTTGCGACAATGATTGCTCCTAGTTGTCATACAAGTAGTATCTATAATTTTAAAAGTAAAATACTGTCTATTAGTGAAAAATTTAATTTACACTTCCCGCTAAGTTTTTTTGTGTAAGCAGTGATGAGTTGTGAGAACCGACTAGTGGGAATAAAATCTGGGATCCAATGACTTCAATTTGAATATTCTGCAGAGTATTAATGACTCCTATTATTTTTTTTTCTGTACAGTTTCTTGCCTGACTATCTAAATATTGATCCTATTGAATTGAAGTCTGTATAAACACATTATTTCCATCACATTTTGACTAGTTTTACTTTGCTATTAATTTCAGTTGTTTTTTGGGGTTTTTTGTTGTTTTTTTTGTAAAATTCTCAATTCAGGCCATCATTTCCATGATCATGAATGGAAGTAAAGAGTAAGCCTTCATCAATTAATTATAAAGATTGACTGTGAAGACAATGGATGTTTCTAGGTTTTCATTTACTATGAAAGAGCTGCATCCTACGGGCTGCAAATTTGTGTACAAGAGTAACTTGACCCCAGGATGATCATGGGATTGGTGCTTCAACATTTCAAGGGTCTCTATTGCTGACTCATCAACTTTGAGTGTGAAGTCCGTCTGAATATCACAAATAAGCATGTAAACATGATAACAAAAATGTGTCACACACAGGCCCGATTGTTCACAGCATGAAGCTTCATACAATGCTGACTCACAATGGTTACAGCTCACTTCCTGCTACACGTGCATGACTTTCCCACACTTGATTTGTTTGTGACAGTCTCAGAACTTTTTGATTGCACCTTGTGTGTGAGTATAATATAAAAAATATCTTACTATAGAAAAGAGCTTTAGTTTCCTTAAATCCAAAAGATGCTATGAGTGATATATATTTAATTATGAAAATATGAAAGAATTTTTTGTTTGTGGATCAATTGAATCTCTAGATATGTTATAGCATTATTTGTATATTATAGAAAAACATAATATCCGTGATGTGATTATTATTCATTGGTTAACAGTATTAACCAAAGCTCCTTTTTGTATGGATGCTCATTCAGCAACTAATTTTATTGATTATAAATATAGCTACTCAAGCTTTGAAATAATCATTTTCAAACATATATTGCTGTCATTTGATTTATATTCTTAAATTTATAATAATCAAGGAGTTAAATGTCTATCATTGCATAATTGTCAATATATTTTTCAAGCCTAAATTCAGTTACATGAACTTTGAATAACACTTTATCATCAGCACTTGCTGTACTTGATAATATCAGAAATGAAAGATTTTTGCTGTGCAAGTTCTATCATCAAATGTAATTAATCTTGAGTTTTTAATTCCACTGAACATAATATAAACTTGCCATCACAGTCAATAATTGAACAACTGTAGTGTCAAAATTCGAAGTTCTAGAAAAGAAAAAAAAAATCCAATCGAGGAATAGATATGATTGGAATAAATTGACGTCATCGCTGGTGTTTCCTGTTGGAAAACATCTAAAATAGAGTAAAAATAACATCTAGAAACATTTAGATGCTGGCAGATCTAGATATTATCAAGCCGATCAAAATAAGGTTCAAAAAGGATTGCTCTTTTTAATAGAATACTGGTACAAATTTCTTAACGCTAAGATGTGTATACTCGGAAATAAGAGGTCATTCAACATGATTTAATTCTTGTTATATCAATATTGTGCTTATATTGATAATTTGGCCGAAAATTGAGATTATGAATAGCCAGATGTTGTGTAGTTATTTCTTGACTTGATGTTTGATATAGTCTATCCATGTATACAGTTACAAAATTTAAAATGAGTATGTAAATATCTCCTCTTTAAAACTCTGAATTATAAATATTTTTTTAAAAAAATATTGTTTGACTCTTCCTAATTCAGAAATAAAATTGATTATATTATTTTGAAATGAGAGCAGTAGTTTCTTTGTATTCTACCGAGTTATGCTTTCTAGCTGTGAAATAAATATTTTCACACACATCTTTGGAATGAGTATTGCCCTATTTTAATCAATCTGCAACTAAAAAAAAATTGAAAATGACTGATTTAAAAATTTGATGTCTGATATATCATGTTTTTTATTTATGTTTCTCTCGCATTTAAAAATATTGATACAATTAACCTCTTAACTTAAGTAGCTCAAATTAGCTTTAATGTAAATATTCAGTTCTATTTTCATTTTACGAACTATTTCCTAATTATCATAGGAGAACTGTTTTTACCCATCCTGATGGTATGGTCTTATTAAACTGTGCTATGGCCATTTCTTAGCCTTGTAGATATGTATTGGGCTGGCCAAGAAGTTTGTTCAGTTTATTAAGTAAAGAAAATGAGACATTTTTCATTTTTTTAAATTTTCAACATAACTTGATGGGACAACCTATTTATTTGTCCACTATCTTCTGTCATGTTTCTAGCAACTTCATGGTTCCATCCCCCCGAAACTTTATTTTTCTCAGCAAAGAACTGCTGTACTTGCCCTTTTCAGTTTTATTTTTATGGAGGAAAGGGCTAGAAAACTAAAATATGTATCTTATTTCTTAATTTAGTTAAACCCCTCTCTACTGCATACCTTTATCCCATGTACTAACACTTGACTGTATGATGTACTCTCCAATCAAATTTAACAATGATAGATCATTAGAAATAATGACTGGTGCTTATGAAACTAACTATATATCATATATGACTGACTAATACATAGCCAAGAGTGCTGTCTGGATTTCCCTAAATTTTACTTGGTAAATTCATACTATACTAATACTTCTTCTCATGCCATCTTTTTGATTGCAAAAATCAAGTCTAATCTTAGAATTTGTGATATATGACTGAGGTGTAGAAGTGAATATTTACATAGAAGCTAATGGTAAAACATGTTCTTTTGCATTTTGGATTCTGCATTCATTGTAGTATTCTGTACAAGGGGAATTTGAATCATTGTTGACCTTGTGTTACCTCAGGTAAACTTGACCTCATCTTACTCAATGGCAGGGGAACTGTCATGCCCTTTTAATACTTTTTGTTTTCTACAGTATATCTGTTTAACCGCATTTATAATAGTAACGATCGCAAATCAAACATTACTCTTCTTGTGGTGATTACCGTGTATACTTGTCCAATATTGCCATCATGGAATCTGGTATTGATTTGAGCCCAAGGGAAAGGTGCCAAGTCAAAGTTTATCCAAAAGTTACCTCTTTACATTGCAATAAGATTGCAAAAAAAAAAGTGGGAATATCAAGAAATATATTCAACATTGAGAAGAAACTGAAAAATGGTGACAATTTGACCACTCAGGGCAAGTCAGCAAGTGTGGACAAAAGCATGTTCCAATTTAGACAGTGCAGAATGTTGGTTGCTCTTTGAATGAACAATGATCAGCATCATGCAGAATCCAAAATACATAAGAACATGCATTACTGTTTGTATCTTTTTAGTTTAAATAGGGTTTAAAAATGAAATCAAGACAATTTTGAAAAAAGTTTGCAATACTGTATATAGATTTCAAGATGAAGAAGGAAAATATGATGGGTAAATTAAACTACTGATAATGATGTGGAAAGATTAAATAGTATTAATATAAATGCGGAGGTAAACTGCGATTGAAAGTGAACATGCATTTGGGAGATTGTTTGGATTTGTTTGTGGTCTTCTTTAATGAACAAATTCTTTTTTATTTTTTTTCTTCAAGTTTCATTTTTAAGATTAGGCCCCATTGGTTAGAGACATTTAATTTATCAATCACATCCATAGGCATTTGACCAAGAGGGCCAGCACCCCCCTTAGACAAATCCATACAAATTTTGGGCAAATAAAGTTTTTTGCCCCGCCTAACGAAAGAGTTCCCATACACCATGGGAATTTTCTTATGCCTTAGTGTACAAATTTTAATAAAACACCTGCAGAATCAAATAATTCCATAAACAGTTTAATATAATAACTAACAAGATCAAGTTTTATCTCTATTATTGTTCGGACTATCCTCATCTTGGTTGTTTTCCATACAACGTTTCAGCCGTTGTACTCTACAGCCTTCATCAGGTATCATCCGGTTGGTGTGGGGAAGTAACGAACTGAACCCTTTATTTGGTTAAATAAAGGGTTTGGCTCATTACTTCCCCACACCTACCTGATGATACCTGATGAAGGCCTTAGAGTACAATGGCCGAAACGTTGTATGGAAAACAACCAAGATGGGGGTAGTCCAAACAATGATGGAGATAATGATAATACCTCATCTCAAAAATTCAGAGAAAGATCAAGTTTTATTATCTTAGTTATATACATTTTTACATAGTTGATCAAAATTACAAGTTTTTGTAAACCCTATACAGTGGTACCTCTCTTAACGCCGACAATTTATTCCTTACCACATCTCATTAAATAAAAATCTGTTAAGTGAAAAATTGAACCAATGGGGTTTCAGTAATTCATTCCAAATAAAAATATTGGACCTCTAAAACCTTAATGATAACCATGTAAATAATTTATAATGCAATCACTTTTTAGATAATGTATAGATACCAATTAACATGTAAATGACGTAATAAATGAATAAATAATCTTATTATAATCCACCACATGTCCTTCCATCTGTCTGTCAAAAAGTAAGCACCTAGATACTAGATATAAATCCAAATAATATCTAGGTAATTCTAGATGATTTTATGAAATTGGTTGAGGTTTTTTTTTTTTCTGCACCTGGAAAAATGTTTCCCTTAGAGATTACCTTTTTGGCAATTAGGACCTCTCGCTAAGTGAAATTTCATTAAGTCTTTTTCTGTGAGAGGTACCACTATTAACAAGAACATAATTAATCAATTTTTGGTTTAGAGCTGTCTTTTTTTGCCAGTATGATATTTTTTTTTCTGTGAATTCTTCACATGATTGAACTCTTTCTTGTTGATTGTGTTATTAACACAATATTTTGTCCAATCTATTCTACGACCCTCTTCATAAGTACTTTCCAAAGTGGTTGCTGTTAAATAACACTCAAGAAATGGTTTTCAATATGAGTATGTAATACCTTACACTTATCCTGCTGTTCATATATGTACATCGAAGAGAACTATGAAAGGTATTGAGCATTGCTATCCTTTTTATATGTTCAGCATTTTCAATTCTTGTTTTTACAGATATTATTTTTGATATATGAATAAATATTTTGTTAAAAACCAGCTTATATGCAGTTTTGTTCTGTATAAATGGATGATTGTTTGAGAATTTCAGTTACTCCCGTTGAACACTAGCAGATAAATGCTAGTGTTTAACTATTTATGACCAAAAACTTGATTGAAATCTAAAACAATGATTCTGCAATTATGTTAAGTGAAAGAACCACTATTTTCTCGATAAGAAAAATACTACCCACTCCTAGGACTTTTTTCTGATTGTTCAGTTTCTGAAATTTGTTCTATAGAGGGTGAAAATTATTTCCCTCCAGTTATTTGACATTTCACTCAGAAAATTAGACTTGGTTAGTAAATTAGATATTCAGCATTCTAATTTATCGCATGCACTATAAATGAGGATATTAACATGCTTTTGTAATCTGTTGATGGTTTATACTCTGTAAGGATACATTGCGAATGAGAAATAACTTGGGTTTTATATTCATTATTTTACTGTTGTCAACTTGTTCTGCAAATATAAAATCAAAAACTGAATTCTTTTGTTTGATTTTTGCTTTTAGTTTCTGAGCAAATGTGAAGAAATCTTTTGCTCCAGGATGTTTACATTTTGGATTTTGAATACATATTTTTTTTTTTTTCTTCTTAAATATAAACGGTTCTTGTATGAATACCTTTGCTATCTTGTTGTTACTAAGCAGCAAAGTTAATAAATGTAACTATCATTATCTATCTTCTTAGCCTTTCTCATCAGGTACCAATTGCCACAAAATGACTCACTGCTTCATCAGGCTGACTTAATGAAGTGAACAAATAGGTTGGAAAATAGTCAACAAGCTGATTGAAGGAGCTTCCATTCCAATGACTATGATCAGTTAACATGGAAAGAGATCGTAACTAAACTAGAGATATGTCACATTATGATAACATCAGCTATCAACTTTGTTATCAAAGATTATTTTTATAACTTATGCCTACTTTTTCATCCAACACCATTGCAAAATTACTATAATTGTAATTATATTAAGACACCTAACAGGTAGCTAACACTTTATGATGAATAAGTGACTACCATGAAGTGATAGGAACACCACTTCAAGATACTAGTAAAGATACAAATCGTTAATCACTACTGAAATGAAGTAATCTTGTCAATAACAATTTGCTCTTTTCTACTTTTTCATTATGGAAAATTTTGCAGTCTTATATTTTCTTCTTTTTCAGGTAAATGATATATAATATTTCAATGATGAGACTTTTCAAATATTATCACAAACCACACAAAACCTGAGATTTTACTCTCTGTAAGTATAATTCTTCCATTTTAAATCAACCTTAATTTCAATTTTGGCTTTCCAGAGCATTAAAGTGTCAGATAAGATTATAACTTAGATCATCACATTGAGTACTCTCTTTCCTGAACAATATATATGTTACTTTTTTTAATCAAAGTCATCAAACTATTCATGTTTGAAAATAAATGATATGAAAATAATTCTTATTTCATGAATCTATCAGGAAAAAAAACAGGACAAAACTTTAAACATTGATAAATAACCCTCAAATGTTCAAGATTTTGGATTTAATGTTCGTCATTTGTGATACTATTAGACTATTACATGACAGAAATCAACCATATTTTCTATATAGTGGTTATTACAAGAATAGATTAAAGTTTCAAATCTTTGTTGCATTAAAAAAAATCCAATGAATGAAATTATCATAAAGGCCTCAGTAATAGCAGTAAATGTTGATAATGGCTTTTAGTTAATGATTTATGATTAACAAATTAGTATTTTTTAAATCAATAAATTAAAACTCATTCCATGTATGTCATTTCTTTGTGGTCCCCATAAGATATGATTTTGTTTCAGCAGATTGTGCAATTTTTGAAAAAAAACATAGTGCATACCATAATATTGATTTATTGTTATGGAGGGAAGTCAGATTTGACCTCTGAGGACCATAAGAGGTCAAATTCAAGATGGTAGCCATGTTCCATTAATTTTGGAATTAATTATTGTAGCAAACCATAAGTTGAAAATACCCATTCATTTGGCGATACTTATGAGATCACCAGAATCCAAGGGAATGCATTTAGGTCAAAGGAAAAAAAAAATTGTCAGAGATTCTTTTGCTTATACATTTAGTGGGGGTCAAGCATGTCAATCCTGTTACAAGCAAGCAATATCTTGTTGAAATATCTAAGTAAGTTTACAGCAGATTTGAAAAAACATGTTGCCAATTTTTTCAACAATGCAATAGGTAATTTACAGACCAGAATTTATGACATCATCATTTGCAGTAATTTCTTATATTTATTGCATAGTTGGGTGCTTTTATGTAGAAAAAAAAATACCTTACCCACCAAAAAAAGGTTTTCCCTACACTATTTTATTGTATCAGATATGCTCAATGACATACCAAAATTCTACAATAGTCTGACCACTGGAAAGGTATAATTTTCATGATGGCATCCAAAGTGCCATGGCAGAATTTGTTGCTGGTTTTTTGCGCCACAAAATTTCAAGATAGAAATTCTTCTAGAATGTCTAAATGTTTTTCAGTGATTTATTATGTTTCGGATGTGAACAGGGTGCCATCTAGAGTAGTTAATGCTATCCAAAGTGAACGTCTGGGGTATGATCTGAGTCAAGGATTTCAAGTACAGCCGGAAGTTTCCTTCACATAGTGCCATTTTGGACTTCATCTTGAAACTTATACCTTTCCAGTGGCCAGACTGTTATAGACTTTTAGTTTGTCATTGAGCACACCGTGTTAATACTAATGACTCTTGAGAAACTTTTTGTTGTGATTTTCTTAGGGGATGGGGTGGATATATCTTGTAACCAACTAATTTGGCTGTCAACTTCATAATTGTACCTTCCTTTTGGTCTGACTGTGGTAGAACTTTGATATATTATCAAACACACTCAACAGGAAACATTGCTGAGGGTATATAATGAATGGAGAATGGGCATTTCTAAGATTTTGAACATCATCTTGAAATTCATACCTTTCCAATGATCAGACTGTGGTAAACTTTTAGTATATTATTGAGCACACCTGATACCACAAAAAGACCATTGAGAAACATGGGGGGGGGTGTAGTGTGTTTAATTCTGTCTATTTTTTAAAGTTCTTTTTTTACTTTGATCTTGACCTTGATGCATTTCCTTGAGTTCTAGTGATCTCAAATGTATCACCAAATGAATGTGCATTCCCAACTTGGAAATGAAACCTAAAATGTTTTTCTACATTGTTTGATTCCCGAATTGAACGTGTTAGAACATTAGACCTAGTCGACTGGCCATTTTGAACTTGACTTATCATGGTCCTGAGATGTCAAATCTGACGTCCATCTACCTCTGAAAATTTATATTATTGCATGTATTATGTTAGAAATTTCTTGCTCTTTCTTTTTGCAAAAAGTACAAAATTGGTCATAATTTGGGAGTTTATCTGCTGTAATATTGAGTTGGGACATCAACAGAATGTTTCGGTGCATGCATATCTTTTTAATTTTTGAGCTTTTGGTAATCATACCAAATTGTCCCCGTAGTGATTATTTTTATGGTTTCCCAGCTCTTGATGCAATTGTTTCTAATTCTGAAGTGTCTTCTGACTCTAGCTTTTTTCAGTCTATCATAAGATTTGGAATCTACTTTATTGCATGCTTTTTTTTTTTTTTTTTTTTTTTTTTTCATAGTTGATAGACTTCACTGCCTCTAGTCTTGGTGAAAATATTCTTTGGAGGATTTGTTTGATATTTATCAATCTCTCCATCAACTGGAAAGTACTTTTCAGTATTGTTTCGATTGCAATAGGTAGATCAGCACCGAGGCAGAACTGCACATCCACAATGAGAATCATCTACTTTGATGAGCTCACGGAACCAAATTTCCCGCGTCATAACATTGTAGATTTAGACGATTTCAGTGACAAATTCGTGAAGAGAAAAGGATTAATGAAATTTTTAAACATATTGGGGCAAAACTTGAATGAGTCTAGCTTGCTTGATGGCTCAGACAGACGTATATTTCCCATTGGTGTTAGTGGTGTCTACTGTTCAAACACATGTATAAGACAGAGTTTCAAATCCTGGTTTAATTTTTTTTTTCCAGGCTAGCAGGCCATCTTAACTTGAGACTGGCATTACTCAATCTTCCTGACTCTATTTCTTTCACTTGGGCTGTGTGCTGTTCTAAGTTATGTTTAATGAATATCAAAAATTAATTTGAAAAGCAGTTATAGTGTGCCAGATGTCTATAGGTCTCTAGGTTTTTTCAAGCTTATCTGGTTGATCGTACGGACTTGGAAGATGAAATTCTGCATTAGTTTCTCATTGAAATAGTGAGAACTTTTTCTAGATGACTATCCAGCTAATTTTTTCATGTTATAAGGGTAGAGAAAAACTTGAAATGTTTTTTGTAATATAAATTCAGAAGATTTGAAAAAAATATCTTTTTTCCAGTGAAAATAAATTATCAAGACTTTTTTAAAGAAATTTTGTGAGTTAGTACAGTATTTTTTTTTCTTTTCATAATACCATAGCCATTTTTGCTGTTGTGAAATTAGTAACATTTATGTACCACCTGCCATAATCACAATTGTGTTGTTCATCAGCATTATATTCTCAAATCTTACTTCCTTTTGGCCGAGCATTTCCATTAAAATTGTCCTTGTCACAACTGTCCATTCTCATGTGTTATTACCACAGCAATCTATTGTATTGTGTCCCTTGCATATATCTTGTCATAAATACTTTTATTCAAGCATCGGATTCTTTACTATTTTACCTGACATGTTATTTATACACCATGTTGATGGTTTTATTATGTAAACATAATGATTGATTTTTAAATTTTTTTATTCATTTGATTAAAATGTTTCTGGAAACATTTGTTATTTTTTCTACTCTCCCCAATATTATTATAAATCGACTTATTTATATCAGAATAGCAATCACTCATTAAAATGAATGTTCAACCTCCAAGTATAATGGCCATACCATCTGTCTACAGACTTGAAAATTGGTATCAGTTTTAAACCAGATCTCTTCCAAAAAAAATTTTTTTCTCTATTTTTCTTCTTTTTTTTTTCTTTTTCTCCTCCTCCTTTCTCTCTCTTTTTTCCTTTTTTTATTGATGAGTTCTAAATTCTTCAGCATTTAGATGTCATGCTACTCTATTATGGATATTTTCCAGTGGAAAACACCAGTGATGTCACAAATAGAATTTATTCTGACAATATTTATTCTTCAATGGAATGTTTTGAATGACTTGGAATTTCGACACTATGGTTGTTCAATTATTAACTGTAATAGCAAGTTATATATATATATATATATATATATATATATATATGTGTGTATGTGTGTGTTTTATTTGTTTATATATTTTTATTTTATTTTATTTATTTATTTATTTTTACAAAACTTTTGTAACCATACAAACTTTTGGAATCCTATCTCGTCAGTTCTTTTCATGTAGTTGATTCTTGTATTTGAAGTGGAGCTATGAAATATCTTTTAAGCTGAATGTTAAGTCCCCCCCCCCACTATTGAATTAAAAAATTCATGTTTGGCCTCACACGGTATTATGCTCTATCATAAATTGTTAGAATTTTCTATAACTTAGTTAATGAAATGTTTGGACTTGAAACATGCATAATGGCAGGTTTATTGACTATGTTCTAAGTGATACACCAATATTTGATTATTTGACAAAAAGTCAACTACCATTGTATACAGTAGTTTTTGCGTTTCATATTTTTCAAACACAGGAGGTACTGAAGATCAATTAATTGTTACTTTGATAATTCTTCCGCAAAATCATCCTAAATCTTTGATATAAAAAAATGCTTGAAATTAGCATTTTGAAAAGAGTTAGCATAAATTACTTGGTTCATTTTATTGTCCATTTGCAAGAAGTTAGTTTCTGTAATACTAAGCCATCACTATTATGGTGTAATAACTAAAGGACTTGTAGACCACTCTTCTCTCCTTGCTGTTTCCTCTGAAATATTTATTAAAAGAAATAATTCAGTGCCTGTGATAACTATAATCAACAAATAAGGTAGTTATTTTCATTCATACATTTTTTTTTAGCTGCTTAATAACAATATACTGTAACTAATGATACAAAATTTTTTTTCTGGTATCTAATGTTTTTTTTTATTTACTTGGTACATTACAAAAAATCTCATTCGGTTGGAAAATTTAAAACACACTAAGCATTTTGGCTAAATCATCAATATTTTAGAACTATTTACAATGATTTGATTTACACTGGAAACTTGGCACAAACTAATTTGGAGTTACCTTCAGTATTTTTTCTGGTTATCAAATTGCTAATCCTACTGGAAAGTCCCCCTTTTAGTAGTATGATAGCTTATAATGATAAAATTACAATGCCAATAAAAATGAATCTGGCTGTTTGATGTTTATTGCTATTGGACACAGACAGCCAGACTTCAAAGAAATCTGTCAGCTTCCATGGCCATTAAATATGCTTGCTTGCATGAAGCAAAGTTACAAGTGACTGAATTAACTTCAAAGCAGCTGTTAATAGAAATGCATACTTCCCATATCCACTTATCTGGTAGTAACTCACGTTTCAACTGCTTTATTTGGTGGGGAGAGGGGAAACATGAGACAGAAGTTTTGTGAATGTTTTATCAGTAAAAATTTTATACAAATATTAATTTTCATTGCAATAGACTTGTCTTGAAATAGCTGTAGAATTTTAAAAATAATTTTCCAGTTGTTTAAAATTGATGAGAATAGTGATCGTTAAAACAAAAATATGTCTGAAAATGTTAACAATTTGAAATTTACATCACTACGAATATAATTGGGATTTGTTTTAATCAATACTTCAAGAAAAATGAAAGTTTGAAGTTAATATATAAGAATTTGTGATGTATTCTTGTTAATTTTCGTACCCATATTTACATATCAATGTGTGTGCATAATTTTCTATAATTGTTGAACTTTCTTTATAACTTATCTTGGAATCCTTTTTCTAGCATATCCAACAAATTCTAAATACTCAACGAAGGCTGCTCCTATTTTCCTTATTTTTACACAACCTCTTGAATCTTGTTGAATATTGAGCTAATATTAAATAGCCAAATTATCTAATTTAAGTGTTGATTTTCAACTGTTTCCTCCATTTTGAAAAATTTGAATCTTCTCAGCTTGTCTTAAGTCGATATGAGATTCACCACAAGGCTGCGTATATCACAATAAGCTATCATTACATATGGTGCCTGATTTTAGATTAGATGAATAAGAAAACGTGTATTTAAGTAGGAGATACAGTGTCTAAAAGCTATGATGAAAGTATTTTTTTTTTCCTTTTTTTTTTTTTTTTTTTTTAAAGAATTTGTAATTATTTTGTCAATTTGGGACAATAATTGTCTCCCTTATCAAAGCACAAAGATGATTGAGAAGTGTGCTATGCTCAGAAGATGAAGCAAAAAAGAAATATTTCCAGGAATTAAGTCAGATTATATAGCTCTTAGCAGCTTCAAAATTTTGAACTGCTGTGCCTGGATGCTTAGTATAGAGGAAGTATTGTGTCCAATTTCCACTTCTCCACTCACAATTAAGCTGAAGGGAAGAAGTTCTCAATACATTTGGAGATCTGCATGGCTGTAGGGTTGGCTCCCCAGCTGGTTACAGCACCTGATATTCTCGGAGGGTCACATATCTAGGTACTGACTACGTTCGGTGCTGCTTGACTTCAGTTATTGTACGAGAACCTTAGTATCCAATATGATTTGACCATAACAAAGACGGTTTAATTTTTTTCATTTCAAGATAACTTCAATGTCAGATGGGTTTTTTATAGACTTCTTATGGGGAAATTTTGTATGTATAACATTTCCAGATTATTTAAATTTTATGGTGAAATGTGCAATCAGCTAATCAAATTAAGTTTTTGTGATAAGCCACAATTGAATCATTTTAACATAGAGTACCAATCTTCATCATTTCCTTTTTCTCTTTTTTCCTTCTTGAATATACAGGATTGCTGCCAGCACAAGATATAATTTCTCAACATCCTTTTAAGTGGCTTACAAATTGGATATATTTTTCTTGATATTTAGCACTTGATATATAAAGCTCCAAACCTTTTTAAATGACATTCTTAAGCCATATGAATGAAGAAATTGACTGATAATTCATTTTATTACAGTTTCTAAGATATTACAAATGTAAAGCAGTGTATCTTATTTTGTAAATAATAAATCCTATACACTAAAATTTTCAGTTGATAATCTAAACTTTTGATTATGACATTTAAAAAAAATTTCCCATCATGTTTTGCACTCCAAATAAATGTACACTCATAGACAACAATGTAACTATTAAAATATTGGAAATGTTGAAATAGAGAAAATGAGATACTTGAAATTAACTGAACCTCTTCATTTTGCTGAGTTCAAGACGTTCAAAACGGTCCTCTCATTCTCCTCTTACTTTTTGAAATCCGTTCAAGTATTGGTATGTATCTGGTCATTTTTAGCCAGAATATTCAGCTTAGTAGCTCAGATCTATGAGTGATTGGGAATTGTTAGAATGCCTAGTGTTAAGGGTATTCAACACATTGGTGTAATGAGAATAGGGAGGGGGACTGCTATAAAAATGATGTCATTTTTGTACTCTTCTCTTTCTTTTTTTTTTCTTTTTTTTCTTTTTTTACTAGCAAATATTCTAGGCTATGTGAGAAGTGCTCATTTTTGACTATCATAATTATACTCATTTAGTAACTAAAGATTCCCTCGATTTAAGACCATTTGATTTGCTACCAAGTAAAATTGGTGCCAAGCAATAAGTTCTCAATAAAATGTCTTTATAATTATTACATTCTGTCTCATATAAATTATCCATTTAGCAATATTTCATACTTTCTGCATAAAAAGCAACATTATTGTTCCATTGATCGTCAAATAAGGAATTGAGTAATATGAATATGTTTTGGACTCCTGGCTTACTATGAGTGTTGTTAGCTCAGTCACTAAGAGCAGAGTCTGTGTATAAGACTGATTTGAAGGTGGACGGGGATTTGATCCCCACATGATACTCACTATAGTTATTTACATGATCTAAGACCGCTGGATTTGCTACCAAGTAAAATTGATGCTGAGCAATGAGTTCCTGATAGAAGGGCTTTATAATTATTGCAACTGTAGGATGAATTATTTACCTGAAATATCTAGAGGTCAAATTCAAGGGGGAACATTTTTTTTCTCCCCCACCTAGGGATCAAAATCATGGAATTGTTTTTCCACTAAAGAAAGACTGGAGGAGAGGAGTTAGGTAGTTTACTGATGTGGTAGAATGATTTCTGCGTATGTGGAACTAATCCATGTTGGAAACCGTCTACCTAACCTGTCATCATAGCCAGCCAAACAGACTTGAAAACTGAAGAAACCTCTGTATGTATGACACAAACATTTACTCCTTATTATATCTACAGAAAAAAAAATTTTGTTTCAATTCCTCCCTTTAATAAATTTTTAGTGTGATTTTCAATTCACAATGTTCTTGCTAGTTTATGCCAAATTGATAACAATGCCTGCCTATTTTTTTGATAATTCAGATTTTTTAGTGATCATTGCCCTAACCAATTTCAACATTTACTCCTCATGTTGAGAAAAAATTTTTTTTTCAGAGTAAGAAATCCTCCCCAAAAGTATGGGTCAAAATGCAGTGTAAGTTTTTGCTAAATTGCTTAGTTTATGACTGGCAGCATTTTTTTTGTTTTTTGGGGGGGGTTTTTTGCTTTTTTGAAAATTCTCATTCTTTTAATGATCACTGCTCTAACAAAAGACAAGAAAAATAACTTATTCATTGATCAACTCCTTTTTCGATTTTATTAAAAATTCATCATGCCCAACATGACATGTTGCTCATGTGACTGTTTCTATCAAGTGATTAACCATTTAGTTGAAATCATCCACCGTCAACAAAAAATTAGAAAGGATGAGGGAAAAGGTGATAAAATACAATCAGAAAATGGCTACCTAGTTGTCAACACCTGTGGAATTTCCACTAGTCCAGCATATCAATAAGAATTATCTCAAGATTGAACTTGATTGTAACATTTATTCATTTTATCAAGTTTTTTGTGTCTATTTCCAATTTCGTCTTTTTCCTTTTCAATTTCTCATTATTGATTAGAATACATGTGTTATTAATCTTGTTATTTTGTTAATTTTGGAACTGGTAATTGTTTATATACTCAATTCTTTCACTCATTCCAGAAATGTTTAATTTATTTCTGTATTGCGCTTCAGATAAATCCTTTTGTGATTAGTCAGGTACATACCTATTGTATCTCAAAAGATATACCAATGGTTGAAAATTTATGCCCTTTCTAAAGATAAGCTTATAAATTATTCAGAACTATTTTTTCTTGAGAAAACAGTAGTCACTTTTCAAACTAAGGAGTAATGTATTTCAGTTATAACCATATTTTCTCTCTCTTGATGCATAATTGTTAAAATAGATATAATTGTCTTTGAATTACTTAGATGAAGTATTGTGAATCATTATTTTTGACTAGTTATTTCTTTCATTTTATTTCTGTTGCTAAGATGAAAGGAATACTAGTAAAAAAAATTCAATAATTGACATCTCTAGAAAAATAAAGCTGAAAGTAGGTCACTTGAAAGTAGGTCTTGTTTAAGTTGAAAGTGACTGACTGGGTGGTATTTTTTTATTTTTTTATTTTTAGTTCCACATTACTATTGATGTTACATTGAAAAACAATACACGATATGTCAGCTTAAAGATACCCTGAATAGTTTGCAGGTTTAAGTTTTTTTTCCTGGTGTTTTTGTAGCTGTTTAATTTTCAATGATCAATCATTTGTAATAATTTATCGTTTTAATCAAAATTTTCTCTTATATTTTGATTTTTCCTTCAATATTTTTAAAATTCTTTTTCAAATTTACCAATCATTGAATGTTTTCACACACACACACACACACACACATACATACATATATATATATATATACACACACACACACACTCAAATCTTATATTCAGTTTATATGGTGTGTGATGGGTTTATTTCAAAGAAGTGTTTTATACACAAACTTTTTCGTGGGTTTCACTGAGATGTATATATATATATATATATATATATATATATATATATATATATATATATATATATATATATATATATATCCCTGAGACATTTTGTTTTACAGCTGTTCTGGTTCTTTGCTGAAAGTTGATTAAATCCTTCCAAGAGAATAAATAGAATATGAGTACCTCACATAAATGAATCCCCATAACCCACATGTGTATCAGAACTAATTATCTGAAATGATTAACAGCACAAGATATGAGCATAGTTGGTCCAAAATAATGATAGAGACCGAAAAAGTACCTTTTTTTTTTCTCTCTTAGTCACATAGTGTAATTTTCTGTAATGTAATATCCATGAATATACCTATGTAATAAGTCAAGATAATAAGGTGTTTATCTTATAAAAATGAGCATTTATAACATAAGCGTACATAAAATGCAAATATTGTGTTTTGAAATGTTTCAATTCACACTAATTGTTCCATCACTAAGGCTAGTGTTTTCAAAGTTGGCTTAGTTAGTTCTATGAACTGTAAGATTTTTCTTTCTTCAAAATCATTAATTTGAAAAATTGAGTATAATTGAATTAATATTTACTCATGTATATACTTTGACATGTTCCTTTTTATTTTTTTGATGATTTCCATAAATCTCAAATTATTTTATTTTGGTAAAAGTTCTCAGTTGAAAGCTTCATACAGTTCATTTACTATTTGAAATATCTTGAATTACTTTTCACAAAATGATCATTTTAGTTTATATTGGGGTGTATCTTTTAGACTTTGCAGTAATTTAAATCATTATCAGAAATTTAACCAGTTTTATTGATAGGAAAAAGTGATATTTTTTCAAAGGAAAAAAATCTCCTACACCCCTGGCTAGTCTGTTGACCTTGTAATTAGAATCCCTCTCGTAAATGCTTAAAAATTGCATGTTCTCGAAACTTCAGGATTACCCGTCTAGAATTTTGAATTTAAAATCCTTCAGTGCCTAGTTGTTGGAATTTAGCAATCTTCAGGGACCCAGGCATCGTTCTGTAGCCTGGCATTAGTTTTTAAAATATTTCATCGCCTAGGCAGATCTGTGTAACACTCAGGCAGAGCCAGGCAGGCCTGCATGCAAGTCCAGTTAGGCCTGAGCAGCTTTTAATATAACCTAATAGTATTCAATTTAATCGTAATGAATAATAAACTTGGATAAATATCCAAATGTAGTGAGAGTGCTTGAATTTGAAAAAGAGCACGAGAGATCAACTGTAAATGTTAACATTCTAACTATTAGTAACCATTACAGCTCTCTGTATATTGACCAAAACTGAAAAATCACCGGTATAGCATAAGTTTGCCATGTTTTTCTGTTTCTCAAATTTCAAATAGTCACTTACATATTTCCCTTAATAATTATATTCTGACTTGCATTATTTCAAATTGTCTTTGTGAACTAATAAATTATGAATATAATATTCATACAAATAGATATAAAGAAAAATTGATTATAGCTGCTAGAAATTGTTGGTTGTGCAAATTAGCTGTATTTATTCAGTATATTTAATACTGTTTTATTTAGGTTTTATATTTAGTTGGATTGCAATTAAGTATAGATTATAAAGATCATTGTGAGTGTTTTGATAATTTATGTACTTGATTTATGCTCATGCGTATAGAAATATGCATCTCTAAACAAGTTTGTGTTTCAACGTATCATCATCAATATCAGCAGTTTAGTGTCTGTCGTTGGACATAGACCTTCCTCAGGATTTGCTAAACCTCTCTATCATAGGTGTCGTGGAGTCTATACTTTCTGCACTTGCCTAATTCGTCTTGTGATGTTCTGTGGTTGTTTTGCATTCTTGCAACAGGGCCAGCCCATTGCCATTTGAGTTTTCTAATAGAGTCTATGATGTCTGGGACTCCTGTTTTCTTCCTAATGTATTGTGCTGTTCTGTGATCTATGTATGATGTTGAACATGGTTCTCAGTTTTAGGGGCAGTCTCTTGGTAAGGATCCATGTTTCAGCTCCATAGGCGACTATCGGGAGGGTGCATTGGTTGTATACCCTTCTTTGTAGAACTAATGGGATTTTCTTGTTCGTGAAAGTAGAATTTGCTCTACCAAAGGAACTTCATTCTCTTTGAATATAAAAGGTACTTAATTCTTTTTAATAGTTCTGATATTTAATGTTTATCATAGTTGGATAATTTTCGAAAATAGGCATGCAATCGACTTTCTTGATTTTTGATAGTTTGACTTAATCGTATTAGGTGATAACTTTGACATTGTTCTGTTTTTTAAAAATCTTGGATATAAACAGATATTATAATGTATCAACAAATCTAATAAATACGATAAAGCCCCCAAGCAAATTATATCTCTATTGTGTTTATGTATCATCACTAGTTTTCACCTGATAATTATGACTATCAAGTTTTTCAAAAATAGTGCTCTCATTAATAATCAGATCTATGAAAAGATATTGCTTATCATGCATGTGCTCACCCTTAGCCGTTGCCACTAGAGCTAAAATGACATACAAAACAAGGATTCTTCGGATTTTCTTTTGAATTCAGAATTGTATTAATTTTTTCTCTCTTGAGTTTTTCTATAGTACATTGTAGCTGTTGGGACATTTTCTCCTCTACATCTCTGTCTGTCCTTATCTCTGCTGACTCAACTGTTTTGTTTCTATTGACATGATATTAAAGTTGTTCTAAATGAAGAAGAAGAAAACAACTCTTTCAAATCATGTCTATAGATGACAAAGCAAGATGGGGGGAAAAAAAAAAGAAAAGAAACTAGCATGATTCTTTTCTCTTTGTCTTTTTTAATCCTTATCCCTTACCTCCAGATAATGATACTCCTCCCCAACACACACACACACACACACTCAAAAAAAAAAAAATAGAGGAACAAAAAAATCCAATGCAGCCCATTCTCTTCTACCTCCTTCCTTGCTATAATTTCTTCCATTTCCTTTTATTGGCTTTTTGGAGATTGATCAGAAAATGGGATTTTTCATGCATTTTTCTCATTAAATATTTGTGAAGTGTGTAAATTTAGCTTAAGGATACTGTGTGAAAGAGAGAAAACACATTTTTGTGATATTTCATGTGCCACTGTGTATTCTCGTGTGTCATTGATATTCGTGATATTGTGTATTTCTAAATATTTTTATTCATTCAAATGATTGCATATTTCGTGTCCTGATTATCTATGTATCTTTTATTTTAGCATTTTTTCTCAGTATATTTGAATATCATTAAAATGACTACCAACTACGACAGTGTATTTGCATATGCATGTGTGTATATGGCTCTTTCTCTGTACACATGCGTATATGCAATATTGTAATGTGCACCTTTTATGTATTAACTATTAATGAGTATATTGAATGACCGTTGTCATCTAAAATGGCAAAGGGTTCTATCCTTTCTCGTTTATTTGTGTGTTCCAGTGCTCATGGCCATACTGTTTTGTCTACAGACTCGAAATTAGTACTCCCCTAGAGCCCTTCTGGAAAGTTAGCTTTTTTTAAAAGAAAGCTTTTCGTCTCTTTGGGGCCTCATTTTGAAAGATTTATTAATAATATTGAGATTCTTCTGAATTTAGATATTTCTTTAGTCTATTTTAAATGCCAAAGAAGTCATAGATAGAATTTATTCTGGCCATATTTATTTTTTGATTGAATTTTTTTGCATGACTTTATGGTTGTTCAATTATTAACTGTGATGGCAAGTCTTTATTTGATTCTATTCTTTTGGATTATCTCTTGTGTGTGCATACCATTATTTCTTTCTATATTTCTATGCTTAAAAGTATTTCATTGTAATTCTGCTGCCAGAAGTGTGTATATAGGTGGGTGTTTGCTCTTTCCAATGTGTTTCAGACTTCTTGACTCATTTCTTGAAGAGTAATGAGTAAAAGAAATGAAGACACATTCTACAAGCCCAACTAAAAGCAGCAGGACAAAGATACTGACTTTCTCAAGCTGTTACTCATTTGGAAGAATTTTAATAAAGTCAAATTCTACATTTAAAGATTCTGTTTAAAGGAGTCTGCTTAGAATCAAAGCTGCAATTTTAGTCATTACTTGAATTATGATTGAAGAAAAATTGGTCTCTGATTACTTTCTTGGCCTAAGCAACTTACAAGGGTGAGGCAATATTAGAAGGGAAATGATAAAAAAGCTCACACTGCTTGCTTCTCAGTAATTTCCAACTCTGTAAATAATATTGCAATTTCATCTGTTTTTATCATGGAAAACCCCAGTCTTACATTTACTCATTTATTTGGTGCCATTGTATGGTGGTAACATTTTCTCTTATGAACAGAAAAACCACTTCATCTCGCTATCTTTGATGCAAATCTGAGTTTTGTTCTTGGCAAACTTGAATTTTAAATTCTATTGCTGATAAACAATACCTGTTTGATATTTTGACAACCTCTTCTCATTTGATTGTTCTGTGGTTGCGAACCTAGTAGTCTGCAATAATATATAACTAGGCATCCACAACTTCAGTTCTATCCTGTAGTATCGCAGGTCACATAATCAGTAAGCAAGTCATAACCTTCAATGAAAATCGGGTTTAATTCACTACACAATTAACCAAATTAACCATACAATTCATTATATAGCAAGTTCTATTAATATTAAAGTGGTAGTTAACAGATTTGCATAATTGATTTCTAACACCTATAATTTTAAAGGGAATATTTCAAAATTCTCTATACATTCAAATATTTCAGTTTACTTGGAGCTGGTTTAGACTGTTTTAGAGTCTCTGAAATTAGAAAACTGATCCCCCCCCGACCATTTTTTAAGAAAATAGCTAAATCCATAGCCAGCGGAAAGTCGATTTTTATAGTTTAAGGAACACAAAAGTCAAACCGTGGTCTAAAGGTCTCCTGTACTAAATTCTAGCTCAATCTGACAATCTATAAGGAAATTTTGTTGGAAGAAACTGCAAATGTTGCAACCACCTTTCCGAACAATCACAGTTCTGTGAGTAGACCTACACTTAGTTCTGATAACAGAGTATAATAATGTTAGATTTTCCCATATTCAAAGTGAATATTTGGAATTTTGAAATATAGTAAGTAGCTATGTATCATTGGTTCATCATGTATTGAAATTGCTTTTACTTGCGTGATTTGATAATTCTAACCAAAGATGTAAATACTTTGAAAAAAATTTCTATTACTTATCAAAAGGTTATAATCCATTAATAACCTTTGATATGAAACTATATAAAATATGCTTGATTAACTAAAATAATAATTTTTTGAATAATTGAAATATGATAAGAATTTACTTTGGGTCCTATACAGCAATAGTGAATCGAAAGCTGAGTAGTTAGTCTGTCCCAGTTATATAATTGATGTTTTATTGTAGGAAACGTATCCCAACATAGTTGAACTGAGTCCAAACCAAGGCAAGAAGAATTTCTGATTGAAGTGTTTTTATAAAATCCATAGCACACTATGATTAGAAATGGATGTCAGATTATATATCCATTTCTTAATATCATAATCATCTATGTTGAGAAACAATAGATCAGATATAGACAGTGAATGATCAAGATGAGATTCGGGTATGGAGCAGTCATTAGGGACTCCAGCTGGCTGTTTAGTTCAGTGGAAAGAGCTCTATCATATTCAGACAACCTCCTGTTAGACATGGGTCCGATTCATTCAATATTTTTATTCTATTTATGCTATCTAGGCCAACTGATACATTAGTAAGTCAGTTCAAACAGTTTCAAATAAAAATAACACATTTATAATTATTTGGTCAGATATTATATCCATTTTTTTATAATATATATGTGTGTGTGTGTGTGTGTATATATATATATATGTGTATATATATATATATTAGGTCTTGCTAATGAAATGAAGCCAATGTGTTCAATTTGACTAAAGCCCACATAGTTATGCATGGCCCTGAGGACTTGTTAATTCTGAAAAATCAAATTTCCACTTTGACCAGAAAGAAAGTAATCAAATTGAATAAGACTAGGCTATCTCCCTCGAAAATAGATGAAATAGCCAGTTATTCAGAGCTCACCACTCACAAAATAACCCCAAAATACAATTTAATCAGAGATAAAGAAAATTGCAAGCTAAACAGCTAGACAAAAAGGGAATGATCTAGATAATTAAAGATTTATAGGTTATCAGAATGTGTAGTGATAGGATGCAAATGTCCGTGGACATCCTCCGAGAATCTGTTCTTGAAACATTTCATTCACTGATCTTTAAGACCATCTGGAGCAGGTTATATGAGTTAAGGTTAATAACAATTTTGGTAGGCCAAAGATTGGGGGAGAGATTTTTTTCCTAAACAAGTCTAAATACTACTGACTCTGTTCAGAGGGTATATGAAAAATACATGTTCCCATGTTTAAAACTCATACTCTAAAGTGAGAAAGGTTCAGTTACTGTTTGCAGGTGTTTCTTCAAGCATGGGATTAGCCCTTACATTGTTTGAATGGTTTCTCGAATTGTCAGATCTTGAAAGACAATACCCCAGCAGATACATCAAGAGTTATCAAATTCTATTTAAATAGTACGAATGTAGTTATATTGCATTGACTCGACCTGTCTCCTGCTAGTCTGTATCCAGGAGAAAACTTGTGGAGCTAGATTAACAAAAATATTGGGGGGGGGGGTGAACAGCATTTTCAATGTAATAAATACTTTGAGGAGAAAATGTAAGTGACCAATGTAAAAAAACAAAAAACAAAAAACAATCAACATTTTGATGCCAAGAAGAATTAATGAAATGATTATGAATTTCAGTTTTTCTGTTGGATTTTAAATTCATCTTGTAGATTTTTATAAAGTATCCCTGAATAAACCTGTTCTGTTTCTACTGATTTTTTTTTTGTGTCAATAATATACCTGCACAACTAACGAATGCTTTATATATATGTATATATATATATATATATATATATATATATATATATATATATATATATATATATATATATATATATATATATATATAATAAACTATACACCCTCAAATTATACCCGATTCTTACGGTCAAACTGTTTTCTGTTTATTATTACCTGACTTAAGTCCAAAAATACATTAGTATTTATTTTAAGATGTATTTACTATGCTGTGGTTTCATCTTCTACTGATTTCACCCCACTAACATAGGTGGGGGGTTATCCTCTACTCTATGAGCATGTTTTTGCCTCGTACGTACACACGGTATATTGTATTTCCCCTCTCTAGCTTTTCATATAGCATAGTTTCAGACCAGGTCGCATGTCTTTTTCCTTCTTACACAACCAGTATAGCAAACATTTCTTACCATTCATTGCTTCACTTTTCAAATTGCAAACAGTGTTGGTTCAGCTGTTGTGGCTGAATGGTGGTTGATTACAAATAATACTGAAACTATTTTGTCTACCAGCATCTCCATAATATTGCATTACCACTCTGATGATGGCTGGCTAGCTCTGCTGCAGTGGTAGCACATGGCTGCTGTATTGGTGGGGGTAACACATGTTTGTTGCGGTTGCTGTCATTACTTCTCTTCATTCACTCCTCAAGATAACTACAACTGCCTACCAACCACTAGATATATGCATACACACATTACATATGGGCTCACACACCTATTTATTACATGCTGTTGTGGCTTACCTCATTAACATTATCGTTATCAATAGAAACTCCTTATTTTGACAAGACGAAGAGCCAACACGCTTTTGTCTTGATTAACGCATGCACATGCATGGCACATGTAGTTATGTTAAACCAAAAATGTTAACTTCTTTGCCATTGTTCTTGTTGATTTAAACTTAACATCTGTAGAGAGAGGACATGGAGCACAAAATGTTATTTGTTTAATAATGGCTTCCTCATTCTTCAATTCTATCATTTTTTTTATCACTCCTGTTAATTGCTTAGTATCTGATCTTATTGAAAATTCTGTTAATATTGTACATTTTGGATCTATTCAATTGTTTTTTAAGTATGATACATAATTTTCATAATTGGTATTTGAAAGCTGTAACCTTTTCATGTGTATTCATAGTTTCTGCTTATAGTCATTTTGTGGGTTTTAGCTTTACAAATTTTAAATTACCAATCCTAAATAACTACAATTCTGTATTAAACTATAATCTCTGCATTTGTGAGATGTACTAACTGCTCATCATTAGATGCTTTACTACAATTTCAATAGTATCTTTATGATCATTTTAGGGTAACGGCATGAGAAGATTACTCTACAGAAAGCAGGGGTTGGGGAATCAACTTTTGATGAAAACCCTTTTTTTGTGTTAATAGAGATTTATAAATTTACCCAGGAAAATATTTTTGAAAAATATACCATCAAAACCTGTTTCTATATTCTGTGCTCTGTCAAGTTATTGATTTGTAGTCACTTTCTCTTCCCCAAACAATGTATATCCCAATTCTAAAAATGGTTATATTTGAACCTTTGATGTGTTCATTTTCTTTAGGGTTTTTCTTCTTACATTTGTTCTTTGATTTTGCCTCTATTTTCCTGCTCTATTCAAGCAAACGAGTTTCTGTACTCTAAATAAGACTAGAAGATTTTTTTCTAATGACATTCGGAACATGTTTTTAGTTCTAGTATTTCTCCAATATTTAATTTTATATAATTGTTTATATATGTTCACTCTTTTTTTTTCTGACTAATTTGTGCTAATTATTTCTAAATGATTATTTGCAAAAAAATCTATTTAGAAATGATACTTTTTTTTTTTTACTCATTATTTGTACAAAAAGAAAACTTGGTGAGTGTTTTGATTTGAGATCTGGTGAATGTAAGATTGTATCATTAAAAGCGGTGATTTACTTGATCTCATAAGTCTGTATTATTGATGTATATTTATGCACAGATTAAATAAAACTGAGTTATTGGGATCTTTCAGTAACTATTTTAGTTGTTCATTTGGTTGTATCCATTCTCTATCTAGGGCTTCTTGGTTTACATATTTCATTATAACATATGACCATAAAAATGATTGACTGATGAATGTACAGTATCACCCATAGATAAATATACCCACTACCAGCTTTTTTTAATAAAAAGTTGTTTTTCTTTTAAACCAACCATATCAGGATTTTAATACTCCTAGTGGAGTATCATTCAATCAAAACAGATAGTATTATTCATTACTCATTACTAAACTCTATGGCATTGAAATTCTGTGGACAAAAATATGAATATAGTACAGTCAAAAAATAAGTACACCCCTACAAGAAAGGTGTATTCCATTAATAAGTATTTTTTTTTCTTGTTGGGAACTCAGTAATTTGTACAAACAGAACAATAGCTACGAGACTGATGTTAACAAAAATATTGTTGTCAAACTCATGTAAAATTATGAGGAAAGTGGAAAAGTTGGAGGTGTACAGAAGTGACCAGATCGACCATGCAAGCTGACCCCAAAGGCCTATATATCATATCAGGAGATATGTTAATGAAGACTCAAAAAAATCGGCTGCAGATGTTGTTAATGGAGTAAAAGAAAAGTGTGTGCCATGAATGTTTTGATTACAACAATCAAACATGCCCTAAACAAGATAGGCTTATGCAGCTGACAACTGCATTGGAAACTGCTAATGAAATCAAGACACAAACAGATTCATTTTGAAGTTAGAACAAAAGATTGAAGGTAAACATTAAAAGTTTTTGGACAGCATATTGTGATCAGATGAAATAAAAATCAACTTATTTCAGTCTGGCTGTATCATGGTGAGATGAACAAGGAAAAATTTCAGGTCTCAACAGTTGAGTTTGATTGTGGGAATGTCATGGATTGGGGCTGTATGAATTCTAATTGCACAGCTGCATTTCATTGATGGAATCATGAATGCCTAAGATTATGTCAAAATATTGAAAGAAAATATGTTGCCTTCTCTCAAATGCTTGGGAAGAAGAGCTGTGTTCTAGTATGACAATGATCTGAAACATTCCTCTAAGAAGACAACTGGGTTTCCCTTAGGAGCAGAAGCTAAAACTGCTCGATTGATCTTGCTTGTTATTGAATTTTGATCCAATTGAGCATATACTAAAACAGAAAGTTGAAAAATGACGACCATCCAACAAGACCAATTTGAGTGGGAAAACATTCCAGCGACTGTGTAAATCTAGTGAGGTCAGTGTCACCAAGACTACAAGCAGTAGTAGAAAATGAAGGTAGCCACACCAAATATTGATATTGATTAACTTTTCTTGCTGGGGTGTACTTATTTTTGGACTGCTAGATATTTATATCTTTGGTTAGAATTTCAATGCTGTAGAGTTTGGTGATAATACCTAATAATATCTGTTTTTATAGTATAATGCTCCCCTAGGAATAAAGTCCTTTTATGTTCAGTTTTAAAGAAAACCAACTTTTTTATAAAAAGAAATTGGTGGGATGTACTTATTCATGGGTGATACTGAAGCATCTAAAAAAGAAAAAAATATACACACAGTTTAGAGATTGCTTCTGGATTTGAATTTGAACCAAGTAGTAAAACAAATATTGATTTCACCAGAAGAGTATGAGATGTTTAGTTGCTTAACTTGAAACATTCTCAAAGCAGCCAAGTTAATTGGAATATCAGACTGTCATGCCTGAACACATTTTCCATTGGATCACAAGAAGTTGTTTTGACATTGTAAACTTTTTCTGTGAAACATGATCAATTACACTTTGGAAGTTCAATGATCATACTATATTTAAAAAAAGACGAGTCAGGAATATCATAGAATCCATTTTAAAACTGAAATGGCAATGGGCTTGTCATGTTGCAAGAATGTAAGACAACTGCTGGACATCATGACTCACAACATGGATCCCAAGAGATCATATGGGAAACTGTGGCCGGCAAAATATAAGATGACTTGACACACTAGACAAGTTTGGAAAGTATTGGCTCCACAACACCTGTGAAAGCAAGATCTGGCGAATCATGAGAAAGATTTATGTCCAACAACTGACGCTTAAATTATGATGGTGATGAAACGGAATTTACTGTTCAAATTATGGAAACTGCAAATGGCAACATATGTATTGCTATATTTGTGTATTATTTTTTTCTGTATTTAGTATAGATGAAACCAAACAAAATAAGGCTACAAAAGTTTATGATAATTGGAACATATTTGAACCTTGATAATTATGGTTAATCTAGCTATCTTCCTGTAAATTGAATGAAAACAAATCAGGTTAGTCACTCAATCGATACCAGCATTTTACTAACATCTTCTGGGTGAATACCATGTTGGGAGTGATCAGTGAATAAGTTGGAAAATGGGTAGATCAATGAAAAAGTTGATTCTCATACCTTTTATTGGGCAGTGATCACTAAAATGGTCTGAATTTTCAAAAAACAAGTGAATGCTGCTGTACAAAACCTTACAGATCAATTTAGCAAAAGCTTACAATGCAAATTGAAAGGGTTAAAAAAAATTATAGGGAGGAATTTCAAAAAACAAAGACAGCATTTTTTTTCTGGACATGATAAGGAATAAATGTTTAATTTCCAGCACTCTATTGATGCAACCTGTACACATGATAGATATGAACCCAGCCAGCCAGACCAACTTGAAAACTGAAAAAACGTATTTTGACAGTTTTGATGATAGCTCTTATTGATGATTTCTAATACCAACTCTTAATTCCTGTCATTACAGTAAGATTAAAGAACAAGTAAGCATAAATTGCTTGATCAAAGAGGTGTAATAACATTAAATTGCCTAAGTGTATCTTCTAGTACCAAATGGGCTTTACTTTTGGGGAATATTGAATGTAATCTGTTTAAAGAAATCAGGTTATACATGAAACCCAACTTGTCACAAAAATATGTTTGTGTATATCTGTGTCAAAAATGCATAAAACAAGAGAACTATTAAACAAGTTGTTGCAAAAAAAAGTATGATTCAAAAATAATTATGTAAAGGATCCATCAGTATTCAACGTAATGAACTGAAAATGCCTACTAATTTTTGGGATTGACAAATATTTTTTTCATGAAATGTCTTGGAGGGATTTCTTGGAAATTAGCAAGTTGAAAGTTTTAAATCCTAATACAGTACTATTTTAAAAATTTGATTCTGGTTTTCTTTTCATTTTTAATCATGTGTGCAAGCAATAAGTAATAGCATTTATTTACTATCATAATTAGTAGTGACAGTTTTTGTAAATTTTTATTATGTGGTGCAAAATAGAAATAAAAAGTATTCAATGTTCTTCTTTCTCTTTATCATATCAGGTCTGCTGCTATTATATCACTTTGATGATGGTATTTTATTTATATTTTTTGGTGGAGAAAAACAAACAAAAGTTGCAGGTAGTTAAAAATATTAACAATATCTCGTGTCTGAAAAAATTAACTGTAGATGTAAAATTATCAACACTGGAGAGAAATGAAAAAGATGCTAGCTATAAATGATCAGATTATCAAAAGATCAAAATCTAATTCCATCTAAATTGGGAGTTAGAACACTCATTAACAACAGAAATTTCTAAGTGCAAGACAAGCACTAATTAAGGAAAGAATCCATCTTAGTTGGTCAGTGAAATAACTTCATTCTTCTGATAAGTAACCTCAAATACTGACTAAATACAAATTCAACTAGCAATAAAGAAATTGTACCAACATGAATATGAAAAAGCCACGATATTCCAGAGAAGATTACGATACTTCACAACCAATTAGCTAAAAAGAACATTGCTGGACAAAAATTTCTCAATATAGTTGTGAGCAAAAACTTGAACACCTCAGAAGAGACAGTGCTTAACAAAGGCCCTACCTATCAAACTATTACCTTGTATAGACATGTTTCATTGGAGAAACTTCTATGAATATGCTCCAACAATAGGCATGGAAAATAAGACAGATATCAGGAAAGCTACTTAGCATCCTTGCAGGTATTCCATTTTACACCTGAAGAAGGCCTTGTTGAAATTTATTGTACAAGCTCTATTGGAAACATTTTGAATTTTTTAAAACTAAATTCCCATGCCAATGAGAGATTTTACTTGGTCAAACTGGTCTAGGCAATTTTATATATATACACAAGAATTGCTGTGGTTGCAAATTAAGACTGAAACAATATCAATCCAAAAATGACTTTTAAAATTAAAAACAACTATGAGCCAATTAATTAGCCTCATAAATGTTAAATGAAAAAAGCAATATACTTGTGCTATTTTCCTGAAAGTGAAAAGGGACAAAATTGTCTGAATAACAAAATTCATTTTTGCATGCTACATGGCAAATTGAATCTTCTTGAGTAAAATTCCAGTCATAGGAGATCCCCTCCCTTTTTTTTTTTCTCTACTTCAGAATTTGTGAATCTTTATAACTGTGAAGGTCTTTCTAAGTGTATTTTGACTATTGTCATGAAACAGAGATATAATTGACTCCTAAGGTAATGTTTTTTCAGGATTCTGAAGTCCTTCATCTTATATACCACTTGTCCTTGCAAACTTATTTCAGGTACTGGGTATTTTGCATGTTATTTTCACTATGTACTGGGACATTCATCTTTCGTGACTTATTTCCACAAATTTCCTTGAAGGATGTGACATATCATGTCTTGTTCTTTTAAAACCATCTTAGAACTCTACATTTCACATCTTGATCTTGGATAAATGTTCGTCTGATCATTTGATTTCTCGATTTGTTTTCACAAATTCATCTCAGAAACTGGCAAATCCCTCCAAAGCAGATACAAATAAACCATTGTCGGTTTCTGTTTGATGGATTCAAAACTACAAGTCTTTTCATTCACTGCATTGAATCATGTGATTTGTGACTCTGAAGAAGCTAAAAATGGTGTTTTATTTATCAAACAAAAACGGGCAAAATGGTTGCAAATTTGATCAAACCAGTGGGGCCGTGAATCTTGAGATATTTTCAATAATTTTTATAACATTGCTGGAATAGAATACTTACAAGCCTCGCATTTTATGTTTAAATATTCTGTTTGTTACCTTTTCTTTTTTTTTTTCTCTGGAAGAAGAGACTGATAAGAGAGACACTGTTTCCTTATGGATATTATATTATGCATCTGAAGAGGGTCATAAAAATGAATTGGGCTTCGAATTATTGTGATTACATCAAAGATGAAAAGAAAATTCAAATTGTCCTTATGAAAGTCAGTATGTTAATGACTCTTATCCAAGCTATGGACAATTCATTGTTAGTTTGTTCATCAAAGTTACCACAGATGAAGCTCTTTAAGCCATTCTAAAAAAGACTGAAAACATATCTTTGGGTACACACACCATCATACTAAGAGACAGCCTAATGGAAATGTTAACATTCCAATTGAGATCTTGTATATATCAATACGAAGTCCTGACCCCAGGATTACTATTGTCTCTGGTTATGGCAAACATCTATTTATATGGAACACTTTGAAGAAAAAGCTGTGAAAACGGCACCACTAAAATTAGCCATCTGTTTCAGCGAAGTAAATGACAACTCTATACTCTGGTCACACTATCAAGATGTACAATTACTGATAGACCACATGAACTCCATCAGACCTTCCATATAGGTCTCCATGGAGAAGATTAAAAATAAGCAACCAACTTCCTTTCCTGGTAACACATACATCACATTGGTTTAAAACATTTGTACACAGCAAATCCATATTCATTAGAAAATACTTTGATTCCTGTCACCTCTATAGTATAAAGAAAAGGTCTGTTCAATGCTTACAGCTCTGTGTATAATTATGTGGGGACCTCAGTCGCTATTAACATGAGCTGATCCATATACTGGACACTCCACTTGAGCGAATACATGACCTACATATCATTGGGATTTGCCAATAGGCTAACAATACTCAGTAATTGGAAACAAAAACTATGCAGTAACTGTTATCTCGCCTTACATGAGAGATGTAATAAAAAAAAAATTAGTTTGTGTGCTGTAAAATGACAGAACTGTTTTCATTGGCATCATCGCTTAGGACTGAAAGATAGTGTCAGGTCAGTAACAACCATTACCATAAATTTACATAGATTAAAGAAGATCCAGATTCACTGAACTGTGAAACAGTTGGGAGATAAGTCTCCCATCCTTGACTAGGGGACTTACCCAGCACAGGTGTATCTTGTGGGGCATGACCTCCATGGTTGTGACTTCAGCAATTTTGAAGATGTGTTTTTTTTTTGGTATGAAGTCACTCCAGTGTTCACGGGAAATGGTGTAATTTTCTTTTTTGAATCTTTCCGAAGGCTCTCATTTCTCTGGACATGTTTGTACAGTCTGCCAAATGCTATTGATAGATGAGTCATCAATTAAACATATTTGAATCTCTTATAAAACATGTACTGTTGTATTACTTGCTATATTCATGTTATAAATGGAAACATCTGTAGGAAATCAACATGATAAAAAGAAAAACCCAGAACTATTATAAGAGTTGATTTTATTGTCAGAATCTTTGTATCATTGATAATGAATCATTTACTCTCCCAAGAAGAAGCAGAGTAATTATTGCGATTGACATATGAAAGTAAGTAACATACACTTCTATGTGGGTTTTCTTCTTTTGGAGTCTAGGTTGTTTTGTGAGTCTGATCTCAAAATCTCATTGGCAGTCCTGCTTGAAGACTGAAAGAGTTCAGTAGCATTTTCAAAGCTGGTTGTTATGCACTATAGGGCAGACACTGTGAGAGTGATTAGGGTTGCGTCATCAGCAAATAGCTCTCAGACCAGCTGCTCCACACTTTTTGTGTGGGCCTGGAGCTCTCTCTGATTGAACAGGCTGCCACTTGTAACAAGAGCAGATGTACATGTTATCCTCATCTCCAAGCTTCTCCATTGCCTGAAAAATATTGAAAACAGTGTTGAGGGCAAGGACACAGCCTCACTACCAGAAAGTGATGTGAAAAGATGCTGTCAAATCTGACTTGATTGACCTGCGCTTCATGGTTTTTGATGGTTATGGTAAAGAACTTTGCTATCAGCCAAACTTGTCCTGAATTTTGCAGTCAAACTGCCCACAGTGACGAACACACTTGTCAAGTCAACAAAGCTGGTATACATCCTTTGTTCTGCTCTTGACATTTTTCTTCAGGACAAACTGTCAGTAGTGCCACAATTAATTTTAAAACTACTTTGACCCTTGGGGAGCTGGTCTTTCGTGGCATCAAACACTAGTCTGTTTTGTAGAACCATTTGCACAGTGATTTTCTGATAGTTTTTGTCATCTAACTTATCGCCTTCATTTTTGTAAAGGGTTATAATAAGTGTATGAAGTCCTAGGGAAGTTTATGTCTAATATACTATAAAAACAACAAATGTTTGTTTGTAAGTCTGTCTCTAACTAAGTATGTTTTATAGACTACTAAACAGTTACACCTTATGTGCTGCAAATCTGTATGCAAGGGTAACTTGAACATAAGATGAACATAAAATAATTGGTGCTGACTTCTGGTGACTCATAAGTTTAATTTAGGGTCAGATTAATTTTGGTATTTTCAAATCTATTGGCTGCAAATTTGTTAGTATGGGTGACTTAGCCCCTTGACTAACATAGATATAGGACAGGTGATGCTGACCTCTGAGGTTCCAAAAGGTCAAAACTACTTTTTCCACCCAAATTTATAATTTTCTATTCATTTATTTTTATTTAAAAAAAATAATGGTTCCGTGGATATAGTCACTGAAAATAGAATTGGCAGACTGAGTTCAAACTCTGATGGGGAAAATTAAAAGCTTTTTTTTCTTTATTTTTTGTGCTTTCAATCTATTAGATATTCAAACCTTTGTCAGTTGTGAGAATTTTTTCCAAAGTTTTAGGTAGGGTACTATTTATGATGTAACTAAAATGCGTCCCAAAAGTTTGAAACCACCCTGCATTTTTTCAAGAGTCATGAAATCAATGCTTTTAAACATCATACAACCACTAAGTAGTGTATTTATTTTATCAATTACATATGACATATGTGCAGTCCATAAATGATATTTCTTATTGGATATGTCTTCCATTATCTAGGATGACAGCCAGTACACAGCATGGTGTACTGTCAATTTGTCTTTGACAAAACTGATGTAATTTTTATGCATCTATACTTTTATCACCTTAACTAAGTATTTAGCGCTTAGTGGCTGCTTTTCACTTCTTTAGCTATCACAATGGTCCACAAATTTCCAATTGGGTTGAGGTCGCAGCTGTTTCCACACCATTCAAGGGTTTTCACTTTCTCTTAGATGAGAAAGTTTGACACAATCTGTGACATGGGGCAGAATAATGAGTATTTTGGATCTAAGAATGGTCATATGCATTTCTAGTTTGTCCTTTAGGAGTTTGACGTACCTTGCACCATGATATAGCCAGAAGGTAGAAAATATAGACCAGCAGTTCTGTTGGTTCACATCATACCCCAGATCATCTTGCTCGCTTGGTGTTTCAGTGATGAAATCGTGTGCTTTTCATCATATTGCTTTCCTGGCGGTCTACACGTTTCATTTTCTCACAATAATCTGCTGCAAGGTTAACTCATCATTCCAAATTCATTGCTCAAACAGCACAAAAGAGTCACTCATATTAGGGGCCCTTTGCCAACAGAGCAGCTCATATGTTTTCAATCGATCTGGTTGGAGGATGCACAGTGATCCTTTTCATCAAATGATCATCGCTGAAGCTGGTCTTCCCACTTCTCTTCCTGTCACTATGAGTCCCGTGAATTTTATAACTGATAATTGCATTATGAATAGCAGTATTACTTACACCATATTTTGCTTTAATTCAGCATTATGAATAAACTTCATTGTGTGATGTAACTATTTTGGTGCGATGGACCTGGCTGAGAGAAGGTTTTTTTGCCCCTTTTTTCAGTTACAAAATGACCACTTATATACAAAAATTGACTAACCAAGGCTAAAAAGTAAACAAATAGTGCTGAGTTGGTCAAGAGAAGAGGCTGATGTAATAATTGTCTACAATAAAAAATGTCCGATGCAATCTGATGCGTTTATTGCAAAAATTCATTTTTTTTTCTTTAATGGTCCTGAACTCTTGGGAAGCACTATATAGTACTGAGCCCTTAATTTCTGTTCATTGTAGGAAATCCATGGGTATGAATTTTTCTTTCTTTCAGTGCTTATACCATTTTGCCAGTATTTTCTAAGGAATTTGACCCTAACTTAACGATAAAACATGTTTTTCTATGAGCAAAAACCCTAACCCTAATCCTAACCCAAACATGACCAAAAACTTTGACACAATTAAAATCTGATGGTGTGCTCTGACATGCTAACTACTAACCTCAAAAATGAGCCAATGAATTCTCGGTTTTGAGAAAAACATATTTTTAAGGTTGAATGAATTCTCAGTTTTTAGAAAAATATATATTCAAGGTTGAATGAATTCTTGGTTATGAGAAAAAAAATATTTTTAAGGTTGAATGAATTCTCAGTTTGAGAAAAATGTATTTTCAAGGTTGAATGAATTCTTAGTTTTGAGAAAAATATATTTCTTATGGTTTTAGGAGGGGCTATGTAGGCATGCTTAGGAGTGTGTGCAGGCTGAACAGGGGGTGCCCCCATCCATTGGTGTGTGCATAACCCGAGGTTGTTTGAAAGCCCCCCCCCCCTGTATTTTATGAAATCTCTATAAAATATCAGCTGCTTTCCTGTGGTGCTATATTTGAATTTTAGGGGGAGATGGGGGGGGGGGGTTCAGGAATCGCCAGGTACCCTAGCTGGTTATTTATATTGCTCCTTTCACAACTTTGACTTCTTGAATCGAAGTTTCATTTTATCCATCACAGCCATAGATATTTATATAGATTTTAATGTCAAGTCAGTTGAAACCATTATGTATGCATTATTTTGTTTCTTTTACTTGAACTAACCACCCAACAAGCTTTATAATAAGCAAATATATTAACATCTTGGAAATAATTTTTTGCAGAAGAAAGAAAACAAAAAAAAAACCTTTCTATTTGTTGCAAACATCCAGTTTATTCTTTTGCTACTGCTGCAAATGATTGGGGACAAAAGGTTGTTGATAATTTTCTACTGTAGATTAATCTATTGTATTTCACCTGGGGATGCTTAATAATATTTGCTTTGTAAATCTTGGTATTTTTCAGTGTTCATGCATTCCTGATTGCCCAAGTCACACATGATATCAATATGTTGCAATTAAAAAAAAAACAAAAAAAAAAACGAGTTATCTCCCTTGAGCCTTATAACCATAAAATGGTGAAATTCAATGTAACATTACTAGCATAGTGTTCATCAAAAATTGTAGGATTATTTACTTATGGATTAGCACTTCTATCTTGTGTCAGAGTATCTATGCATTTTGCTTAGGGCCGAAGTATCATTCCCAAGCACTCCAATTTCGTGGGAGGCTAGGACACTGACCCCTTGTGAAACAGAAATTTTGCAAATAAATCTCAACCCCACTACCCTCACCTCCTCCTGTTACTGTACTGCGCTCTCTTGAATGTACATTACTGTACATTTTAGCATCCATGAAATACCTTTACTGTACATAAAATAAAACAATATATATATGAGAGAGAGGGTGTACCTGTATTACACATAGACATACCTACCACTGAAAAACGTTTTGCAATAGGTAATATAACATACTAAAGTACTTAACACATAATACGCTTTGCTTTTATGTTTGTTTGAATTTTGCTATCAGTGTGTTGTCTGTGATCTTTCACATTTTGTTACATACCAATAAAAAAAAAAAAAAGAAAATTAACAATAAACTACCTGAGGTACTTGTCATTGCCCAGGGGAAAAAAAAACCTACTCCAAATCTAAGTACTCATTTGAACCTACACATGTTAGGGGCTCAAATGTTTTGTTTTTTTAAAATGTCTTTTTCCACCTTAATTAGTCAAGTTTCTATTCGAAAATTCATTTATTTCTTCACAAATTGTTGTAGCTCCGATAGCCAAGTCGGGAGAGACTCAGGAAATGTAATCTGTGGACGAAGTTCAAGTTCTATCGGAGAGTTAGAAAGTTAGTTTGTTTTTTTTTGTTTTGTCTTTTTTTCAATTTTTATTTGATCACAATCTATGACATTTTCAAACTGTCTAGAAATGAATTGGTTTTGTGAAAAATGATTTGAGATTTTAGGTGGTGGGTGGTTCTTTTTTCAATGTAATCATAATGCTAAACTGGAACTTTATTTTCTGTCCATTGTAGGGAACCACCGATGTGAATTTCATTCTTTCAGTGCTCATAATAGTTTAGCAGAATTTTTTAAGGAATCAGACCTTAACCCAACAATAGAACATGTTGTTTTGTTTTATTTTGTTTTCTATTGAGCAAAAACCTCAACCCTGCTTCAATCCTAAACCAGTATAAAAAATATAATTAAGTACAAATGTTAAGTGATAGTGCTTGCTGGAATGTAGCTCTACTGGGAACTTTTTATTAGAAGCATGAAGTTAGGTTTTTATGAATCCTCAATATAAGTACTTTCAGAAAAATATGACCCCAATTTTTTTATAGCCTGGTGTGTTTAATTTTCAAGATGGCTTCCAAGATGACCACCAAATTCTTATGATACCTATTACTTGTCCATCATTCACTCAGACAAGTTTCCACCATGTTGTTTTTTTTTTTTGTGGTATCAAGTGTGTTTAATAACATAAGATGGTTTCCAAACTGACTGCCAAATTAGTTGGCTTTTAAAAAGAGAATTTAAAAAAAAAACCTACTCCCTCCCTGAATTGCAACTAAAGTTTTCTCAACCTTTTTTTTTTTTTTTTGTTGAATCTGGTGCACTCAATTAAAAGTCTACCACAGTCTAACCACTTGAAAGGTATATTTTTTTCAACATGGAGTACATAGGCCTCATTATATACATACTTTATCAGTTTAGATGTTTTCATACAGCAGTCCACACTGTATAGACAAATTCTTAGATTCATCCCAAAATTAAATCACTTATTCTTTATCCCGCGGCCCACCTTTTCACAAAATTCCATTTAAATGCATTGAGAACATATGGAGACATTGTGTAGACAGATATGATAGAATATTGAAATGTATGAAGAAACAAAGGAAATATTTTTTCTATACGTATCGGTATTTGCTCCTGTCTGTCCATATGATATCCCCAAAAGTTCTCAATTACTTTATATGAAATTTGGGGGCGGATCTTCAATTTTGTCAATATAGTGTGTACTGCTGTACAACTGACGAAGTATGTCTATAATGAGTTGTTTTGTAAGCCATCTTGATAATTATACTTTAGTTATGGTCAGAATGTGGTAGATTTTTAGTATGCCATTGAGTATACCTGATACTACAAAAATCTATTGTGAAACCTTTTGCTATGATTTTTTTGGTGTTGGATGGGTTTTTTCCATAATGCCTTATTTGTCAGTCGATTTGGATGCCATCTTGAAAATTATACCTGTTTAAAGGTCAAACAGCTGTAAAATTTTGATTTGTTATCAAGTACACTTGATACTACAAAAAAAATGTTGAAAAAAAAATCTGTCTAAAATGAATAATGAATGAGTAAATGGGCATTGTGAGTATTTGGTGGCCACCTTGGACACTATCTTGAAAATTATACACACAGGGCTATAAAAAAATGTGGACATATTTTTTTTCCAAGTGTTTATATGAGAGATTCATTGAAAAAAAACCTTTCTTCATGCTTCTAATAAAAAGTTCTCATAGTGTTACAAATCAACCTATTCTATGAGCACTTGAGTTCTGCTTTGAAAAAAATTAATTTTCCGATCAGAATGTGTCATTTGTTCTTTTTAGTTTGAAAATGTATGTATAGAGTATCTTCCAGGTATAATTGCAAATGATTTTTAAGAAATTAGATGTACTTTGAGAATTGTATATTTGTTAGAGATTGGCTTATTTCTGATTTTTCTACCAATTCTGTGACAAGAGTCTAGTTCTACATTCTTTTGGTGATTGCATACAAAACATGCTCAAGATCAGCCTCTCATTTTAGAAAATACTCATTGTAAGGAAGTCATTACAATAATAATAGTGCTTTTGTTAGGCAACTCTCTTATGAGTTCTTTTTAAGCATTTACTAGTTTTGGAATCATTAATACACAATTTGGTATTTGGTATGAGTAATTATTAAACTAGATAAACTCATCAGTCAAGTACAAGGTTGGATCAATGTCCATAGCCTGCAATGTAGTTATTTGTTGAATTTTGATCTGAAATCTTCACCGTATGATGTTGAATCTATGTATTATTAACCACTGGATCAAGTGACAATTAGGTGCATTATGTCAAAAAATCAGTTTTTGTTCTGAAAATAGATGTTCCTTCATCAATAGACAATGGAATTATTTATGTCCCTATGTTTAAGTTTAAGATAGTTTCTTTGAATTGAATACTACACAATGTTTTATATAATGTTGAGGGATACATCAAATCATGTTTATTCTAATTCAAAATATGATATCAAGAAGGAACATTGGAGAAAATGTTAATGGCTCAGGCTTTGTTACTGCAATAATTGAGTTGATATATCTGTGCTGATTTGGTGATTTGCTGGCAGTTGGTTATGGTTTCATTTAGGACTGACTTAACTGCCAAGAAATAGATAAACCTGAAATGATGACACTAAACTCTGTTTCTTCTTCATGACTTTATTTTCTCTTTTCATTTTTTAAATCTTTTATTCCCATTATCAATGTTATCTTTTTGTTGCTCTCTGACATGTTCAACACTGTACAAAACTGAGTGGACTTATAGGAGTTCAATTCTATCTCTGTTTATGAAGATTGCTTCTTTGTTTCTTGAGATGTACAATAACGATCTTTTTTGGTTTTGTTGCTTGTGGTTTGTAAAGTTGCTCCATTGGTATTGTTTCAGACTTCTGGACCTTCACTTGGGTACAGTTTTTATGAATGAATCGAGCAAATGTAATTCAAGTAAACTTTCTAAAATTAAAAAGAACTCATTCAGTGGAGTACAGGCCTCTTTCAAGTCCCCACTCAGTCTCTTGTGTGTCATTACATTCTACTCAACATTTTTACATTAAACCCTCAAAGAATACCTAAAATCAACTGGATTCTTGAAATAATGGATGTGCGCAGCAAAATTTATATGGAACTTGCTATTAGTAGAAACTGTCAACCAAAATAATCAAAATAGGTTTCTTTAGTTTTCAAGTTGGTCTAGCTGGCTTGCTATGTACGTATCTTGCTACAGACCCACATGAATGGAGCTAGAGGGTAGAAAATGTCTAAAAAAAACAATGTTTTGTTTTATTTTCAATCTCCCCCCCCCTTCCTAAATAGATTTTTAATGGTTGATCCCTTTGTTTGTATCCAGCAGCATTCACATTTGTTTTTGGAAAATTCAAACTTTTTTTAGTGATCACTACCAACCAAAAGGTGAGAGAAGTAACTTATCCATTGATCTCTCCTTTTTCCAATTTTTTGATTGATCACTCACCTAATGCAGTGTTCTACAAAAAAAAGCTGGTCATGTGACGGTTTCTACTAAGTGACTAACCATGCCTATTTTGGGAAATCTGTTGGTCCCAGGCAGACAATTTAATTAACTGGTTTAGTAATAATAGTTATTTTTTCCATGTCAATCATGTTTTCTTCAATATATTTCATTAGTATATGAAATATATTAGGGAAATTCTGAAGAGATTACTATTACTGAATGTAATAGTATGGAGCAATAAGCCAGTTTACTAAACAATTAATCATAATACTACTATTAGTACCACTTGACTGAGAATAATTTCTAAAAATCAACACAATTACTGGGGTAATTGCAGAATAAGTAGATATTTATAGTTTTTACATAACCAGGAACAAGGGAACAGTCATTTTTCCATTTCTGGTATTTTTATATTCTTACAGTGAAATTGTTTTTTTAAATGCATAGTTTTCTGTTTTTCATACAATGAAATAGTGATAAATTCATAGTGAGTTAAATCTAAACATGTCAAATATTCAACTACTATTTTAATTTTACAAAGATTTTTTGAGTATTGAAAATCATTGTTTATAATAGAATACAAATGTATATTATGAATGAACTTTTAGATGGCAAATAATCTGATTTTCAAAAATTTATTAGGTTGTTAGACTTGAAATGTCATAGAGAATAATGCTAAAGGGGAAAGATTTACTAATGTAATTGTGTTTCTTGCTGCAGATACAATATAAATACTTATGATTTGTTATTATGGGTGGTTTTTGAGTCCTTCATGGCAGTGGTATCTACTTGAGAAGTTTGACTAATTTTCTAAGTACAATTCAAAATTAGGACAATGCTGCTCAAGCTGCTGATAATGTCTACAAAGTATTCGGAGATGACACTACTCGAATGCTGAACTGCTTGGTGTTGGTCCAATAGGTTTAGGTCTGGAAATATTGATAACAGTAATAAACCTCAAGGAATGCTCAAACCTATTCTTAATGATAAAGAAATATCAGTAGCAGTGACCAACAACTCACAAAACAGTTTGAGAATTTTTTGGAAACTTTAAGACTTCAATAGCAACCTTTTCGCATCATCTGAGGATAAAAAGTTGGGAAAATGGGTCTCACTTGAACTGTACAAAATGCTCCAGTGTTGACAGAGTTAACCCCCACACCTCTTGGCTGACTGTATCTAAGCTTAAAAAATTGGGATCTGAAATCTTGCAGCATCCTTCATATTCAGCTGACATTTCCCTTACTGATTATCATCTTTTCAAGCATTTTCAACTTCATATCCATAATGAAAGGTTCAATAACAAAGAATTCATGCTCTCATTGAATTTGTGACAACTGAACCTAAAGAATTTTTATGAAGATGGCATATTATCATGAGAGGATCATTGGAAAAAGGTTATTGCTTCAAATAGGTCATATTTTGATTAAATGTTTACGCTTTTGTGTTGTTTATATTATCATTCATCTAACTATTCAAAAAAATATTTCATATGTAACAACCTGATATTTGTCATTTCTAGTCACATAGTTATTTTTGCAATTGTCTACTTCTACTTTTTTTTTCTTTTTCATTGAACTTTATGCTAAAGCCATCATGGCTAACAAAGTAGGTTCTTTCAACAATATCAAGACCTTCCTCTTAGTATACTCAACTTAGACAAGATTTTATATGTCAAATGTTTAGGTCGGAGTACCAAGTTCTAGCTAATTAAAAAAAAATGAAAAGATGTTTTAGAGGTAATTTAGATACAATTGGAGTTGCTCGTTTTTTTCTGCTGCAGGGTTTAAATCCAACTATTTATTAACAATTCTAAGTACCTCTCTTTTCCTCTCACGAGATGAAGTGGTACAATCAGTGTCTTGGGCTTTTGATATGCTTGCATCATGTCTACTTAATTTGTCCTGCTTTCAGTGTTCTCTTTCTATGCAGTTTGATGCTTCTTTCTCTCTTTTGTGTTGAACTTGTTGTAGGAAATGTCTAACAATATAACAAAGCGAAAAAAAAAATGTTATAAAATGTATACAGTGTTACAAGGAACAACCTTACCATTGTATATAGTTACTACTACAAAAGAATTGAATCAAAGATCACTTGTGACCAAAGCTATTTGTATTACTTCTCCTGTTTTTGCAAAGGAAGAAAAATTGTAAACAGTTTGCCCAAGGAAAGAAAAACAAAAATCATTTTGATATGGAAAATTTATTTCATGAATAAAAAATGAAAAAATTGGTTTTCCTTGTTCTGATAAGTTTAAAATATGGTTAGCTATGAGATGGCTATTTCAAGTCAAGTTTAGCCAAAAAAATAGCTATTTTTGCTTTTAAGAAAGCAGACAACATATTTGAATTTGAGGAGATGGTTACAATTATGGTTATGATATATCGCTTAGTGTTAGTGGAGGGGGCGCAATGAGATTTTCTTTGATCTTTTTTTTTTTCATAATGAAGATTTGATTTTAAGAAGTGAGTTGAAACGAACATAATGAAACATTTTTTTTTTTATTAGAGAAGAAATAATGTAATCTATTTTAATCATATAATTTATTTAAAAAAAGATTTTTTAATTCATTTTACATTCCACCTGAGGATACTATACTTATGAATTTTTTTACTCCAGATTTAAATGGGAGAAAAACTTCCAAACACACTCCTTGATTTCGTAAATTGCATGGATAACTTTGAGATTTCCAAATTTAAAAAGGGTGCAATAAATGGTACATTTCAATAGATTTGGCTTTGTGTTCTGTTATTTGTGATCTGTTTATTTACTTCTGTGATTGTGGCCATGTATAAGAGGCCTGATTGCTGCTATTTTTTTTTTTTTTTTTTTTTTTTTTGCATCATTTTTCTCAGAAAATTTTACTTGCCACTATTCTTGTAACAATGTTTGGCATAGATCAACTTATGACTGCATCTTGGTCAAAGGCTTTTCTCTCTTTCAAGCTAGTTCTACTTTCGCATACCCCTTTGATATCTTAATTCAAATTTTGTCATTATTTGATCAAAAATTAAAATTTGGAAGCTATATAGCTCTTACAGCCATTAATGTTATGCAGTCTCGTATGAATCTTTCTAATATATTCCATTGTTCTGGGCCGTATGTCCCTTCCCACCCAGGAAAGATAAAAATTTTTTTTTTTTCTAGCTCTTAATGATAGGTAGAGATGATTTTTAAATATCAAAGCAAGTATTATTTAATGGGTGTGCATGTGTTCTGTTTTATAAGCAACAATAATATAACAAATTACAATAACTAAAGGGGTATATAATCCAAAATTCTGGAGAGAATAAGATGACCCTTTTGCCAGTGTGAAAGATATGCCCCTTGAGCTGTTGATTGCTCACATGCCTTCTTCAGAGCATTATATCGAAAGAGATAAGTGTGGCAAACAGGAAAGGAAATGAAAGAAATTAAACTTTTTCCAAGTCTCCAACTTCTGCCATTTCTGGCACTAAGTAAACTGGCTCATGGTCTTGACATTGATATCTAACTTCTCTGCAAAACATTTACCATTTGATACAAAGATGTTTCATCAAATGAAAAAAAAAATTTTTGTTTGTCTTTTTGCTTCAATCTGCTGCATATTATACTGGATAAATTGTATTAATAAGATGACTCAGCTGATGGAACTTCCATAAGTCAGTCTAATCAGCTATACTACTCTATTATGAGCAGGGTGAATGTTTATCTGCTGCTGTTTTTGTTGTTGTGATGCTGCTGCTGCCATCAACCAGGTTTTGTATGAGCAGATATTTGCCTGGGGATTTTGCTAAGTGGAGTTCATTCTCATGCTATAAACACTTTTGGAAAACTTCAGGCTTTCCACTTCCAGTGACTTTGTTAATTCACTCCATTACAATGTGCCTTTGAAAACTCATGCCATCATGCACAAAGATGGCTAAAGACCTGGCTTTTTATTGGTCATTGTATGTATATACTTGGTAAATAAGGATCTTCAGCCTTTGTTATTTTATCTCAAACAATGTCCACCTCTTCAGTTATGAAGCTCAGAGATTATTCAATCGGAAAAAAATATATTTAGTATGTTGTCATCATCATCAGTCTTTTATCCTGTGTCGTTGGACATTGACTTTCCCCACGATTTACCACTCATCTCTATTGTTTTTGATCACTTCCTTAGAATGAAAATGAATGTTTTCTATCAATTTATTGTTCCTTCAAGTCTATCCATGCTATAGCTGAAACTCTAGAATTTCAGGGTTCTATTCTAGAAAGCAAAAATTCTGGTTTTTAAATCTCATTTAGAAATTTTCTTGATAAATTCATCTTACCTCATGTAAAACATTATGATAAAGCAGAAAAATTCCTTCGAAATTGTCGGATCAATTGAATGCACTTTATAAACCTTTGATAGAATTGTGTCCAGAAAAGGATGTATTATGATTGTTTAATTTTAGAAATAAATATAGCTTTTCCATTGTGATTTCTGTATTAAGTTCTTTGAGTCTTACTGAAAAATATAAATTGTTTTACTCGCACGTTTATGTAAAGATGTAGTTATTGTCAAGCTTTTTCTCTAGAGTTGGCTGGTAACAACAATGACAATAACAGCAATGACCCTCACCAAAAATATAACTACTCAAGACTACTGAGGAGGCTAAAATTTGGCATGCCACTAGATTTATAAAGAAAATATTTTGAAGTAACTGAAAATTGTAGTTTTTTTTTATCTATGTATGTAATGTGTACAAGGCATGCCAATGAAGTCAGAGGAGTTTGACCCTGAAACAGTCAGTCTTAGATTTTTTTGATTTTTTTTATACATTTGTTCACTCAAATAAAAATTTATTTTTGGGCTGATGTTTTGAAATATTTTGAAATCTTGTCAAATTTTTTTTTGCTTTTTAAGTGGTCATTTAAGTTATTGTAACTTAAAATTTAGTTATAGATTGAAAAATACAAGAGTAGATATAAATTCATAATAAACATGTAAGAAAATATGTAACTGGTTTATGATTTTAAAGTAAATAATATAGTACATAGTATGAAATAACTTATAAAAGATCAGTCAGTCTATTGCTGTTTGAATAAATACAAAAAATACTGTTTACAAATCCTAAAGCTTACAGTTGAAATTTGATGTGGATACATTTCCAATTAACTTGAGTTGCAACATAATAGTCAACCAAAAGATTTTTTCCCAAAATTCTGATTTAGGCTTTTACTTCTCTATATATATCTTATACTTGTTATATAAATCAACTGGTTTTTGAAAGCTTATTTTAGGCTTAGAAATTTGACTTATATGCTTCAACTACAAGTGTTCCTTATTTTTATTTTCATTTTGAGATAAATAAGCCATATGAACCATATAATTCTTTATTTTTTTCAGAAGCTTTATTTTCATCTTTTATTAATTTTGCTTGTCCCTCAATCAAATATGAAATTATTTTGATGGTTGCTGAAGATTTCCCTTATTTGAATGTTGTGAGGCAGCTTAGTGAAAAATATGTACCGTTATATTTCAGAAATGTGATAAATTCTGCAAAAATTAGATTTCGACAAAAATGAGAAATTTTCCAATCAAAAATTATCTTCCTATCTCACTTTTCACTGTTGGATCTTTTTGCAGAATGGTCACTTTTTTTAATTTGTTTTATTGTATTCAACTTTGAGATTTGTGTAGTAACTTTATAGTATTTTGTAGGGTGTTTGGCCTGTATTTTGAACTGTGTTCATTGTTCCAACATAGCTGATCTCTTGTGTGTGCTATGGCTGCCATTGTTAGTGCACTAATCAGAACCTAGCCATTAATTAGGGCACTGATAGTTCTGTACCTTGTGACTCACTGCCTATTCACACATGCAGTTATGGACTCATGCTGAATTCTTGTCATTCCAAAGCAGAAAATGTTGTGGTTTATTGTGATTTGCTAGCTTTTCAGAAAAATCCATTTTTCTCTTTTAATAACATTTCACAGATTAAAGAATCATTTAAAAACTTCAAGAATTTTTCATGGTCTTTTTTTTGTTTTTGTATCTTTAGACATGGTCTTTTAAATTCAATATGTTCAGTTTTGGTAAAACTACATTTGGTAGTCCTGGAATTTTGCTCTTTGAAAACTCATTTAATTTCATGTAGGCAAGGAAAATTCATTTTATGCAATTAGTCTAATCGGTACTTTTCATTAAGAGTTTTCTCATCTTTTCAATAGCATTGGAAATAGTCATTTCATCAATGAATTAATAAATCATTCGTGAATAATTTCTATATTAATATTAAGATCTAATTATCATTTATGAATGGTTTTGACTTATTTAGATATTGATTTAAAGTGGTGAGTATAGCTTTACTTTTTGTGTTCCTGCATTTTTTAATCATTATAGAAATTTTACTTCATTCATTTATGTGGATTTGAAATGATGTAAACATTTTTAAGAATCAATTCTTTGCACTTTTTGACAAAGTTATCATATTTGACTATTTATTGATATAATTTGATATATAGTTACTTCGAGTAATTCGAAAACAATATTATGATTTTCTTTTCATCTGAAGTTGTATTAAATTTTTGTCTTTCATCTGTACTCATTTCTACTTAGCTTTGTTTGACTGATATTCAAAAAAAGACTTTTTTTTTTTTTTTTTTTTGCATTCAGTACCTAGATTTCTTTCATGCTTGCTCAAATATGAACCCGGTCCAATACTGATGAATGTTGTCAATCATATCAAAACATTGCTATATCATGAGTTACTGTCTAGATATCTAATATTTGTAATTTGAATTTTACTTTCTCAAATTTTCATGACAAATTTTTCCTTTTGCATTGTCTGTCAATGTAAACTCCTTTTTGTTAGATAATCTTGGTAGTGGTCTATTTATTTTGTATTTTCTCAGATATTGGATCCTGTTCATTTGCAAAAAAGAAAAACGTTTTTTCACAAAATATAGATGGTATAATCTGCATCCTGTTAAGATCGTTAGTATCATTACCATCACTTTCTCTGATTTGAGTAAGGATTCTTATTACAATCTTTGTTTTTTTTTTTTTGTTTTTTTTTACCATTTGGCAGCAATTATATGATATGATGTATCAAGTTTGTGGGCAGTTTTACTCCTCTCTCTCTGGAAAGTTTCACTAGAAAACATAAAAATATACATAAGATATGAACCTGCAACTTTTTTTACACTTTTTTTTTTTTTTCAAAGAAATTCTTCATTAATAGTTTATCAATTTCATCAATTATTTTTTGAAATTTTTACTTTGTGATCCACATGCTGCTTCTAATGATACTGTAGTACTTCAATTCCAATTGAAAACCTGGTTTACTAGAGTTATAGTCTAAATTCTTTCAGCCTACATTTCAATTGTTACAATTTTCAATTGTTTCATTTTCAGGTATTTCAAGATGGCTATTATTGTCCATTGTGGTTACTTACTTGTTGATCTGAAAAATGAAAGGAATAGATAGCTGATCTTGATTCAGATAAAAGTTTATCTGAAGAACTGAATTGTTCGCCAGCTTTGTTGCCATACTGTATTTCTTGAGCGATACAAACTTTGCAATCAGCTCTCGTAAAAAAATTTCACAAAAATCATAAAACTTATAAACATTTCAAGAATTATATTTCCTGCTACAAGCATCAATAGGAAAAGCCAGATTTGTGGAATACACAGTGAAGAGAAATGTGCAGCTCTTAAATTCATTAAGTATCCAGCATTTATTTTTGTTTATGTTTGTTTATATCTGTAGTCACTATTTACTGATTGGTAATTTTGGACCGCAAAATGTACATGTTAAATTTGGGAGAAGTTTGACTTTAAAAATTCATAAGCATTGCTGGATCATCGTGCAATTTTGTATTAAATGCAGTGACAATATTAGCTTGACCTATTTTTCCTGAATAGATATTGAACAGCCATACTGTTGCAATCATTTTATTTTCATATATATATGTGTGTGTGTGTATTTATGCGTTTCCATGCTCCTGGCCATACCATTTTGTCAACTAGACTAGACTAGAGAATGTCATCAGTACTCTACTAGATTCCTTCTAGAAATGTCTCTTCTTGATCTTATTGTGGCTTTATTTTGATAGGTTTTTTTAACAACCTGTAGAATTCATTCTGACCCTATTTATTCTTCGAAGGAATTACTTTACATGACTTCAAATTTTAATGTTACCGTTGTTAAATTATTGACTGGGATGACAATAGATTATTTCTTCTCACTCAGATGCCTTATGAAATAAGGAACCTACCCTATGCTCCAGATAGGGATGACTTCTGTTGTTTGTCTCTCACTTTTTTTGTGTCAAATTTATTTTTTTTAAATAGTGAAGGCCTTCTGGAGTTGCCTTGAAATAACTTGTCATTAATAAATAGAATTATTTCTTTTTGCTCGAATACTTTTTGAAATGAGCATCAGTACCATAAGTTTGTTATTTTAACGTTTTTATTATGATTATGTTTTCCTTAAAAATCTGTGGCTAAAAGAGAAATTTGCTCATTTAGTCATGAGTTTTAACAGCTCAATACATAATCCAATTTAGTGGAGATTTTTTCTGTGATGCTTAAGCTGAAGAGCAAGTTGATCTTCCCTCTTTGAAAATGGAGAGAATGTTTGTTTGAATCATGTTTAGATATAAACTTAGTCCTAAAATTAGTAGAGTATAAAATATCTTTCAAATGAACATCCTTTTCTAATAAAGTATATGAGGTGTGTACATTAAATTCCATGAAATATGTTTTTTTAATCACTGAGCTTTGAGTGTTATAGGCTCATAGGGAATTTACAATATAGATTTTTCTAGTGTTTCAAAAATACAATAAATATTAATTTCTATGAATTCATGAAATTACACACTATAATTATATTCGGACCTTAACATTTTCCCGTTGTTTCTGTCAAATGTGGAATGGCTTTCATTGCTGTTCAAATTTCGTCTATAATATCCTGCATCTCAATTACAATAAGACACTAGCTAATAAAAACCCTTCATCATCATATAGTATTCTGACACTGAGTATGATTGGCTCCCAAGAACAACCTTAGTTAGTTCAGCTGCTTTGCACTTCTATGATACCACACCTACTCCATGTTCCACCAAAAACTGGGTTATTGGAGCAGGGATAAATCATGAATTCTGTGATGCGAATAGAATTTCACATTTCCTACTACTAACTCATTTTTTTTTTTTTTTAATCATATATTTGGTGTTATTCATTTATGTTCCTTCATTTGGCTGTAGCGTACAACTGCAGAACTGGAAATCTAGATGTTTCATTTCAAGGGTATGTTATAAGCTGTTTCAGATTAAATTCCTGAGCTGAGATTATATCAGATCTTACCTGTAAAAACTATGAAATCCCATTGAAGATAGCTACTATTAGCTGCCATTTTCTTATCAGCTTGTGGGCCCTGTTTATTGATTCAATCAGATAGAGTGATACCTCTCATTGAGAAGGAGTCTTATAACAAAATTTCACTTAGCAAGAGGTCTCAATTGCCAAAAAAATCTCTTGAGATATTTTCAGTTTGTGAGAAAAGAAACCACCATATATCATTTAGCAATAAGAGCAATTGGGGACAATCGCCAATATTAAATTTCTTAGCGATGAAATGATGAAATATTTCAAAAACTCATGAGCCTGAAAATGTAAACAAAGGAGATGCATGTATATCCACTTGGTGACTATCCCACCAGTTGTGTCACATTGTGCTGCATTGCTACATTCATTTTCTTGTAAACTATTGTCATTATACATTATTTTGTTGCCATAAATATTGAGCCCTGCATCCCAAAAGATCTTCTACAACAGGTCCACCAAAGAATCCTAATTAAATGGAGGGGGGATTGTGTGAAAAAGTAAGTCTTGCAATACAATAGAACTTAGTGAAGATAGGATGACCACGAGTATCATTGCCACTATTCTAAAGAAGAAATTCTAAAGAAATCAACGTTAACAGATACTACTTTGTGAATGATGGAAGATGAAGAAGTTATTGTAGTGATGGAGAGATTATTGTAGATTTGGATAAAGGAGAAACATGTAAAGAAGCTCACTGTTTCCTTGATGTTGATTTATGAACGGTAGAGAAGGACATTTGGTGAATCATAATATTATTCATTTATTACATTACTTACGTGTTTATTAGTATTTATACACTATTTAGAAAGTAATTGGTTTATTATAAATTATTTACTAAGTTTTAAGCGTGTGATATTTTTGTTTGAAGCAAATTACCAAAATTCAATAGGTTTCTCAATATCTTGTTAGATGAAAATTTTGTTTTATGGAATGGAAGTATCACTGAATATTCTTTACATTGTTTTGAAATAATGAGCCGTGCCGAGTTAGTTTTAAAGCTTGAATCAAAAGTGCAACTACAGAGGTACTCGAAGTGCTGTTTTTTTTGTTTTTTTTTCTCTTCCCATATCATTTTCTAATCTTTCAAGATAAATTCTTTTTAGGTCGTGATTTTTAAAAAAATATCAATTTTAAAAGGATTCAACTTTCAAGAAAAAATTAGCCCAAAGATGATTAAAAAGAAACATCAAACTTTCAAATTGGGCAGAAATCAGACTACTCACACAAACATTCTATGAGAGATTGACTGTGTTGGGTTTGTTTGTCACACTTAAACATCTAGACTACTCTTGAACTGCAAGTGTACTTGATAGGGCGGCACCAAGAATGCACCCCTCCACCTGTCAACAATAACAAAGAGAGAGCTTTAAATGCTTTGAATCTAAATGAGCAATCTTTTCCGAATAATATCATAAATTATTATCAGTGTCTTCAACTTATGATCATAGTTTGTATTTTAACTAATTTCCATTAAAATGTATATTAAGTGCTAGGGGCTGTATGATAGCCAAGTGGTTAAGAATTTGGTGAGTGTGATTTTAGTCCTGAATTGTTCATGTGAATTAAGGCAAGGCATCCTAATTAATTTCTGAATTGACGCTCCTGCAAATGATTATATGTACTTGTAAAATCAAAATCCAAGTATGAATTACTTCTGGCCTAATATGAAAATTTAGAGATTGAGAAAAATCTAGTTATTTCCCTGTGATTATTAACCTAATTTGGCTTTTGTAAGAAAAGTCCTTAACCTAATGATTTTATACTTATTTATTTTCAGGGATTTTATTCCTGAAAAAAAAAACAACATTCTCTTATCCTTGTATAAAAGATAAAAATGCTTATGGTATTTTATTATTCTTTCTAGCTTGACAGTGTGAACACCCCCTCCCCTTTTATATATGAGAGAATGTATCTAAGAGATAATCACATAAAAATTTTGAAATATCAGTTATGTTTTATTTATGGTTCCTCATTTTGAGCAATATTTATTTCATTTTGCATTCATTTAAAAGCAGATAGAGAAATGATTCCTACAGTTTGGGAGTTTAAGCATAAAACTTAAGCCTGACCAAGATGAATTATAATTTTGTGATGATGCGCCACCATATTAAAGAAATCATAACACTCATCTTAAATGATATAACAAGTTTTTTTTTGTTTTTTTTTCTGCAAAATGTTGTATAATTTATACTCTTTTAAATAATGACTTTTGAAATGAAAACTTTCTATTTATTATGGAGTGTTTCGCAAGATGGAGAATAGCTTTAGGCAGATTTCCATACCCACACTTACATGGCGGTAAAACACTGTTAAGTGGATTTGATAATGTTTTTGATTATTAGTTTTTTTTTTTAAGATGGTTAAAAACTCAAAGGAAATATTGTGGACATGTAGATATATATTGCTTTTCATCTTCTTTGGCTAGTTACATAGTTTTTTTTTAAAAATTCATTGGCAGCAGATGCTCTGATAAGCAGTGTTGTTTTATGAGTAATGTTTGTTGAAATAACAAGTTTGATACAACTTTGAATCTTGCTAACATCCTCTTCGAGATATCTTAGCCTTATCTTGAGTAAGTTATAGAAATTTGGCAGTTTTTAATTTAAAACCGGTGACATCTTGTCTCAGAATATTAGGAAAAAAGGACCAATTATCCTTGATTGAGAAAAAGCTTACAGCATTTTTTGTCTCACTGAAGGGTCTTTCTGACTTCTAAGCTATCCGCATTGCTGCTAATTCATGTAATATTGAAGAAATTAAATTTTTCTATTGCTTATTAACATATTGATTTTCATGTGCTAGAAGAAAATTATATGTCAAGTCCTAGCATGAAAATACATGTGTAAACCTTTTTTAGTGTAAATTGAGAACTCTACTGTTTGATTTATCTAGGTTTATAAGTTTCATTTGATGATTTATCTTAATCTTTAACAGAATATGTGTTAGGAATGCAAAGTATTTAGACCTGCCAGAAGACAGTTTGATCTTAATGCGGATTACAAATATGTAAACAAATACTGAATTATTTTCCATAGGATATATAGGCTCTTGGGCAAATGTTATAATAGTTTGGCTACTGATCTTTTTATGGATTTTAATTCTCTTAGTCATTAATTTATTTGGCACTTTCATATATTTCATACGTCCCATGACCTCAATAGAATTTCCAGACTACAACATCAAGTCTGATCATGAAAAGAGGCTGGATTGATTTTGATTCTTTTTGGTTGATTAAAACTTAGTTTTTTCTTTTCTTTGTCATAGTTGTTTATTAGTCTTAGTTTGATACATGACTATATTATCAAGGATAAAACTTCTATTTTCTATGATGGACACTTATCAGTTAATACATTGTATATAAGCTTGAAATAATTATGACAACGGATAGTTCTGATACCTGAAAACAGCAATATATTGACATTTCAAGCATGTTATCTGCATAGTACTTCCTTGACATCTTAGTAATTTTATAAAGGCTGAGGATATTGTGAGTTGTACATTGCTTTTGTGTTGGATATTTTGATCACATTAGAAAATCAATACTTAGATAATGGTATTTAAGAGAGAAGGTAATAGGAAAGTATATATTTGTTCACTAATTTAGTTCATTCTTTCATTTCATAATCTTCAGTTCGGCTAGTCATTTTTCTCGGGAGTCAAATAGCCTGATTCTTGTTCTTTGTTCACTCATTAACAATGATAACATGATTAGTTTGAAATGAAATCCTGACTTTTTCATTAATGGTGGTTGTGTGCTAGCATAATTCATCATACCTACCTCAGTGAAAATAAAAGGAAAAAAGAATCCCTCTGCATATTTCAGAGGTCTGTAAAAAGCTTTACTGTGAATATTGTGCTCCAAGTAAGTTATTTCATCATAGAAATTATCAAAAGAAATTGGTGGATACATAACCCATGTAAATTGGATATTTAAGAACGCTATTCATATTTCTATCATCACAGCCAATATGTTTAATTACATTTATGGGCTTTTGGTAAAATATTTCATGTTCAAGCAATTAATATTAGGCTATAAAAAGTTTGAGGTCTTATAATTTTCTAAAATCTCCTATTTTGTTTGGATACCCTAATTAACTTTAACTATTTGAGTCAGCTTCACTGTACTATTGGCTGGCTATCTGATTGTCTGTTAAGTGCTAAATTCTCCTCAAGAAGACGCCTTTAGCTTCACTGATTCTTGTCTTTTGGTTTGAGGGCCAGACATTAAAGATTATTTACACAAGCAGCTAGTTATAAATGAGAATGTTAAATCAATTATTTTTTAAAGAACATGAATCTGATGGAATTTTCTTTCTATTTTTATCAGTTTTCTTGTTCATTATTAAGCTATATGCAGAAACCAGCTTTTTATAAGTGCTAAGGATGTTATTTCATGCACTACCCTGACTGTTATATGCCTAACTTGCAGAGAGATGGTACCACAAATTGTTAGGTAAAATGACATTAGAATATCTGAGATCAGTGATTTTGTAAATGCTCTATAATCATATAAATATCTGCTTCTATGTACAATAAGAGATTTGAGGAACATTATTATTGGAAAAGATAATTTGATTGATCTAACTAGGAGAAACATAAGTAACTTGTATCAAGATTTACTTCATACCATTAGCATTCAATTACAGGAATGAAAGGAATACAGAGCTTCTCTTTGATCTAATTAAGAAATCAGATTTCACAAACAAAGCAATAAGAAAAGTGGAATTGTAGGATTGCGCATGCTATATGCTTGATGAACAAATCAGTAAACCTTATGCTCTGGCTAAAAGTAAATTAAGAAGGCCTTTATTTTTTGTTCTCATTTATATCTATGATCAATATATGGATCGATTATGATGGATATATTGTAGCTAGTTATAAAATGGTAGAATTACAGCTTTTCTAATATCAGTTATGATTTTAAGTGGGAAAATCAAGTCAATCAGAAAAAAATGTTTGTATATATAAAACTGGTAAAGTTACTGACTACATTATCTCTATATTATCTGACCCAAAGAATACCAAACATTATTTTGCTTTATATATTGTATGGTTAATCAGACATCAAATTTGCATGTAGAAATATTTTTTAATGAATTATTTCACTTTATATCTCAATGCTTGTTATATTATATCATTTTTACACATTACTCTCAATAACCTTAATTAGCTTATTATTACATCTTTCAGTTGATTAATTTTCGAATAGATGCTAGCCAAACATTAATTCTATGTTGAATTATTATTTAAGTTTATTTAGATTTGTTTATCCAAAAACTTCCAGTGATGATCTGAAGAAACTTTAGTAAGTTTGAATTTGAGTTCATGACTTTTCTCTTTATAAAATTTCTTAAAATTCAATAATACGCTTTCTGGATTCACTATATAAACAGACGAATCAGTTTTGTTGGGAGTACTATAATAAAATTAATTGAAACTTTTGAGTGAGTAATCTGAGCTTTCAAGTTTTCTCCTAAAGCATACAATGTCCAAATCTTGTGCTGGTATTTTTTTAAGATAATTTTAGATAAAAGATATATTTTTTCTTTAAAGAAAATTCTTTTTAGAGAATCAGTTTTGGTACTCGCTTGCGCTACATTTATCTGATTATGTGAGGTATGGATTTTGCCTATCCATTGAACTTTTCAATACAATAGATGTTTATTTAGTATGATTAAAACAAAAATAGTACATCAGTTAAAAGATTTCACATATTCATAAATAAGGCTGGTAAAATCAATAGTGTGGTCACCATGTAATTGAAAACAAAATACATTAGAATAAAACAAAACAATTGAAAGAAAAATATGATGCATGTAATTTTTCTTATAAGCCTTGTTTTTATCAGTGAATGTGAAAATATTTTCATACCAATTGGTGAAATGTATTTTCGAGAAATTATGCTAAAGTATTTGCATATACATTTGAGAGGCTCATTGAAATTATTTTTCCATGCCTTAGCTAGACATTTTTTGTCATTTTTTTTGTACATTTGAACTCTTCCATAGTTATCAAGTAACTCTTCCAGCCTTAGCAACATCAGTATGTTGTATGTCAGTAAAAAAAAAAATACTTTTTCTCATGTCAATGTAAGTAATTGGTTCTGTTCAATTCAACTATTAATTACCACACAACTACTCAACAACTCATTCAAATCCAATATTCTTCTTATCTGTATGTTTTATGCACTTGGAAAAAAAGATAATCTCTGATCCATGTTCCTCAAGGTAATAGTTCTCAGCAACTTATTGGAGAATATAATAACTAAGATTTCTTTAAATCATGTATTTTTAAAAAACCTAAAACATAATATAGTACAGGAATTCTTTCATGACCATATGCTTATCTAGTATAAATTTTGAATTAGCTATTTGTGGGATTAACACATCAGCATTTATAACTTTTTGTAACCATTACCTTTAATACTTGTTTTTGTTTTCACTATGATTGGTATGTTTTCTAATCCTCCTCAGCCAATATAGTAAGAGCTTTCACTCAAAGAGAGAAATTTAATTGAAGAGTTTTAATGCTCACTTTTAATTTTCCATGAGTTTGTAGACACTTTCTAATAACTGTTAACCAATCACTTGATATCTGAAACTGAAATAAAAACTCAATACATATGTCAAGAAAATCTCAGTTATATATTGACATTCATTAAAATCTCGTTAAGATCAGGTTCCTTTTTCGGATATTATATTATCACTTGCAGCAGTTTTTGCTTAAGACTAAGGAATAGTTTTTGACAGCGAGTTGAATTTCGATGAACACCTCGTCAGGACTGTAAAAAAGGCCAACTCAGTAGTGGGTATGATTCACAGAAATTCTGTGCATCTTGACATCAATTTGTGCAAAAAATTAATCATGGCGATGTTGAGATGTTTTAGAGTACAGAGCACCAGTTTAAAACCTTTACATAAAGAAACAAATGTTGATGATCGAAAATGTATGGCGAGGAGCCACAAAGCTGAACCTTGGATCAGCACTCTTATTCTATGAGGAGAGGTTACAGGTTTAAAGACTACTGACATTACGCTACCACAGATACAGAGGTGATGTGATCAAAATGTATTAGTTATCACACATTTTTTTTTTACAACAACTAAGGTGCAACACAAAACTTCCTTCATTTTTTATCTAGTCTTCTTGCGAGATCATAGATTTAGAGGCCACAAGTTCAATGTTTACAAAGAGAGCTGTAAAAAAGACATCAGATTGTCTTTCAAGCTCCAAGTCGCTGATTAGTGGAACAATCTTCCAAAGGTAATAAAAGAAGCACTGAGCTTAAACACACTCAAAAACTGCGTGGGCAAACTGGGAGCAAAAAAGAATTATTTACAACCCTGATGTAGATTTCTATGCAATAATATCTGCTTGCCAAACAAAATATGAAACTACTGTCATATGTTAGAACCTGGTACAAGAGGCCATCTCTAATGCCTCATCCATGATAATGATGATGCTATTTTTTTTAATGAAAAGTTGATGATTTAAATCATGCTGAAGATAAAAATCATTACTTTTTATAATTCCTATGGCTGGCAGGCATCAATCGTTTTATACTTCTGGCTTCACTGAATTCTGAATTTTTGAACTCTGAGTCGCCTGAGATCAAATGCATTCAATAAGATTCATTGTCTTTTAAGCAGCACACAGTTCTCCTGAAGAATTTTTTTCCTTCATTTTTTGGTGCTTTCAATCCATTAGGACCTACAACCATCTGAAAATTTGTTAGTTTTTAGAAAAATAATTTTTTAAAGGTTTCATTAGGCGGGTTCTATCTACAATAGTACAATACAATGATGAAGTGCACATACTTTCGGCCACTTCTACTGAGATACTGTTTACATGATATATCAATGCAGGGAAGGTGGTCACAATTGTAATTCATAACTAAACAAATAAAAAAAATGTAAGAAATAATGAAAGAAAAACAGAAGTAAGAACATAAATTATATTGTTATTGCTTTGAATAAATTTGATTGTTTTTATTTGTGCACTTTTTAACATCAAGTGAGCAAGGTTGTGAAACTTTACAATCAGGACCACCTTCCCTACAATGTACTCTAACCAAATCATAAAAATTTCAAAATTACTAAAAGAATGAAAATTTTAGAATGAGAGCAATTTCATTATCATAATTTTAAGATGATTACAAAACACTGGATCTAGAGGGTGCTACTTGATGACTTCTATGATCTTACATCCATTGACCATTCATCTGTTCTGCGAGGTTTTCTCTCTTGGTTAGAATATATGAAATACTTCATTGCTTTTCAGTCATCTTTTGAAACTAAAACACATCTGGCCAGGAATGTAATCATTTATACAACTTTTATTGTGGATTTCACAAGATTGACTGCTCTGTAAAGATGTTTTTTTTTTTCTGTTCAGTTTAGAAATTTGTTTTTTCTTTCAATCTGGAATGAAACCTGAAAGACTGAACTATACCAATAAGTATGTTGGTAATCTACCATCTAAAGTCATCTGAAGTTTTTATCTTTCTGATTATTTTCACTGGGTTCTATTTTCCTTTATTATTTAATCATGAAAATATCTTGATATGTCTTGAGATGCTTTATCACAAATATAATACAGCATAATAGAAATATTTTTAATAGTATTTTCTAAGAAGTATTTTGATAGAGAAAGGTCTCAGGATGAAAGCAATGCACATAAGATTGGACATGAGATGATGGGTTGTGATGTTTATCATCTATTCTTGAAAGTTGTCCTGTAGGGATTAGGATTCTAAAATTAGATTTTAATGCTAAATTATTTCATCTATTTGAATTCTTCTGCATAGTAGAATCTTTTTAATTATATTTTTTTCTCTAACATTGGCATTTGTGTTGGTTTTGAGTTTGCCATTTGTCCTTTCATGAATAACTTGCTTCATCAAACTTCTTCCCCATCACCATTATTCCTGTATCCAATTTGATTCTATTCTCCTTCATCTTTCTATTCAGGGCTTTCTCATTCATAATCTTTGTAACTAACGTGTTTCTCTCTCTCTCTCTCTCTCTCTCTCTCTCTCTCTCTCTCTCTCTCTCTCTCTCTTTTCTCTTTTCTCTTTTTTTTTTTTTTTTTCTTTAACCCAAATTCACCTTTCACAATGTGCTTAATGAAAGCTGGGTGATGTAAGTAGTCTTGTTCTCTCCCAGGTTAAATTGAAGGCTAGCATATTTGAAGCACAAGCTGGATAATGAGATGTTGAACTCGGCAAAGTTCCATCAGATCTCTACCACAATTCTCCTACTTCGAGTAATAGATTATGGTTGAAGATATATAGTTGCTTAGAAGAATGTTTGACCATAAAATGAATTGTTAGTGATATAAAGCATAATCCTGCCGATTTTTTTAATCATTATTACATCTAACCAGAAGATCTATATCTACACTATTTTATGATTTATCTATGCATGTTAACAGATCATGTTATAAAGTAAATAATTTCTGTCAAAATATCACATTTGTATTTTTGAGAATTCTTCAAGTTTCTAATAAAATGGATAGATGCAAATCGGATAGTGTTTAAACTAAACTGATGTTTATGACTTGAAGGGGATTTCATATGATCCTGGGAGAACACTGTTCAACAGAAAAAAGTCAATACTACATTTCCAACATTGTTTTTGTTAAAACAACTTTTTGGATGTCCACTTGGGTCAAAATTAGTTACTTAACATGAAAACACCACTTCTATTCTTGGAAATCTCATCAATGATCAGAATCAATCTTTGAGAAAGAATTGGAATGAATGAAGGATATGTGTCTTTTTTTGTGATGAATAACAAATTTATTTAAAGAAATGAGGAAACTGTTTACTAACACTGACAATTGTTAAGTGAAGCATAGATACAACTCCTATGTTTATATTTCATAGTTTATATTATTTTTATGTTTACAATCACATTTTATTTTAAAATTCTGCTTCCTTATCCTTGCTTTATTTTGTTTCTTTTAGATATCCAGGAAGTACAGCTACTGAAAACAGTTGTTTCAATTGGATATTTAAATATAGGACCTAAACATGTAACATTCAAAAGTAGCCCATTTTTCATCAGACATTACTGTATGTTTGGTTCAATATTTTGTAATGGTGAGTAACATTTTATTCTAGATGGTTGATATTGTATATAAATCTAAAAAAAACATGTTATATAATTTCTTTTTACACCATTGATATTTGCTGATTGTCCAGTAGTTCCAGCTTTTACCTTGTATTAACAAGCTGGAAATTGCAGGAGGTTCCAATATAAAACGTAATTACTAATCAAAAGGCAACTCCAATTGAAAAATTCTATTAAGTTTGTTTTGAGAGTCTAATAAATTCAACTTGATACTAGTTGTATGATGTTTATCTCAATGGCAAAATGAATTTTGGCAAAAGCAGCTCAAAGTTAGCTCTTTGCCCATTGAAAGAATGATCTCAAACATTTTTAGTAACTTTGTCATTAGATTTCCTTTAATTCGTTCTCAAATACTCTTTAGATATAAACTTCCTTTGGTGAAATTTTCATTTTTACACTTCATAAAACCAGAATGTGTAAACTCTTATTTCTCTATCATCATTTAATTCTAAATGACTTGAAATTTAAAAAAAAAAGAAAACTTGATACAAATAAGAGTGAATGGCTAGTTATTTGGATAACTCTCTCATTTATCTGACAACAATATATCGAGGAATTTGATAAGCTGTTGTCCAAAGTATGAGGTCCTAGAAATTGACACAAATTGACAGTCCCATAAATGGACTCATTAACTCAATGTGTGTGTGTGTGTATATATATATATATATATATATATATATATATATATATATAGGTGTGTGATCCAACAAAATGAATTATGAATTGCATTATATTATACAGAAACTTATTTGAAATGATTCATTCTGTTGGATCACATACATTCATTTCTGAATACATATCTGTCACGTTGAAAGAAGCAAACACCCTGAGAATACATGAGAATTTGGGTTGAAAGCAGTCATTTGGCCTTTGCATTACCGGTGGCTATAGCTCAATGGTAAGAGCATTGCTATGTTGAAGTGGCTACCCTATCAGTGGCAGATTCGATTCCTGTAGCTGTCCTATTTTCTGTAATTGTTTATTCTATTTGCGTTGTCTAGGGCGAGTGATATATTAATCATATAACAATGGGAGATCATTTCAAATAAGTTTCTATATAATATAATGCAATTTATAATTCATATATATACATTGTTTGGATAAGGATTATCTGACGGGATGATATCGATTATGACTATGTGGAAAGATAATATTGTTTTTAAAAGTGAACAATTTATTCCATGAACATGTTTCACCGAGAATAGGCTTCGTCAGAATGTGTAGGAATATGAATTGTATCAGATTCTTATTGGGAATTTAGTGTATTAAGATGTTAGCTGAGGAGGGAAGGTCATTAATCTTGAGGTTACCTTCATACTTGTCACTGTTTTATTCATTCATCATATTAGATACATTATTTCTGTGGGGGAAATGACATTCACCCTGCTATTTGTCATCACTCTATCCATAATTATGACTCTCTAATGCCAAACATGGCAACATATCAGAAGTAAAGTAAAATGGCTTGTGGTGAAGTAGTTTTAGTAGTCTCCTGACAACTTGTAGTTCAAAGACCTACTAACAGACAGACATGCCCCAAGTCTTGAAAGTGATAACATGCTTTCACCTAATGTTTTATTTTGGCAATTCATTTGAGAAAATACTTTCTGATGATTGCATTCTTGGCTCTTTAGAAATTTTCATATGCCAGCACTCATTGTTTGTGTTAATACTTGTTTCAGAGTTGATGAGCTGGTTTAAAATTTTTGCATACATAACCAACTTTATGGCTAATATTTGATATTTTTTCTCTAAAACCACCTGATGTTGTATATCTGACATTCGGGGATCAACACATAATGCTATAACCAATTACACTATTCAGTAAAGCATTCAAATATTATGAAAGATTGAATTCAAAACTTCCCCTCTTCAATCATCCATCCCTTGACATGATTCAGCATCACTTTTGTATCTAAAGACCGAATTAATTTGCATTGAATGTTCATCCAAGAACCTCTGACCACCTCTGTAATAAGTTGTAGAATTTCATTTTTGTCTTTCCATTAATGCTGTTTTGTTCGGAATTATTTTCAATTTTTCTCTTCAATTCATGACTTGCTATAAATTTTTAATAGTTTTACAAAACTTCTTTATCAATGATTTCATAAAGTGGCTGCTATTAAATTATTCTCTCGTAAATATAGCGAACGAAGTTGATCACATTAAAATACCCCCCCCCCCTGCAACAAAACTGAATACAATACAAATTATTGGGTATATAAATATAGCAGCTCTGAGCTAGATACTATAAAATATAATGGTTGGTGAAAATTGGTCTAAAGTATTCGTACATACCATATCTAGGGCTATTAATTATGTTTGGTGCAAAAGTATCAGTCTTGAAATAATTGAAAATATATCGATGTTGCCTATGCATGTTTTATAGTAACTTAGAATAAATGGAATGCAATATTTTGCATGATCAAAGAAGAAAAATCTGCAGTATTTATACAAACCTACATTACAAACGCGATGGATATAACACAAAATCTGTGACTGCTATCCCCTGTACACTCGGGAAGCATAAAACAACTTTTTTGTTTTTCCAAAATGGGCGCATTATTCATGAGAAAAGGCATAATAAACTGCTATTCTTTATCAAAGCAACTTAATTTTAATAAAGTGTTCAAATTAATTAAAAATTGAAGGCATTCGCTGAAAAATTGTTCACCAATCATAAGAGATTTAATTATTGTATGAGATGTAAAAGATTAACTATGATGCTAATTGTTATGTTCAAATCCCATTCAGCAAATAGAAAGAACCAATGCCTACAACTGATGTGACAGAATCACTATTCAAAGTATGGCAGTCGTTATAATTTCTCTTGAAATGAAATACATTTTGAAATTCTCTAAAAGAATTTTATCAGAATAACTTCTGAAAAACAATTGTAATATGTAGATAAACTCTTTTTCTTTTTTTTTTCTTCAAGAAATGAAACTTTAATGTAGTCATTAACATAGAAACTCTTGAAAATTAGAAGACAAGAATTAAAACCTGAGACACATTTTAATGCAGAAGAAAAAAGATGAATTGGAGATGAAATATTATCCCTGGCTTCATTTTAAAAAAACAACAAATTCTCCGTTATCTAGTCCTCACCCGAATATGATTACTAATAACATTGAAATTCATCTATCAAATTTCAGCCTTTGTTTTATTTATTATAGAATTTTCTTAATCAATAACCATAGGTTATTGCATTTAATCTGAATCAGCCATCACACAATATCATTCTTAATAATTATTACAATTTTTTACTTACATGAAATCATCCATATCAATTCTTCAATATGTTTATTTGTTAGAGCTTTCATTTTCTGTATTCTTGAAGGTTCATTGTATTGATATAAGATTTTTTTTTAATGGTAACATGGAAATGAATATTTCACTGAATAATCATACACATAGTTACCATATGCATTTTCAAAAAATTCTCAGGAGTTTTAATGTTTTATAGATGTGTGTGTATTTTATTTATCTTAATGTTCAATTCCAGATTTAGATTTTCTTCAATAATAAAAACTATTTCATGAAAAGTATTGTTTATTGCAGTCTGAAAAACAATGTACATTCATTTTTCATTATATATTAGATTGGAAGATGTACAGTTCTTACTTCACCTACCTAGGTTATGTCATATCTTCTGATGAGGATGTAGACCATAGACTAGCTAAGGCAAACCAAGCTCTTAGTAGACTGCACAAACATAGAAGAAATGAGAATATCAGGAGAAAGACAAAAAACAGGAGTCTCCAAAGCCATCCTGTTGTTTACCCTTCTCTATAGATCCAGATCCTTGGTCTTATACCAGTGCCATCTACGCCTACTCAAATGCTTACATCAGCTCTGCCCCCACACCATTCTCAATGCATAATGGAGGGACTACATCACTGATACTGAGATCCTAAAATCCCCTAGGGGCACAAGGATTGGGGCTATGCTGCAAGAAACTCACCTGCAGTGGGCAGGCCACATGGCAATGATAGAAGACTATCATCTTCCGAGAACCCTCCTGTTCAGTGTTACATACGGATGCTTTTTACTGAAGCAGCCAATGATTCAAGTGGAATTCTTATGAAGTCAGGTTTTTTTATGTTGCTTGTCTCTACTACATGCAGCTCTATCATATATGCATATCTTATCAGAGAGGAATTTTGTGTGACAAACAGTACCAGGTGAGGCAATATTATTCTAGATGCTCTTTAAATTTTTCAAGGTCTAGAATATCATTGGACTTGAATGCAGGATTTGTCTCAGTATTTAGTTTCTTAATGTGTGTATCTAGATGTATTATCTTTCAGTAATCTTGAGTATTCAAGAAGATCAAAAAATGTGTTATTCCAACCAAATGAAGGCTTTCTAATGTTATTGTGATTATAGATGATATAGTGTAGGATGAATTTATTTTGTACTATGTGATGGTTTTTGATGTCAACTTGCGAATCATTAAGCCACTTTTGGTGTATTAGTGCCGTGTATATGTAATAGAGAATGAATCCACTTTTATCGAGTCGTTCAACTTACAGAAGCAAGTTATGCTAGTTTTATTTTTATTTTCCCTTACTAATATTTTTGAGAATAAAGATGAAGCCTGAAATGTTATCTTTGAAATGTTTCTCGTCAGATAGACGCAAATAAAATGTAAAGCATATGAAAAAAGACATTAAAAGTTTTGTTGGGTTTTACTGTTTGGTTTGTCAATTATATCAAAATTTAATCATAAGTTTTCCTTTGGTGAAAAAGGTCAAGAAGACTTATTTTTTGCGTAGTAAAAAGGTGATATAGATTTATAATTGTTATTCATAATCTTAGTTGATATGGAATTGTCTGTAATAGTTGATGCTTTATTGTAGAAAGGAAATCAAATTTGAGTCTTTCTACCAAATGTTGAAGTAAAGTACTTTTCTATGCAAAAGTGCATTGATTAAAGTATTTTTTCTTTGTTGATGTTTTTTTTAATGTTTTTTTTTTCTGATATAATCAAAGAAAATTGCAATATGCAAATCTGTTTTAATTTTTTTGAAGAATTACTGATGATCTTTTTCACTCTAATTATATTTAAAATTCATAATGTAAAATTTAGCTTTCATTTCTGAAATAAGTCCACTACTAATATTGTTTCATAGTTATTGCAAGGAAATTAAAGGTTTAATATTGAATATTATCCAATTGTTGCAGTGAAGATTAATTATCAGCAATTTGGATTTATTCAAACATCACTTAAAGGCAATTACAGATGATTATTTAGCGGTTTTGAGATAAAATTTAAAAGCTGCGTTTTATTTTTAGTATTTTCCATCAAATATTTGAAGACTACTCAAGTCTAAAAATATAATAGATTGTCTAACCTCCAATATCATCTGTTATTTAATAATCATAAGCATGCTTATTGCAATCTTTTGAAAAATACAATAATTTTTTAAATTGAATTTAGGATGATTGTATTATTTTTTTTAAGAGTGAGTATCTTAGGCCTATATGGTGAATTTATAGTAATTATCCTTATATGATGATTACCCCTTATAGTGTGTGAAAATAAATTAGTGTAGTATTAATTGAATTGATTGTCAGACTCGTTGGTGGCTTTGATGGCCAAGATCTTATTTTGAATAACATTCACGAGTAAGGATTCTTGAAAAATTTTCTTGAAAGATTGATTATAAAATGTTACTCAAAGGAAAAAGCTCTTCTGAGTATGACTTAAGATCAGAAAAAAAAACAGATTAAAAAACAGCCTTTTACCTCCAGCAATGTGTTAATAAAAAGCTAATTACATGGTTTAGTGGAATATATTGGGCAAAAGTCACTCTGAAATCTTTTTTAAAAATTTCACTTACATATGTTAATCTTAGAAAGAAAAACGAAAAAATGATTTGCTATTTTTGTCAGTTTTCTAGTATCACCAGAGGCTTATTCTTTATTCCAATTGTTTACAAAAGGGTGTAGAACGAGAGTTGTAATGAAAAGAAACAAATAATGATGTGAGAAATTCTTGTCCCAAAATTAAGTGATTCTATTCTGGTGTTCAGGCATAACTCAGTGGGATAGGAAAAGATTAGTTGTCATAAAGTCAAAAACACTACTCAAGATGCAGAATAGTCATAAAAATTCCTTTTTTCTTTTTTTTCTCCTTTTTTTCTTTTTTTTCTCCTTTTTTTTCTTTTTTCTCTCCTTTTTTCTTTTTTTTCTTTTTTCTTTTTTTTTCTCTTTTTTTTCTTTTTTTCTCCTTTTTTTCTCCTTTTTCTTTCTTTTTTTCTCCTTTTTTTTCTTTTTTTTCCCTCAATACAATTAGGAAAAGTCTCTGAGTTGTAAATATTTTTCTTGTAAAATCTATTATGATCAAAGTGCATCTGTATCATAGAACATAGAGAGTAGGCATTGGACAAGTCGGTACCTTCAGTTTTGTGTACCTACTGTCAAGTAATGCTTAACAGGTTAGTGTTGGAAGCTAGTGATTTAGATCACTGGATTTGCCATGAATGTAGTTTTGCACTAAAGCTGGATTAGTGGAGTAAATATCTATCATAATTCAATTATTCTACCAACAAAACAGTTGGGATTTTTCGTGATTAGCATTCTCTGCTATTGAATAGTAATCTTCCCTTTATTAACATTCTTATTAGTTATTAGAGAACATGGCTAACTTACAGAATAAAACTGATAAATTATAAAACTGAGATAAGTGTCACCTTCAAACTGACAGAAGTTCGTTATGTCTGTAACTTTATATTCTAAGTTGATAGAACAACAGGTTAAACTGTAATTTGATCTCAGATGGTAGAGTTGTTATTGGGTTTGATGTATGCATACAAGGTTTTCATCTATTCTTCACTTATGCAATTTTCATCTTTTCTTCCTTTTGCTTGATTTTCTATGAATTTTTCTCTATAGTATTTAACTGATTTTCTAAAATCTGCAGAGCAATTTTTATTAGCTGATAAGAATCAGGATTAACTACTAATATTAAAATGTCTGCTTCTGCTGTGCCGTTTGATAGTAATCTCTTTCTATGTGTTATCTGATTCATAGGCAATTTTTGAAAGCAATTTCGTTTCACTTTTTTCGAAAAATTGACTTTTACCTGTTGTAAATTTTGGTTAAATCAATCATTATTGAATGTAATTTGAGTTGTTTCATTTTTAGCATTTTTTAAAGATTTGATGTGTTACAGATATACATGTATGAGTAAAATGACAAAATCAGATTTTTAAGACAAATGATTCTTTCTGACATTTCGCTTTCTTATATATATATGTGTGTGTGTGTGTATATAGTGAGAGAGATATAAAATACACAGTACAGTGAGCTATTTGACATTTTTGGCTGGATTTTTTTTTTGCAATAACTCTGAAAGTTATGACTGAAATTTTATCATTTATACCTCAAACTGTATTACTACCTAAGGCTCTCCAATTATATGAAGAAAAGAAATTTGAAGAAACTATACTTATAAAAAAAAACAGGCACAGAAAAACCATCTGGGTTTTTTAGCACTCTACCTAAAAACTCCAATTGAATTGTACCTCTGTTCTTACACAGGGGTGTGTCTGGAAATTTGGAGGCCGACAGGACTTGTCTCCTCATTGGTCTCCTTCCTCCAATATTGAATCCAGGAGTTCCCAACCTGGGGGCTGCAAAATCTTTGAGGGTCCTAAAAAGTATTACTGGGGGTTCATGAGCAGACCTTTCAAAAATCTAGGGTCTATGAGCTTATTGAGTAGGTAGTCCTTTCAAAAGCAAAGATGTAGCTAGATATTTTAGGGGCCCAAGCAGGGGGCTTGGCCTCTTGAGCCCTTCCCCTACATTTTGTGAGATTTGTTAATGTATAATGTTTGTAAAAATGCAGTAGAATAATTATGATTTGTGAAGCTTTGGGTGGGGGGCTCCATTGTTAAGACTATAGAAGCTGAAAAATCCCAAATAAAACCAAAAAGAATGAAATGAAAAATGCTGAATAGCCCTGCTGAACAATAATATTAATGATAATAAATCTGTGAACATGAAATTACTAAATTTGCACTGAATACTCAAAACACAACCAAGGATTTATGAAGATAGGGTAATATTTTGTTTTTGATTTTCTTTAATGAAAATTTGACAAATTCTAATTAAGTGTGCCAAATAGCTCCCCAGCACAGTATATATATATATATATATATAGATATATAGATATATATATATATATAGATATATATATATATATATATATATATATATATATAGATATATATATATATATATATATATATATATATATATATATATATAATATAGATAGATAGATAGATATAAATTTGAATTCAATATTCTATTTGTATATTCTAGATCTTGCTAGTTTCACTATTAATTTCTTCTGTAAGTCAACATTCCAGACTTCATATATAGATTTCTTCCAAACCTTATTTTAATTTTGTAAACAGATTCCTTTCTAAGTGAATTTTCAGCTCTTATTAAACTATTGTATTGTATCATCAAGGATCAAACAAGACAATCTACCTTTCAACTTGTCTTAGCTTTTATCACAAAACACAAGAAAATTAATTTCTTGTGTGCTAAATTTTTTCTTTTCTTCGTATGTATCAGGCCATAGACTCAAAAAGATGTCAAAAGCGATGCTCTTGCTTGTGATTGTTGGAAATTGATATTTGATTATTTCATGGCCAAAGCAAGTCTCTGCGGTGAACTGAATTTAATGTTCAGTCTTCCACAACCAATTGTGGACACAAAATGTAAATGGATACACTGTGATGCTATAAGAGGTTGCATTTGATTAACAACAATGTTCAATCTCCTGATATTCTAATGCTGCTCAACTTGAAACTAGACATAATGTGTACCATGGAAACAAGTTCCATGCTGTAACTCTAGCAGCCTGCATTGTTTGCATTAAATCAATGGATCCAAGTGTACATGGAGCTTGTACCTTATTTTGATGAGTATAAAACAGCTGCCACTATCATTTAATCAAATACTAGCTACTTCTGACTTCTCTGATGTCTACAATTTATCCTTTATTTTACAACATATAATGCACACTTTTGTAATCAAATTTATCTCCTAAAATAGATTCCCTGAGTGTTCTATGCAACGGATTAATTTTCAGCACCACTAAAGTCAAGTTTGTGTCACTTTACTCTTCAATGAATAACTTGAAATCAAAATGTTTGAAGTATTTTGCTTCCATTTTGTTCATGAATTTAAACTTCAAAATTAATACAGGAGGCACATTATAGGGTGTGAAATATAGTATATTCTCAATTTATAATGATTGTAGTTTTATTTTGACGCAAATAGCATTTTTTTTTTCTTTTTTTTATTTTTTTCAATTTCATCTGTGACATTGTTCTGTTATGTTGTTGGAGTATGTGATGGTTTTTAAGAGGTGGGGTGATCCTTTAAAAGAGTATCTCATGCTCCGGTTTCAATTTGAAGTTTTCTTTTTCTTGAATATACCTATAATTTTCCAGTCAACAAGTCACTTGATGGTGAACGCATACCTCTGTGCCATCAGTTCAAGGTTCAATGTTGGGCTGCATACATGAATATATTTGATATACAGATTAGTTGAATGACAATGACTTGTCTCTCAGCTTTTGTTTAGACTCCATAATCAGAGGGTCTACTGGATTTTTCTCTAACATGTAGTAGCAGATGTTTCTTCTCCTCTTGTGACAGTCCTTCATTGATGTTTTTGATATGTTGACTTATTGATTATGAACTGAGGTATGTGGACATATAGAAAGCAGCCAAAAATAGAGCACTTTCCTACAAAATGCATAACACAAAACTACGTAATATACTGATGCTAATGATCTTTAGTTTTTCTTAAAGATACAGTAAGGAACCAAGTCAGAAAAATAAGTAAATATATCTATATATAAATATCAGCCTAGAATGTTATTGAAAGCAGTAATAAGATTAAGTAAAACTAGTAATAAAAATAAGTGAAAATGCTGCATCTTGAAGAAAAAGTTTGAAATAAATAAGCCCCCGTAAGTATAAATGGAGTTTTGATGATTCAAAATTGCTTTACAATTTAAGATTGATTTATGTTTTCTCTAGTTATTCTAAACATCAACCTTGAACAGTTAGACAAAGAAAAATACTTCATGTCTTAAAATGAATGCTTCAAGTGATGTAAATGATAGGAAGTAAAAATCTGTATAAATTCTTCATCAGATTTATGAATTTTTTACTTTTTCTTTCGTTGGCTTTCATAAAAAGTTGAAATGTGATTAGCAATGAAATAAGAGGATAAAGGAAATGAATGTTTTTATGAACAACCTCTCTATTTTCAAGTCGCCCAAAATCCATCTAGTAGGGACAAAATAGGAGACATGATCCAACTATTCTTTTTCAAGTTTAACTGCTGGTAGTTATTAGCAGTGAGTATGAATCAGCTGACACCTTTTGTTGTCAGCATTGTAATTTCATTCTTATAGCCTATCATACAATTATTGGTAATGTGAGTAGAAGAAAAATAATCTAGGAAAATACCTGTGCATTTGTTAGTATTAGTCTTTGCTTTTTTTTTCCTTCGGTAATGGTCATACACAACTGATATGCTTTCAATTATTAGGGGTTGTTAGTTTTGATAGTATGATAAAATGGATCCAATAAACTGTTAAAATACTTTTAAAAACCCAAAAGCAATGTAAATTTCAGACTAAGAAAATTGGTGATTCCGGCTGAATTTCTAACAGATCATTAAAACCCAACTATCAGATTTCTTATAACTTTTCCACATGTAACAGAGGCTCAGAGAGCTTTGAAAAAATAGTGAAGAGCCATGGAGAAATGGTAATTTTACCAAAAAAAGTTATAATTCTGATCCTAAACAATACAGCAAGATTATTCTTTTTGTATTTTGTAATCTATCCTCTTTAAAGTAATTTCGTATATTAGAAAATTATGTTTCATGTTAAGAAACACAATTTTCAATATTGCGTGGTGTTTAGTTCTTGGTTGATTAATATATCTATGTGTCTAGATAAAAAGGCGTAAGAATAGAGTGTACAGGAGAAAACCAGGTTTACTTCATTAAGTAAATTTGGGACAGATTTCCTGGTATTTCGTAGGGAAATGTATCCTCTGCAGAGCAGTACATAATATTTAAAATTGTGTATACCTGTGCAAATCTGATCGAGAGTTTAGAGATGTGTGAGAATAAAAGAAAAAAATGATGCAAATTCTTTAAAAAATAGAAAAATTTCGATACCAATTTGAGGCTCTTACTTGCAGTCGATTGAAATTCTCTTTCAAGAGCTAATGAAACGTTAGAAAGATCATCAGTTGATTCAGTTTTTTTATGATCCGTTAACTCTGACTCTTGATTTATCAGATCTAAAGACCTATTCAAAATTGAATTGGCTTACATGGATGTAACAGTGAAAGTCCAGGTGCTTTTAAGTGAATTATGCCAATAACATTCAAAATATGTTGATTTCATGCTACCTAAATGCACTGAAGGCAGATTTTGAAGAAACTGTTAAACAGCATATATCTTTGTAAACAAGTGTTATTATTTTGCTGCAAAGTATAGAAAATGATGACTATTACCTAGGACAACGAATCTCCATGAGACCCTCAAAAAGGGGAGGAAATCAAGCGAAGAATCACTCTGGGATGGCAAGCCTTCGGCAGAGCAGGTTCAACTTTCAAAAACAAGATGATCCCAATAATCCTGAAAAGAAGAGTATGCAACCGATAGTCACTTATGGAGCTGAAACATGGAACCTAACCAAGAGACAGAGCCACAAACTGAGAAATATGCAATGTGCGCATGAGAGAATCATGCTCAACCTTACATGGAGAGATCACAAGACAGCACAGTATATAAGGAAGAAAACAAGTGTCCGTGACATCATAGAAACTATTAAAAAACTCAAACGGCAATGGGCAGGCCATGTTGCAAGAATGAAAGACAACCGATAGACATCACGTCTAACAACATGGATCCCCAGAGATTACATAAGAAACCAAGGCCGACAGAACACAAGATGGAGAGATGAACTAGACAAATTCAGGAAATACTGGCTTAGTGATGCCTATGATTGAGAATTGTGGCAAATCCTGGGGAAGGTCTATGTCCAACGACAGATGTTGAAAGACTGATGATGATGATGATTTTACTTTTACTGGTTAAGTGCATGAGTGATACAATCTTGGTGTTTAGTCTAATTATCAATATGTGCCTGGTTTTTGTGTGTGGTCTACATTCGGCAGCTGAGGCAAATGTGGAATTAATAATTTTGTCACAAATTGAGCAAAATCTGAACATGACACTCCAAAATGTGACGGCTGAATGTCAATAGTGAATTTAAAACTTGATACTCAAGCGATTAAGGTTCCTTGGATTCTGTCCTAGTGCATGCAGTACATTTTACTTAGTATACAAAACTTCTATACAGGAATATTCCAAGAAGAAAAAAGGTTTCTGTGGCTTTTTGCATCATGATCACTGATATCCTTTTTAAGAAAAAACTAGTACAATTAGTGCAACTATTGCTTTTGGCATAGGAATGGTTTGTCTCAAAAAGGAGATAGCAAATATTGTCCATTTTGGTGGTTCACCTTTAAAAAAAATGAATGTGTCATCATGAAGTGTTTCTGTTCATGAGCTCAAATTGGTAGGTGAAATCCATTGTAGTGTCAACTTGCTCTCTTTGGAAATATTAGATGTTCTGAGGCTTGTGAACCATTCAATGTCGGTAGAGGTAAAGAGCAGTACAGGAATACCTGAAGAAGTACTGTAAAATACTCTATAGTTACTATTTCACTCAACTCACAGACCACAAGTTTTTCTTATAATTTTTCAATTCTAAAACAGCATCTGTCCAGTCTACACAGCAAACAGACTAAAAACACTTTTAGCAGTTGAAGATGATTATCGATATGTTTTTATGAATGTTGCAGAAGTCATAACAATACTGGTTGATCACTTTGAAAAAAGCAACTCATCAAGATTCAGAATTATTGTAATTTATACATTACTTTCAAGGTAGTTAGCTCCACCTTATTCTTTTCAATGATTTCAAGGTTTTATCTATAGGAAACTCCTGTCTATTGATATTTGGAGAACGTCATTATTTCATAGGAATTAATGCAATAAATTTTACACCAGTTGTATACTGCACTTCTCAGTACCAGTTAAATGAAAAGAGTAGCTGAAAGCTATGTTTATTGTCTATTGCTGATCATCAGGCGGGTGTTGCCCGAAACAATATTAAGTGGGTGGAAACTGCATAAATGTCAATGAAGGTATTTAGTTGTGGGCATTCCTCAATAACTCATGATAGCAAGTTCTCATAGACTTTGAAGGACCATTTCAATTTTCTTTCCTATAATGGTGATGCATATTCAAAAAGGCCAAAAATTCTTTCAACAGTTATGTAAAAGCTTAGTTTTATCAGAAGGCTAATCGGCATGTTGTTTTTCTAGCCTATCGTCCTCAAATGAACCAGCTGGAAATATGGATAGATTAAAAAAAGACTTAAGAAAGCAAAGTTTCATGCTAATGTTAGAACTTTTTTTGTGAGAAAAATAACAAAGATATGGATACTGGTCCAAATAATTTATTGAATAATGAAAATTCCTCATCTGAAAACAGCAGATAACATCCAAAATATTCCATTATAAATAATTTCAGCAAATTGGTAAATGCTGGAAATATATTTTTCATTTGAACTTCAATCAAATGATTTTTTTAAATTGAAATGTTCTGTTATTAATGTATTATCATTTTAATATTTGTTTAGGGTTTATGTACTGCATTTTTTTTTCTTTTAAATTTAATGTTTTTAAAAAACTTACAATATTTTAGTAACATTATTTAATAGTAGAATATGTATATCACGCTTCTTTTTTTTTTTTCTTCAAAATAAATAAATAGATCTAAAATAATGAAATGATAAAAGAAAAGTATGAAATGGATTATCAAGTTTGTATACAGCTCTTGTGCATGCCAATTCTTGGAATCATGCTTAGAATGGACAGATTATTTCTCATTAAGCTGAAAATATTACCAACTTGAAAAATGAAAAGATTTACTTCTTTTCCGTTATAATTTTACAACTATAAGGTATGAATATTAACTCAATGGTTTTCAAATAAGACTGATCCTGACTTATGTGTTGGTTTGAAATCAATTTCTCTATTCGATGAGTATGCGATAATGAATTTGGTCATTAAGCATAAAATAATAAAGCCTCTGTTGTCTTCTTTTCCAGTTAAACTTATAACAAAAGGCTTATGTGTATATAATTAAGACTAGAGAAAAAATGAATGAATCATATTGATGTAATTTTAAATAAGATCATTAGAAACCATCAATCGAAACTGTCAGCATAGGTTCCTCCAGGTTTTAAGTTGGTTTAGCTGGTTTTGCATTTATCATATGTATTCCAATGGAGCTAGAAGGCTGTATATTCAAACGTTTACTCCTTATGTCTTTTTTTTCACACACACACCACCAGGTTTCTAGTGGGTATTTCAATTTGAAATGTAAACTCATGCTAAATTAGTCACTAAGTTTGTGTCCGGCAAAGTTCATGCTTGTTTTTTTTTTTTAAATTTTTTATTTTATTTAGTAATCACAGTTCAGCAGTAGAAGTAACTTATTCATTGATCAACCCCAACATGGCATGCCGCCAAATACATGACAATTCCTATTGAATGACTAACCTGACCTGTCTGTATAAGTTTAGATTAGAAAGTTTTTATATTTTGCGAGGAATTAGGTATCAATGAAAGATAAAGAGGAACGAGGGAAGAATGAAAGGAAATAGATATCTAAGGATTGTCTAACTGAAGAGTATGGGTAAGTATTTAAACCCTCTTATTAGTAGACTAACAGTGGGGAGCAGGTGTCTATTAGTGCCAAATGTCCGGTATTACTGAATTGTGTATCAAAATAGCACAAATTCATAAATGACACAGTATAGAGATATAAATAACATTGTAAGAGAATATAGAATAATCATAAATAAGGGAAATAAGATTAATTTAACTTAGTGACATATGGTCCAATTTCGGACATCATGTCAGTATTTAGCCTTGTATATATGACAGAAATTTCAATCTATCACACATCTAAAATTGTCCAAATTTTGTTTAATATAACGCCTCACATAAATTCAGATTGATATTCCCACAACCAAAACCATTGAACCACATTTGAATTACAATATGAACTAAATTGTTTTTGCACTGGATCAAAATAGCTGGAATTTTTCTGGAAAGTGCCTTCATTGTTTGAGTCAAAAAGAAGTATGTTTGTGTTTAATTTTCATTTTAGTTATTCTATTTCAAAGTTTCTAATTAGGACCAAAGAGTGAGATTGGCTGTTAACAAATCTTGAGTCCGGATGCATGATTCATGAAAAAACATGATCTTATTAACAGGCAACAACCAGCCTTTGAATTAATAATACTGTGCAGTTATCTGGAATCATTAACTGTGCATCATTTAATCTTAGGTAAAAGCTTACAGTTGGGGAATGCCACTATAACTATAGCAAGGGATTTTTTTTTTTCTCTAAAAGCGATGGTCAAATTCAGTCAAAGAATTTCATACTACTTTACTACCTAGGGGAACATTTTTACATAGTTTTTTATACGTGTGTTCACTCGAACAAATCTTGGCAAATGAAATATTCACAATGAACAGGTTGAGTCTGGTATTTCCAAAATCTGGTGATAAGTGTGTTATTAAGAGGGTTTACACTGAGAAGTATGCAACATGCGCATGAGGGAATCATGCTCAGCTTTACATGGAGAGCCTACAAGACAGCACAATATATAAGGAAGAAAACGGGTGTCCGTGACATCATAGTAACTATTAAAAAACTCAAATGACAACGGGCTGGCCATGTTGCAAGGATGAAAGACAACCGATGGACATCATGTCTCACAACATGGGTCCCCAGAGATCACATGAGAAACCAAGGCCAACAGAGCACAAGATGGAGAGATGAACTAGACAAATTCAGGAAATACTGGCTCAGCGACACCCATGATAGAGAATCGTGATGAATCCTCAGGAAGGTCTATGTCCAACGACTGATGTTAAAAGACTGATGATGACAGGATTGATGGTTAATTGTGGAGTAACTTGTTAGAAATTAAATTATTTGTTATTTTAAGAATATTTATCAGAAATAGAACTGGTGATATTCAGTATGGATTGCCAGGATAGTGCTTTGAAAAGCTTTCAAGAAAATAGGAGATGTGTATAGATAGCAGATATTCGTAGTGAATAGAAAAAGTTTTCCCAATGAAATTTGGTAGAAATTAAGTTTTGTTCTTTTTAACTGTGGCAGGAGTTGGCAGTACTAAAAAAGAGGGAAAATTTCATATCTTGAATCGGTTAGTAAGGAATTAAATGACCCAAAAAGAGAGTGGTTAAAGAGATAGTGTTCATAAGAAAGAAAGAAAGCTATTATCATAATAAGAGGGGGGGATAAGAGGAAAAAAGGAAATAATTTTTTTTCAACATAACTCTGTCATATCATTTCTATTTTGAAAATTGATTCTCAAGATATGAAGAAAGCCGTTGAAACAGTGTTTACAATTAATGTATACACTCCATATATATTTGACATGTCCCTTTGCTTATGAATTGTATTTTTCCTCTTATTTTTGATGCTATGATGATTTATTTTTGTTTCAGACTTTTTAGTAGGGATTAACTAGAAAGGTCAATTGCTCACTAATGTTTTTTAATATTATTAATGTTTTTATTACAGAAACAAATGTACGTACAACGTTGCTGGTTTTGAACAGTCTGTTCTTTATCTCATTTCCATCTCTCTTTTTATCCTGTTAATTGAGAGCAAAGTCTTTGAAACCATTATTTGATAAAATATATGTTGTTGATAACTATTGGCAGGAGGGAGGGGAAAGAAAGGAAGAACCTTAAGCTTAGGGATGGGATATATATCCTTGCCACACCTAATGATTTTTTATTAAAGTATTTTTTTGGTTATGTCATGTCAGTTGAGGTTTATATCAATTATGCGTAACTTTGTAACATAGTAATAGTACTGTAATGATATGTTCATATATATCAATAGTTCTCTGATTCTACTGAAAAATGAATTTTAAGATTTTCTAATTGGATTTTGAAAATTTTGCATTGAACACGTTCTATATAGGTCATTAACTTCAAAACACTTTGCTACAGACATTTATGATTTTAATCTTGAATTTTTTTTTGAACTTGCAAATTTTACTTTCTGAATCTTATTTGTTTGGTAAGAAGGTAAGAAAGTTATTTTTATTCCTCTAGTGTTGGGCTGTTAATAAGATTTAGCTTTTAGTGTTAAAAACATGCATATAAGGTGAGAGCTCAGTAGTTATGATTTTAGAATAGTGGTTTATCATGAAAAATAACTTATTTGATCAAAATACTCCCACCCTCCCCTGTTACCCATATATATTCATTCCAGTTTGGCAGAAAGTCATCAATTCCTTTCTGAAAGAATACACTTCATTCCAAGAATGAATAAATTCATTGATAGTTTCCTCAATTTGAGTATGATTGGAGAAGTTCCTGCCTATAAGGAAATGATCTTGATGCTTGAAAAAATGTCAATTTGTAGGAAAGAGGTAGGGTGAATTGGCAAGGTGCAATAAAATCAGTTTTCAACTGATTCATCTTTTAGTAATATAATTTTTGCAGTAGGAGGGCAAATATCATGATGCAGCAAAATGACACTCTTTCTTTCCATCAAACTGGGCAATGTTTGTTTGAGCTTTGAATCTACTATTTCAAAATGTTTGGTACACATTTCCAAGTCAAAGCAACTAACTAACATCTTAGTTACATAATGTCTAAAGATTTTGACCATGAGAACAAAGCCTCTTGAAAATTTTCTGTCATTATTCTATACTTATATTAACAGTAGCAGGTTGCGAACATAGACAAGTGCATTATTGAACTTTTTTTCTTCTCAGGAGTTTCATGTGCCTGCAAATCCATAAATTATGAAACCCTAAAAAAACTAAAAGGCAGAAGACAACTTTTTCCTAAATGTATTACTATCGTGAGTCAACTGTGATTTACATGGAATTAAAATAAAATAATTTTATTTACAAGGACCTATGATTTTATCGAACAAATTGACCAAAAAAAAAAATTGTCCGTGCTCATTTGAGTGAACCAGTGGACACATCTTTGATATGCCCTTTTAGAAGGCCTGTTTGTCGACTCATTTGTGCCAGCAAAGCTTATATATTTTTTCATTATCAAGGAATAAAAGGATTATTCAAATCATCACCTATCCAGCTATGTGTTCAATGGTATCAACAAAATTACAATACTAGTTGAAAAAGATCAGAGGCAAGTCTAATAAGGTTTTCAGACATGAATCCATGCATTATTTATGCCCAAAAGAAAATTAAGGAAACTAATGTTATTTTAATTACATTATCTTATTTATATTGAAAAAATGTTATGCAAAATTTTTCCTTGGAAGATATGGAGCTTCTAAGCATCCAATCTCCTCGTGATAGTAACCTAGTGTTTGAATTTTTGTTGTAGCAGATTTCCTTAATCACTCTGGAGACTACCAATTAATGAGGGATTAATTAGTGTTCTATCATAGTTACTAGTTGTGTTCTGCTGTTACTTGGTAGATATTATATTATAGCAGTAAATTCTTTGTTTAATGAAGCAATATTATCTCTTTAGAGAATTACAAATGGCTGCTTTCAGGAGAATATGACTGGTCTATATTGTAATAAAAGTCGCTGATCTCTCCATATTAACTGTTGCCTTCACTTTCTGTAATGTTAGGTCAATTGCAAAAAATGAATAATCATATCAATTGTATTTTTTCTTCTTCTTGATTTTTTCTTTCAATATTTTTTCTCTTCTATTCCACTTCATCATATTCTGAAACTGTAACTAGTAAACTGTTTTGCTACTGATCTGAAGTTATATCTCCTAAAAGTAACCAGGCTACAAAAATTATTAATTGAAACTATTGTCTTATGAATTGAATGTAGATAGAGAACTTGGACTTTATTAATTCACCGTGTTAAAGACATAAGATAACAACTTACTAAATGAATTTGCTAGTTAACTTTTCCTCATAGAAAATACTGAAAAGATTGAAGTTATTTGATGTGAATAAAATTACAAAAATGTTTTGTTTATGAAAACAATAGCATGTGTTATTTCTTCTGTACCATTTGCAATGTTTTGTCATCTTCATTGACGACTTCCGTTGCAGCTAGAGTTTTAAAGAAGAATGTAAAACTTGGATATTTTACTGCAGGCACTCAGGTAATATACTTAGGGATGGGAAGCTGATAGTTTCCATTCATAAATAGTAGTAATGTGAGATATTGATGAACATTTGTCACTTACATTGGTTTGTACTTTTCTTAGAAATAACTGACTGTAGAAATGTTTGTATTGTCTATGAGGTGAACTCTTAATTGCCAATTTTTTTCATGATGTAGCATGTCCCTCTAGTTTTCAGATCTGTTGTGAGATTGGAGGCATATAAATGGAAAGTTTGTTAATCTATTTTATTATGAGAAGAAATTTTTTTATTAATATTACTATTGGACAATGTCTCATTGAGTTCTGAGACTTGAAAAAAACTTTTGTTGTATGGCTTGCCAAATACATTATAACTAGTATCATTACATATTTAGCAAATATCTTCACACTTTAAAAGTAAAAATACATGAAATTTAAAGTAGTAAAGAAAATGATGGTGAAAGATAATTTATTAAGCTATAAATTTTTCAAGAAATTCTTTTAATGTTTTATTTCTTCATGGAACCTGTATTTCATTAATTTAACATTATATCTTAGCAGAAGCTTCTAGAAATTGATTGTTGAAGTAGTAATCTTTTCAGTCAGCCTCTTTTGATAGCATTTTTTTAATTCCTTTATTCTTTTCTCCTCAATAGTTTTTATTTGTAATGCTCGATTATCATGGATTTTACAAGTACAATACTGACCTTAAAAGGTATTTCTTTTTGCCAAAATTCAAAAATAATTTCCTTGGATGATTGGTCATAAGTTTATGCCAGCAAGTACTTTCTTTCATAACAAATCCTGTGAATTCATTATTATTCATTTTTATTTTAATTCCTAATATAATATACTTAGCGATCATTTTACAGTATGTCACAGAAATTACATTGTCTGAATTCTCTTGTTCGTTATAATTCCATATCACCTGATGATTTTTAGGGAGTGTATTCTTAATAACACTGAATTATATCTCTTTCATCAAAATTTCATGTCTGTTGTAAAGTATGGGTGATGGTTATCAAGAGAGAAATATTCTGAAAATGGCAACTGTTTATATCTATTGATTATAATAGTCCTGGCACTGTAATGAGTGTTCTGTAGAAATTTTCGAGTTGACTCATGAAACCAATTGTTAAAGGGACCTTCGGTGAGTCAAAATAACTTGGATAGATTTCATTAGTCAATTCAAAAATTACTACAGAACTCTATTACAATGCCTGAACTGAATAAAATGCTCCAATCTGAAATTTTGGTACTGTTTTTCCTGTCCATCTGTCTCTCCTCACAATATTTCCAAAATTTCTGGATCAATTTCAATGAAATTCTGTTGAAGCATGAGCAATGGGCTTCAAAAGAAATCGGGAAATTCTTGAGGGAATCATACTTGATTATCTCACCTACATCCTAGGTAACTGTCCACAACTACATGATATCTTCAGAAGTTCTGTCTGTCCACATATCTCCTTAAGTTCAGTGAATCTCGTGGGAGAGTGGGTAATAGGTTATGAGATGAATGATTAAATTTTGGAGTAGATCCATCCACAATTATCACCCATACATTGTAGTTATGTTTACACCACACGATATCTTCAAAAGATCTTTCTGTCTCCATGAGACACTTTTCAGTGAGTCGGTCCTTAGTATGTTAAATATGAATTTTCTCTCTCGTATCATGTTGGATTGATATAAAACTTGGTCCCGACCTTCGGGTGAAGTATCCTCATGAACTTATTCCTCCTGCTACTACTACCACCACAGATGGTGGATGCATTGTTGAACTTGGGGTTCTTGTTTTTATTCTGACCAGTGCACCACAATGAAAATCTACCATTATGAATAATGTCCTTTAAATTTAGGTATGACCATCAAATTTCACAGCTTTCCTACAAAAGGAAATCTCTATTCAAGTTTATATTAGGTCATGTGAACTTTTTTGATTTTGTCAGTAATTCACTTTAAGATATCACTTTGAAGTTCCATTAATTATTTTCTTGCCATAAATTTCATAACTCTATCTTATTGATATTTGTAGCAATTCAATCATAAGATTGATAGTTCATGAAAATAACATACAACATTGAGTTCAATTGGTATTCAGAGCATGTTGTTGTTATTTTTAGTGCTGAACATTTCTGTATATATTATATTTTATAATTGTACACAGCATCTTCCTTTCATTTGGATATTATCTGTGAAGGCAGTATTATCCAAACATTATTAGATAATCTCATTGCTTTCAATGTGCTGAATTTTACAAATGCTCTTTTTTTACAAGCTACGATTTTCTCTATCATATATTTTATTTAAATGGGGACACCTCTTTCATATTATTAACATCATTCTCAATCACTTCTCATTATTTCTTAAAACCGATATTAGTGAATACAATCAATATGAATGAGAAGAGATCATAAGTGTTCATCTTGCAATTTTTTTAGTGTTTTATTTCTTATTATCAAAACAATAAAGCAACTTTGTTACAATTTTTGTACATGACAGAGAAATATAATTATTTTCATTGTGCTAGAGAACCTAATACCACTCTTAAATTTGAAAATGAATGTTAGTTTAGCCAAAACTAAAAAGATGAAGTACGAATTTCAGTCTTATAGATTGTGTTATAACCTTTTTTTCTTTTGAATTGAAAAAAAAAAACAGTGAGAAAGGTAGTTTTGCAGGAATATATATCTTTTAGTCATTAAAAAATGCAAGAATAGTTTTGAAGTTATTTTGAGGTTGACATGATTTTTCTTCATGCTTCTCATTGGGTAGAATTTTTCCTATTTAAAAGTTTGTCATTCAGATGCAGTGTAATGTTCTCTTAAGAGCCCTGTTAATTTCATTGGTGGCTGATAAGTTCTAAAGTTATTGAATGTTTCCTATGTCCAAATTACTGAATTTTTTAAAATTTCTAAAAAAAAGTCCTCATCTTTATTCTAGTTCCTCAAAATTCTAGGTATAACTTTTAAAAAAAATCAAACTTGCAGAATTCAAGATCGTCTTTCTGCTACCTTCCTTATCAAAACAGTTGGATGCACAGTAAACCCTTACTGTAACAAAATGATTGGCGAAGGGGTTGTTTGTTATAGCTGGAAGTTTGTTATACTCAATGGTTGCCCTTTGTTCTGTAAATAAGTAGTTAGATAGTTAGCTGTTTAATTGATGAACATCGTTCAGTAAATCCAAAGGTAATTTGGTTGCCCCTTGGTCTATTTTTGAAATAACGAGAAAGTTTGGCACAATGTTTTCAAGAACCCAAATATGATTCATCTGAAAATTATTTTCTGTCACATGCTATGTTTCTCTTTCAACTGAGTTTGTGATTTATTTTGTACCCCCCCCCAAATATATAGATTCAATTTAGTCAGAATTGATTTGATCTAAACAAGGATACCACAATTAAAACTTGTAATCCTACATAAACAGTGTAAATTAGGTACCTAGGTATACTTCTTGTATTATAGCAGCGTATATTATTTTGACCATTTCAACTGTTTTTTTGTTTTTTCCTATCCAGGAAAGTTTGATATAAATTGTGAACTTGAATTTTTGCTTATGATCGCTCTGCCTTAAGCTAAGAGTCCAATAATCTAACTTGATGCATTCATTTTACTTATAGATATGCTCTATACTATTTACATTAAAGATTTCATTGAATGACATCCATTTGTGTTCTTGTCTGTTCAGTAATGAATATTCATTGCAAAATACCTTGAGAATATCAATACAAATTTCAATATGAGCTACTTACCACGTAGAATGCCACTGTGTAAGTAACAGTTTATATTCTGTACAGGGATATAACAAGCAATAAAGACAGGTCTGGTTTGTCACTCGATAGAAACTGTCCCATGACCATCATCTTTTGGCAGCATGCTGTGTTTAGGTGATCAATGGATAAGTTACTTCTCTCGCCTTTTATTGAGTAGTGGTCCCTAAAAAAAGTCACAATTAAAAAAAAAAAAACAGCATGAATGCTGCCAGACAAAAACTGAAGGAACAATTTAGCATAGATTTACAGTACAAATTGACTCATACTAAGAACCTATTTAGGATTTTTTTTTTTTTTTTTTTTTTAATGATTTTCTAGACATAATAAGCAGTGAATGTTGAAATTTTCAGCCCTCTATCTCCATTGGTACAGCTTGTATGCGCAATGCATACATACATAGATAGCCAACCAAACCCACTTAAAAACTGAAGTAGCATATGTTGACAGTTTTGCTTGATGGTTTCTGACAGGTTGACAACAATATATCTGTTCTTATTTCAACAAGAAGCCAGTTTTATTGTGTGGCTGGATCTGGTTACTTCCTTTTATTGGGTGAGTAAATAAGTGATTTGTTTTGCCCTAGTTACCTAGAATTAAGCAATATTTTACATTTACATTGAGAATCAGTTTGAATGAAATCAAGTAGTACTAGAAGTCTTTCCATTAAGAGGCTTTTTTCTTATGTTTATTTCTTAATCCAATTCTTAGTTGAATTTGCCAAAATAGAATAATAAAAGAATTAGATAATATCATTTAGTACTAGAAATCTTACCATCAAGTTGAAGGCCTTTTTCTTATATTTGTCTCTCAATCTAATTCTTAGTTAAATTTGCCTAGATAAGATGATAGAAGAATGAAATATCAATTTTATAATTATTGTAAAATAGATTTTACTTTTAATAAATCAGAATTAATTTTTCATGATGCAAACATAACATTAATTTGCTTTCATCATCACCATCAGTCTTATAGTGTCTATCATTGGACATAAACCTTCTCTAAGATTCAGTAGACCTCTCAATCATTGGCATCACAGAACCAGTACTTTCTGAACTTGTCTAGTTCATCATACCATCTTATTTTCTGCTGGACGCTATTTTACATATGACCTCTTGGGATCCATGTTGTGAATCATGATGTCCTACGGTGTCTGACATTCTTTCTACGTGACTTTCCTAATGGATTCTCTGATATCTCTGACTCCTGTTTTCCCTCCAATATACTGTGCTATTTTGTGATCTCTCCATGTAATGTTGGGCATGATTTTCTCCTGTGCACATAGCATGATTAGATTGAACCTCAAACTGAGAACCAATTTGTTTTAGTGACAATAAACAAAATATTCTGCTAATCTAAAAGTTTGTGTGTAATAGTATCAAAAGAAACTTATTTTGTGAATCATTGAACAGATGTGCATTTCTTTCTGCATTTGCTAACAAAATAAATGTCTAAAAGAACTGACCTCTTGAAGAGTATTGATGAGGTATATACTTATTATAATACTAGTAGGTGTATCTGCGCAAAAATTACTTCAAATATAAAAACACAGGGAAACATTATTTTTTATAGAGATTTCGTATAACAGAAAATACAAAGTCCCCTCCTATTGATTTTGACCCCTAAAAAGTGTAAGAAAAACATACCTTGATTTTGATTCCTAGAAGCTTCACCCTCATTCTGAACCTTGTACATGAAAAGTTCCCCTGATTTTGACTCCCCTACCCAAATGGGAAAATTTGAAAAAAAGGTCCATCTCCCAATTTTTACTTTTGAAAGGCAAAATAAACAGGTCCCCTTCTATTTTGATTTCTAAAAGAGGAAATTTTCCTCTTTTGTCTCTTAACAAGATTACCTTTTTCTCTGCCAGTCATTAAAACATTCTCACTCACTCATATAACTTTTTTTTTCAGAAACACATTATCTGTTCTTATGAAAGCAGACAACAGCATAAGAATGTTTCTAATTTTTTTCATTTCAAATATCTTTAATGCGAAGAGAGAATTAGGGTGAAGGGCGGTTTTTATTTACACTAAAATTAAATAATGTAGAAGAATTTAACTTGGAATCTAATTGGAAATAATAGTAAAAGAAATTCATTTAAAAAATCTACTCTATATTTTAAAAACAGCTACTAACGAATTTCCAAACGGAAAATTTAAAAGATCTATGCTGTTGTTTAAAAGAATGAGAAAACAAATGAACTATTGCTCTCTCTCACATTACAATCATCTCTGTCTCTCCCATAGAAAGCTATTCTCTGTCTCTCCCATAGAAAGCTATTCTCTCTCTCCCATAGAAAGCTATTCTCTCTCTCCCATAGAAAGCTATTCTCTCTCTCCCATAGAAATCTATTCTCTCTCTCCCATAGAAATCTATTCTCTCTCTCGCATAGAAAGCTATTCTCTCTCTCGCATAGAAAGCTATTCTCTCTCTCGCATAGAAAGCTATTCTCTCTCTCGCATAAAAAGCTATTCTCTCTCTCTCCCATAGAAAGCTATTCTCTCTCTCTCCCATAGAAAGCTATTCTCTCTCTCTCCCATAGAAAGCTATTCTCTCTCTCTCCCATAGGAAGCTATTCTCTCTCTCTCCCATAGAAAGCTATTCTCTCTCTCTCCCATAGAAAGCTATTCTCTCTCTCTCCCATAGAAAGCTATTCTCTCTCTCTCCCATAGAAAGCTATTCTCTCTCTCTCCCATAAAAAGCTATTCTCTCTCTCTCCCATAAAAAGCTATTCTCTCTCTCTCCCATAAAAAGCTATTCTCTCTCTCTCCCATAAAAAGCTATTCTCTCTCTCTCCCATGGAAAGCTATTCTCTTTCTCTCCCATAGAAAGCTATTCTCTCTCTCTCCCATAGAAAGCTATTCTCTCTCTCTCCCATAGAAAGCTATTCTCTCTCTCTCCCATAGAAAGCTATTCTCTCTCTCTCCCATAGAAAGCTATTCTCTCTCTCTCACCCATAGAAAGCTATTCTCTCTCTCTCACCCATAGAAAGCTATTCTCTCTCTCTCACCCATAGAAAGCTATTCTCTCTCTCTCACCCATAGAAAGCTATTCTCTCTCTCTCACCCATAGAAAGCTATTCTCTCTCTCTCACCCATAGAAAGCTATTCTCTCTCTCTCACCCATAGAAAGCTATTCTCTCTCTCTCACCCATAGAAAGCTATTCTCTCTCTCTCACCCATAGAAAGCTATTCTCTCTCTCTCACCCATAGAAAGCTATTCTCTCTCTCTCACCCATAGAAAGCTATTCTCTCTCTCTCACCCATAGAAAGCTATTCTCTCTCTCTCACCCATAGAAAGCTATTCTCTCTCTCAATCTCTTTCTCTCCCTAATAAATGTAAACAATCTTTCTCTAATAAATGTAAACATTCTCTCTCTCCTAATAAATGTAAACATTCTCTCTCTCTCCTAATAAATGTAAACATTCTCTCTCTCTCACCCATAGGAAGCTATTCTCTCTCTCTCACCCATAGAAAGCTATTCTCTCTCTCTCACCCATAGAAAGCTATTCTCTCTCTCTCACCCATAGAAAGCTATTCTCTCTCTCTCACCCATAGAAAGCTATTCTCTCTCTCTCACCCATAGAAAGCTATTCTCTCTCTCTCACCCATAGAAAGCTATTCTCTCTCTCTCACCCATAGAAAGCTATTCTCTCTCTCTCACCCATAGAAAGCTATTCTCTCTCTCTCACCCATAGAAAGCTATTCTCTCTCTCAATCTCTTTCTCTCCCTAATAAATGTAAACAATCTTTCTCTAATAAATGTAAACATTCTCTCTCTCCTAATAAATGTAAACATTCTCTCTCTCTCCTAATAAATGTAAACATTCTCTCTCTCTCCTAATAAATGTAAACATTCTCTCTCTCTCTTAATAAATGTAAACATTCTCTCTCTCTCCTAATAAATGTAAACATTCTCTCTCTCTCCTAATAAATGTAAACATTCCCTCTGTTTCTCTCAGGTGTAAACTCTCTCTCTTTGATAATTGTAAACTTTCTCTCTCTCAACAATAAACACTAAAAACGTTGTGGAATTTTTATAAACAAGTTCATAAATAACCTATGTTTCATCCTAAGGTGAAGTCAATTTCTAGAGATGAGAGCCCTGGGACTTTCCGTTTGGCCGTGATTCTCAAACACAGACAAATATACAAATTAGACTTCCACATTGAGATGTGGAATAGTACTAGAAACTAGTAGCTAGGTTTTAATTAATCTATTGTTTGTTGTCTTCAATGATTAGAAAATAGTGACTATTCATTAAAAACTACAACTAATGTATTTTATAGCCATTACATGTGCCATAAAAACATCTTTTTTTTTTTCAGATAAAAAGAAACATATTAAAAGAAATGTTCATTTTTGAAATTCTGATGTGAAGTGCTTCATTGTCTCATATTTTTTTTATAGCAACTGAAGAACTGTCAGATGATTTTCTTTCAGAGCAAAAATGTTGGAATTGAACACTTTTCTAGAATTTGCTATCCTGATGCTTGTTTATGCCATTCATTAGTGCTACCATTTAGTGTTAAAAAAAAATAACTCTGCTACATAGGAAATGATTGTACAGGTATGAAACATAGTTGTGTATGAATAATCATAGCAATGCAAACCTACTACAGAGGCTTTGGGTTGCAGAAGCTATGGTTTTTGATCCAAACAGGACAAACATGGCCAAGAAGGTTAGTTATACTAGAGACAAGATGAACTGAAAGGAGAATTATACCAAGACAATTACAGCTATGGACTATCAAAGCAGGGCACCTGGACTATGTGTGAGGATGTCAAAAAAAAGAAAAAAAAGCATTACCTCTCAAAGACCGAGATTCAGTGAATTAGTAATTTTTTAATTAGCCTCCCTTATTTGATCTTCGTATGATCTGTTTATATCTCCTGCTGATATGCGCAGTTGGAGGCTTGATAAAGACAAATGCATGTGGCCTTTCTACATATTGTCTACTGCGGTGCATATGGAAGCACAATCAGGTCTAATGCCACTGAAGAGAAAGTGAACTAAACTCGCTCAGTTATAAAGTTGTGTCACTTCATGTCAGTTGCCATCTGGCAAGGATAAATTTTGTCAAAGAAAGGGAGCCTCAGTTAATATATAGCAAAAGATATGGCTTTATCCATCAACTAGATAAGGAGTCAGAAAACAACGGCCTACAGCCTCATTTCATCCGTTCCAGGCTTTCCTTGAATATGTGACATTGCATGCATTTTCTTTCATATGTATCTTTAGTTAGTGAACAATAAAATTCAGAAAAATTGACCAGAAGTCTAATTTTTGAAGTGGCATCAAACAAATAAGTGTTTTAAAGCTAAAAATATTCTAACACTACAAATCCCTTCTGTTCTTTAATATGAACAAAATCTTGACTTCAATTATACAATATTTTTTTCACTTTAGAAGATTTTTGTAGTTCTCTCAGTTGAAATGGAAGTCTGTGTTGGTATATACTCCTGTGAAGTAAAATTTTTGTTAAGAATAAGCAAGATGTGCGATTATTGTTTCATCTTTTATTTGCTTTGGTCAGCAAGGCATAAATACTTCGAATCAGGCCAACCTCCAAAAATGTTTGCTGACCCCTGAGCCAGATGGCAGATATGAAGTAATAGTATGGATTTACCTCAGTAATTAGTGTTCAGGCTCGTCAGTGGTCTCAGAGGGGGGAAAAAAGATGTTTCTTATTGAACTAACCATTCTTGGAGAAGAGAATTTCTCGTGATCAAAATGAAATACATAAATGAAAAAAAAATAAAAATAAAAAAAGACACAGACCTATGTATTAAATGCCAGGGTGCTGGCTGGACTGCCACATATTACCTATGAGATACAAATTTTGTTCTTTTCATTCAAGCATGATTTCAAGTGGATGGTAAGAGTTGCTTCAGTTTGGAGTCAGAGTCCAGAGGATATGTGTGCAATCATTCATTTAATTAGTTAGTGTACAGTATCAGGGATTATGCAAGTGTTACCTGAGTTAGTTTTTGAAACTTTATGACCGCAGTTTCTGGTTGAGGATAGATGTCAGAGCAGTAATAAATCTACTGCGTGATGTGTGTGCATATATATATATATATATATATATATATATATATATATATATATATATATACTTGGTATGTTCAATAATCATGTTTTCGTATTTTAGAAGAATCCATACAGACATTAATACAAAAGCTTAGTATCAACTAGAATGCTTGTTTTGCTGTCATTGTTACAAAAATCAATTTTTGAACACCAGTAATTGTATTGACACATTTTCCTCTAATTGCTCAAAAATCTTTGATTTTCTGTCAAGTATTTTCAATATCTGCTTTGATATTGACTTTAGTAATTATGGAATAAGAGAGACTTACTAGAAATTTTGTACTAAATTAATTTCTAAGTCCATTTTAGGACCAATATTACATGAAAATTGCAGACCTTTTCTTTCTCAGAGCATATCTACTATTTTACTCCATCTGTTCGGGAATCTCGGTTTTAACTGAAGAATATACATTTTTGAATATGGAGGAGGTGAGTCTCCTCAAGAAAAAAGAAAATATGACATTAATAGATTGCCTTGTATCAGTAATTTACAAGTAGTTTATCCAGCAAACTCTCTTGATTATAAACAAGATTATTATTGAGTATTCCTTATCAATTGACTCTTATTGTTAACGTTATTCCATCTGATTCATATTTTGTGGAAAGATTATTATGAATTTGTAGTATTGGATTAGAGGTCATGAGCTAATCATTCAGTCCTGTATTGAATAATGCTTATTAATGGGGGGGGGCATTTACCATCGAACTGTAGTCAATCATTAGCAAAATACTAAGTGTCAAAATTGTTGTACTTTTTGAAATATCCAGAGAATAAATGATGTGTCCAGGTTGCAAAAGCTGACTTAAAATTTGAGGTATCCAAACACATCACTGAGATTTATGAATATCATCTTATTAGCTTTTTACTATATTTTGATTATAACTGAAATAATTATGCTAGCTTCCCCCCTCCCCCCAATAAAATGCAGTTTGCAATATATAAGATGGTTGGCTGGTGAGGGCCAACACTCATACCTATATTATTGCTTACTCATTTATAAAAACAGAATTTCTCTTTTAACCCATGAGCCTGAAATATCAGGCTGAGCCAAGCACTATTTTACCACACCATAAGTTCATTTGACAGAGGTAATGCAACTCCCATCCCAACCCTACTAAGAAATAAATTTGACTTACCCTGACAAACCAACTGTAAAACTTCAAGTAGTCAGTGAACAAAACTTTTTTATTAACACTTTCAGTGCTACTTGATACAGTTATATCTTGTGCTATCCACTTCCATGAGACTACCAACAAGACTAGAAACTGGGTAATGTAGTTACATATGGGAATCTATGGATAATGTTTACTTTCTTTCAATTATCACCAGCCCTTGGCCCAACCTGCAGTTTATCACAACTTGGTTTTCTTGGACACCAATGTCCATGTTATAACGGGAGAGGCCTGTTTATCAAATACTGGCAAAAATGGCGTTGTAAATAAAAGATTATATTTGAAAAAAATCATGAAGTGATTGTTGAGTAATTATTCATTTGTGTTATTGAGATTCACAAGATTTTATATACCAGTAATTATGGCCTCAAAATAAGTGCTCATGGTAGAAACCCAAAAGGCCATATCATTAATGTTGGTTCCATATTACTATGTATTCATTTGACAGCTCATTTATTTATTCATTAGAAATTAGAAACCATCAACTAAAACTGTCAACATAGGTTTCTTCAGTTTTTAGGTTGATCTGGCTGGCTATATATGTATAATTCAAGTAGGCTGTACTAATGGATCTAGAAGGCTGAAAATTTTAGAATTTACTCCTTATCATATCTAGAAATAGTAGGAGGGTTAAATGCAAGTTTATGCCAAATTGATCCAAAAGTTTGTGCCCAGCAGAAAAATTCTGCCTTCTTTTGATAATCTCTGCCAAACAAAGAGCAAGAGAAGTTATTTACTCATTAATCACTGTGTTTTCTAATTTTTCAATTGATCACCCAACACAGCATACTGCCAAAAGATGTTGGTAGCATGACGGTTTCTATTGAATGACTGACTAGACCTGTTTTGTTTTTGGGCCTCTTGTCCAATGGCAATACATATCGCATATAGAATGTCTTTGTAGGCAATAATTTTAATTACTTTGGTTACTATACTTTGTTTGTTGCATCTATCCTAGAGTCATGTGGAATAATAAATAATATTTCTGCATTACTTGATTAAGTTTCCTGCATGAATACAAATCGTACACACTGCTCTCTTGTCCATGGTGGGACTGTTCTGACTGGCAACGAATCATGATTCAGCAGTTTTTATTGTGTTCTTGCTTTTGTGATACAATTTATTCCAAATAAATCCACTTATCTAAGCACCAAAATAAAAACATTGGGCTTCTTGGATCATATCTTAATTTAAACATATTACTAGGAAATTTTGCTTTAATATTGCTAATTATTTTTCTAATAATTTTATCCTTTATGTGTGTGTGTGTGTGTGTTTCAAGTAATTTTCGTATCTTTATCTTTTATACTTGAAAATTATTCCAACAATTTTTTAATTGGAAGTATTTGTCTTTATTTCAGAATGATTTGCTTAGGATTATTTTAGTTGAAAGTTCAAACATTGGATGTTATGTAAGTAATTTTATGTGGAATTTCATTTTCTACTATACTATATTTTTCATTATACATAATTTTTATTCTGTTATAGTGAAATGGAAATTTTGATTAATGAATTGAATCTTTTGGATTGAATTCTCATTTGCATATTATTGCAATAAGTAACTGATACAAACATCAAATCAGAAATCTAAGTTTTTGGATCATTTATCTCTTTGTATGAAGTCAGGAACTAGTATCAAGTTTAATAAATAAAATTGAAGCTGCACTCCCTAGAACAAAAATGACTTAGTATTTTTTTTTTAGTTCTTTAATTTTTTGAAAAATTACTGACAATGAAAACAGTTCTTTTTTCTTTTGTGATCATGCTCATTCTCTATATATGTATCATATTCTTAAAAATACACATAAGAAAAAATATGAAAAGAATTAAGTGATATCATCAATGCGAGCATAATATAACAGCATTTTTATTTCAATTCAATTGCTCTGTTCTGTAAAGGAATACTTTACTAGCATGGCGATTTTTTTTTGGGGGGGGGTGTTAGTTCTTGAAAAAAATGAATTTGTTCCACCCTATTCTTCTCTAAATTTAGTTAAATCTTAAAGTTGATTTATAGCATCCAATGTTCTCAAACTTCCATACACTTTAACAATAATCTCTGTTTGATATTGTTCGGCTTTGAAACAAAACAAAATCTGCATTTCCTATAGCCATAAGCAATTGTCAATAATGTACTTGTATTATTTCAGATGCCAATGAATATTTCAAATAAATACTTGAACCATAAAAATAATCTTGTTTATAAGTCCTGTCAATCTTCGATATCATTCCCTTTCCTTTTTTTGTTCTGAATTATTTATGTTTTCACTCACTCAATTCATTGACAAAATCTTTACCACTTTTTTTTTTCCAAGTTACTGATCTCATTCACCAATCTTGTACCTATCTTTAGTTATTCCAGTTCATCATGATGAGAAATTGATCAAAAAAATTTTTTTCTTAAAGCCTGGATATAAAAATGATATACCGAGAAGCATGTACTGGCTATGTTTATATGTTATATGCATACAACTTCTGGACATGTTTTCTTTATCATATAGTAAGATAAAGTTGGATATTGTATTAGGAAGAAAAGATTTGCAGTTTGTTTGTCCCTGTGTGCTCAACATGAACAATGAATGGCCTGACAACAGGAAATAATGTTATCAATAGCTGGAGTTAATGAGTTGAATACCTGCATCTAGCTCATTGGTCTCATTCTCTACTGAATTGTCCAGTACATTGTTTATTTACATTAGAAGCCTAGAAATAGTCACTATCCATATTATACCTAGTTCAGTAATATGCAACTCATAGCCAAAGAAAGAGCAAATATACTTTGGAAAATAAATCATACTGTATGTTTCTGTGTAATTGAACCATCAGCTGAATAAAAGTTGAAAAACCGGTTGGCCAACCATTGAACATGTGACAACTGAGCATGAGACAATTGAGTGGAGGACAATTGACAGATCTATATCATACCTTCTGTCATTTGTGTTTTCAATCACATAATGATAATGTTGGAAATAAAAAACGTTATTGTACTACATATTTTTTGTATGATGACTCCTTTCACTGAAATATTTTTTGTTGACTTGCCTGTTGTGTTGGATCTGGTATAGCTAAGGTTGCCCAAGTCCAGCTTGTTTGTGTCACCACAAAACCAAGGGTTGGTCTTAAGTGTTAGTTTAGTCCCGTGGTGGTTTGCCCTAAAATTTGTATTTTTCTATAAAGTATATAAGTGGCAGCACTAGAGCCCCAAGTGTGCACTCCCCCCTACCTCCTGCAGATTGTTAAATTTGCACCTCTCACATAAGTAAAGGTTTAAAAGTTGAAGATGAAAAATTGATGTAAGTTTATTCTGAGAAGATTTACAATACTATTGATAGACCTCATTTATTCTTATTTTACAAAACTGTTTTATGTTTTGTTTTGAGTACAATTAATAGGACAAGCTCGAGTGTAACTATTTTATTTTAAAAAAATAGAATTAAAATCAGAAAACTTTCAAGCAAAAAAATTACCCTTTTAAACCTTTTACTCTGGTGACAGGCAAAAATTTAACAATTTGCAGTGGGGAGGGGGGCAGTTGGAATAAGCACCATCACTGAAAAATGTAAGATGACATGAAGAGATCGACACGTTCGTAAAGTATTTGCTCCTCAAAGCCCACGATGAGCAGGTCTGGCAAATCCTGAGGAAAGTTCTATGTCCGACAATAGACACTAAAAGACTGATGATGATTGCTCATGTACCAACTCATTCACTCTTTCCTTTTTCTATCCCCATAAATTGCCATTAACAAGGCTGTTGTGAAAAAGCCATTACCACAAAATAGCCACAATCTAGACAGGGCATTGCTCAAATATTAATACATTTCATTGCATATACAATGTCTTTTTTGGCAATTATTTTAATAGCTTAGGTTAAAACAATTTGAATATATACTTTTCTTCATCTTTAAGAAAAGATGGAAAAAAGTTGTAAATCTAAATGCTTTGGTATAACTACTCTGCTTTTCTTATTTAGTCTTGCTATCATATCATTAAGAATTGTTTGAGTGGGATCTGTCTTCAATTATATTGATTTTAATGAAAACTAGCTAGTGCCCACATGCTGGCCACAACATCAAATGTCCCTGCCAGGGATTCCCATATCACAAGTTTTTCTTGTCTCTGTTTGCATTGTACAAAATAGACTTGAAAGTGACAAGCACCTGAAGTGGTGTCACTCACTTCACTTTTCTCACCTGGTATTCCCAAACAGTTACCCCTCTAGGTGCTGACCTGGATCAACATAGCTTAACTTTGGTGATTGTATGAGAACCGGTGCATCCAAATTTATTGGGCCGTAAGTTTGATCAAAACTGATTTTTGGAAAATAATGTTGCTAAATAAGTTGTTTATCAGATCTAATATTTTAGCATTAAGTACAGTTATTTATTTTTCTTAGAATTATTACATTATATAGGGTTCTTTTTTTTTTTAATCATATTTTACGATTCTCTTCAACGGAGAACTTAGAATAGAAGCTCAAACTTATTGCTAATTCATCCTTTGCTGCACTTGGAGCTTATACATACATACCTGTTGCCTACACATACCAAATAGTTGAATGCTTTTTACTCAGTTGTTTGAGCAGCTATTAAGAAAAGACTGTTAATCAGATTTCTAAGGCTTAAAAAAAAATTAGTTCGTTCAGAATAATTTTATACGTATTAGTTCAGTATTAGTAAGCACTTGAATAGTGAAGAGAGAGGAGATTTATTGTTGGATATTTGGTAGTAAAATCTTTTTTAGGTATATTTTATTCAATTTGACTGACCATAACAATGATGTATATATTCTTCTTTTGGATTCTCAGAGAGCTTTCCAAATATAATCAAGATGGTATATTTGACCTTGTGATCAAACACTTTCAGCAAATTATCAGGACTTGTAAATTTAAAAAAAAAATGTTGGCTGATGATTGTTGTAGACTTGTGACCCCTAAACTTATTCAGATCACAGTACCCTTTAGTATAATAAATAATATACATATATATATATATATATATATATATATATAATACTTATTTCACAGCGCAAATCAAGTTCAAATTTTCAACGTTCACATTTTTGTGTTTAGGTTAATCAGTAAAAGAAAATAATGACTCCTCTAATTTAAATTCATAAAAAATCATTTGTTTTTTTTTCCTTAACATAATTACTAGTGGGTTGGGTCACCCTCATTTCCTATTCTACATTGATTTTTACACAATAATGGCTTTTTATCACAGCTACCACAGAAAACTTGGCTTCACAGAGATGTCTTCACAAATGGAATTAGGATTCGCTGAGCTTTAGCAATTAGCAGAGATATTCACTTTTATCCATATAACTCAATTTCAAGTTGGCAAATTTTGTCTTCAATATATTTTTGCAAGACAGCTCAATGAGATTTTAATCCCTTGCAGATGTAAAGTCAAATGGAGATGAATTCATTTGAACTTCTTCATATTATCTTCTCTAAGATATTTTTGAAACCAATTGCTAAGCTGAGATAGGTGTTTTTCAAAAGCAAATTTTATATGGTGAGAAAAATCAACTACATTTGAGGTCCCAAATTGCTACAGGAAACAATCTTTGCCATCAATGTCATTCATTTTTCTTTTCTGTAGCAATAATTTTCTTCTGAAGGCTAAAACCCTCTCTACCGTTTTCAGATTATGTGTGTCGCTTACCTGCAGGGAAAGATTTAACACATCTAACTTTCTTAAGATGACTTGCAAGTAAACCAATTCTGTTGAAAAAGCTGTATTCATGAAGTATTTGGCATACTCGTGTCCTTTATTCTGAAATGTAAAGTTCCTGTCATAATTCGAATGTACAGGAGAGTAAACTGCCATAAGATAGTGATTGCAAGTAGGAGAGGTACAACAAAGATGTGTAATCGGTTCCTATATTTTTGCATACTTTTTAAAAAAATGTTACCTTTTATGGCTGACTTTTTATAAAGTTAACCATTTTCAATATGCATTCCAAGACCAGATCCACTGGAGGACTTGAATACATTGATGGGAGTGTTTCCCAATGAAAAATTCAATGGGTCCACAGTGCATCCAAAGTTTTGCTTCGAATAGGTGCTGGATAAAAGGACCATAATCTGTACAATGACCAACGCAGTTCATCTACTGGAAATTATCTTTTTAACAAAATATCTGTCAGAGACCTCAAATAAACCTTGAGATTTTATACCTATAGCAATACTTTTACAAAAAGATGGTCTTGACAGATCAAATTTGCATCTATATGACTGTCCATGGCTTAGTCCAGCTGCAACCTGAATTCCTTCCCTTACATTCTTTTCAATTAATTGATCATTGAGATCTTCTGCCATATGCTAGATTCAGCAACTGATAGTATTACTTGATAAAGGCACCTTTGAAAGCAGTTTCCATGCACATTCTCAAGTCATAATGTATACCATATATAGCAGCTGGTGGAATCAGATCTTGTGCTATGGTATGAGGCTTTTCACATTTTGCCACATTATAGGATGCTAGCAAAGCAATGCTTGGTATTGACGTAGGCTTAAAAAGTACTTATGTGTTGTTTTAAATCTTTTGACTTTCTGGTAAAATAGCCACAAGGTTTAGCAACCATGTTGAGATAATTAGTTTTGAAGTGGCATTTTTGCTTAATTGAAAGCATGCATTCTGGTGCCAAAACTTCTATAAGCAATGTGGTCTCTCTTCATTGTTGATATATGTTGAAGTAAAAGTCCAAATAAATATCATCATATTTCAGATATTTCCACTTCTTCTCATTTTGTTTGTGTTGCATCATCACTTTCACAATGCTTAATAATGTTCAATAAAAACTTCTTCATTTGTACAAAGACAAAGACTACAACATAAAAAATACTCAATTTATAAAGTGTTTTAATACATATATTGTATTATTTTCTTTTAAACATCCAATTCAACTGAATAGCTTGATCATATAATGTTCAATAGATTCTATCTTCAATGAGGCTGCTAGTGGCCGTATGGTTAAAAGCATAGAAAATTGGAATTGGCAAATTGAGTTCTTATTTATTCTTTTTTATTCCTTCTAATTTCATGCGCATTCATTTTAGACTTCCAAACCTCCTAGAAATGTGTCAGTTTCAAGAAAAAACTGTACTTTTTTTTTCCCCGTTTGTCATAGGAAACTGCAGATGTGAATTTCTTTCTCTCAGTGTTTATACCAGTGTAGCAGTATTTTTCTTGAAGAATCTGATCCTTACTCAACAATAAAACATGTTTTTCTAGGAGTAAAAGCCCAAGCCCTAACCTTCATCTGAACACATTAAAACATGAGCACTTTTTGAATCCAATGGTTCGCTTTGATGTGCTAACTACTAATGCCAAAAGTGAGCACATAAATTCTCAGTTTTAGGTCAAATTGATTGAAAAAGGTTACAAGAGAGTCTGTGGGCGCCTGCCCGAGATTGGGCTCAAAACAGGGCACGTGCATGCACCCCCACCCCTTATATAGTTTTGAAATCTATGAAATATCATTTGCTCTCCTGTGTTATTTTTGAAGTTTTGTTTCTTTTTATGGACAACACTACTAGTGTGTGAGTGTATATATATATATATATATATATGTATGTATATATATATGATTTATGTCCATTGATATTATTGCATTTTAATCTCATGTAAGTAGACTTAGTTTGTACCATTTTAATTATTTTCAAAAATGAATAATTTCATGTGTAGTTTCTATTTCATTTATAACTGAAAATTCATTTCTTTTACATGTGAGTAAATATGTGTATGTATGTATGTATGTATGTATATTTATGTGATTATTTGTGTGTGTGTATATATATATATATATATATGCATACACGCACACGTGTGTATATATATATGCATACACGCACACGTGTGTATATATATATGCATACACGCACACGTGTGTATATATATGTATGCATATGCACATATATATGTGTGTGTGTGTTTATGTATGCTTTAGCAAATAGCTATTGTTTCTTAGTTTGGATCTACTTCACTACTGATGCTGATGATCCCTTAGTGATAGGCCTGAATGCAAATGAAGCTATTCCTGATTCTCGGGTATAAAAGTGATGTTTTCTCATATTCGTTTATGTCATCCATTTCAATCAAGAGCAAAATAAATTTTGTTTTATGCATGCATTTTCATTGTTTTCTACTTATACTGCAGATACTTAAACTAAAATGTATATTTGTATAATTTATCCAAATACAAATAGTTTTGTGATTTTTTATGGGTACTATTTCAGTTCATTTGAGACATTCATTATTTATGAAGAATTAGATGAAATATTTGGAACAGATTTTTATGCTTTTTATTTTTTTATTCTCCATTTTTTTTCTCTTTAATTTTTCACTCAATCAAGAATTAATTATTTTGAAATAAATGGTGTAATTATCATTTTTGATCTGGCTTCCACAATGAGAAATTTGAGGAAAGAAACAATGTACGAATTAAAACTAACAAGGTTTTTAAATGATGTCTGACTGATTTTCTTGCTTCATTTTTGAAGGATTCTTTTCTTTTTGTTGAGAAGAGTGCCAGAATAAGATTAAAATCTTTTCTATATACTGTTAGTTTATAATGTGCTGAAAGAGTTCAGCCAATCAATAGTAAGAGGCCGTCAGCTCCTCACTCAATGATCCTCTTCTGTTAATGATATTCATTTTGTAAAATATTCAAAATGTGGCACAAACATGGCCTGTTTTATATCCTGCTGCATGGCTGAATCTAGTTTTCTTTGAGCGAAAACACGTACTCATTCTATAAACCTTATATATTACTGCCCTGCATCAGCTTAGAGCTTCAGAGCTTCAGAGCCTGCCAACATTAGAATTTTGTATTTTTCTTTCAAAATGATCTCTTTATATTTTCTTTAACATATTAAATTATTTGGTTCAACTCTTTTTGTCTTCTCTCTTGGTGGTAAGCTGACTCTTGAGAGAAAGTTCCTGTTTCATTATGTGGACATTTATTGCTCTATAGTTGATATTATCTGCTAACAGCAGCTGCATAGCACAAATCATTTCTTATTACACTTGAGTAAGATCCCTGTTACCTTATCAGCAATATGACTAGTTGCAAAATTGCTAATTCAAATTATTCTTTTATGAAGATTCTCTCTAAATATCCATTAAAACAATAGTATGCATTATTTATATATATATATATATATATATATATATATATATATATATATATATATATATATGATAGTTTGATATATAGTGCTACCAGAAAAGCCCTGGAGCAGATTGCTCTTGTATGCTATTATATTCATGGGACACAACTGGCTAGTATTAGTGAATGCCTATTCCAAGTAACCCTGCATTCTTGCTACTGGGTCAACCACTACCAATGAAACTAGACAGTTGTTGGAGCAACATTAAGCACACTTTGAATATCTATATACAAGGTGTGTCCAAAATAAAAAATAAAATCATTTTCAAAAAAAAAATTTTTTTGACTTATGCACAACCCTATTAGTCTTATCTCCTTCAAAATAGTTCACTTCTCTGTTGATACAGTGTTCCCAGTGTTTTTTTTGTTTTTTTTTCAATTCTGGAATTTGTTCTGGAAATCGTTTTGAAGGATAGTGTGCATTTCATTCTGTCTCTTCGACTGTCAGAAATTGATGACTTTTTGGAGTGGACCAGCTTTGGGAACACAAGGAAGTTGGCAAGAACCAAACCTGGAAAGTAGGGTGGTTGGAAGTCGGGTGGGAGTTGTCTTGTTTCGTCAAAAATTTTGTTCATCCGTTTGCACAAATATTCCAGCAACATGATGCAGTTTTCCTTTTAAAATCATGTTGCACAAATTTTTACAGATTTATACTTGTTCGGAAGCTTCAAGTTAGACGTTGATTTCAGCAGATCATAGCACGCACTTTTTCAATGTTATTGTTGTCTGTCAATGTGGAAAATCATCCAGATTTGTCATTGTCTCTGGTGGATGTCCCTCCCTATTTGAAATGCTGGTACCACTCATGGTATTGTGTACAGCTTGGACAATCCTCTTTATAGACCCGTTGTCACATTAGAAAAGTCTCTAAAAAGTTTTCCCTAATTTGAAACTGAACTTCACACAAACATGTTGCTCATCAAGATCCATCTTCGTTCAACTGTGAGTTGGGGGCACCAAGTGCTCTAAACACATGTTCATTCCGGAATTTGTAGCTCAAAAACTAACCAACATGGCTTGATTTTATTTTTTTCATACAAAAATTCAAGGTCACAGCTACATAACGTTTCAGTCACAAGCATGCTAAAATGTTTCATTAGCACAGTGTTTTAAAAGTTTGGTTTCTTTATGGAAACATCTCGTCATCTTACAGACAATGCTATTACATAGTAAAGAATCACTCACCAAACATTCAAATGAGCATTTAGACAGTCAAAGTAACCCCTAAAGGAAGCTTTCCAGGAATTCCCGATGCAATACATGAGGAATCAAAAGCCATTTTTAAAAAGTAAATGCTCTTAATAGCCTGATAAAAACAAACTTTTTGACCACCCAATACCAGCAAATTTTAGAAAAAGTCTATTCCCTTTGTCACCTCTTCAGAATCTTACTGAACCCTTTTATTGCTAAAAAATTTAATCCTTTACACAAATAACTTCAGTTTTCTGAGCATTTGTTGTCATCAGATCAAATCACCATAAGTAAGCATATTTGAAGTATTTCTCTATGAATGTCCATTTACTTCTACTTAGTATCAATAATGTAAAATATACTTATGTGCATAGTGACATCCTTACTTTGATTAGTCATCAAGCCAGTTCAAATTATTAATAGAATAGAATTTAGATAAAAACTACTCCTCTAAATTTGAAATGCATTAATTTAGAGAAAAACACTCAAATAAATTTTTATAATTTATATTTTTTTTTATAGTATACTACTGTTGTTTAATGACAGATAAGTGGTTGTTGCAAAAAGCCTTTTCCCTACTGGATTTATGTGCCTGTTCCTTGAAATTCATTTAACTATTATCTATTTCATGTGGAACCTATTAAGTTCTTCTATTTCCTGACGTTTATGCCAGCCTGTAATTTGGACAAGCATTGGAAGTTGGGATTTACTAAATCCTAGCTGTGAAGTGAGAGAATTACTATCATAATGTTATCTGTGAATACCAATTATTGACCTGAGGGAGAAGTAATATACATTTGCCCTTAAACATATCCCCTGTTATCAATTGAATCATTTGATCTTTACATCTGTAGAAGTACTTTAATAACTTCTGGGTTTTAAGTTAATATACCTTCAAATAGGTCTTGATGACAGCTGAATAGCATCATGAAACCTTATGCGGTCCACCAAACAATCTTGCCCAACCAGGCAGACAAGGTAGCACTGATATGAAAATTTATATTTGAAATTTGAGTTTCTGATATCCTTGAGTTGTTTTTGAAAGCATTATTTTAAATAACTCTTTCATTTTTCTTTTTATGTTATTTTTTCCTTCTTCAGCCCCTCTCCCTATTTTTTCTTTACTGCATTTCCACTCTCTTTTGTTTTTCTGCTACTCCTTCTTGAGTGTTTTTTTGTCTTCTCTGTTTTGTTTTTTTCGTCATTTTTAATTATTAATTCAATTTAGAAATAATAAAAATCATTGAAAATAGTTTTATTGTTCTTTGAGAATAAGTGCAAATAACTGATTAAAAAAATGTTAGCAAAGTGCAGTTTTCACTATTTTTACCGTGAATTGATTTTTTTTTTTTTTTTTCATTTTAGGGTCTAAATAAAGGAAAGCTTTTCCTTTTTGGGAGGAAAAAATATGTTAATCATTTAAGAAAAAAGTTTTCTCATTTATTCCAAATTAATTGATTTGATACTGAAGAAATGACTTCACATTGAGCTTGATTACTAGCAAAGATGGCCTTTAAGTAAGTTACTGCAATGAGAAAACTACTAAATCAATATATTCATTGTTATATAAAGAAAATGTTTCTAGATGAGGTTTCACATTTGATTTACTGAATTCATTGTGGAAAAGTTTTATCAGTGTGGAATGAGGAATGTTTCAATGATTATTTGTTATCATGAAATTTTCATCTAATGTTAAAGAGCAAGTAATTGGGTCCCTTGAACAAAGAGTAGTAATCTGAGAATGGAAGATTTAATGATTGAGGTTATGTTTTTAATACTATTATCACCACTGCTATTCTCAAAACTTCATACTAATTTCCGGGTGGTATGATGTCTACTTTGATGTGATGGATTTTTAAATGATCAGTTGGCTAAATGAATGTCTTAGGCTAAAAAATTTAACCTTCATTCCCATTTTCTTAATCTTTTTCAATTCGATAATACCTGTTATATACCTTGCTTTGCATTTTTATGAATCTTTTAATTTTTTTAATTTTTTTTTTTGTACAATATCTTGTTAGAAACAAAGATATAATGGTTTGTTTTTATACCTTTTTCATTTTACAATGTTTACTAGAAAGAGGTTTAAAGGTTTTTTAATGACTTTTTCTAATGAATCTGTTCCTTTTTATTTGTAAAATATTATTTTGCTTGAAACAAAGAGATCCAAGAGAAACACAATTTTTAGTAGTTTAGCAGAAATGCTAAATCACTATGTCTATGTGAATAGAATAGCTCTGTAATATTTCATGAATTTGCTGATCCACTTTAGTAAAGAGTACAAGATTATGTATATTTGAAAGAGGTCAGTACAATCAGTCTCGGTTGTCAGTGCAGTTGGTCATTAAGCAGGAGATACCTGTAATTTGTTTTTCTTTTGCAAAAAAAAGAATGTTTGTGAATTTTAGAGAAAGTTAAAGATGAAAAATTCAAGCAGCTGATGATTTTGAGTTAAGATAAGGTAATATCTATTATGAAAATTCATTTTTAAATATATTGCTCTAAGTAACAAATCAACCAAATTCTAAAATGTTAAATTTATTTCATTAATCTTTAGGTTATACGGAATGTTTGACGTGAAGAATTTAGGACATTTTTTTCTGAATATTGTTTTTCAGATATTTTGTGCCTTTGTCCATCGAACTATCACATAACTGAAATGTTCCATCATTGTGCGATGAAGATTGAGGGTTCATCTTAGAGGTACTTATCACCTATTCTAAACATTGAATTTAACTTAAAAATGCTAATTGTGGAAACATTTAGAAGAATTATGTTTACGAAGCTAAATTCTTCTGAGGATTTGTAAATGTGTTGTCTTTTTTTCATTTGCCATCATAGACAAATGATGAGTTTCTTAATCAAATTCATCTGATTAATGTCGCTTGTAGTTGGTCCCAGCATCACAATGTTTCAGCTGGTTAATTCTGCAATCTTTAAATTGATGCTAGGAACAAATAAAAAATGATGTTAGTATCCTTCAAATTATGATCATACCATATTTTTAAAAAAGTAGTGAAACTATTCAATTTTATGTATTTTTAAGAAATAACAATATACTGTTAAATAATTATACCTGCTTCTATGTTTATATGACTCTTTTAAGAGCTGCACATATCACACACTCATGCATTCACAGAGGTAAAGAAAGATCAATTGTGAATATAATTCTCATTTTCAGTGCATGATTAGAAAATTTATTTCTGGAAAGGAAGAATTTAAATACCCGCTATTTGCAATATGCTGTCAAAGTTTTACTCTTGGTTGGTTCCACAGCAATTTATTTTAATTTATATTTTAATAGAATTAGCTGAGTCTTTTTTTAAGATGCATAAAATTTCACATTTCAACTAATAGAAAGTGACCAGACAGAATTTCTTTCAACTATAGAGTAAAGTCAAGTCTAACATCAACACCATACCCCTAAGAGATATATTACTGCATTACTAATGAAAACTATCGTTTGTGAATTTGGTATTTTTCTGTCTGCAGTTGGCTATAAAGGACAATGGTTGATTTTTATTAAGTTTACAGTCAAATGATATTAGTGTCATTTGTGCTGTCAGGAAATCCAGAACACCTCATTTGTTTTAGAAACAGCACGGTATAACTATCACAATTCTTGTCATTGTAAGTTGTGTTTGCTCAAAAATGCTCAGCTCTTAACTACATGTATAGAACTGCTGCCATAATTATTCCATTGAGATTTTGAAGAAAAAGTATTGGTAGTTTTGTAAAACTATTACTCTCTTAATCCTAGCTAAAGTTGATCATCATTCCTGTGGTTTATCAATACAATAATTGTACTGATGTATGCAATATAGGAAGCTGATAGTTAAATTGTTTGTACATAGTCTTAAAATGGATACTATTTTTATTTAAGTTTCCCTAGACAGAATTTTTTTATCTTAGCCAAGAACTGCTCTAGCTGCCTTTTGCACTCTACCAGGAAGTTGACGTTTTATTTCATTAAGAAAATCCTGTAAAGATTGTAATTAATGATAAACTGCAATATCTGGTGAATATGGTGGACAAGTAAAAAACTTCCCAACCAATTTAGTATTTTTCCCCAGTCACCAAAGAAACCAGCAATCTAGCATTATCTTGATGGAATATTACGCCTTTTCTCTTAACTAATTCCAGATGCTTTTCATCACTTGCTGCCTTGAATTGATCTGATTGGGGGCAGTATTTGTTTGAATCAATTGTTTGCTCCTCCAGAGGGAGCTCATAGAAGACTTCCTTCCAATCTTACCATATATGCAGCATCACTTTCTATGGATGCAGACCTGACTTTGATATGTTGCAATTTGCTTATCAGATAATCTCTTCCATCCCATGTTGTTAATAAGTATCCACTTTTCATTGCCTGTCATAATTTGTTTTAAAAAAAAACACAACATTTTTATAATGTTCAAATAGATAGAGATACAGTTCGGTATGTTTATTTTTTTTTTCACAAAACATATTTGGAAGTTTCACATCGAAGCAACTAACATAACCAGGCTAGTACAAATGATTTTCAATGGTTGATTTTTATATTTTGACTATACAGGCTACTTTCTATATCATATAATGTTGATGATAATCCAATGAAATCTTGATTTGATTGCTACCAATGTCAACTACAACTTTTGTCAGTCCAATAGTGTTTATATAACTGGTTGTTTGATAGTATTGACTAACTGCACTAATGAAAGTAGATTATTTCCTATTCTAGTGTTTTCTTTTCTATGGTATATATCCAAAATAATTTAGACACTTTTCTCTTCAACCTCCTAAATTCAAAAATAAGGAATTATCTGCCCATGGAACTTTTTACCATTTTATTACTCAATACTTCAAAGGCCATGCTCAAAGGAGTATAACAGAAGCATAATTTAAAAGGCATCATTATTTCATTCAGATTTGAAATTTAATAAAGATATTGTCATTGATGTTTACTCAATGTACTGTAAAAAACAAAAGAGATATAACTGCACAATTACTTCCTCCATGCCTCTCAATTCAGAGGCTTTTTTGAAATTATCAGATTTCTGAAACAGACATATTGTTGATCTATTAAGGCAGGAGCCAATATTAAAATTTGTAATTCAGTTCTGCATGATTATACACTTATGATAGAAAGGAAACTGCTGTGTCGCTTTCAAGTTGATCTGACCATCAGAAAGGTGTATTCATGCTATGAGGTGGAAAATTAGAAATTGCTGACGAGTTGAAATATCTTCACTGTAAATTAATCAAGAGTATTAGTTTTTGTTTTGTTTTTTTTATGAAGTGTTTGCTTTTAAAAGATCATTCATGCTATGGCTGGAATTTAGTAGGGGAGATAAATGATATCCTCTTCATATTTCCATTTCATATTTTTTTGTTCCAAGAGCAACTAATCATTTCTTTGATTTTTTTAAAATTAAATAGCAGCATTATTCAAAATATTTGTTTTTTTTTTATTTGACACTTTTTGGTTTTAGAATTGTAACTACATTTGCTGCTCTCTGAAATTGCACAAATACCTTTTTGATCATATCTATCAAAATAACAGCTCCTTTTCCTTTCTTATTCTGCTGTATGATCATGTGTTTTGCCCTTATTTTCAAAAGGTCAGAGAAACTATCAGCCAATGTAAAATGTATACTTATATTATCTACTAAAAAAGTATCTAATTTATATGCAAACTCCTGATCTTAAAATCTCTTGAATTATTTCTAGCCTATTGTTTACTACATATTTAAATTCTGCATGGGAGCCATTACTCAAGATAATTATTTGGAGGCATTAAGGACTATGATATTAAGAATCAACATGGATCCATTTTTCTGATAAAAATAGACTACTTTTTGAATATTACTCTTCGGAGCACCAGACGTTGACACTCAGTTCTGTGATCTTGTCAAACTGTGGTGTTTATGAGGAGATGAAGAAAAATCCTAAATGACATTTTAAGACTGCCAGATGCAATATATACAAGCTGGGAAAAGCCAAAGATCATTCTTGCCCCAATGTTGTGATAAAAACAACAAAGATGAAGATGTTAGTGCGAATGTGTGAAATAATGAAAATGAATAATTTCAAAACTCCAGACAGGTTAATCGAACCAACTGCATTATACTGATAATGGCATTCATTGTCAGTATTAATTTGGATGAGAAACCAAAGTAGAAGAATCATAAAATCCATCACCTACCATCATTGAGCATCAAAACAGTCATACCATTTACTGATTTCCAGTCTGTCTACTACTACAGATTAGCTGCCCTCTTCTTGTATCAGAGTTCTGCTTAAAGTAACCCAATACTTATATTTATGGTCACTGCTCTTCCACATTTCATTTTTAATTTATTATTTTAACTGAATTACTGTTTTCTTGCATCTTATGGTCTTATTGTTGCCTTTTTGATGAATGTACAGCTTTCTTTCAACTTTCATTGACTAAAAAATCCTTTGACTTGGGCATAACATCACAGTTAAGTAAATATAACAACAAAATACCCAATATTCTTTTTAACCAAAATTACATTTAAAATTTCTCTGATTTGTCTAAGCTTTTTCATTTCATCTTATCAGTTTGTTTTATTCATTTTTAGTTGATAGTGAACAAAGAATGCAATAAAGAATGAAATGAAAGTGATTTGTTTGTCATGTTATCAAAGGGGTAGCATATTCTTTACACTGCCTGCAAATATATATTATCTGTTCTTTTTATTTCCTCGATGAATTCTACAGGTTAAAAACATTTATCATGCAAAAGCGATTTTTAACCTTGATATTGCCCCCTTCCCCACAGATGAGCTCATTTCCAATGAAAAATCTCAAAAACTTTAATGAATTCAATAAAATTCTTGAAAATTTTGTGATATGCATACATACATATTCAGAAAATATTGTTTGTCTATCCCATTTATGTGGAAGCAAATATCCTGTGCTATTTCAGGCTTATAGCTCTCTAGGATGACAATGTCATATCTTAGTATGATTCGCCTGTCTATCATCACAAAACTCGGGAACCACATAACATATTCCGATTAAATTTTCTGTTGTCACTAATTCTGGAGCAGGTTTTTAGTTTTTTATCTAAAAATTAACAATTTTACCATAAATAGCCAAATATCTGTCTATTCATCCTTCTGTGACCACTTATTCCCCCACCTCTATCACTTTTCATTATGTCCCCATTTTCTTCCCCCCACCCCATGAGCCCTCTTTTTTTTTCAATGTTTGACACCCCCATTTTTTAACATTATGCACCCATTTTATTCTTATATTAGCTCTCTCCCCATTTTGGACATCAGCCCTCCCCTTCTTTTTTCAACATTAGCCCCCCCTCTAACCCCCGACTTTTTAACATCAGCTCCCACGTCTACACTTTTTAAACATTTAGCTCCCAATGTTTCTTTCAACATTTAGCTCCCAATGTTTCTTTCAACATTTAGCTCCCTATGTTTCTTTCAACATTTAGCTCCCTATGTTTCTTTCAACATTTAGCTCCCTATGTTTCTTTCAACATTTAGCTCCCTATGTTTCTTTCAACATTTAGCTCCCTATGTTTCTTTCAACATTTAGCTCCCTATGTTTCTTTCAACATTTAGCTCCCTATGTTATTTTTCAACATTTAGCTCCCTACGTCTCTTCTGGCATAAGCCCCTCTCCCTTTCATATTAATCCTTTCTTTACATTAGCCCCCTCTTTATCCACATTAGCAATATTGATTTTTTTTAAATATTACATTGGTTTTTGAATTTTCTTGATACTCAAATTATCATTTTAAAAACAAAATTCATAAAATTGCATCTCATTAAAAATCCTTATCCTGAATTTTTTTCTATTTTATTGTTTGCCAACAGACTGATTGTTGGCTGAACAAATGCTGATTGATTGAACTTTCAAATTGAGTTCATGAGGGAAATTAAAAAATTTTACCCTGTGTGAACAAGTTTATTTCTTGAAAGGTTTATGATTATAAATGTTAAGCTTCATTGAGCAAAGAAACTTGTTGATATGTTTCAGTTTTTATGAATCAAAGTCTCATATTTCTCATGTGCTGACCTAACTTTTTAAGGAAAATGTGAAAATTTAATTTTGTTCAGATTTCAGCCAATATTGGCTCATAATCATATTTCACTGAAAATACTATTTCTGAAATGATAAGGATTCAAGAATTCCAATTGCTTTAAGCTTATAGATAAGAATTTATTTTGTCTTCACATTTTTTTCTTTTGTTCTGGATTTTTTTACCGCAAAGAAGGCATCAACTTTGATTATTCTGTGCTACATCACCCACTCTCTGAAATCATTTTATATTTCATATTCTGTTCAGAGGATTATGTAAAAATCAGCATTGCATAGAGCAGAAGCTGTTTTTAATAACCATTTCCACACTGTTGCTAAGGAGAATGTGATTGGGTTTTCTGTTTAAGGGACTAAATAACTAGAAATTAATATTTTGTACTGGCTATCTCTTTTTTTTTTCCTCAACAAATATTGATTAGTTGCTCTAAGCAATATTTTAAAGGAGACAATAAACTGAAATGATTGTATATAAATATTGATAATAGTTTAGAACATTTGCTGTGTTTAAGATTCTTCTGGAAATATTTGGTTTCAAATATAGGATGCTAGTAACTAGAAATTTTTATACAATTTACTTGCTGCTAGATAATTGATAATGCTTTTTTAATTACTTTCTACTGTTGTAAAGCAGATGTATTGCAGTGCTGTGCAGATTAATTGGGACAAGAAAATTTCATATTTATCTCAGAATATGCCGGCTAAACTAATGACAATTTTTTTTTTTTTTTTTTTTCTTCTATAAATGTGTACTATTCACTTCTGGCAACCAATCAACTGTCATGTTACTCAGCAAAACCCATCAGCGACAGAGTGGTTGTTTTGTAAGGTTGGTCCCGTGAGTGTACTTAGTGCTCTTAGTCAAATTCCCTGCTTCACTTGAAGATCACCGCTCAAATCCATGATGGATGTTACTCCACGGAAGTGTGAAAGTTATATATCTCTGAGAAAACATACTGGTATGAGTATCTGATAGATTACTGTAAATTTGAACTTGGCCAAGTCAACTGTTGGCTGGAAGAGAGCTGGAGGACACTGGTGAATTTGGAGCTCTACATCAAGGAAGAAAACGCAAAACAACACCTCACAATGACATGGTTTTAATAAGAAATAGTGTGATATATTCCAAGAAAATGAGTAAAAAAGACCTCATGAGAGATTTAGCAGCTGGTATAAATATTGATTCTTCAACTGCCCAACACTTGCTTTTTGAAGTTGGCAGAACTGCCAAAAAGCAATTATTGACACCTGCTATGAAGAAACAATGGCTGCACTAGGGACTTGATGATTATGGATAGACAACAGATGACTGAGAAAAGGTATATTTTCAGATGTGCTTTTCAAAGTGCATGGATACCAATCTGCAGATGGAGCAAAAGTGAAATATCTTTCAGATGGACACTTTCAACAAAAAACCCACCCTAGAATTTTTGGGGGTAGTTTTACAGTTGGAGGTCCTGGACAACATATTAATATTGGAGGAATGACGAACAGCAACAAATACAGTGCAATCCTGGAAACCCATTTGCTTTCCATGGTGGATAGATTTTCTTAGTGGAGAAGCCATTTTCCAGCAGGATCCTGCTGGGTGCCATACTTACAGAAACCTGTGTACATTCTCCATGGAGAGTAGACTAAGAATTCTGACCGTTTTGGTCTGGAAACTCTCCTGACCTCAACCCCGTAGAGAATCTGCAGGAAATAATCAAATACAGGATCGAGAAGGAAGACTGTATGGCTATACAGAAGCTTATTTCTGCTATTATTAAGACATTATATAATGTGTTCAACACTGGTCAAATCAATGCCAAATAGTGTCCTAATGCTTATCAAGATAACTGGTGGTTGAATCCCCTATTTTATCTATTGCCTTGATTACCATTGCAATGTACTTTTTAGAAGAAACTAAATATTTTGAATTATTGTATTATTTCACTGCTGTCCCAATTATTATACACAACACTGTGCTATTATTTATTCTGCTTCTTAGATTAATGGCATCAAGTCCAATGAAATTCGGAAACACTACAAACCTCCAGAATTAGTTATTGCTTAGCTCAGCTATGATCAAAGCAAAGCTTGGACTTCAAATATAACATTAGCATCTGGGATTCAAAGGGAGGTATTGTTGGATATATTCTAGTTGGAATGTTAACAATTTGTAGAAATTATGGTTCTGGATAGTTCTAGTTGTTTTTGTTGAAGAATGAGCGCTCGCTATATAAGCAGGCCCATGTGGGCGTCAGTGGAAGTGTTGATGAAGGAAGGGAAATGTATAGAGAACATGCGCGCCAAGTACAAATGTTGACTCTGGTATTAAATGGAGTAAAAAGACACGTACAAATATTTTGTTGTGAAAAATGAGATGTTTAATGCGCAAATGAAGAATGTAAATGAACTACATGGAATGGAAATATTGAGACATTCGATTGTGTAAAGATCAGTAGAGTAGAGGCCTGTTAGGTTTAGGTTATTCCTATGCGTAAAAACGAAATATAGGAAAGAATAAGGATTTAAGGGACACGTGGTATGAAGGGTTTAATGTCATTTTATCTATCCGTCAAATGGAGCCTGGTGAGTTGTGCCTATTATGAGTGGTATAGTTGACCAAGTTAGATTATAAGAAAGTGGTTAGTCAGGATAGATACAAGAAGGAGCTAAAGAGGTAAGATAATGAACGCAGCATTTGCATGGTCGCCAAAAATTATAGTTGAAGTATTTGCATTTAATAGCTATAGAGTTCTTGCGAATACTTGTATCAAGGAAGCTAAGTGACAAGACAATATATATAGCCACAGTCAATGAAACAGTGTCACCGCAATTTTAGAGAGGGGTAAAGGAAGATGACCGGCTTGAGATGCCAGGGCCAAAAAGGTAGAAGTTAACCAGTTTGAAGACCAGGGTAAAGAGGCGTTTAAGCATGAGTGTTCAGGGCTTTTTTAGAAGGTTGTCAAAGGATGTGACGTTCTAGATATCTAGCTGAAAGAAGGGTTTCATATCTAATTCTTGACTAAAAATATAGTTGTCGCTACAGTATATTTTAAAAAAACTTTTGGTCTCATAATTGAAACATGCATCTTGATTGCACAAAAATATTTTGAGGGTGTTCTACTGCAAAAACTTCTCTAACTCTTTCACCTATAGTTACATAGTTGGAGATAGGTTATCTAAGATAATCTAAACTAAATAATTTCATTTATTGTTTGCTTAACTCAACATAATTTGAAATGTTTTCACTTAAAAATTGCAAGTCTCAATTCTAAAGTTTCCAGTTATAAATATTACCTTGAAGTATGAAGAAAAACCTAAGTATTCAATGAAATTCTATTCAGTCAAGTACAAAGAATCTAATAGGTTACCCTTTGAGGAAAGTGTTTTACTTATTGTTATAGACATAAACCCAAAAGAAGGGATTTGCACTTGAACTGATAAAGGCTAGGTATACAACTTACCTGACTTCAAAGACATAACAGACAACAGTTAAGCCAATTTGAATTCTTTGATGTTGGCCATGTTGGAGGATGTGATTGTGAATATTTGGACCTGATTCTGCATTTTAGTTATTTGTAGAAAAAAAGTACACAGTAATGTCATCCTAAGGTTGAAAGAATTGTTGGAAGTATAGAGGTTGATTTCACTAGTATTATATGACTATTATCCAAAACTATTAGTAACTTATATTATTCCATATGAAGCTATGAATATCCATGGCTTTTTGACTTAATTTGTCTCGGAGAATGAAACTTTTGATCCCAAAACCAGGGGAGATAAAGATCTTTAGCTTGAAAAAGCGCCCACCTTGCAAACTACTTCTGTAAAAAGGAAAAAAAAACAGAACAATGTAATCTGATAATTATTCATGATAATCAGACAGTTCGTTGACAAAGCATTAAAAGTATCCTATTAATAAGATAAGACAAAAATATTAATGAAAAGAGGTTATAAGACCGAGTCCCTTTTGAGCTTTATATGGAGTATTCTATCAGATATGATCTGAGGGAAAAAAAACAAAAAACTAGTGAATTTGCAGTTTCATTAGATTAAATCTCAGGCAGTAAAATACTTGAAGAAAGCTGTAAGAAATGAGAAGGATTGATTTTTGAAATTTTTTTTTATCAATTTATCTGAAATTTATGTAACATGAACAATCCATTGTAAAACACTTATTTCCTCAACTCTCTTTGAATTTTTGATAGCTTTTTTTAATTTTTATTTTTTGATCTTTGCACTTAATCTTAATGAACATATTTTATTCATTATATTTTTATTTCCTTTTTAATACTGGATACCTGTTCACACATATTAATAGAAATATACTCAGGGAAATCTCTCTTTATGAATATTTATATTCATATAGCCATATATCTGAGAAAAAAAAAATTGCTGACATCATTGAATAATACTAAAAATGCCATTTCTTCTTCTCTCTCTCTCAAATAAGATGGTTCATCTTGAGATTTGCAGTAATTTTTTTCATAAAGTACGTTACTGTCTATCAACATTTTATCATTGTTTCATAAATGGAATTATTTTTCTGTTGGTGTTCTATCTGGAGTTGTTCCATTTTATGTATCTGTTCATGAATATTTTAGGATCTTTCTATTATAGATTATAATAGTTTTGCACTAAGCTTTTTGTATCATAAAATGCCATGATTTTTTTAGTATATTTATGGACCAGATGAATCAGAAGTAATAAACATTTTAACACTTCCTCTTGAGAAAAAAAAATGATGATATTACTCAGTTTTATTCAACTACCTATTATTTAGTCGTTTTTCAAAATAATAGCACACTAAAATAATGAATGCTTGTGTTTAATTTCTCTCAATGTTTTGTCTACTGAATTAGTTTTCCATGTGTGTATACATCCATGCCTCTTTTATATATCATTTCACACACACACACACTTTTATTTTTTTTATTTGTCATTTAATGCTCTGGTAAATCCTTTTACTATTGCCAAGTAGTTAAGATATTTTTTGTTGTCACTTCAGAGAGTTTCCTGAGTAAAATATACAATCACTAGAAATAATTCATTGATTAATGCTAACCTGATGCTATCCAATTCTTGAAAATGTCATTTGAAACAATAATAGCAACAAATTAGTTGTCAGTTATACCAAAACATGGCCGTAAGCTCAAGATAATCATGGAAATCTAAAACTTAATCATTAGATACTCACTGGATATGTAGGTCACGTGTAATAAAAATACACACACTATAAATGACAGATTGTCTTTTTATCTTGTAGTTCAGGGGCCAACACTGAGATTTTCACCTATTGGTACCACCCAAGGTGGCCTAAACAATCTTTATATCTTACTATATGTCTTTTCCTAGCCCTAGTGTTCACTCTTGAACAAAATTTTATTAGAATTCATTGGTACAGCTTGGACATGGAGAAAATAATTGCGCATGGATCTGGTCCAAAATTCAATGACTTCATTTAAAGTCTATTATCCAGTTTTCTATTAAATTTCATTAAGATTCTTTGGGACCTTTTGGAGATATTGTGTGGACAGACTGACCTTTTGGAGATATTGTGTGGACAGACAGACTGACCTACCTCTTGGAGATATTGTGTGGACAGACAGACTGACCTACCTCTTGGAGATATTGTGTGGACAGACAGACTGAGCTACCTCTTGGAGATATTGTGTGGACAGACAGACTGACCTACCTCTTGGAGATATTGTGTGGACAGACAGACTGACCTACCTCTTGGAGATATTGTGTGGACAGACAGACTGACCTACCTCTTGGAGATATTGTGTGGACAGACAGACTGACCTACCTCTTGGAGATATTGTGTGGACAGACAGACTGACCTACCTCTTGGAGATATTGTGTGGACAGACAGACTGACCTACCTCTTGGAGATATTGTGTGGACAGACAGACTGACCTACCTCTTGGAGATATTGTGTGGACAGACAGACTGACCTACCTCTTGGAGATATCGTGTGGACAGACAGACTGACCTACCTCTTGGAGATATCGTGTGGACAGACAGACTGAGCTACCTCTTGGAGATATCGTGTGGACAGACAGACTGAGCTACCTCTTGGAGATATCGTGTGGACAGACAGACTGAGCTACCTCTTGGAGATATCGTGTGGACAGACAGACTGAGCTACCTCTTGGAGATATCGTGTGGACAGACAGACTGAGCTACCTCTTGGAGATATCGTGTGGACAGACAGACTGAGCTACCTCTTGGAGATATCGTGTGGACAGACAGACTGAGCTACCTCTTGGAGATATCGTGTGGACAGACAGACTGAGCTACCTCTTGGAGATATCGTGTGGACAGACAGACTGAGCTACCTCTTGGAGATATCGTGTGGACAGACAGACTGAGCTACCTCTTGGAGATATCGTGTGGACAGACAGACTGAGCTACCTCTTGGAGATATTGTGTGGACAGACAGACTGACCTACCTCTTGGAGATATTGTGTGGACAGACAGACTGACCTACCTCTTGGAGATATTGTGTGGACAGACAGACTGACCTACCTCTTGGAGATATTGTGTGGACAGACAGACTGACCTACCTCTTGGAGATATTGTGTGGACAGACAGACTGAGCTACCTCTTGGAGATATCGTGTGGACAGACAGACTGAGCTACCTCTTGGAGATATCGTGTGGACAGACAGACTGAGCTACCTCTTGGAGATATCGTGTGGACAGACAGACTGAGCTACCTCTTGGAGATATCGTGTGGACAGACAGACTGAGCTACCTCTTGGAGATATCGTGTGGACAGACAGACTGAGCTACCTCTTGGAGATATCGTGTGGACAGACAGACTGAGCTACCTCTTGGAGATATCGTGTGGACAGACAGACTGAGCTACCTCTTGGAGATATCGTGTGGACAGACAGACTGAGCTACCTCTTGGAGATATCGTGTGGACAGACAGACTGAGCTACCTCTTGGAGATATCGTGTGGACAGACAGACTGAGCTACCTCTTGGAGATATCGTGTGGACAGACAGACTGAGCTACCTCTTGGAGATATCGTGTGGACAGACAGACTGAGCTACCTCTTGGAGATATCGTGTGGACAGACAGACTGAGCTACCTCTTGGAGATATCGTGTGGACAGACAGACTGAGCTACCTCTTGGAGATATCGTGTGGACAGACAGACTGAGCTACCTCTTGGAGATATCGTGTGGACAGACAGACTGAGCTACCTCTTGGAGATATCGTGTGGACAGACAGACTGAGCTACCTCTTGGAGATATCGTGTGGACAGACAGACTGAGCTACCTCTTGGAGATATCGTGTGGACAGACAGACTGAGCTACCTCTTGGAGATATCGTGTGGACAGACAGACTGACCTACCTCTTGGAGATATCGTGTGGACAGACAGACTGAGCTACCTCTTGGAGATATCGTGTGGACAGACAGACTGAGCTACCTCTTGGAGATATCGTGTGGACAGACAGACTGACCTACCTCTTGGAGATATTGTGTGGACAGACAGACTGACCTACCTCTTGGAGATATTGTGTGGACAGACAGACTGACCTACCTCTTGGAGATATTGTGTGGACAGACAGACTGACCTACCTCTTGGAGATATTGTGTGGACAGACAGACTGACCTACCTCTTGGAGATATTGTGTGGACAGACAGACTGACCTACCTCTTGGAGATATTGTGTGGACAGACAGACTGACCTACCTCTTGGAGATATTGTGTGGACAGACAGACTGACCTACCTCTTGGAGATATTGTGTGGACAGACAGACTGACCTACCTCTTGGAGATATCGTGTGGACAGACAGACTGAGCTACCTCTTGGAGATATCGTGTGGACAGACAGACTGAGCTACCTCTTGGAGATATCGTGTGGACAGACAGACTGAGCTACCTCTTGGAGATATCGTGTGGACAGACAGACTGAGCTACCTCTTGGAGATATCGTGTGGACAGACAGACTGAGCTACCTCTTGGAGATATCGTGTGGACAGACAGACTGAGCTACCTCTTGGAGATATCGTGTGGACAGACAGACTGAGCTACCTCTTGGAGATATCGTGTGGACAGACAGACTGAGCTACCTCTTGGAGATATCGTGTGGACAGACAGACTGAGCTACCTCTTGGAGATATCGTGTGGACAGACAGACTGAGCTACCTCTTGGAGATATCGTGTGGACAGACAGACTGAGCTACCTCTTGGAGATATCGTGTGGACAGACAGACTGAGCTACCTCTTGGAGATATCGTGTGGACAGACAGACTGAGCTACCTCTTGGAGATATCGTGTGGACAGACAGACTGAGCTACCTCTTGGAGATATCGTGTGGACAGACAGACTGAGCTACCTCTTGGAGATATCGTGTGGACAGACAGACTGAGCTACCTCTTGGAGATATCGTGTGGACAGACAGACTGAGCTACCTCTTGGAGATATCGTGTGGACAGACAGACTGAGCTACCTCTTGGAGATATCGTGTGGACAGACAGACTGAGCTACCTCTTGGAGATATCGTGTGGACAGACAGACTGAGCTACCTCTTGGAGATATCGTGTGGACAGACAGACTGACCTACCTCTTGGAGATATCGTGTGGACAGACAGACTGACCTTTTTGATATATTGTGCAGTATGGACAGACTGACTGACCTTTTTGAGATATTGTGTAGTATAGACAGATTGACTGATTTATTTGAGATATTGTGTAGTATGGACAGATAACTACAATGTAGGGAAGATGATAGTGCATGGATCTGCTCCAAAATTTCATGACCTCTTTCAATGCCTATTGCCCACCCTTTCATGAAATTTCATTGAAATTCATATAGAATCTTTTGGGGTATTGTGTGGATATAAAGACAGAGAGAACAGCCAGGACTAAATAAAATGCTTGAATCTGAAATTTTATACTGTTCATTTCGTACTCTACGAATTCCTATGAGATTTTGTGGAAGCGTGGATAACGGGATAAGACAGAATTGGTTCCAAAAGTTCTCAATAAATTTCTACTCTAGTCAAATTAGAATTTATGATAATACCTCCAAACACCGTGCATTACCTGCCTGTGATGATACTTGAGGTTTGTTGTACATTGAAAATCAATCTCTCATAAAATGATTATGTATATATGTGTGTATGTTTTTTTGTATTTTGCTATAAAAAGCATTTTTTTATTTCGGCTTTTTATCCACGTTCTGAATGTTAATTCATTTTATTAAAATCTCCTATTTCTATTATTTTTCCTGTACAAGTTATAGTTTTGTTTTTTTGCCCTAATCCTTGAAATATTAACTCACAATCAAGAATTTTCTCAGTAATATCTCTGGCTGTCAGTAAGAAATTGAACATTGAAAGTTTTCCTCTTTATTTTGAGTTTCTAAATCCAAAAATGAAAACTTCCCTTCTAAATCTGTATCAGTATTACTTTTTCAAAAAGGTTCTGAAAATTTTCACATGAAATTTCTGTATAACAGCAAGACAAACATTTTTTTAATTATTATTGTCTTGGCTCTTTTTTTCCTTTATTGCGTATTAAAATATTATAAGCAGGCTGAGTCTTGAATTCCATTATGTCTAACCGCCATTTTATCCAGCTCAGTGGTCATTGTTCTGAACAAAATGAGCAAAATTATTTTTAGCCTTCTTGGTTTCCTGCAGATGTCAAATCTCAGTTTTGATATGACTTTAATTGTATCCTGGCTCATCCTGAATACATGCCCAAACCAATAAATCCATCTGCATTCTTGTGCTGACGTTGCAGTAAAAAAATAATTTTGTGAAAATGCTTTTATATTTTGCAGAAAGGTTATTTTTGTGCTGCAAATAAATTATATAGAATTATTCTTTTTTTTTTTTAGTTTAATGTATCAGAAATATATAAAAACTATAAATTTTTAACTTCAATTCTTGATGTTTCCTTTTTCTTGTTTGCTTTGAAGGAAAAGAGGCCCAATTTGATCAATTACAAAGGTGTTCCACATTCATCGTGATAATGCAAGGCCCTAAGAAGCAAAGATCATGAGAAAAGATTGGAGACTTTAATTGAGAAAAAAATTCCACACCCTGTTTGTTCTCCAGATCTTGTTCCATCTGATTACTGCCTATTCCAAAATTTACAGAACCATCTCAATAGACTAATTCTCAAGTCACATGAAAAATCGGAAAGTTCAAACCAGCCTCCCTACATTCTTTTCCTTCTAACCAAAACTTTTTCAAAAATGGTATGATGAAACTTGTGAATAGTCGGAAGATAGTTACTGGTGATGATGGATGCTATGTGAATAAATAAATTCTAATTGAACATGAATTTTTTATATTCTTTCATGACTTTAGATTCAGACATTTGGGATGACTTGATGGAATTCAGTTCAGAATTCTTAGTTTAGTTTATGTTATACATTTCATAGTTTTGTATTACATTTACGTCAAATGATAAGGTTTATACACTTGAAAATTTAATTTCTTCTTACCTTTCAAATCATTTACGTTATCTTTTCTGTCTTTACAGGATACTTTTTACTTCTTTCAAAAATTCGATAGAAGGTAAGTATTTTAAGATTTTAGTTTTGAGTTATTGAACAATGCATTCAACTTTTTAATCATTTTTAGAAAATTTGTTACCATCCTGTCATATTTTTTCATTCTATTTCTCTGCTTGCTAGTCAATTTTCTTTTTAGTGTTTGAGTTACATTATCAGGGACTTGAATGAAGCATTTAACTAACATGCCTACCACATTTAACTAAAAGAACATTTTTAATGATATGTAGAGATCGAAATTTAATTATCAATTCTAATTTGATACTTCTAGAACAAAGTTGGTTTAAGGTAAATGGAGATGAAAAATTGACTTTCTAGGTTAATTAGAATGAAAATTATACTCATTTTAAAATGCAATTGATTTTTTTCAAACAACTCAATCTGTTATACAAATTATTTGTTGAAAAATAAGACAACAAACATCTGATATCATTTATTAAATTACCCAGTTTGGCTCTAGCTTTAGAAATTTGTAAAATGCTAAAAACTTAGTATTTCATATATATTCACTGCATAATCTATTCCAACCCCAAAAAAGGGTTGATCATTAGTCTGGAATTTTAGTATCATTGAAAAGAAAAGAATTATTAATCTTTTCAGTAACATAAGTCTTATTTGGATCATTCATTTTCTAAATTTGCTCTTGAACTGTGTTAACGTTTTGTTTTTGTTTTATAAATCATATGTGGAATGTTAGGCCTCAGAGTAAACATGGACAAGATATATCATTACAAAGATATCAATTTTATTGAAAGAAGCACTTTAAAAAATGTCCAACAACAGCTCTTCGTAATCAAGTCTCAAATGTTTCTTGACTTATGCATATTGTGTGACCCCAATAACTGTCCACTTCTCTGACAACATTCTGTTTATAAACACCCTCTTCTAGTCATAAAAAAAACTAGGCAGTCAATTGGTCTGTGGTCTTGACAAGTTTGAAATCACATCACTATTACTTTTTAGTGATATTAGAAATATGAAAAATTTAATATAACACCAGTTTTGCTTTAGATCAATTCACTGCTTCTATAAGTATCTCTTTAAATATAATGTTACAGTATTTTCAGTATATGTACAGCTTGGTTTGACTCAAAGCCACAGTGGTGGTGCACCCAGTGAGGATTCAAATCATTACCATTGTATCGGTCAGCATCACAAAATTTGCTAACCATTACTGCTCTGATTGTGAAACCAAGGATTTCATGAAGTTACTGAAATGTTGAGGGATTTGACAAGATCATTGGAAGTTTTGCTATCTTTTAAAGATTCAAGTTTTTAGAATTAATCATGTCTTATATTTATCAGCTTGATACATTTTCTGAACTCCTATTTGTATTTTTTATTTTATAAATGCAATGAGCACATTCCTATCCTAGAGAAACCATAAAATGTTTGTTAAATGTGATAATTTGCTTTCTATACTAATGAATTTTGGCCTCATAGTCACTTTTGTATGAATTCCGATATTCTATTTTTGGTTTCCTATTCAAGTTGATTGACAGGCAGATTACAAGTAGTTGTTTTCGTTTTGTTTTGTTTTGTTTTTGTTTTTGTTTATAATCTTAGCATCAGAATAGTGGATTCTTGTTTTATCTTTTATCTGCTATCAGTAAATTGTAAAAATTGAATCATGTATTGGATACAAGGTATTAATGCTCCTGTGTATAGAACATTTCTGAAGATGATTGTGTTGAACTGACAAAACAACAGTAACTGTTACCTGCTTTTGAACTTCTTTTTTAATTTACAAAATGCAGAGACAATTATGAAGAATGCTCTGGGTATATAAAGGAAAAATCTTACTTGCGTTTTATTGAGAAGAGCCATGTTTTTAAATGTATATTGATCTTTTTGGTGAGATAATTCTACAAAATCAAAATGATGTTTCAAAATGTTCATTTTGTGTTTTGGTATCTGGAGAAGAAAAAAATAAAATGAATACCACTCTGAAGGAGTAATCCCTCAAATTCAGTATAATCAACTTTAGGCGTAAATTATTTCATGTCAAGATTTATAACAATCTTTCGGCAATAATTTAGAGATCAAACTCATGCATTATTGTTATAGTATGATTGAAGAAGTATCATTTTGATTTTGCAGAATTATCTCACCAAAGAGGCCAATATATATTCAAAGACAATCTGATGTCTGATATTTGTTATGTACATTAAATCTTGATTATACAACCTGAAAATTTAAGTCTTTGTGATCAATGTCTTGAACTTAGCAAACAGATTTTACTTACTATGTCGAAAATCATACAACTAAATATAAAAGTGATATTGATGACATTGTAATTAAAATATTGTCTGTATAATAGATGCTGCAATCGACTTGCCACTCAATATAATCATATTGTAAATTTACTAAATCACTGTTGGTCTTCATGCTTGATATAAGATCAGTGATAATGTGTTTTATTAATTCTAGCTGAAAATATGCTCTACGGCTGGATTTTCTACTAGTTCCTGCAGAAGGTGTAAATCAGGCGGAGGGGGGGGGGTCTTTGGTCATATTGAGTGATCATGAGTGTTTTACCTTGATTCTATAACTGGCTACAATGGAGAATTTTGGCTACTTAGAGGTCCTATACAAATTTTAAAAAAATACCAATTTCCTGATCTCAAAATCTAATTTTGAAAGGAATAATAGCTTTTCTCTATATTTTTTAGACATAATCAATCAGAAAACAATAAAAAGTAAAATAAAGTTGTGTAGTATTTATTATAGCTCTGATAGAACTACTGGGAAGTGCTAGCTTGTTTTATATATTTTTGATTCTTTATTTCTAGAAAACTGACCAGTCCTTCCTTCCAACTCATCGGTTTTGTGCTTGTCAAATATACAATCAGTATAAATAAGTACAAAATGCATTCCATCAGCAGCACAATCTATGCTCAAGTATTAGTTTACTGTTCTCTTCCATCATGTTGTCATCAGAATAACAAAAGGACAAGTATCTCCAAAATACCAAGATATCCTTTAAAGAGTTTTCCTGAAGAAAACTTTTCTGTAATATCCCACACATACATGAGTCTAGTACTTTCATTATGATAAATAAAATGGATATATAAGAAAATGTATATAATAGTGTCAAAACTCCGAGTGTTAGTCTACCATGTCTAATTCCCACTGTTTTGCATGCTGAATATTGAATGGTTTAAGTAGTGTCTTTCTTCTGGCTGTTCTGCCATAGTAATAAGATACCATATTGCCATTCTTGGACTGATTTGGAAATGTTCTACTATATTTGTTATCTCTTGTTATGTGAATTTTTAGAAAATTCTCCATCTCATGGCATACAGAAACATTTCTGATGACCCAGGTCAACCTCAATTTTACCTCTGCTAATAAAATTGGGAGAGCTATATTTGTTCACGTGTCCATCTTTCCATCTATTTGTCCACAAGTTCTTAATGAACTTCAGTGAAATCTCTGTTAAATGGTAGGCAATGGGCAACAGAAAAAGTGATTGAATTTAAGGATAGACCTCAGCATTGTAGCTATACATCCGCTGCAGTCGATTGAAATGTCCTCTAGATTGGTTTTAAGTTTCATTTCTAAGTAATGGTCAGTGATCTGACAATGTACATATAATGAGCTTTTATTAATAGATGTAAAGAAACTCATTATTTTAAAAAAAAAAAAAAAATGCCCCATCTGCATTGAGAACAGAATCAATGTGGCCTCGAAAGTGACTGCATTCCCACATCAGGTGCTTTTCCTTCATGTTGGTCATCCATCCAACGATGATGTCCTTCAACTAGTCCTTGGTATTGAGTGACTGCTAGTTAATCTCCCTCCTGAGGACACCCCCAGACGTTGTAGTCCTGGTGATTTAAATTAAGAGCGTTAGAAGGCCACATATTGGGGGGGGTCACATTTTTGTGAAAATTCTTGGCCAGCCACTCCTGGGTCACATGGGCCATGTGGGAGGGAGCAGAGTCCTGCTGAAACACATATCACTTCCCTGAGTCTGTGCTATCAATCTATTGGATCTTTGAATCTCCTGAAAATTTGTCAGTTATGACACGGGTTTGCACTCCTGGATGTGCATGAATGCACACCCTTATTTCATGTTATGAAATATTTGTAAAATATCATGCGCCTTTGTGAACATAAATTTCATCAGCAAAATTAGCTTAGTTTTTTTTTTCCTAATTTACATCTATATGATTATAAATTATGTAAATTTTGTTTAGCTGGGCTATGTGTGCTGAAAAAAAAATTTAAATCAAAATTTAAAAAAATTAAAATTTTGATCATAGAGGGCATATAGGCAGTTGTTGGTAACCAAACTCTTATGGTCAAAAAAGCTATCACTTTGTATACATGAGAATCTAGCTAGAATGCTCACATTCATTGATATAGAATAATGCCTCCCTTTCATACAGATACAGTGTTTAATTTTGGAGAAACTAACTGCAGAAATGTCATTAGGGGATAGTTGTGTGTTGTTTTTGATTTCATTCCTATTTAAAATGGATTTTTATTTCTGTCCAGTGTGTGTGAATAAAATCTGGTTTACTGTGTTCGTTCATTGTAAGCAGAGAAAACATTCTCATGGATTGATTGAGCTATGTTTACTTGACTTTTCAGACAAAAGGAAGATGAAAATGTTTTCTTCTCTGAAGTGACATGATAGTAATATGAGTATGTTTGAGATATAAGATTGGCTTTCGAAACAACCAGCCATTTACTTATGCTAAACTTGGACTTACGCACTCCATAACCTAATTTACAATTCAAGCTTCACTGTCATTTATTGACCCTTTTTTTACATCTCTTCTAGTATGTAATAGATAGGATTAGAAAAATTATTTTAAGATCACTTGTTTAAAAACGTGTACATGCATTCACGTATACATTGAATATATAAACAGTTTTATTGATGAAATAAAGAAAGACTTCAGTTTCACTGAATGCACTCTATCTCTAACATGGGCAAAAAATTATCAGCTTGGTTGTATTATGTATCTAGATCCACCCAGTTCAACTTACAAGTAAAGGTGAAGCTCCTACTTCGTCCACTCTTACTTTGGACAACTTTCATTCCAAAGTAGGAACTTCACCTGATATTGTTCCCAGATTGGACGAAGTTCTAGATTGTCAATTTTCTTTAAACCCATGTTGTGCAAAATAGGAGCTTTACTTGTATCTCTATTTGCTCTAATTTGATCTGATAAAAACTTCTAGAAGGTAAACTACACATTTTCATCCTACTAAAAAGTATTTTGCTAGACGTTGTTTGAATTATTTACACATACACATATATATATATATATATATATATATATATATATATATATATATATATATATATATGTGTGTGTGTGTCTAGAAAGCTGAACAGCTTTAAACATTAAACATTTTAAATTATTCCAAAGATTTTTTGTCACTGCAGTCACCCATTTTCCAATATCTGTCAAGGCAATTTTTTTTTTCCCTATTTCACTTATACTTTGTTTTACAATGTATGAATTGTCTCTTGATTGATATATATTCAATCAAATTCAGCTCACTATGGTACAAATTAGAATGCCTTATCCTTCATGAAATTCAACTCTTTACCAACAAGAACCTTTCGGTGTGTCTTGTTAGATTTTCATAGTGCATACATATCATTCAGTCTATAATTGCCACTGACACTCAACATTACTACCAATAAAGAGGGAAATAAATAGCACATGAAGTATCCTCTTGAGATATCTGTCATCTGATTGAATGAAGAGAATGAAATGTACATTTGGAGGTCTTAGTATACAGAGACCTCAAAATCAAACTGCTGAATCAGTTTTTGCTTTGCCCCTTAAAGATAGACCTTTCCTTAGATCATCGTTAAGTATTTTATCCATCCCATTTCATACATTATTTCTCAACTGAATAATGAAAAAAATATGCATCTGCCAGCATTTATAGCATCTCATATTTCTTTTGTTGCTAATTGATAGGTAGTCCAAGGCCTAGGGTTGCCAAATTTGGAACTCCTCTCCTTGGGTGTTCACTTTTTTGAACATTTGGAAATGGCCACAACGATCAATTTGATTGTCTTGTTTTTTGTTATTTTTTTGGGGGGGGGGGATGTCCTTTTTAACAATATCCAATTACATCTCTCATTGTATGAAGTTGGAATTGACATTACACTCACTATTTTGAATTTCAATGTGTGTGTGTGGATTCCATTGGTTTTTAGGAAGCTTTTGCTGCCTCTTTAATTTTTATTTATTATTTTTTAAAGATAAGTCAAATAAATTATGTTTAATAATCATTGATATCAAGCTCAATTATTATCGATGAATATTATCTCTTCAACTTGCTGCTTTCTTTCTAACTTGTGATACCATAATTAGCTCCTCTCGGTATGTTTACTGGCATTCTGAGTGACATCAAAGAAATAAAACACAAACTTTCCTCATATTGCCTGTACCTAAGAATAGTCATAAATCATGTTCAGTCAGATTTTCATTCTGGATTAAACCATAAACCTTTAAAAAAATGTGTAGCAGTATCTGAAGTGTAGAATGTTTTGTACGAATGCTTCTCAATAATCTCCTTTTAATTTCATGAAGTTGACATTTATACAAGATAACTAACTTAATGTCAACATGTTTATGATAAAGACTAAGTATAGTCTCTCTTCCTCCGATATAGCGCGGTTCGTGATATAAGGCAGGTGGGTCGTGTGCTCCAACACTTTTGCTTATATTATTGCCCACTCGTCCAGGAAACCGTGAATAAAAACAGATTTATACAGTAAACCAGGAAAGCACTGTAGGTAGGGATGTTTATAATTAGCAATTTCTTTGAACTCCGCTTTTTAACTAGTAGCTTTGTCGCACTGGGTAGGTTTTAAAGGTTGCCAGTTTTCCTTTGAAGTTTGACTGTCGGGTACCCGACAGCAATAAACATCAAACGGCTGTCTGTAAACTATTGTGTTTTTAGTTCTTTCACAAGGTGTCTAATCATTAGAAATATGTGTTGAAAATTTGTCTTGTACATCTACTATGAATTTGTGTCTTGGCGTTTTAGGAACTTTGATTTGTGGCAGTCATTGATATGAATATTTTATTTTTAAATACTGAAATTTGGTATACTTTTCGATATATCGTAGTTATTTTGGGGGTATTTTTTTCACAAGAAGAAACAGATGTTAAGGAATGCCTCTGTTTATTTGTTCAGATTCCATTCAATTCTTATGTTTGCTGTCTTTCACCTCTCGCCCGACCTTGAATATCACACATACCTATCCTGCATTTATCACAGCTCCCGTTATAATGTATCACATTGGCTTTCTTAGACCTCTAACACCCGTGTTACGATGGAGGACTTCTGTAATACATGTCTTCAAAAGCAGACCGATTGATATGTTATTGATACATAACTGGAATGAATTTTACAGCTATCATTTTTTAGCTATCATTTCATTCTAGTCTGTTCTGTTTAAGGTTTGAATATGCATATATATAATATATATATATATATATAATATATATATATATATAAACAGTAGTAGTTGTATTATTACTTAACATAAACTATTTTGACTGGTATTCAAATAGTACACAATTGAAAATTCATCATGGTACATGTAAGCAGAAAAAAAAGGTTTAGAAAGTCTTTCATTTCTTTACATGAATAAATGGTGGTTTTATTTTGATCTTTCTGAATAATCTTTATTCTGTCTTTAAGCATCAACATCAAGAATTTTAGAATTCTGTAACTTCCATTTACAGTATTCCATGATCAGTCTTCGGACTCTCTTCTTCAAGATTTTTCCGGATATTTGACCAGTGCACAATATTTTTGTACTGAGTACTCAGAAAGCATCTATTTATTTCTATTGTAAAAGTGGTACTCAGTATCTCTCAATTACTTTCATGTTTTCATCTCTCACTGATACATCATAAGTTTTTAAAATAAATTAGTCAGAATAATGTTGCATTTTGTTGGTCTTCTGAATCATACACTCATGTTAATTCAACTCTATAGGAGTGATAATTTTTTAAAGATAGTTCCCTGTATAAGAATATTGGGTTATGAATAAACTGCATCATAATACATTACCGTTGGATAAACAGAACAGTCCTAAGGGTTGCTGGGGGGGGGAGTAAATATTTTCAAAAGATTACCAACTTAATAGAAGCTAGAAACAATTTTGTATAAACCATATGAAAATGAACCTGATGAAAGGGATAATTCCAAATTGAATAACATACTCTTGTAGAAATATGGTGAAGAAGCAGCTTGGTTCACAGCCTCATAAGATTGATGGGTTTATTAATTGTTAGTATAAATGACAATATAGCCTCACACCATGTTAAAAAATAAATTTATATTATGAATTTATTTGTACAAGCAAGTGTACATGTTGAACAAATGCTCTCACTAAAAGAGTTGGTTAGAAGGGAAGAGATTAACTACTAGTATCTGCATCATTGTTGTCAATTTGGTTGTGATTTCAAGCCCTATTTTTTTACCACTGAGAGATATGCTTTTGGTAATGTTTTCTGTCTACCTCATACCTCCAAAAGTACTCATTCAATGGAAGTTTGTGATAAACAAGAGCTGGTCAAATTTTTGGGTGGATTCTGCAATTTTATTTTGGTTGAGAGAGATTTTTCTGGGATTTTTTTTTCTTTTTTTTAGCATACATTTATGCATATGCTCTTAATTGTCCACATGATATCTTCAATTGATCTCAATGAAATTCTGTGGAAGGATGGACTATAGACTATGGAAGAATCTTTTTAATTTTGGGAGGCAGATCAATGCTCAATTATTTCTTGTGACAATTATGATAGTAAAGATACTTGCTGTCTGAGGGCCTTCTGGTTATACATAAGAACTACCTAAATTAGAATATTTTCATCATCATTTTTTTTTCTTTTTTTAAAAATTTTCCTAGTCTCTCTTTTATTAGAATTAAACTAACACCTTTGGATAATTTTCATTTTTTTTCAACAACCCGGTTTGTGACTTTGTTTCAGAAATGTTTTATTTATATGCATCAAATGGAAAATAAGGGTCCAGTTCTGTATTATATTTGAAAGTTCAAAATGTTTTTTTGTTTCTCCATACTTTTAAATTTAACTTTAATCTAGGGAAGTGTCCTCCTCCACTTTTGACCCTTTAAAGAGTGAGTTTCACTTCACTTTACATTCCTTATAGAAGTACACATAAACATATGAAATAAGATAATGTATATCGGCAGAAACTATCTTCCACTTTGACATTATTGTTACAATGTAAATAGAACTCCTTTCTGAAACCCCTTTGAAGAATATTTTCCCCAAAACTTCTTGTTTTCCAAACCTCCCCCATGTATATTGAGTATCATGCAAAATATGGTTGGGCTGCATCCTTGTTTAGGTAAGGTGGTGTGGGGTCAATTGGTGAGGTTTTTCAAATTTTGGGCTGTGACAAAAAAAAAAAATGAATTTATTTCAACTAAAATAGATTTGAGCATTATGACAGTTGGCTACAAAATGATTCCAATTTCAAAATTTTTAAAAGCCTCTTTTTGAAATCTTTCAACATGACCTGTTTAACTCAAAGGAGTGTGGGGTTGAATAGTCAACTCAAGTTTCGGCCTATACGTAGACCCATTATCTAAGTAAAATTTTATCTTACCTTATTTAAGATTCAAGATTTATATCTCGGCTCTCAGATCTGCAAATACAGTTGATAGGCACCATGAAGAAGGGTATTTTTTTTTGAGATTTTTAAAAATATATCTTTTCACATTTGACAACTTTTTGTCTGTCTTCGTTTCTTAATTAACATATTCTAGTCTCTTAATCTAATTAGGGCCTATTCTAAATTAATCTCTATTTACAATTTTTTTTTTTTTAGGCCCAGGCCTATTGCCAGTATTCATTTACTTCAGGTGCATTGCAATGGCCTCAATTGTTGCAATGTCACACTTGATATACGTATATGTCAATCTGGCTTTCTCCATGTGTGCAGACTAGCTTTGTGCATGCAGCTGTTATAGTTATCTTATTTAATTGTTTTACTAGACCAGGAAAATATGAGCGTTCATATACAACAATTACATAACTCCAGCCTTCTTTTGAATCCTAAACATTTACTTCAGTTTCACTGAGCTATCACTATCACTAAGGCTTATTCTTACATCATTAGCACTTTCACTGTCTCAACTCATTTCTTCAAATAGTTTCTTTCTTTAGCTATGGCAATAGGTGTAGTCTTAGGTTTGAATTGAGTAGGATTACTAGGCTTAATCATTTTATGCTTCTTGGTCCTGTTTTGTGCTTCAATTTTTAATAGTTGCAACACTTTTTTTTCAGTGAAGACTTCACTCTGCATTCTTGCTTTCTTATTATTATTTTGTTTCTGAGTAGCTTTAGTTTCTTCAGATGTTTCTGGATAGATGACATTAATGATTGCTTATCTAAGTAATTTCCTTGGCGTATCTATACTTGAAGCTGAAACCCCTGATGTTTCATCAATAGGCTTAGATAACACAAATTTATGAACTACTGCATTTCTATTTGGAGGGTATAAGCCAGCACATTTAAATCCCATTTTTAGTATGAAGTAGGATGAAGATGTTGACAAAGTTTTGGTTATAAGGATGGAAATACAGCTTTGTCTATGGCTGACTCACAAGATTCTGCAAACCACACATTGAAGATCTTTTTCCCTAACTTTGACAGGTTTAAATTCTGCAGCATCTAGTGCTTGGAGGGCATAGCAGGTATCGGGTAGGAACAGAACGATTTGGGGGTAAGACTGTTTATTCAAAATTATTTTCACTAATTCAACAATATCCTGGAGATTCGATGGATCATATCGGCTGACAGGCTTTCTTTCACGATGATGAGGCATTTTCAATAATATTCCATTTCTTGGTACTAATATTTTGTATTCAATATACATGAAAGAAAAAGCAAATAAGAATTATATGAAGTACAAAGGGAATTTTATATGGAGCTAAGTAGCATAAATTAAAACCAAAAAAAAGTACCAAGAACCAACTGACCACACAAGTTTTTCTTTAATGAGACGAAAGTTTTTTCCCCCTAAGATAGCTATACCTCTTCTCTATTCACGAATTTATAGATCTTTTTTGTAACCCTCATATTCTTGAGAAGTTTGTAGACACAAAATCTTGTATATCAAAATTTTGACATTTTTTTTTTCTTTCCCCAGAATAATTTTTCTTCACTCTTTTATCCTAAATATTATTACTTGATTAATACATATTAATAATCTACAATTGATTACCTTTCAAATTATATTTTTCCTTTCAAATTTTGACAATTTTAACACTATCAAAAAGATTTTGAAAAATTCAGACAAAGAAAAAAATCATTTGACCCCACACCACCCTACAGACAGATCTCACTTATATATTTAAAGATATATTGTAAATTGTCCATTTACTGATATTTCATACTGTCAGCATGGGGAACAATATATAAAATGATTGTGCCAACTTATCCTGAATAGAGAAATTAGCAATATAAGTGCATTCTTAGAATCCTACATCAATATGTGTGGGTTGTTGGCTCAGTTGTTAAGAGCACAGCCTGCATATAAGCTTGACGCAGATCCGATACCCCGCACGACACTCATTTCTTCGTTCATTTACCCACTCTGAGGCTGCTCGATTTACTTATGAGTAAAATCAGTGCTGTGCAAAAATAAATTCCTACAAAAATGCCCTTATAATTTTCATATATATATATATATATATATATATATATATATATATATATATATATATATATATATATATATATATATGTGTATAAAGGAGTGATGGGATACCATCTTAATAAGGTTTTGAAACCTAATCAATTCTAGAGAAAGTTATCTATATTTTGATGTTACTGGAGAGGAGGATTGATTTTTTTTTTTTTTTTTTTTTTTTTTTTTTCTTTTGCAAGTGCAGAAGATATTTTTTCTTCAACAAGTTAAAATATATAATTATTGAATGAATTAAATTTAGTAATTATCTGTGGTTTGGTATTCATCCTTGATCTAGTTTTCATTATATCTTATCTTCCTTACAATGAAAGTTTTTTCTCTGTCTCCTGGTCTTCTCTCTGAAATTTTATCTCTGTGATCACAAGGCAATCAGATGATTTTTTATGTATACCCCCCCCCCAGCTCTTTCAAGAATTTAGTTAACAAGCATTGTCAACTCATAGCATTAATTTTATATTATCAGTGCATATTACAATCAGTGTGGTTCAGTACATATAGAACTGCAAGTTTTGTTGGTTTTTTTTGTGGGGGGGTTTAGGTTAGAGGAATGTGGTGCTTGACGTCCAGGTTATGTTTAGGAGATTGGGTAATTTGAATATTGAGCAAACATTGTATAATAAGGTATATTGTACATGTCTATTATGGCACACTGAACTTCAGCTTCACTATTTGTACTGACTAAAAAGCCAAATTATGTACTATATTGCAGATAGTTATACATGATGTGCACGTTTTTAAATTGACCATATTTTGAATAATATATATAACATGCATCGTAAGGCTAGCTACATAGCCTATGCCAGCTTATGTACGAACATCAACTATTTACAATACCAAATTTCCATTCTGAATTTTTAACTGATAATGCTGTAGCAAGTATACTTTTAATACGAAATAGAGGAATATTGTACAGTTTACATACAGTTATATGCATTCATGAAGCGAAAGTTAACCAATGTTGACCAATCTTCACCTTTGTTAACATTTGTCTGCTGTTAGATATTTCAGTACATATGTAAAGGTTTGAACCATATGTTGTGCAATTCTATATGCAGTCATTCTTATATCTTGAAGATACATAATCAAAATTGATATATATTTATAAAAAAGAACAAGTGTTGGATACGTATTTATTCTAAAAAATGATGACCTAAAAATTGATAAAGGGATTCATTGGGGGGAAAAAGAAACATGAGAAAGTCACAGTTGCAGGCTTATTGGTTTTGTTCTAACATAAATTTGGACATTTTCTTTTCTAGCAAAAATAAGAAAATAACTTTGAAAATTTTTGATTACATTTTGAAATAGGGTATCGAAGATTTCACAAGTTGCATGATTACCTCTATGCTATGGCATATAACACAAAACTTTTCAGTCAACTTTTTATTTGAAAGTGAGGAGAATTGAGCAACTGTGGCCATCAAAGATGGTGGACGGTTCTATCCTTTTTTTTTTCTTTTTTTTTTTTAGATGTATTTGCTTGTGTGTTTGTTTGTTCCTGTGCTCCTGGCTGTTTCAAAATTTGGAAATTGGCATCAGTACTCCACTAGACCCCTTACAAAAATGTTTATATTTTATTTCTGGAAAAAAGCTTTTTTGACCTCATTCTGATGGGTTTATTGATAACATCTAGATTCTCCAGAATCTAGATGATTTTTCATTCTTAGATGTTTCCCTGTAGAAAAACCAGTGATGTCATAAATGGAATTTATTCTGACCATATTAATTCTTCAATGGAATTTCTTTTATATGGCTTCAAATTTTGACTCTACAGTTGTTCAATTATTTACTGTGATGGTGAGCTTACATTAAAATGACAATAAAAAAAAACTGTCAAGTAAATACATGGGAGAGTAATTTACATGTTTAATATTGCTATTAAGAATTGAGTACAATTTACATGATAGATATCTACTGTGCCATTACATTTCTGGCAGTGCAATTGCTTTGTTAACATTCTAAAAGCCTGTACATCCGCTTAGGTCCCCTATGTTCTATTAGCTGATGTTGATTTTTCAACTCTATTAAAACTTTATAGCACCTTGGACATTCATGCGGTCTGATGTTTGGCAACAAATACATATACAGTAACCACAAGGTATAGATGTTTGTTAGGTTATGTTCTAACTTTTTAAGTGTGTTATTTTTTCATGCTTTTAGAGGATGAACTAAATAATAATTATATTATGCTCTCTTGTTATGGTATAGGGATAGATACTAGAGCAGTCTCATGGCATATCATTTTATAATTCATTTATGAGAAAAATCCATGTGAGCCACACATTTCAAAAAACAGCTTCTGAACATGAAACAGAATACTTGAAATGATAGGTAATTTAGACATGCATAACATCCAGTTTATGACTGTTGTATGCTTCAACCAACAAAGCCTCTGTGACTGCAAATTTAATACTCTAGAAATATCCAAATGCATTTTTTACATGCTTGAACTACATACTCAAACTTGATAACATGTAATAAATTTATTATAGTTTTGATCTTTAAAAATGATACTTGATAGAAATGCTTCTCTGATAAATGCAGGATTTCCTCTAACTTTCAATGATAGAATATTTATTATATTTTGTGGCTATTGTAGATTTTGCAAGGATTCAGAGGTATTTGTTATATGTAATTCTAGCTGAAGGCAAACAAACTTCAGATAAAATAGTTCTTTCTCAGGCTTCTCTCTGATCGTGAAAAGCTGGTGTGACCTAAATCCACTAATCTAGTAGTAGTTTTCCAGTAGGCCTTGCTCAAGGAAGATTTGTTTTAACTCATGACTAATTTTTACATCAAACTTGTCCACTTTCCAAAATCAGTGACAATCAGGTAAAGTGCATTTTTATAATGGGCTACATTTAGTGATATTTGAAACCAGTCTCTGTCAATTTTCACTTTGTAAATATCCCATTGGGTTGGTGCTAGATTAATTGCTCTGCAGAAGTTTTTCTCTACTATTCCACGGTTTCTCATATGGCTGTTGATTTCACTTTTAGAGCAATTGATAAATCCAGAATATTTTCTGCAATCTTGGTATATTATTATTACTGTTGTTTCAGTTAGTCTCCTTAGAATAAATTCCTTTTTTGAGCAAAGGTTTTAAAATTGTCTTCATAGGTTTCCTTGAACTTGACAACTCTTTGCTTGCAGCCATGGGTTCCTTGATTTCTGCTGATTCAGCAGACTGACCCTTTAATAAACGTGTTGATTACTGCATGCTGATTCCAATAAAGACCCTTCCAATGATGAAATATTATTACATGTGATGTTGTTTTATTGAATGGTGATTAGTCAATTTTTCCTGTATATTTTTCCCTCTCTCGTAAATATACTTGGCTGAAATGATTGTGTCCTACCAGAAATATTGGACAATGGACTGTCCAAAAAGTTTGTTCTGTTTTTGTCATTAGATGGCAGTAAGTGTGTTCAGTATTGACTAGATTCAAGAAGGTAACTTTTAATTGTACTGTGACAGCTGTCATATTGGCATACATTTTTTTTTTTAAATTTTAACGAAATTGGCTTTATGTTTATTGATTCTAACATTGAGGATGAAAGAGAATAAGCAATATTTTCAACATATGCTTTTTTATCTCAAGAGAGGTAAAAGTGTGATTTTAATGCAAAAAAAATGAATTGTGCAATTTATTGAGAAAGAAGGTACTGTAAATGATCAATAGTATCAAGATTGGTTTGGGAAGATCAAATTCTCCATGGTTGGGTGCACTAGTTGAGGTTGATAACAATCAACTGATGGCATTACTTGAAATAATTGACATTATGCAACACAGAAGATAGCCAATATATTCAAAATATACCATGTTCTGTATATAATGGTATATAAGACAAATTTAATTAGAAAAATCTTTTGAAAACTGGGGGAAAAAACTATGCAAATATTACACTTCTTGGAATATGCTGGTATTATCATGGGGGGGGGGTCCATCTACCTAAGCTTGATAGTGACAATTATGGGGCTTGGATGAGTTGCAGTCAGCAGTAGTCCTCCAAATACTCTGGTAAATCATAATCCAGCATATACAGTAAATCTAACATCAGTGTTCTCTAGAAATCAAGAAATACTGTAAAACCCTTTGTAAACTCCTTTTCTTTTGGTGATTAGTCCTTTATTAACAAGGAAATTTATATGCTTACTAAGCTAAGGTGTAAAGTGAAACCAACTTGGTCTTGGAGGCCAATTGCTAGAGAATTTTGTCCGTGCAATGACTAGAGCATGGAGAGTTTTTCCTTCTGATGCTTTACACTAGACTGTCTCGTGCAATGCTTGAAGAAAATCAGTCTCAAAGATAAGCATTCAAAATTCTGTTTTTATGATATAAGGAAGTACAGAATATAAAATGTTATAAAGAAATCAAACTACAAGTTTGATTAGTCACTCAATAGAAATTGCCACGTGACTAACATCCGTTGGCTGCATACCATGTTGGTGGTGATCAATTTTAAAAAAATTGGGGGGGGGGTGATCAATCAAGTTATGTCTCTTGCCTTTTGTTGACTAAAAATAGACTGAATTTTCAAAAAACAAATGTGAACGCTGCTGGAGACAAAAGACCAATTTAGCATAAAATCACATTGAAAATTGAACCCCCCCCCACTAAAAATATATTGGGGTAGATTTAAAAAAAAAAAATACAACTTTTTCCATACATATTAAAGAGTGAATGTTTGCATTTTCAGCCCTCCAGCTCCATTAGTGTGGCCTGTTATATGTATTTAGCCAGACCCAGACAGATCAACTTTACTATTAAAGAAACCTATTTTGCGGTTGACAGTAGTGGTCGACTGTTTCTAATAGATGAACATTTCACATGAAAATCCTTTCCATTACCGTTTTGATGCTGTAAAGTTCTCCAAAGTTTGTTATTCGTGTTGAGATATTACTTATAGTCTATACAAAGGAATGTGACTTATATTCTCTAAGAGTTTATGCAAAATCTTTTGAGAAAACTAATAATGCATAGTTCAAATATCTTTTATTTCTATATATTAATAGATTTTTGGACATGGCTAGTGAAATCATTGTGTGCAATGGTTATTGTCAAATGTTTCAGGTATCTAAAAATGCATCATAACCAACAGGTCCTATTCCAATTTCATATGAGACTTTGCTATGCAGTCCATAATATTCTTTGTGTTTTGACAATACTCTTATCAAGGTTGATCGAAATTTATAGTAGTGCTTCTCTCAAGAAAGTTGAGACATACGAAATATCCCTGCTTATTGAAACTGGAAATAGATGAAAACAACTGAAGCAGTAAACTTACAAGTAGCTAGCTGTCATCATTTTATACGAAGCAACAGGTATAGAGAAGTGGACTTAACAATAGAGCAATTATTTCTGTTTCTATTAAGATGCATTCTTAATCCTTTTTGGTAATATTCTTTCTTGTACTTGTGAAAATATTCATCAGAATGTTATATCTGAAAGATTTACTAATAATGAGTGTTGGAAGATCTCTTTTTTTTCATTTGTTCATGTCCTTTCCTATTTCTCAAAAGTTCAAACTTGTAATTGCGTGGAGTAAATATTTAACTACTTACCGTTTACATTATTTGATGCATTCTTAATCAAGTCATTTTTATACTGAAATCGAAAATATAATTTTCCTCTGTTTTATTCATTTAGCCTCTCTGACTAAATTGGCAGATTACTGTGGCCTGTATTCAGTGGTTGAATTACTTCATTACTCACTAATCAGTGACTTAATTCCTTAAGAGAAAACCAATCAACTATTAGTCCATCAAATTGTCCTTGGACAAGAACATACTAAATATCTTTAAAATTCAGTTTGATGGCAGTTACACACACACACACACACACACACACACACACAAACAATTATTTATAAAAAGCTGATGTCAAACCTATATGATTCTATATATTTTATTTTGGATGTTTTGTTTTCTATGTTTTTCTAACCATTAATAACAATTTTTGTTGTCTTTTTCTCTGTTTTTCTCCTTCAAGTTAAATAATGATGGCAGAGATCTCTTTCATGCTCTGCTTGATCATTGCAAAAGAAACAATCAGGATTGCAATAATTCTATTTTTTAAGCATTAAAAGTCAAGATGTTATAAAAATATCATATGAACTTGAGTTTACAACCAATATCATTTCATCTTACATTTGAGCACAATTTTTTTTTCTTTTCAGTTTCACTTTATATATTGTCAAGATATAATCATTCCTCCATCATCATCATCATCATCTGCCTTTTAGCATCCTTAGTTAGATATAAGCCTTCTCTAAGATCCATCAGACCTCTCTATCATGGATGTTGCAGTTCATCACACCTGCTTATATTTTGTTGGGCCATGGTTTTGAATGAAATTTCTTGGGATCCATGTTGTGAGTCATGATGTCCAGCAGTTGTTTGTTATTCTTGCAACATGACCAGCTCATTTACATCTGAGTTTTCTAATGGCTTTTATGATATCTCAGAATCCTGTTTTTCCTCTAATAGATGTGATGGTCTTTCTCCAGTTCTGTGTTTCCACTTATGATTTTTGTCTTTGTCTTCCACGTGTTTGTTGTGCATGACATTTGTTTTTTAAAAAATTCATGTGGAGATCGACTTTCTTGCTTTCTTCATTCAGTTTGTCTAGCATTGTTTGGAGGTCATGAAGTTTCTCATCAAAAATAGAATTTCTTAAATAGAGAAGACTGTGTATGTCTCAACCTCTTAGATAGCAAAACTACTGGATGGCTTGAACTGGAATTTGACACGCGTACCCTTTTTGATCTGATAAATGCAATAGTATATTGGGATCATTCCAAATTGTCATTGAAAAGAACAACATAACTATTTAATAAATAAATACTTATCCACACCATGACAATCTGAGTTGCCTGCCCTTCCTTTCTGCAAGCTATGATCATTTATTCACAAAATATCTGTCCTATGTAAGGGGGATACTTATACTGAATTTCTCACTATTTTGTTTTGGATAATGATAAACGTATCTGCAGTGGTATATACTTCTAATTGTATGTAAAATTATCTTCTTAAATATATAATTAATGTGCATAACTGATTTTAAAATAGTTGAAAACTTCTCTAAATATATAATTTGAATGAGATATAAATAAACCAATCAATTTTCATTCATTTTCTCTAAATACTTATCTTATGTGATCTTCATTTTATTATAAAATTGAATTTTACGATGGCAAAAATCACAAACTTGGTAATAATTGAAATATAAGATAAAAGGAGAAAAAATCACATTCTGTTGAGTGAGATGTTATATTCTGTGGAGAAGTATTTTTAAAATGCTTTCTATGCTAGCATAATTTTATTCACATGCTGCTGCAAAAACAACAGCTGTGCCACCAACAAAGCTTTCATCAGATGATGACCCTGTGGTTCAGATATGGTTTTCATTATTACCAGTAACTCGGGGTATCCAAGCAGTACCTTACAATACCACCAGACTTTGTTGATTTATCATCACAGTGGGGAAATACCAGATGAAAACGCAGCCTCATCATATATTTCTTATTGTATTTACAACTTTCCAGTCAATGTTCATGCACTCATCATCATGCTCCCAAGAATCAACTATTCGTGTGTGTGTGTTCATTAAAATGCTCAACATTCAATGACTCTTGATACAAACACTTTGTTTGACAAGGCATCTTTGTAATTATCTCAAAGTTGTTGTTTTACATTCATCTTGAAAGTAATTATCATTTTCTTATGAATATCTGGGCAATGCTGAATAGTTTTATTAGTTTTAACAAAGATCTTAGATATAATTTCTTCTAACGTAAAAACATCAAATTATGTCTAAAAACTGTATTACTTGAATAGTGGTGGAGAGCCAGTTTGAACAATGATTCTGTTCCTACTGCATTCTATAGAAATGACTCAACCTTAAGGTTTTTCACTGATGTTGTATCAATTTCTGATTCAGTATCTTCTTGGAATGCAAAAGCACACACATTCACTCAAATATGATGCCATCACTTTGACTATTCATCTATCTCTATATGCTCTGGTTAATGATTATTATCCACTTTCTCTTTAATAGCTTTGATTCTTCTGCTTTTCCTTTCCTGGATGCAACTCAACATTAGATTTTATGACAGAAGACTTCTATAAGTTGCTCAGAAAATTATCCTCATTGTCTTCATAATAGAAACCAACAACCAAAACTGTCACCAGTTTTTTTTAATGGGTTTGGCTAGCTAGCTGGTTATCTATCACGTCCAGGCCACATTTATGGCACTTCGGGACTGAATATTTGAATATTTACTCCCCATGTCTTCAAAAAATATTTTATTTTTGTTTTTGACCCCACCTTCTAAAAATAGGTTTTTAGTGAAGGACTCTGATTTGCAATGTAAGTTAATGGTAAATTAGTCCCTAAGTTTGTGCCCAGTAACATTCACACTTGTTTTTTGAAAATTTGGGCAGTTTTATTGATCCCTGCTCAATAAAAGGCAAGAGAAGTAACATTCACTGATTATTCTTTTTCCCAAGTTTTTAATCAATGATCTCAAATACAGCATGCTGCCAGAGGCCAATGGTTACATGATGGCTTCTATTGAATGACTTTTTAACTTTGCATTCAAAAGTATACTTGAAAATGAGTGAATTTTAAAAAAAAAACAAACAATTCTGGTGCGGATAATAGTTTGGAAGGAAACTACAATCTACCCTAGTGAGGAACTGTATGATTTTCTTGTTTCACTGTTCACAACGCTTGACTCTTCTGTATGGGTAAAAGTTCTGCTAATAGAAAAAAAAAATCTTACCAACGATTTCAAACAATACAATCAGTACTTGGTATCTTTTATAGACAAAAAAGAAGAAAAAATATCTCAACCTGAATATATCCCCCAAAATTTGCCAGAACTTTTTGTTGTGTTTTTTATAATTCAGTGTTGGTTTGGTTTCATGTGTACAACACCCTTAACACTTCAGCGTGGAGTCTTTCAACCACTAAGTCAAACCCATAAACTTCATGAAATTTAGCAAACATATCTTGAAGAATACCTGAAACTCTCTTACAGAAATAAGACCCTTGACAGAAAAAGTAGATATGAATTTTGAATTCCTTGACAAAACTAGTAATTTGTATTTCTTGCTAACATTATGATTCTTCAACAAAATCTGCAAACATTTTCAAATTTTTGCATTTGTTCAAAATTAATGGATGAATTTTGTTGAATACAAGAGTACATAAAAAGATATTGCTGACTTGAGATATCAGTTAAAGTTTTGCAATTGATGTTTTACTGTAGTACTAATATGCCAGACTTGAAAGTAAACTATGTGAACTTAATTTCATTTGCTTTATTTTGATCCTACTGATTCCATATCATAAAAGCCAAGTTCTAATTTACATTAACCATCATAAATTAATAGCTGTTTTAGTTTTAAACTACATGATTTCAAGAAACATTTTTTTAGAAAGTGACTAGAGACTTCAGAATATGAACCATTAGTGTCATAAATTCTATGAAGTTAATTCCTGTCTAATTCTTTTGAAGTTTTACTTTTGAGGGGAAAATATGCTTATCGATTTTGGAAAGAAGGAAAAGCTGTTGCTGAAAAAATTTACCATTATAATTATTGCTAAACATTTTTTTTAGTACAATTTATTGAAGAGTACCATCTTTTGTTAATAGTATGTTGCTTTTCGTAAACTTTAACTCATTATGCACAAGAATATGTACAAGATTATTTGTCGAAAGTCTAGTTTGAAATTAATGGCTTTCATGAAGAATCTACAGAATCATTACTGTTTGAATTTGAAATTGTTGATAGTGACCCCCCCCCCAGCTAAGTATCAACACCCCCTCCCCCCTTTAATTTGGATATGAGAAATACTCAACTCAGATTTTTTAAAGACATGTGGTAGCTTGTCATTATAGAGAAAAGCATCAACATTCAGTTTGAAGGTTTTATTAAGGAAAGTATATCAATGAATTTCTAATGAGTCCTCCTTATCAAATTAATTGTGGCTACAAGACAATTTAAAAGGTTTATCAAAAAGTAAATTACTTGAGGGTACACGCATGAATTTTTGCTACTTGTGTAAACCTTGAGCTTGATTATTTTTAACAAGTGTGCCAACATCTGGCTTGAAACTTGACAAATAGTGTCAAGTCACCACAACTAACAATATCTTAGCGGTTTCTTTTCTTCGTAAGTATATGGCTCACTGCACTGAATCTGCATTCTACAAGAGGGAAAAGCGATGAAAAGCAGTTTCACTTTTTCTCCTAAGAACTGGAAATTCCTGTGCTGGTGCAACCACCTTTCATGATATCCTCTGTAATCAGAAAATTTGTTTCTCTTCAGATCTTCAGATTGCTTCTGAAAATCATTTTTCAGTGACTGAAGATGCATGCAGTATTCTTCCAAATCTTAGCTGGAATATAATCTATCAAGCTCATGCTAAGAAACTCAAAAGAAATCTGCCAATATTCTGTTTGTAAAAAATCCAGCCTTCTGATGAAAGTTTTGGTCTTCTATAAATTTAAATTGTCACCTTGAAGCTGCAAGTTTATTTTATCATAAATGACAGCTAGATACGCCACATTTCCATGCAGATGAAGAATTTTCTGGCATAATCCATTATCAACAGGTTGCAAAAATTTGATTATTGAATCGAATAAATTAAATAAACGCTTTAGGCATGCACCTTTGGAGAGCCAGCACGCTCCAGTGTGCAGAAGAAGGCGATCAAATTCCTCTTAGTTGACACAGTTGGTGGAATGATCAGCTATTTAATGAATGTGCTTTAATCTTGTTAACTACAGAAATTGCAAGAGAAAGAGTTGGATGGAGGTGATAACTAAGCTTTTTAGCAACAAGATGCTGACAACGAATAATACAATGGATGGCAAAGACTAGAAATTTCCTTTTCTTTGAATGCAATGAATCCAGCATGGTGACCTATCATTGATGGTGCCCAATCTGTTGCACAAGCACTAATGTTCCTTAAGATACAACCTGAGCTCTTCATAGATTCTCTGTACGCATCGATCTTCACTGATCTATAAAATAGCATTTCAACATGTGCTTTGCTCTCTTTGATAATTTGTGTACGAGCATTTAAAAAATGTCTCATTGTGCCGTACAGTTGATTCATCCAGTTGTATTCCAAATTCATTTTAGGCAATTGTACACACAACTGACTTTCAATGTCATTTCCCATTCCATCGAAACGACATGACGTAATATGACTGAGAGGGATTGATTTTTGAATATTCGCTTCATTCATCTTGAGAACAGCAATAAGAACTACAGATATACGTGACAGAACTAAGGTATCAGCTACTGTATTAGATTTTCTTCTTGTTGCAATGTTTTTGGAAATATTATAAGAAGTATTGAAACCACTATCAACATCAGAATCAGTATTTTTCTCTGTGAAGAGTGATAATGCATGAATAGTATGCTTTTTGAATGTTTCCTCCAGTTTGTGAAATACTGCAATGTCACTACCAGTTTTACCTGGATGAATATGAGCTTGAAGTCTTAATGGTTTTAATGTCTCATCAGAAAATACTTCTTCGAAAATGAGACACAGCAGCCTTTGCTGATTTGTTAGTAATGGAATAAAACCATATTGCAAGTAGTCGACATTACACTGTCAGACATTCTCTTGTTTTTTTGCTGAAGTTTAGTGCTGCTGTCAGCTTCTTCAGTAGCTTTTCAAGTGCTTATCTATATCTAGAAGAAAAAAGATAATACATACACACACACACAAAGAGAAGTTTTCACTTTTTAATAATTGCACATCCTAGTCCTAACAATAACTGCAAATGAGCATGTTTTATTTCTGATATGGTACACTAGTTTGAAAACAACAGCACAGAAGATGATTTTAAATGGTCATTCCCCTTTATTCATAGGAAAACAGCCACAATAAAACAGATTAGACAATGTTGAAGAATTTTGTAATTTTGGCCACACTATTCTTAACCAGAACTGTGGTGTCTTTGTTGATGTATGTACTTCATGTGTTACTGCTAAGTTTCAGAAGATAAGTGGTGTCTTGAAGGATGAGGAAATGAATGAAAGGAAATTGTTTGTCCTGTGTCAGACTGAAGTTAATCTATGCTACTCAAAGTTAGTGACCAAAAGAGCAGTAGTTGAAGAAACTTGAATCTTGTTGGTACATGTTTCTGAGACAGGTAATAGATTTAAACCAGATGAGCCTGCAAAACCCAATAATTTTACCTTTCAATATATAATCAAGTACCTGGAAAATATCATTAAAATTCCATCTCTGAGACTGAATGTCCAATATCCCAAGTTTATTGCACACATATGCCGTAGACAAAATACTAATCTTACTAAGCTGAAACTTTTATTTGTTCCTGTCGAAAATATTACAGAGATCCATGAATAAGGATATCTTAGTAATATGCAGTATATCACCTGAACAAGCCAAACGAGAAACAAAATTGAGGGCTGGTTTCACTAGACTCTTGAATAGAATTTTGAAGCTGAGAAACTAATACCCCATGAGATTACTTGGAGTCTGACTCAGAAAGTTAAAAACCTTTATATGGGTACTAACACTGTACCTTGCTAAAGGGTATCAAGCACAATAGTTTACCACTTGCCAGTTACATACTTGTATAGAAGAAATGGTTGGCAAAGTAGGCATTTAATAACTACCTAATGCTAATTCCTTCTCGTTTGTAAGCACATACTACTCAACAACCATTTGTAAATCAGAATCATAGATATTCATGGAATCTACAACGCCCCCTCTAGAAGCTCAAACACTCCGTTAAGGTCCTTAGTCACCTCAACACCCCCTTGAAACATACCAATGCCCCTCCGCCCTCAAGGGGGTGCTAGCTATTCTGAAAGGCAGCATAGAATTCAAGTGAAGAATCTTCAGTGTGGGTTTGATAGTTCAACACCTTGATAGACTCCAGTTTATTATTTTACCATGAAGTTATCTCTCCCAGAACAGTTCAGAAAGTAACTGGTTCTATATGATTGTGGTGGTAGGGGGGGGGTTGCAGTGTACCATTTCAAAGGTTGGTGTTTCCACAGCTACAATGGTACTAGGAATAGATGAAGATGAAATAGATATGGAGATTTTTTTAAAGTTCTGTGCATATTTTGAAAACTCTAACTTACAACTTCAGAAGCATTTGTATTCTTCATTATTTTATCTTTGAGACATTGTAGTGAATGTTTCACTACACTCCTATCATTTTTATGTTCGAGAGAGCAGACTAACAATGATTTGCCTGTCTTTATATCATACGCAGAATGCTTCCTTGTCATTTTAAAGTGTTCTAATGTTGAGGATATACCTTTGCCATTGTACATAATATCAGGTTTTGTCATTTTTGGTCATCCATACTTCAGCAGTCCCATGAGTCACTCATAAATTTAAGTGGGGTTTGATCATATGGGTGAGGAAAAGTGACTCCACATCCACTTGACATTTTAATTGAATTACTGTTGAGACACCCACTGTAAACAAATATATTTTTCACTATATTTTAAGTATAAAATGATTCATTTTTTTGTTCAAAATCTATGAAAATGACTAATTTACAGTGAATCCCATCTCAGTAATGGCTACTTTATTTTCAGAAGATTTTTAATTACAGAGATTAATTTTTTCTGTCGGCAGACATCAATCATGGCATAGTTGAAGTAATTTTGGATGACGAAAATTAACGTGACATAATACTGAATCAGAAACCGTCTAAAATCTGCTTCAAGTACGCAGAAGTCATTTTTTTCCACATCAAACTTGCTCTTGCAATTAAAACTAAAATTTTTAAGATATTTAAATTATTGCAATATGTTTCCAAATTTTCATTAAAGATCCATAATTATTGCTACCATTTACAATGTTTTTGGTAAAAAATATCAGATGTTTTGCTTTGCAAGCTAAAATGGGAATCAAGCAGGAGGATTCCTTTAGGTCATCATGATATGTGGGACTTGGCTCTGTCTGTGGTGAAATCCGTGTTGGTCTGTGGCAGGATATGATAGTAACAGCAGTAGTAGGTCTTGGAGAGGCCATGAGATGTCAGAGTTGTAGGGTAGTAGTTAGGTATTAGATTGTATGGGTAGTTAGGGGATAGTACAGATGGTGGGGTAATGGGGTCAAGGAACTTTGTATGGGTATCCTTACTGGTCATGGAAAGTCTGATGGCTATGAGTTTTACAGATGAAATCCCATACAAAGGTTTTTATAGGTAGGGGTCTGTGTGACTGTGTGAAGTTCCCAATATTGGATGTACATGAAGGCTGGTAGGGTGTGGATGTGAGATTCTTATTAGTGGGAGGATCCTGATGTTGGAGATCTGTGTGGTTGGGGTTGTTGAGTTCAGTGTCAAGTCCATTCAGGGAGAGAGTTTTAAGTTTATTGATCCTTATATCTTCATGTCTTTCTAGAATTTTTGTTGTGTCTGTGGGGGTAGTTTTTCATCTTTTTCAATGATAGTGAATCTGGCATCTGTGTTCAAATTATGTCGGGAGGGAGTGTAGCTCTACGGAGAGTTGACTGGGATGGGTAATTCAATTCTGTGTCTATAACACAACAATGCTATCATCATCAGTCTTTTAACATCCAACATTGGACATTGACCTTCCCCGGGATCCGCCACAATTTTCTATCATGGGCGTTGCGGAACCAGTATTTTCTAAATTTGTCTAGTTCATCTTTCCATCTTGTATTCTGCCGGCCTTGGTTTCGTATGTGATCTCTAGGGATCCATGTTGTGAGTTGTGATGTCCATCGGTTGTCTGCCTTTCTGGCTACATGACTTGCCCATTGCCATTTAAGTTTTCTGATAGTTTCTATGATGTCTTGGACCCCCATTTTCTTCCTGATATACTGTTCTGTCCTGTGATCTCTCTATGTGAGGTTGAATATGATTTTCTTGAGTGTACGTTGCATGCTTCTCAGTTTGTAAGTCTGTCTCTTGGTTAGGTTCCATGTTTCAGCTCCATGAGTGACTATTGGGAGGATGCATTGGTTGTATATTCTTCTTAGGATTATTGGGATCAACTTGATTTCGAAGGTTGAGCTTGCTCTGCCAAAGGCTTGCCATCCTAGGGTGATTCTTCGCTTGATTTCTTCTTCCTTTGGGGGTTTCATAGCGATTAGTTGTCCTATGATGATGTAGTGGTTTACTTTCCCCAGTTTTGTATCTTCAATTTTGACAGTCATGTCCTAAATTCTCAATGTGATTGTTGTATATGACTTTCATTTTACTGAAGTTCATGTGTAGGCCAGCTTTTTTGCTTTCTTCATTTTGATCATCTAGCATTAGTTGGAGGCCATGTAGGTTCTCTGCGAAAAGAACGATGTGAATGATCATGGGAATTTCTACAGAGTTGAATGCCTTCTTGAAGTCTATGAATGCTACAGAGAGTGGCATTTTGTATTCTGCTGCTTTCTCTTTCAGCTGATTTATTGAATAGAGATGATCCATGGTGGAGTAGTTTCTTCTAAATCCAGCCTGTTCCCGTGGTTGGTTTTTATCTAGTGTTTTAGTGATCCAGATGGTGATGATTTTTGTGGAAAGATTATAGATGCAGTTGAGTAGGCTTATAGTTGTTGAGGTCTTTGGGGTTTCCTTTTTTAGGTAGAAGCATTAAGCATCGATGGTGATGTTATCTTCTCCAGGGGCTTTTCCTTTTTTTGTTTGGCTTGTTTAACCTCCCATGGTATAAATTCTGAGAAGTCCTTGAACTGATTGTCAGCATCTTTCATATTCTGGTCGTTGTTTTGTTGCCCGTGTCTTGAAGAGTAGAGTTCTTGATAAAATTCTTGGGTGCATTCAACAATTCTCTGTCTGTGGTTATGTCTCCGTTTGTTTTTAGTATGCTAGTTATTTGTTTCTGTCCTATACTGAGAGCTTGGTTTATTGCTTTAAAGCTTTGACGTTTTTCAAGAGTGGTCTCGATTGCTGTAATATACCTTCTTTTGTCTTCTTATAGTTTCTCTTTGATCATTTTGTTTAGTTCAGTCTCCTCTATTTTTCCCCTTGTTGTTGTTGGTGGTGGTTTGAGGTTTCTGTGCTTTTCTATGAGTTTCCTAGTTTCATCTTGAGATTTTACTGATGTTCTGTCAACACTATAATAAACAATGAAGTTTTGTATAACATCTCTAAAACCATTAAATTCTTCCCACTGTGCAACAAAAGAAATAGTCTATGCTGCAACCACCTTAAGTACACCAACACCTTCACTAGCTGTACCATTAACAAGACTTTCTACCTTTACCATAACTCTAACTGTCGTAGCAAAAATATTATATACTTCCTAGAGTGCAATAGATGCAAATTACGATACATAGGCAAGTCCATGAGGTAATTCAACTTTAGACTCAATAACGAGGGACACAGAATCAAATAACTGTGATGGGGCTGCTTCATTAATTATTTATTCTATTTACATCTTGGCCAAGTGATACATTTACCATGTAAGAACAGGAGATCATTCCAAGTAAGAGTTCCAATGTAATATAATACAATTTATTATCATTCTGTTGTATCATGTATCCATTTCTTAATAACACATATATATATATATATATATATATATAATCAGTGAAGGTTTGACTTTTTACTCAATGACAATAGAAAACTCCTACTCTAAAAGTAGTCTAAATCTTAATTATAGTACACAAAAGTAATTTTTCTTTTTATACCATTCTATTTGGTCCTATTTTAGGGTTATATATACAAACTAGGAAAGATGTATCTGTTTTACATTCATAGATATGAATAAAAACATAACATAACATGACATGTTTGGTGCGTTACAAATCAATGGACACTGGCTTTTATATTGAGAGATAGTTCTGTGCTTATAACATTATATCAGACAAGTTTCCTATTGTGGCTCTTCCCAAACAACCATTGATTATATAGCTAGCACCATTGATAATATTAGAACATTGTTGATTTTGTGCATTAAATATAATGGATCTTTACAAGTTGTTTTTTCTCTCTTATGAATGTTAATCTGTGCACATTGGTGGTAATCCTTGATTTATTTATCAATGCTGAACATATGTTTAAAGTGTTATATTTGTAGGGTTGATATGCCACTGAACAAATCAATCAATCATATATTTGTTTTTTGCTTTTGTATAATATTCTGATACATTCATTCCTTATCATTTTTGCTGCTTATCACATATCCACCATTATTATTATTTTTGGAAAATGTAAATTATTACTTTTTCAACAAAAATGATCAGTTTATTGCTTATCATCCATCATATAGCATAGACAGATTTTTTTTTTTCAGTTGTATCTCTACACCATATCATAAGTCTTTCAAGTGCTAGACTGACCCCTTTAGGTGTTTCAGGCACATATTCATTAATGCATAACTCCATTCATACACACATGCAAATGCAAACTCCTCTTCAGTAATATATCTATACTCTATTGCCTAAAGCTGATTAAAGAATATAGCAATCGAAATATTATGAATTTGAAACAAAGAAATACTATAAGTATCAAAAGAAGATATCTAAATACTATTTGTATTCATATTTTTTTAAGCATATTTTTTCACATTTTACTTTTGAGAGCACATTTCAACAATTATATACACTGAAATTCTATTTTTCTGAAGGGTTAATTTGGTAAGTGATATTTTGTATTTAAGCATAAATTGTAATATAATTTGTACATGGAATTTTTTCTCACCTGATATTCTTTCCTCATAAAATAACTAAGCCAAAACATTTTTGATTGAGTTGCAATACTACTTTTCTTATGACTAGACATGTATCAAAAATCATAGAAATGGTTTGTAATTGATCAATGAATACCAAAGGGAAAACTCTCCTGAACCTCAAAGACCTGTTTTGTTACTTAATACATATTACTATGGCAACATTGTAATGTTTATCTGGCATTTTCTTTATTTCCATTTTTGTCTTGCAGATTATAAAATCTAACAGTAAGCTACTGTCCTACTGGTGGTCAATGGAGACACCTGGACCTAGAGAAGAAGGTATGAGTGAGCTCTCATCATTACTGTCCAAGAAAGGAAAATCAGATGAGAAATCACAAATTCAACTGTAAGTTTCTTTTCCTTCAGTTTGTCAACTAAATTTTATTTTTTCATTATTTGTAAAATCTTTGATTGAAGCCAAAAAAAGAAAAACAAAAGTAAAGCAGAATATTGGGTAACCCAACTATAGCCTACCAATAGTAGAGGTGCATGTTAAATATTTGAGAGATTTAAGAGTTATTCAATTGAACTTGATGCTATATAATCTATATTCACTATTTTATTTTCTGATATGCTACATGGTAGAATAATTTTTATATTAAATTATGTAAAATTTCTTCTACTGAAAGTTTGACTAAAGTGTCAAAGAAAGACTGAGTCAAAAGGGTCAAATCAGGAATTGTCACATTCAGTCGGGTTAGTACTGAAAAGCTTCTACATGTTTTCTTTATATCTTTCTTAGTATAATAGTAAAAAATAGTAAATATATCATCTTAGAAGCTTTGTTCACCAAACAATTCTTTCATTGTAAGGAATGATGTTAGAAAACATGTTTGTAGCCAATCAATATAATTCATTGTTATTATTTCAATAATTATACACACCATCTCTGGAATGTTATGAATGGAATTAACTTTTGTTGTTTATTCAGAGGAGTACATATGTAATAGAATAAAGACATTTGATTTTGTTTAAATCCTCAAGATAATTGGGATGTCAGAAAGTTCAGCTATGATGCAACACTAGAAACAGATATAATGAAATGTTTTGAATGTGAAAGAAAATATATTTCTCTCATTATTTGCATTTAATTATGTAATGAAAAAGGTTGGTAGCTTGACCTATCACTTTTGAGAAACTTTGCAAAAAAATACATCGTCAAACAATATTGTTTTAATAGTCTGAAAGGAAATAGCATAATTCTGTCAAAAACAAATTATCCAATGTCTGATGTTCAAAAGATTGGAATAGAGTCGTAAATCTCATCTTTTACATTTTTCTTAACAGTAATACTAAATCATAGAACTTGAATTATTCTATAATCTTACTAATAAAAGGATATCATCATCCTGCAACATCATGGTTACTACTGTGATTACAATGACCATTGTATGTGCTATTATATCTAAACCATTACCTATTTCATAACCAACATCAGAATTACCTTTACAAGAGCACCATTGTGAGCGTATTTACAAACAGCATTATAGTTGTTTATAAAATTTTCTTTCTTTCTCTTTGATTATTAATTAATTGCCCATATAAAAAATATCCTAGACAAACAAAAGTCTTCTAATTAGCTGAAATTTAAAGAGGTTCCCATCTCTTTTCCCAACAAATATCAGACTGATTATTCCATGAAAATGCTTGAGAATTCCTTTAAAATCATGGTCAAGAAAATTGGTATGATTTCTCCCTTATCTCTTTGCACATTTTATCTAAGCCTTGTAATTCTTTCCACATTTCTCTACTTTATTTGCTCTATTCTGATGATGGTGTGAATTAACCTTAGAATATTCAAGTTAATTGCAATTCTTTCTTGATATATTGTATATATAAGAGCATGTTTTCCAAAGTTACTTTAATCTTGTATATCATTGCAAGATGTGTAATATGTTGATATGAAAAAATATAAATCTTTCACCCCATTTTTTTTCTTTTTTTTTTCCTCTTTTTTTTCTTTCAAGAAAGCATCTGCATGTTATTTTGGCAAAGATATTGTTTATCACATCTATGATTCTGAAATGGTCACTTAGTCATTTCTCATTCTGCATACCTTTAAAAGTAATATTGAAAGTAACTTGCTAACATACTACAACTTCAGGTTGTACAACACGAAAATGGCTATTTATTTAAATGGGTTAAATTTTAAGAATTCTTTGAAACTTATTCACTTGGTCTCTATTCATTTATTTCACTTTGGCAGCGGAACATCTATTTTTTTCATAAAGACTATTCCATATTGGTCATGTGGGGTTTCTATTTAGTTACTAACCAGATATGTTTACTTGAAACTTAGTTTTTGTGACCGCGGCAGTGATATATTGAAATTCACCTGTTTCAAATTGTACAACCGGTAAATTTGCATATTTTTATTCAATTCGTTTTTTGAAGAACAACATGAATTAGAATTATCATGAATATACTCCAAGTTAAACAAAAGTGATAACAAAAAATTTAGTGAATAGTTTTTTTGAGATTTTTGATTGTACTTTGATTCACTTCCACAAACCAGATCCCGAAACAGTTTCCCATCATGTTCTCATTATGTGTTCCTTGGTAGTGGTGTTGTAAGTTCAGTATATTCTGGTGGAACCTTTTGCCTTCCTCCTCTAGTTATGCTTCCTTGTTCCCCTTGAATTTATCAAAATGATTGTCTAGGATATAGACTTCGGGTATTATTTTTATTTATGGCCTCAACAAAGACACCAGTTTTTACCTTTGCCTCAGACAGTCTGCTAAAATATGTGAGGTATACAAGACATATTTCAGATTATAACAAATTCTGAGCGCTTCATTTCATCTGCAATGCAAGTATCAAGACCTTGCAATATGATTATGGCTGGTAGGTCATCAGAGTCTTCAAAATGATAGCATTTCTTATGGGTCTCCGGGGTACTTTTACCTAGTTATATATTTTTTCCTTAGGGACACCATGGATACCTTAGCCCACTACGAAAGGTGGAACTAGCCACAGCTACCCAAATTTTATTAGGGGGTGAATAATGTCACATGAGAGCCACCAGTTGACCTCTCGAAGATACTGATGCCACCACTGCTCAAAAAATTAGCCCTATGAAATTCATCACTAGATAAGGAGCAGCTTTTAAGTACATTCTCTTAACTGCAGCAAAATGGGTAAATTGAAAAATATCAATGTTCTTATAGCAAAAGCAAAGTTTAAAGGGAATAATAGCTATTTTCTATACTTTTTAGACATAATCAGAATAACACTTGTTACCTAGGAACAAAGAAAATGTTTGTTTATTTTGTTTTTTGTCTTGTTTTTAAAGTTGTACAGTGTCTAAATTCATAATTGAGGTATTGTACTTACCGTTGCAGTATAATCTAAGTACATACAAATTAGTTAACTTTTTTGCAATTGAAACTCAGTGTAATGGCAAAACTACAAAGAAACAAAATTTTTGCATAATTCTAAGTTCTAACTCCTTCTTCATAAGATAATTCTTTAAATCCAATTAAATAAAAGATTGATTTTTTTAATCATATGTTGATGATAAATTGCGAAGAAGTTATTTTTGTTTGAAATATTTTTTTCCTGATAATCTTTTTAGAATTTTTATTGCCAATATTTTAATCCTTGACCAAATGAAAACTAGCATAGCACGCCTTATACTAGTTTTTTCTTTGCCTCTACGTTCTGCAACTTCATTATAGTAGTGTGGGGTGTGTATTGAGCTCGCCCTGATAGTAATGATCTAATTTTTGTGTTTGTATTTGTTATAAAAGCCGAAAAGAAAATTATATTGCTTTTTATCTAGAAAGTATCCACTTTTTATTGCCTATCACAGTTTTTTTAAAAAAACTGAACAATTCTATTATATTCAAGTTGTAAATTGTTCATGGAATTATAGTCCAGAAGGGTTTGTTTTGTTTTTTTTGTTCAACTCATGTGGAAGTCACACATGAAAGCAACCAACACAACCAAGCTGGTACAAATGACTTTCAATACTTGATTTCGATATTTTGAATATGTTGACTATCTCTCTCATTGTTTAACACTATTTTCAAGTAATGTCTTGATTTGATCATTATTAGCTTCAACTTGCCTACCTGACAAATGGAGCATTGGTCATGAGAATTCTCTAACACTTGTGACTTGTTTGATCCTTTACAGTACCTTCTCCATAAACTGCACAAATCTTTTTTTGTGTGTTACATTTTTACCTTTCTTAAAATAGAAAAAAAAGCATATCATGCTGAATGTATTGCTATTCTTCCAGCTTCAATGTTAGGTTCAAGAAGCAAAAATATGTCAATTTTGACTCCCCAAAATCAAAATATTTGCTGATATGAAGCAATCTGATAAAAAGCAATCTTTTTATTGTGAATTATATAAAACTACACTCTCCTTATGACATTAACAGCAAGAACAAAATATGATCATGGAAAGAAATATTAGAACATAGAAATGTATTCCTATAAAATCTCTAACCTTAATATTAGCAATGATTTGCAATCATTAGAACCTTTTGTTGTGAAATTGAATGTGGCAATAATTTCAGCATAATAAAGTAGCAGATTTATGAATCTTACAGACCAATTCCGACTAGTAAATTTTGTTTGGTATAAGCAATATTGTTTGAACTTGCAAATAATACGTATATTTATTTGCATCCCTCAATAAATTTGCTTTCTCTTTTCCCTCTAAGAAACATTCACAGCTCTTTAAATAGTACCATAGCTTAAAAATGAAAATAACTTCTGTTGGAACCAAGCTAGTGCAAACCTATAAGCATCAGGTTACAGACAGGTTAATGTTATATATATTTCCTTTCTTCCTTCTCCTTCATGAGATTTAACAGTTTTTTTGCACAATTGATAAAAGCAACTGTGGCTTCTCTTTGTACTGTTGCTATCTGTTATTAAGATTTTATATCTCCTTCTTTCCTTAATTCTATGTATCTGTTATCCGCCTTCTGTATAGGTTTGTGACATACATTGACTAACATAGCATGCTTGATAGTAAGTAATACATACTCACTGTTCACAAACAAACAAACCACTAAGAGAACAACTGGATTGCTTAACTAGTCAACCAGTTTTTCGTGGATGGATGGATGAACATATAAAGAAGGAAATTTCTTTTCTGTATTTTCTCTTCACTTAATAAAGGAGTTCTACACAGTATCACTAAGTACCTATATTACTCTTTTCCACTGATTTCATCTAAAGATATGGAGTAATGAAGAATGGATTTTTTCATATTAGTTTTTGCATGTTATATCCATTGACTGAAATAGTTGTGTACATTTAAAAACTCAAGATCCTATTTTGAAATATCTTGTTATCATGTGATCAATTACTAATGGAACACTAAAGCTCCAAGTGTTGTTTACAGTCAACGATGTTTATAAATATCTTCATTGTATTAGACACTTAAAAGCAATGATACTAAAATTTTGAAGACGTTTTAGGTATCAATCATGTAAAGGACATGTTGTTAGTAGGATGATATATTGCCAAAGATTTTATCTTCATTGCTATATCATGAAATGTATTTTCCTCGAAACAATCATCAAAAATGTAGGCAAAATTAAGTTATATGTTACTCTTCTCACAGAATCAAATGCCTTGTTTTCATTACCAATGTTCCCACTGATTTCCTATGTGCTTACAGATCAATACTATGAGAAATATTTCTTAGTCAAGTAAAATATCTGATAAGATTTTTTTTTTTCCTCTAAATCTATGCTCAGCTAGATATATACCAAAATATCTGAATTTGCAGAACATTTTGTCTGCTTATGTACTTTATATATGCTAGGTAAGAATTGTTTTTAACCTGTTAGCTTATATTTGGGATTCTGGCTCAAATACAAACACTAGTTCCTGATAAATCCTTTGCACCTACTACTACCTATAGTCGGTCAATTACTGCAGTAAATCTTCCCAACCTAATGTAGTATCTATATTATCTGTTGGAAGTGGCTATCATGTTAAAAATCATCAACCAAAACTGTTCACTGGTCAGCATAGGTTTCTGTAGTTTTTAAATGGTTCTGCCTGATTCTCTTTAGTTGGTCCCTTAGCTTGTACCTGGCAGCATTCACATTTTGTTTTGTTTTTTAAATTCAGACCTTTTAGTGATTACCAAACAAAAGGCAGGAGAAGTAATTTATTAATTATCACCCCCCCTTTTCCAATTTTTAATTGATCACCCCTAACATGGCTTGCTGCCAAAAGACATTGGTGGCATGACAGTTTCTATTGAGTGACTAACCAGACCTCGGTTTTCAGGTTTGACTTTGACCCTGTCAATCTTAGTTGAATTCACAGTGGTCTCTGTAAGAATTAGTTTGTTGAAATGATTACAAAATCGAACAAGCGTAAGTTTTGTGAACAAAGACATTTTAGCCATTGTCGATTTTGACCATGGATGTATATAAGAGCAAAATCAAAGGGACATATAAATGATTTAAAATAAATGAAAATGCAGTGTTCTTACTTGAATTGCTTGTAAAGATAAATATATATTCTTTTGGAAATTATTTAATCCAATATTAATTTTTCATATTACTAATTTTCTTTCATTTACACCATTTTTATATTATTAATCGTTAATTATATTTATTTATCTATTATTTATCATGGTTACAACAAGATACAAACTCATCTAAATATTTTTATATTCAAATTACATCAAAATACATGTGCAATGAAAGATATGAAAAAAATTTTTCTCTTTCTTTTTACTGTTTTCTCTGGAAACTTTTTTACTTCACACCACTTTTATTTGGAAAATTTTATTTACTTCTCGTCTTGCTGTCCGCAACTCGAGTTACGTCCCTTTGATTTTGGCCCCATGTGCATCCAAAACATGGGATTTCCTAAAAATTTAAAGGAAGAATTATATCCATTTAAATGATTTTTATATTTTTCTGATTAGGCAGTCTCAGTAAAATCAGGTTGCCATTCCAAAAACAAAAACTAAAATGATAATTTCAGAATTACTGACGTTTATATTTCAGTACTGTAGTAACAGACGTTGATTTTTGCCTTCACTATTTATCTCTGATGAAGGAATATATCTGTGTCAAAAGAACAGCCTTATTTGAAATAGAATTACTGAACTTATCAGTTTTGTCATTGCTAGGAAAATATCATCAAAACTAATGAAAATGAAATTTGTCATCAAACGGCCTCACTATAAACTGTCTGGAAATGATATCTATAGATGGAAAGGTATTTCCAACATGGTTAACTGAAGGTCTTTTGTCACTTGAGCTTTTCTTTCCTTATGATTTGATAACATTATTATCAGATGAATGTAGATTATTTTGTTGTGTTCAATATAGGAAACTACAACAATATAAGATACAATAAGAACAGGTTTTGTTTCTGATAGAATATTTCAGATTGTCAGCAAATTTGATATCATTCAATCAGCATGTAACTTTAATATTTTTTTGTGGAAGTTCAACAACACAGCTATAACTCATTAGATAGTGATTCATTTCTATTTGTTTATCCTTTACTTCAACATTCATTTTTATGGAATCCAGGAATATGTCTTAGTTGATTCATAATTCTTTTTGCTTCTCCCAACTCCCTCTCTCTTTCTCACACACATACGCACGTCCAATCACACTTTTTCTTAACCATCTGTCACTAACCCATAGAAATAAATGCCATTCATTGATCAGGATGCTTGTTTTCTTCAATTACAAAAGATGTTTTTCTTATTGAAAAAGCAGATAAAGCTTCCACTCACCATCCTATATTCTGCTCTAACTGGTTGTATATTCGAAATCCAAATCATTTAATTGTGACCCAGTGAAATAGGTATGATGTCCTGTTATATTCAGAATCTAAAAAAAGCTTAAACTAGAAAAAGGAATTTGCATCTCCCTTCCCACCTTTTTTTCTCTCCTCTCATAGTGACTTATTTAATCAAGTCTTATTTCACATTGGGAAATTCAGGAAATAGAGAAAAATACCCATATACAATAGAAGGGGAAAATAGATGAGAAGTGAATCAAAATTAATTTTGTCAGTAAACAATATTGTTTCTGTTTGGTCTACTCATTTGGCAGAGCAGATCATAGAAAGTAAAAGATTTTGTCAAAATAATTTCAAGTATCCAAAATTCAATCTTTATTCTTTGCATTCTTTAAATTTCTGAAAATGTATATTAAACAGTTTCAAAAGGCAAAAACAAAAGTTTTCATCATAAAATTTTCCAATTAAAGATTGCTATTGACAAAAATATAAATTTTTCTGTGCTATTAACCACTACTGATTAATTTTTGTGATATTTTATCTGACCTCATTAACATTTTTTCAATGTTTTTAGAAAATAAAGAAGTACTCTGATAAATTTTCACGAGCAAAAAAAAAACAAATTAATTTATGATTCTCACAAATCAGAACAAAAAAAAATTGAAGATAATTGTTTCCAGTGAATATTTGATGAGCACGTAATTTTTTTTTTTTTCAAATTATTCAGTATCATTATTTTTTCTTATGGCGGTTAGTTAGAGTATGGTAGCCTCGGAATAAAACAGCATTGCATTTAAATGAATTCTCAAAAGTTTTATGTTTTGAAAATCTCTGTAGAAATTATTTGTGTAAATATTTTTCTATCTCCATAAGTATAATCTAGCAAAACAAAGCAATATTGTACTTCATTTTGCAGTTTTATGTTTCCAATGTGAGACATGATGATCAACAAACAAACATAATTTATTTTTCTTGGGAATCGTCTTGAAAATAATAATGAAAATGGTTCAGAGACACTGCTCATTAAGTGGTGATTTTATATAAGGTTACTTTATAGAAAAATATTTTTTTATGAATTTTATTACAAGAGACTATTTTGATGAATTTACCCTCTGATTAAGTAGGTAAAGTTTTGAGATCCAACAGTTATTTGAATTTCCACAGATTCTGGAAATGTGTGAGTATTGAGTTTTGAAATTTCTGCAATTGATTTTTGTGACATCTGGTGACAACTGTAAACAGCCTGTCCAAACATTAATATCTCCAGTATTATAGATCAGATTTTTTTTCTCTCCAACAGCATTTAGTGTGTGGATCGAATTAACTTTTAATACAATGTGAAGTTTTTTCATGAGTGTCCTTTCCTATTTTTCCATTTAGCAGAGACCTACTACAGGCTTGAATTGATGAATTCAAGAAATAAAACTTGATTTATATGCCTGGTCTTCTTGAGTACACAAATTCTTCTGGCTTCAAATATTCATGCATAATTACTAATTATCAGGAATAGTCATTTTTTCCAATGCTACATTTTTACTTCTGTATATTTTGTTTTGTTTTTTTGATTTTACCAAAGTTTGTCATGAATATCACAGTTTTTTTTTTTCTCCCATCAATACAGATTAAATTTTGGGGTGGATCTAGGAATTTGTTTCAGGTTGAGAGATTTTTTCCATCTTTCATACATTTATGTATCTTCTCATCTCTGCCTATATATCTCTTGGAAGTTCTCAATGAATTTCAATGAAGTTTTGTGAAAGGATGGACAATGGGCTAAGCATCTGTTTCCATTTAAAGTTAGAGCTTGTATTCATGCATCCCCACAAACAATAACAAAACTTTTGGTGATTGAAGAAGCTGTAGTGCAGAAGAATAATATATTTGGATCAAGTGTCCATGTGGTATGAGCAAAATTTTTTTTTCTTTTTTCTTTTTGTAGCCCTGGGGAGGAAAAAATTTAGATCATGAGGGGCATACATCTAACAATATAAATATACTAGCTGCTTGTATTATCACAAAATTTCAGTAACCCTGCTACTATGCCAATATAAGTTATGTAAAAATGGTTGAAATATCCAGTGTGATTTTCCAAAGCCCATTTAGTGGATATAGTTTTTATTGATCTGGTATCTTTCTTTCCTTCTGAAAAGCCGATAGAGAAAATTGTAAAGGATTTACCAGAGCCTCGAGAGTGCCAATAAACTAACACATGAATAGAATCAATCCAAGGTATCCTCAATGCATATATAATTTAATCTTTCATCTTTTATGCATACATTCTTCTATGTCCATTGGATTTTACAACTCTTGTTCAAATACTCTTCTCCACTAATTTCATTATCTGTAGAAGAATGAATTCTCAAAATCTATCATAATTTATGTGAAGTTATGCATTTAAGTGGAAACTAAAGGCAAAACTGTTCAGAATATCAGATTTAAGATAGTGTTATGAACACTCTGTTCAAATACTTTCCATTACCTTTCAAATTGAACAGCTTCAATTGTTTTCTTGCCAAAATATATAGCAACAAAAGACTAGTGCTATACTTATAGACTATAAATTTTCACTTATAATATAACCAAGTTATGTCTATGCTGCAATGATTACAGAAAATGAATCACTGTATTCTTTGTATTTGTGAATTTTCTCAACTAACCTAAACTTGATTAATTTTCAAAAGTTTGACTTCTGGGCTATATTATACATATATAAATGCCCTGGATATTAAACCCATCCATAAAATTTTTACAAAAGACACAAAAGTTTAGTTTTCCTCTGCATGTCATTTCTCTGTCTTCAATGATATGAGAATTTCTTAATGCTATTGTTTATTATTTCAAAACTAGAGTGCTGCCAGTGATATGATGGGGGTTTTAATTTTGGAAATAATTTTTTGCCATTGTTAGTAATCTCGGGGTTTGTTATTTTTGGTCTTCTATACTTCAGCTTTCCCATGACTTCCTTTTATGCATATATATATTTGAAATGATTTACATTGGAAAAAAAATTGAAAAAATGTGTCGATTTTCTTTGATTAGGAAAATTTGCAAAAATATTCGAAAGAAAAGATTAGAAGGTGTTATCCATCAAGATTTCATGTCTTAGGAATGTAGGCAAAAATTTTTTTTTTTTTTCTTTTTCTAATTTTTATGAGTTGTGAAAAAAATGATTTTCATTTTCTAGAAATTATCTATGACATTATCAATTTACCAAAATTTCATTTATTTAAATATCAAGTCTTTTGAACCTGAGATTAATATCTAATCGTCTTTTATGCAGCTTATTTGTATGTTTACGTGCATTAATAGCAAGAAGAGTCTTTTTTTATAATTGTATTATCATCTCCTTCACTCTCTAGAGATGTTCTTATCCACTAAAGTTCACATTAACCATGTAACAAGCAAAACAAGAAGATAAACTTAGATCAAACTGCTTTCACCTATTTTAAGCTATATAACTTATATCTGATTTATATTTCTCTTATCACTTTTGAAATTCAACTCATAGGACACTTGTTTGCTTACATACAGAAAGTATCAAATGATTTATTTGATAAACAAGTTGGGATAATGCTTGTAATCCTACATCACATCATGCTACAGGAAAGGATAAAAAGTATGGATGCTCATTCGAAGTCGTTCTTTTCTTTCTTTTCTTTTTTTTTTTTTTTGATGAGGAGGTCAGGAATAATACAGATATACCATGATTTAAAAGCTGAAACCTTCAATTGATATAAATTGTTTGTTTTTTTTAACATTTTATAATGTACCAGTATTCCAGCTAAGTAAAACTAATCATGGTTTAAAATATTTTGGCATTATTTGATTCAAGTGCCCATTGAGCGTGCAATTACTAAATACTAGAACCATTAAACAATTTACATGAATTACATGCTATTGGCTTGAGACCAAAATCTGAACTTAAGTTATATATGTTTATTCTATGAAAGAAAGTTACCCAGTGGCTAGGTTATTGGACCAAATGCCAACATTCTTATCCATAAAGCTAAATACAATGGCTGCAAAAGAAATCTATACATCAAATACGTAAAATAAAACTAAACAAGCAAAAATGTGTTTCAGTTAGACTTGATTTCCCGCCAACTAAGAGGCAGAAGGAAATTGTTGTACATCTGGATGGCACTCACACCTGTAAGCTTTGTGCCAAGGTAAAGTTGATGTTAGTACACCAAGAACTGTCCATCTAGGAAGACATACTCTAGACCACTCGATCTCCAAGTTCTCGCTATTTTTAGCGCTATTTCTGCTTCTATTTGCCACTTTGGGATAACATAAGCCTCCAGACAAAGAGAAGTCCCATGTCTTGGCTTAACTGGAGGAAGGAGTTTTTGTGATTCTTATTGCAAGATATCAGAGTTCAAGTCATTGTAAATGATGTATAGCCCTCACAACATTCTGCTGGATATCAATGAACTTTTTCTTCAATGTAGTAGCTGAGATGGTAGGTTCATGACCTTGCATATTAGAAGCTTGTTTTACCAGTACCAATTTTTCACTTGGGAGTGCTACATTTTGTCAGCTACTTTTAGGTTATATACTGCTTTGTTTGCATTTCAATATCTTGCATCACTAGAATTATAGGAACTCCCTCCTCCAGCTGGGCCAAGGCATAGGATTTCTCTTCAGTTGTAAGCTTATGCTTTCTCATGCTGGCTCTCAGAAGGAGTGTTATAACGCTTCAGATGCATCTAAAAATAGCAAATCAACATTTAACATTATGTTTTCTCAAATGGACAGTTATTGATACACCGATACCAACTTCGCCTTGGCGCAAAGTTTAGAAGTGTGATTGTCTTCTAGATGTACAATGACTCCCTTTGGTGGCAACTGTGGATTTTGATTGGTTGGTTAACCACTAAATTCAGTTGTGATGAAAAGAATTTTAAAATGGAAAAATTGGTTTCATTTAAAATTTCCTGAAAATTCATAGCAAAAATATACTAATATATCTCATGCATTATCAATCAGCCTGATATATGATGAACTCTCCCATTGATTTTGAAGTAATAATGATAAGTTAATTTGATATGAAAGATTTGTCTGTCAGCTTAAGTGATTTAGAATTTAGTGCTCATTAACTATCTATTGGTGTGATGATGATCTTGAGGTGGTGTGAACTCATCTCACAGATCATTACTATTGAGTAGTGAGTTTGATCATGCAAATGGTCTTCTGTCAAAACTAAGCTATGCTTAGTAAATAGCTATTTCTATATATACTTATGTTTTTTTTTTTTACTATGTATTTTTCAGCAAATATTAAAAGGTTTTTGACATGATTGTAAAAGTACAAGCTGGGCCATAATGGAGCTTAAACTGTGAAGAATATAAATTCTGTATTTAGGAACAGTTCTATAAGTGAACGAACAGTAAGATTTTGGTTTCAAGTGGAGTTTTCATTTTTTTTCAAGCAGAGAGGTCAGCCAAAACCATCAATAGTGAAAATTTGGAGCCTGCAGTAGAAAATTATCCAAAAATGTCAGACAGAAGTTGTAGTAAACTTCGATGTATTGATTGGAATCAAATCTTTTAAGAGTGACTGGCAAAAAAAGGTCACTAAGCTGATTCCATTTGAATTGAATGAAGGATAAAAAAATTAATGTATGGAGGTCTGCATTAATCATATTCAACATGAAATTGATTCGTTTTTGCATTGTATTATCACTTGTGCTGAAAAATAGGATTTTGTAAAATAACTGAAATCAATCTGTACAATAGCTGGGTGTGAATGAGAAGCCAAGAATAGAGAACTACTGTGTCTAAAACAAAAGGATTAAACAAGATATCTGCCCTGACACTATTTTTTTGTGTGGCATTACTCCTTTTATCTTCTTCGTTGTTCCTTTTTTTATGACTACATAATGATTGATGTTTTGACAATTGACAGGCTTATTGGTTCATGTTAACAAGTTCATTACTAGTCCATGAACATTCTGTGACTGATATCATGTAGAGTATCTGATGGCAAAATTTGTGTTCTCTAATGTCTGTGATGATTTACAAGGGAAATTCTTGCTATCAGAAACTACCACCATTAGGAAAAAAACAACTTTTTTTTTTTTTTTTTGTGAACATATTTAATTTAATCTCAGTTTATTATTGTTTTTTCAGTCTGTCTGTGAGTTTGTGTATGCATTATTGTCCATGTGTAATATAATTGGCATCAGCCACCAATGGCTACAGCCTAAGCTTCCTTTGTTGCTTTCAGTCAATACTGTAGTCTTTGGCAAAAAAGCCTTCCAGTCTGCTAGTCTCCCATAGTTACCATGACACTGACCAATTACACATTGCTGCTGGTTATTACAGATAAATCTGATATCTTTTTTTCATATGCATAAATATATCCAATGTCCAACCGACATGTTCAAGGAAATTTGTGTGAATAGTACCAACCACAAACAATATAACTATTGCTGATGAAAATATATTGTTTTAGTGTGAACATTGAGCCAAACACTTTCTACTAGATAGGTACAGTCTCATAAAATTTATTATAATCACTTTATTAGATTTCCTATCAATCTATCATTATTATTGATTAGTATTCACATTATTTACATAATTTAGTTTCCAATAACATGCTCTAATTTTCAAGTAATCACTCTGTTATCTCAGTAATATTCAGCAAATTAATCCTTTCATACAGATGTGTAAAAATGTATTTTTCTTCTATCAATAAATTCATCATCATCTGAGAATTAGGTCATTTATAGATTTTATTATAGGTTAATTTATTTTCACTCTAATATTTCTAAAATATTCTAAGGACATTATTTTTCCATTATCATGACCAAGATTATCATATATTTTTTTAAATTTCAAAAATTGTTTCATTATTTGAGCAAACATTTATCTAGGATGGAAAACAATTTTACAGATTTGTGAAGTATTTCAATATCAAGTTGAAAGGCAGAATCTTATTTCTTCAGATTTTTTATACTTTCAAGGTTTTTAGTTGATTTTTTAACACTTTGGTATATAAACAGGTTTCTATGGAATTAAACTCTATAATATGCATAAGTCAGTATTCTAACACATGATAGTAGTGCCACCTGAGCATTATGTGTTGGGGTTTGTTCTTTGTATCCAATCCCATTAGAAGGAAATTTGCTTATATATTTATTACAATTGGTAAAATATTATAGCATGTGATTTTTTTTTCCTAAGCAATTTTACTACATTTGATTTTTCTTTTCTTTTTTTTTTTAAACTGAATATATCAAATAATTAATTTCAAGAGGCTGATATGACACATTGGTTCAAAGACCAAGGTATTTGGCTTAATTACATTTCTGGAATTATGTCAAAAAATATTTATTCAACTTTACTGGGTAAATAAATGTCAGGTAACAGATGCTGCTACACTTTGTGGATTATTTGATGTAAATTCTTTTTTGCTGTTCAATAACCAATATTATTGAACTTATATTGTCATCTGTTGAGATCTTCCAACTTTTGTTCGTAATTATTACTTATGTTAGGGGCTTATTGTATACTTATTCACCTCTCTCTATGTAAATATTAATATCTATTCCTACAAACTTTTTTTTATAAATGATTTCTCAAAAATTATTTAGTTTCTCTCATTGCATTGGCTAAATTAGTTGAATAATATTGAATCTAATCAGTATTTGTATTGATAGTCCTTTGAGAAAGCTACACTTTCAGAGAAAAGAGAATTAAAGTATAACAAGCAGTTTGCTTCAGCTCTCCATATTATATCAATATGGCATTGAAAAATGGTATGCATCCCTCAAGTCTCAAGAAGAATGCCACGAGACCTTTTACTAAGAGATTGAACTATGAAAATATTGGCAGATATGCCAAGGAATTAAAAGATTGATAAGAGATTTACTGTTGATCTCCATTTTTGTTTCTTTCTATTGAATGTTGTGCCATGCTTTAATCATGTGTGTAATATTCTGCTGCTTTTGATTCATTTCTTAATAGCCCTTGTCATGCATCACTTCTATATTATGCATAATCAATGCACCATTGAACTAATAATAACGGTTCCAATATAAGCTTTCTTTGTCTCAAATATCCCCTAAACAAATCAGCTTATTGCCTGTTACAAAGAGAATGATCAATATTCAAGATTGCATGTATTGGATATTATGAAAAATTAACTAAAAAAACAATAGAAGCTGCTTGAAATGAATAGTTGACTTCAGCATTTCACTGAAAATGTTCTTGATAAGTTTGACAATTATCTGTTAATCCTATGCTAAAAACATGTCTTACACTGTTGGATTCATATCAGAGCATCTTGATAGAGGTGGGTAAACCAGCAAAGTCATTTTAACTCTTTATGCACATATTTTATAGAATCTTTATAGTACTGAAATTGAATATTTTATAAGAAACTATACTTATCTAATAACATAGTTATGGAAGTATTATGTACAGAATTGAACCTTGGAAGCACATCTTTGTAAAACATTTATCAACCTCCAAGCCGCTGTTCCTCTGGTCCATCTCAGTGGACTCAATGTACCACATCCACTTGAAGTATTATCAGACACTTTGCCTGTGAAACTGGGAGGTAGATTTTGTCTAGAAAGTGGAAGCAAAATGTGCATCGGCTATCAAGTCATAAACTCTCTAAAAGAAACCCCCACAGTTCTTCAATGACTCTGAAAGCTTTTGCAAAAAGCATATCTCAGGGAATTTATCACAGAGCATTGAGCCTTGCTGGTTGAATTTTCATTCCAAAGGAGAGAGACTCCAAAAATTTTGTACTAAAATCATTTTAAACAATAATTATATTGATACATTAGTCCAGAAAACAGGAATTCTATGTTTTTCAGTTTGTATCAAACATGAGGCTATTTTGTGGGAGAGAATTAAAAAAATCTGATGTTAATAAATTAACTGGGAATGCATTTGAGAGAAAAGACAGCAGATTTTTCTAGATTTCAGAATGTATCAGAAGTTTTATATCAACATATTCAAATGTATGTAGTATATGATTTTCAAATACAAAATATTCCACTGAAAGACAAAAATTGGATATCAGTATTATGATGGGTTGTGTAATTTCTCCATAATTTTTCTTATTGGTAATTGAGATGATAATGTGCAATGAAGAGGATAATATATTCAATGAAAAGAAGAATGTAGTCCTTCCAATGAAGGCCTTTATGGACGATGTAACACTCATTTTAGTAAAAAATCATACATGAAACATCTTGTGATCATCTACAAGAGCTCTTTAGTTGTGCAAGGATGAGAAACTTTCTAAATCCTGCACCATCTTTAATAAAGGGAGTGGTCAGGAAAATCAAGTTCTTCATAGATGAGTGCAATATCTCAACAATCCATAAAAGAAGTGTTTAGAGCTTTGGTTGTTGCTACTCCCCTCCTCTTACTGATTGCCGTAGCTGGAATGATACGTTGGAAAAAACTATAAAGATGGCTGTTATGCTCTATTGATAAATGTGACCTCATTGCCAAAGATGAATTATGGTGTGCATTTTGCTTTAAACTCCAAAATATCATGGTCATTGCAGTCTTATGAGATATCACTTACAAGAGTTGAAGCAAGGAAGTATTTAACCAGTACCTTGAAAAATGATTGGTATTACATATATCCTTAACTAATGTTGCATTATAGAGCTGAAACTACCATCAATATTACAATATCATGCTAAGGAGTATAAGGTAGGCAAGGCCTGACTCTATCAAATGCTGTGTGATTCCCAAGACCCACTTATGAAAAGCACCCAACTGTCATAAACAGAAATTAATGTAAAAGATGCAAAATCATCCCTTAGGATGCTGGAAGTTGTTGGTATAGTGGCAGTTGGCAGAGCTGGGGTGGGTTACCTTCCACAGCATTTGAGGTCAAAGGAGACCATAAGAAACAGAAGAAATTTGTGATATTGAGAGAGAGCAAGTGTCTTGCTACAGCTGTTTGACATTCAAAACCAGGCGCAGGGACCAACATTAAAGGAAGACAAATTACATGGTGCAACATCAAACAAATGGACCCAAAGAGAATAATTTTCCTAATAAAGGCTGTATACAACATCCTACCAACACCAGTCAACCACAAATTGTGAAAGTCGATAAGATCTGACCGACACAATATATATAGGAAGACTGCTAGCCTCAAATCTACCCTCGCTGATTGAGTATTCTATGAAAAAATGCTCATGGAAAATTACTGAAGCTACAAGATGTTCTTACAAAGCTGTCGATAAAATTTCTTTATCTCAAGTGGAAATAAATTCTGTAAAAAAAAAAATATCCTAAGAGCTACTTCTTAAAAAAAAAAAAAAAAATAATACAAACTGTTGTTGTTTTATGGTTGCGCAGGCTGGAGCATCAGAGTAAATTTGTAACGTCATCTTGCCTTTCCAGTTGAGATCATGCCTTGCATTCTGATAGTGTGATCTGGTCAGTTATTTTAGAAAAAGTTCATGTCATTGAATTAATGGTTCCTTTTGAGAAAAATATTGATTGGGCACATCAACGTTAGCTGGAAAAGTATGGAGATCTGCAAGACCAATGTAGTTAGATGTCAAGGTTTTATTGCCATGGCATACTTAACTAAACTCAGATTGTTTAGAAAAGAGGAAATATAATAAGAGGCCCCAAGATCAGGCAGAGGTTACATCTGCTTGTATCTGGCGATCCCCAAAATCAGCAAAGCCTGATGGTATTCTGGGGTACTGCTTGGGTGCTCAGAGTTGATGGTAATGATGCTTCAACCTCAAAACTATGCCCGAAGGCAGGATCGTCATCTAATGAAGCCTTTGTTTGAGATGCTGTTATTGTTCTTACAGCAGTGGTTGTATGAATTTATTCAACTGTTTATTCTTCAATTTTGATTAATTAAAATTATTCAATTCATAATTATCTTCATCCTTATCAGCCGTACTTTGAAGATGAATCTTGAAACTATTTCATTTGAATTTCCATATTCATCCAGGTCATTTTATGATTAACTATTACAACTCAGATTTGGTTCAGATTTTCAGCACAATAATTCAATTTCCCGCTTTACAATCACTTACTGGTAATATAGTAGAATTTTTTTTTTTTTTTTAAATTTCTTATTTAACCAGATCTTATGAAGTGTGCATATGTGTGACTATAAAAGAAAATATAATGCATGTGTACACTGCCCAGACCATGCCAATCAAATTCAGTATACATGACTGGAAAGAGTATATACATGAACTTTTCTTTCGTTTAGCTAAAGGATTTAAAACTCAGAAACTGTTTGGGTATTTTACATGAAATTTATTGCTACAGTATATCAATGTCTTTTTATTCCCTTCCAATTGCACATTTCAAGATCTTGAAATTGTGACTGTAGATTTCATTTATAGAACTATCAAATATTTTTGAAGAATCTTCTCTAATACCGTTAGAAAAAATACTACTATGTATATACTGCATGGTAAATACACAAATTAGCAACTCTCTCTCTCTGTTTTCAATGACATATCTTAGTAGCTGCTATAATATACATGAATTTGATGAAATAAAATTAACAAAGAATAATGTTCTTTGAGAAATGAGTCCTGTCAATGCTGGTCACTTTGCTGATCAGATATATTTGGTTAGATGCTTGTTCAGATATCGGATGACCCCAGAGAAGTCAGTTAGCCTAGTATCTTGAGAAATATATATCAGCCAGAATAGATTTCTTTGGAGTATGTATCCAAGTTCTTCTATTCCATTGGAAAAAAAGGAAATGAAAGTGATTTTATTTGCTAGAAGATATGATAGGAAGTAGTGGTGGGTTTCAACCAACAATTCAGACTACATCTTACTCAGGCCAGCCCATTCAAGCGCCTGTACTAATTTGGCCCACCAATTCTAATGCCCAACTCCTTCTGAATTAGCTACTTGTATCAGTGGTTTGTGACAACTGGAGATCTGAGTCATTGCAGTAAGTTCTAATTCAGTTGTGTGTAAATAATAAAGGGGGAGACATTTTGAAAATAAGTATTTTACCATAAATTGATTCTTCTCTGTATATCGTTATACTCAACCAATGCACATGGGAATCAAATCTACAAAAAAAAAGTACTCTGTACTGAAAACTCCATTATGTTTGTATGATTCAGAGTTTCGAGTAATATTAGACACTTAGCAAAACCTGAATTAGTATTTTGAAATTGTTAGGAATGGTATTTTTATCAAGAATAATCTCTCAAATAAAAATAATTGTGCATATAATTGTAAGTCAGGATCAAAGGAATTGCAATTAAAATGGATTCTCAATACTTTGATATTAGAAACTGATCATGCCTAATTTTTTTTTTTTCATATCTTATTAAAACTTGAATACCACTGAATTGAAGCAACATCCACCTAGCTTCCACATAAATCGTCGAAGATCTCATCACTTGATGAATTGTTTGGACTTGAATCTTGATCTCTATCATTCTAGCCAGCATGTTCTTCAGCATTATTCAAATAGTTATTCAATCTGGTTGGCCTTTTTTAAAATCTTTTCAACAGAAACAACACAGCTCACAGAACCAAACGTCACAGTCTCATACTCACGATAGAAAATTTTAGGCTAGATTTGAATCACCAGCTGTCTCAAAGAAAAAAACTCGCATCTATGCTAATTCTTCATCTGGAAGACCTTGATGGATAAATGGACAGGCTCCTATCTAGTATTGAATTCTATACTTGGTATGCTGTTTCCTCTTCCTTATGTACTTTCCTGTAGAAAAAGTTTTTTTTTTTTTCTGCACTTCATTCCAGAAGTGAAGGTGTGAGCAAAATCATGTATGCAGGGAAAGGGAGCACTCCCTTTTCCCTTCATACATGATCTGCAACATTTGATTTTTCCTTGTTTTGATGCTCTTCAGGTCTAATCTGTTAGAGACAGCTGGTTTCCCCCTTATATTTCCTATCACAACTGCATAGCACACGCTTTTTTATATTTGTTTCATATGTAAGATTGACCTGTGTGAGCAGCTTGTATAGTGTGCCTATGCTGATGTTATACTGATCATGAATTATCTGAATCTTTGTGGCAACCTCTTTATATAAGGTAGTCACAGTATAAATTCTTGAATGGTCAACTAGTAATAATATTCAATGTTCCTCAGCTCATCAAATTCAAGACTTGATTTCCTGTAATCTTTTTTCTATAAAAATTCAACCAAATATTATATGACTGGAGTAAGTTGCGAGCAACATACTCTGAAGCATAGATTTTTGACAAAATTGACTTACATTTAATATTTACAAATCATTTACAATATAGGGTTAGAAGAGCCTGCTCTATGATTACGAAGTGGGTCTCAGTTTAGATGAATGCACCAAATCCACCAGATATTTAGAGGAGGAATTATCAATGATATAATAGCTTATGAATGGTTCACCAAGTTCCAGCATGGCAAATTCAAGAGTTAGAAAAAGCCAAAGTGGACAACCATTGGAGCAGGATTAGGATAAATTTCACCAGGTTCTAGAAATCAATAGACAGTGCAGCAGCTTAATTCTGAGTCATTTGGATGCAATTGGCAAAGTCTGTGAACTTGAAAACTGACTGAAATCACTATTTTAATATGTGTATTTCTTTGATTTTTTTTTTCAAATGCATTCACGTATAATGAGTGCCAAGTGGCTGATACATTTACTGAAAGATGCTTACGATAGCAAAAAATCCACCTGAATGATGAGAGATTTTGAAATGACAAATATATCAGAACAGCACTATAAACTTTCTTGAATTCAAAACCATCCACATTCTATTGCAAATGAATTTATGGTTGTTGGAAAGTATTATAATCATATATGTTGATTATATTAAACAATCTTTCTCTGTTTCTTTCTTGTGAAGTGATAAACTTTTGTTGATTGTACAAAATACTTGGAAACCAACATAATATATTGGAAGACTTTTTTTTAAAAATAGCTTATACCATAGTCTTTTTCCTTTGCAAAAGTCTTATCTCCCACCATTTGAATAACAACTGGTTATAGATTGAAGTCTAAAGCTTTTAGAATGAAATACAACTCACTATTTTTATTGACATCTTTGATATAATGCTGTCTCATTGAAATAATACTTTTTCTAAAGCAGTCTTTTCAAAGTCCTTTGACTCAAACAGAGATTTTAGCAGCCACTGACATGTGCGTTTCATTTTCAAATATTGATACGTCCTGGTTCCCCATATCATGTACAGGTATACATTGCTTAACATCCGATTTACATTCCTGACAGTAGGATGTTAAGTGATTTGGATGTTAGATGAACATCCTATAATACTGTTCAAGCCAATTATGACCCACTGGACCATAGCTACCCTACTTCTACTGACTAAATAGCCGGAATTATGTACTATATTGCAGATAGTCTTACATACTGTCAGCATTTTTTAATAGAATATATTTTAAATCATATATTATGTGCATCATAGATAAGCACTGGTAAGCATAAACAGAACTTTTATTTACATTTGTCTGTTATGTTTCAGTATGTACATAATCAAAATTTATTTTATTTTATCGAAAGAATCAATTGTTGGGTAAGTCTTTTTTTACCCCAAAATGCTAACAAATTCATGAGGAGAAAGAAGCAAGAAAAAAAAAATGTTCAGGACCATGTTTATTGATACAGGATTCTTGAAAAAATGATAATGGATTAAAGTTAACTGGATCATAGATTATGAAAAAATACTATATGATAATGTAAACAAAATTGTATAGAATGTCCCCAAAACTGGAACCTTTTAATTCTACGTGTAGTTAATGAATTTTTTTTTTCATCAGACAGTGTAAATGAATAAAAATAGTATTAGGACTTGAAGCAGGTAATTGGGCCTTTGCATTACTAGAGGCTGTTTAGCTCAATGGTAAGAGCAACTCTGTTGAAGCAGCTACTTTATAGGTCACAGGTTCGATTCAGCAGTCCAATTTTCTTCAATTGTTCCTATTATTATATTATTATTATTATAATACCTCATCTCAAAAATTCAGAGATATACTTTCTTCAATTGTTCATTCTATTAATGCTGTCCAGGTCAAATGATACATTTATGGTGTAATAACGGGAGATCATTTCAAATAGTTTTTAAGTATTATAATGCATTTATAATGTATGTGTGTGTATGTAGATCTTTTAAGAATTGTTATATATATATTTTTGAAAAGGTATCTTGAAAAGAATAGTCAAGTTGTTTGAAGTAAAATTTCAACAGCACATTATTTGAAATTCTTAAAGAAGCATTTAGTTAATTGAAGTCATTATCAATTCAATTTGAAGAACATGGTTGACGTGAAACAGCAGAATTTTTGTAATATATTGTAATTACATATGTAGTTCATGTTTTCTAATGCATAGTGGTGATACCTTAAGCATTGGTCACCTTGGTGTCAGTGTGGGGGGTCAGTGTTCAAAGGGTTAAACTTGCCTGTATGAGTAACTATTTTTGACTCTTCTATGAATAAAATTATGTCTCTTTTTAGGACTGGATGTATGATATACCATTTTAAAAAAAATCTGATGTGATGAAAATGAATTCTGCTGTCTAGGAATCTTCTTTCTAATTGAGTTTAGTTGAAGACTTATCTAAAACTGGTGCTGATTAATATCTGCTCCCTCTTTATGTTGGCTTTGTATTTTGTGAGTAAATCAATGATGTTTTCTTTGTCAATAATACTTGATTAATTCAATCAAGTATTAACAGATTGTAGATTAAAATTAGTTTGTAATAATCGACTGTATGTAAATTCAAGTTTACTCCTGATATTTCTTGAAAATATATTCAATTATTCTGCATTTCATTTAAAATTATGTGCAAATGAGCTATGCTGGTTAAGATGTCATTTATATGCAGTTACATGTATCATGCTATCAATGACGGTTCACATTCACTTGGTTCAGCAGTACATATACTAGAATAGGAACAATACAAAGAATTATATTCTATATATTAATAATAATCCTAATGCAAGGACATGTAACCAAAACAAAGAGGAAGAGTCTATTGTATTGGACCGAGAAAGAAACAGAAAAGAATTAGGACGGATGTTCATCTGAGTAAATAACAGTAACCTACTATGTTTCTGAGTTAGATATTTTGCACAAATACAAATGATCCATGTTGGAGGTCAAGTTGAACTAGAATTTCTAATGTTTTTGTCCCATTGTTGTTTGTTTTTTTTGGGGGGGGGGTCCATTGGGGGGGTTGCAAGTCAGGCAGGTTCTTCTCAACTTCCTTAGATTGGCATCATGCAATCTTTCTTAACCTCACCTCGTTTGGCAACAGGCGAAACTAAGTTAATTTTTGCTAATGTAAAATACCGTTTTTTTAATCCCGAATTGATTTAGTGGATGTATCATTTAAAATTACAAACAAAATTGTGTAATGGTAATGTTCATTCATCATTTCTCACCATGCAAATATATCCGAGTTTTAACCCAGAGAAATTTTTTTCTTTTTTAAACTTACGTTTATTTTGATATTAGGCCTATCACCGTAGATGATATATCTTATTTTCCACTAATTGTCATCTTACTATGATTCACCAATTGTCCTTCTGTCCATTTGTGTCAGCAAAATTCAAGAACAGCCACAGATATGGTTACCAAATTATCTGGTTATTAATGAGACCCTGGAGCAGGTTTTTAGCAAGTTGGTTTTCCCCTTAAGTTTTTAATGGGGTGTTCCATTTAGAATCTAAGTTTGTTCTCAATTATTTTGTGTTCCACTGTGTCCATGCTTTACTGTTACTTCGATTCACCAAATGTCCGCCCATCTGCATTTGCAGAACTCAAGAACAGCCCCAACTATTGCCATCAAATTTTTTGTGGTTTCTAATGGGACATCGGAGCCTGTTTCTAGCATATTAATCTTTGAGAATTCAAAAGAAAAAAAAAATAATGTAGCATCTGCATTCACGCTCTTTCTGAGATAAACGATTTCCATATATCTGTCTACTTGGATAATGCTAAAAGTCTGATTCTATTCATCTATACGTGACATCTAAGTAGCCAAAATGGTGCATAATAGCCAATGTTATAGAATTAAGGTACTTTTAATCTCTTATTAAGACCAGAGGCCCCATGTGAAGCAAAGATTTATCACTCATGATTGATTATTTCTCATTCTACTCAACTGTGACATAGAATCAGCTTGATGATAATTGGCATTTCATGTTCCAAATTTTTAGATGCATAACTGGATTGCCAAGTTCATTGATCAACAGACTATGTATCAAAAAAAATTTAAAGGTTTACTACATAAAATATCAATATATATCTCTTATTACTGCTGTCAATAGTTTACCATGATCTATTGAAAATTAAGTGTCTTCAATAGAAACTAATTTCCCCAAGATAAGGTTTATTTGATAAAGCATCACCTATTCAGCAATATGTAGCTTACCCATCAAAGCTATCTATCTAATGCCCAGCCACTATTTATTCAACTTTTCATATAAAGCCAATAGTTATTTATTTAGGATTCTGTCTTAAGTTTTCCCACTTTTCTGTGTATATAAGCATTCAATGTAAATGCTAAGTTAATAATGAATGTATTGGTTCCTTATCCTAGCCAACTGTAACATTGAACCAGGTACAAACAATTGGCTATTTCACTTTCCAAATCTTTGTGTAATTAGCAATTAAAAACAAAGAGGGTAGACCTATAATTACTGACTCATAGTAATTGTTACTACCTAAATTAAAGTTCTTAAACAAGTACAGAACAACAATTGTAGCGTGTTCTTTTTCAAGAATGAGAAGAATTTGCTGCTTTAACTCCTGTGAGAAATTAGTTCTTCTGACTGTTCACTCATTGTAAAGTTCAGTACCTATTCAATAGAAATCTCTTTTTTTCACCACCTAAGTAGATAGAGTTCAGCTCATATATTTACTGCTAATAAGTGAACATTTTTCCCGTATCGCAAAAAATTTACCGTCAATAGTTTTTTTTTATTCATTGTAATCTTCTGCTAAATTTTCATACAATATTCTTTTAGTTTAGAAGTAGTTGATTGAATTTTACGTATACAAATTGAAAGTTTGAAAAATCTAAATTAAAACTGCATTATCAGCATACTTTTAAATAAGTGAAACAATTTTTGCTGTGGTTCAGGGTTAAATTTTAATTAGTGCTACAGAAAAAAAACTCCCATTTAATAATTTGAATTTGAATTATTTTGAGATATATATAAAAAAAATGGGCATTTACACAGATCTAATTGAGCTACCAGATGATAGATCTGAGGGTTCATTTTTACAATTTAAAAAAATAATTAATTCAGTTATTTCTACATTTGAAAAAATAAATCACTTGACTAACCATTAAAAAAAAACAAGTATTTGAATTCATCAGTTGCAAATGCATAAAAAATTTTGAAAAATCAATTATCAGTTATGAAATGAGTTAGCTTAATAATGAAGTATTAGGTTTTGACCAGCGTTATTACTTTATTTTTGATATGTCAGTCCTTTGGCAATGATATTTACCTGCATCCACGAAAACAGGTTATCATAACTAGCTATGTTAATATGCATCTTCCAACAGATCTTAATGAAACTTGGCAAACAGGTTCATGAAAGATTTTAAAATCATCAGTTTTTTATTTATTCAATATCGGTAGATTTTGTTTGCATTGAACAAATCTTTGAAATTCTAGACATGAAAATATTCATTGAAAATGAATAACAAAATGGATTGGCCGAATTTTTTGTGTGGATTTTATGAATACAAAAGACTACTAGGGATAAACCCTTCCACTTCCAAAATCACTGGTAATTAACAACTGGTTTTGAACTTCGAACCCATCTATCTGCAATATTCTGACAATTTGCATATTTATTTATACCTCTGTAGTAGCTAAGGTACACAGTATTGTCTGACAACACTGGAACAAATGATATTTTTTAGAGATTTAAAATCGGAGTAGGCATCCCACTCTTATGGGATTAGGTAAAATTTTCTCCGTTGGGTTTTGAAATTGGTCCACTGATTGTATTTACCACTTTTCTAAACTCTGGTATATTGTTGCTCTCTCTCATCTCTTTAGTGATAAGATTATTTTTTAAATGTGAATGTGAATGCAGACCCAATGCAAATTTTTTTTATGTAATTCGACAAAAATATGAGTTGTAGGTTGATCGAGACCTGCTGATTTCAGTTATGCCTTTGCTTTTCCTCTATGATGCATAGTACTCAACATCTCGAAGTACAAACACATACATGTACATATATAGATATCTATGTATCTAACTATGCTTTAACATACATAAAACTATGGTGGCATGTAACTGGCATAGAAAGGGTTCAAAAGTTCCAAAAAGTGTAATTAAATAACATATTCATCAAAAAATAAGTAATGAAATTAAATGCATGTTCTAACCAGATTGCACATCATGAACTTGTTTGGTAGTAAGACAAAAACAGTACATCTAAAAAGTTGATGGTGCACAATTTGATAAAGATGTGTGTTCAATTTTGTATGTTGTTTAATTATACTTCCAAATAAAATATGAAAAATTACCCATAGAACCTCTGTATGTCTTCTGGAGCATCTCTATGCTGGTTAAATATTGCCATAGGTTTAAGTACATCAAAGCAAAGATTACTATATATATATATATATATATATATATATATATATTTAATCATAATTATATATATATGCGTGTGTGTCATACACTGACAGCTGTTTTGTTGTGTTACAACTCTTTAGTATGGCTATAGACTCAATATCCCTTCCAGTATTGCTAGCTAGGGTCAGCTTCGCTCCAGAGGCAGATGCTCTACCTCTGCCTTACCCAGAACTGAACGGTCAGTATATATGTATGTATGTGTGTAATATATGTATATATGATATACACTTTTGATATTCATTCCATGTACCCAAAGGATAATGAGACAATACACAAGTATGGCTAATGACTGAATTAATTTCACCTATGCTTTTTTTCATGATGATACGATGGACTTCTTGGTGTACCTATGTGTATTTGCAATAATACTGCTGATCTGAGATGATGGTGTCATCAGTTAACAAAAAAAACTGTTGCTTTTGCTGGCAGTTTGTTTGAAAGGAGAACAAAAGACAAAGTTTGGGGTAAAACTCTGGTAAGAGAAAAAATAAAACCTGTCCAATCCCAATAAAAGACAGTGGATGTGATAAGATATCCATAAAATTTAGCATATTACTCTGAACAGAATAAAGAGCTCTGTTCAAAGCTCATTGAATACTATCAGATGCAGCATCTTGTGTATATATAAGGGAGAGGTGTCACATTGTGTTTGTCTGTCATGCTTTAGAGACCCCCAAAACATGAACGCAGTCCAACCAAATTTGGCATGCATACTCAATAGACTTAAGGAAAGATTTTTAGCAAGTTATTTTTTCTGACCCCTACCCTCATATTTCTTCGGGGCTGAGGGTTGATTTACAATGTAATATCATAGTAAGTGGATGAATATAACAACATTAATCCGTTTCAATATGCTGTAAAAAAAAATATTTAAAGAAATCTCATGCTCTCTTATAAATTCTCTCCCGCCCTCAAATTTTTCTCCCTCCCGCCCTCAAATTTTTCTCCTTCCCGCCTCAAATTTTTCTCCCTCCCGCCCTCAAATTTTTCTCCCTCCCGCCCTCAAATTTTTCTCCCTCCCGCCCTCAAATTTTTCTCCCTCCCCACCCAAATTTCTGAAGTGTTTCCATTCCTTGGTTAGACATTCCATTTGTTTCACCTTGGTATAAGAAGTTTTATAGATGCATTAATTCTATTTTTTTTACAAGGTGATTAATGAGCTAAGGAAGAAGTGATTAAATTTTGACCTCTCATCCGACAAACATCATATAAAAAAGTAAATAATAACAGATTTAAGGGGAGAAGATCAGGTGGACAGGAGAGTAATGTCAAAAAAGGATTCCAGCTAAAAACCTGTTTTCAACTTAGTATTCAGCCTTCAACTGAAATTAATCTGTTGCATCATAGCATGGAGTGACAATGTGGTGTAATTTTTTCAAATAAATAAAAAGTTGACTTTCAAGAGAATCTAAGAATTTTCTACAAGTTCGTCTGAAATTAAACTTTTTTTAAAAATTTTCTCTGTGCTTAATACCGTTAAAATTCAAAAATAAAGTTTAAATATGCTATGGAACCAAACATTTATGATATAAATTTGTACGTGTGAACAATCCTCTAGTCATGGGTAAAATAACAAGGCAGACTGGGCTCTTAGCAGTATTATAATTGCCTCACCTGGCTAACTCTCAGTAAAGTTATGACTGACTGACACAATGTAGGGGTTCAGTTTGGCATTATACATTGTCAACCGAATATCTCACTAAAAACTTACAGTTTGGGAATTTTTGATTACTAATATGCTAAAAACATGCTTCGGAGCCCTATTTGTATATTAATATGGTGGCCATAGCTCAAGCCATCCTTGAGTAATGCGATGACAGACAGACATTGCCTTTTCTTGAATTGTTGTTTGATTTGTTATCATATCTGTTTTTTAGGTTGGCTTAGTTAGTGTAAATGAATCTTTTAGATATTTTCTTTATGAATTGAAAAATCAAGTATTACAGGCCTTCCCAGGTATAACCTAGTTTGTTACTGTGTGGTTAGCCATACAATGTTTGAGGTTGGTGGACTACATAATTCTTACCTACATTATCACCTACAAATAAAAACAGAATTCCTTTTTGAACCCGTAAGCTTGATAATTCAGGCCAGGCGCAATCTTACCACACCATAAAGCCAGTTTGAGGACAGAGCTGACACTGAACTTGTAAGCCTGATATTTTGGACTGGGCGCTATTTTACCACACCGTACAGCCCATTTGAGGATAGAGCTGACACAACACCCATTCGGACCCCACTAAAAAACATATTTGACTTGAGCCGGCTAAGCAATTGTGAAAATGAAACAAACAAGACAAAAATTTCAGTAGTCAATAAACGAAACTTTTAATTGTTTAATTACCCCCCACCCCGTTCCCCACCCGGAGTTCAAATACACTTTATCTCAAGGTGCAGCAGCATTAGGGTTTGAAGGGTTAAGTGATCAATGTAAATATATTCGATTGCTTTGGTGGTATTATCTAATCTGAAACAAAATCAAAGAATTCCTTTGTTTATTTCTTCAACTCCTTCTTACTTCTTGTACCATAATACACTGTTTGACACTTATTTTTGTCCACCTTCGAATATCATGCATACGCCCCAACCCCATCCCAAGTTATTGTGGCTCGGTTATAACGTAGTTGGCCTCGGACGATAGTCAATGGGCTGTATTTTCTTCAGACTTCCGAAGTTTGAGTGCATCACTTTGACGGCTGATAGAACTTATACAACCTTTCTTGGAAAAGGAATTAAATGTTTTTACGTCTTTCATTATGTTACCAACTCAAGGAAAAATTTGCTTTAAATTGACTGCGCGTCAAGAAACGTCAAATTGCGCTAAATTAAAATCTATCATATCCATTTCAATTGCTAAAAATTGCTGGATTTGCTTAATGTAGCGCTCAAAATTGGCTAAAATCTGCTGTAAATGTTGAGTTTTCGTGCTGCCAAAACAAGACACGCGCCAAGTTAAGCGCGAAAAGCGCTAAATTGGCATCACTGATCGTTGAATGTTGTCAAGTCTCTACTACAAGTTGTAGATCTAATTCATACTTGACTGGGTTTGCCCCAGAACAATGCAAGTTATTGCATGACTTGCTCAACCTAAAGTATGTCTGATCTGTTCTCAGAAAAATTAACATTCTAAGAGCATTAATCTTCATTATGAAAATATTTTCCAAAATACTTACATTGGGAATTGCCTCACTGACTATAACATGAATCATTGGTTGGCTTTAATATCATTAAAACAAGCCGTATATGAATGTGAATTAACAAAATTACCATATTGATATATCGCAGTACTTTCTCATCCAATGTAAGAACTTTCTATTGATTATATTTACGAGATTTTTTTCTAATTAAAGTTAATTGATGAATTCATAAGCTTGTCAAAGAAAAACCCATATAAAAGAATTCAAGTCAACGTGAAAGGTCTTTCATTAAGATCGTTGAATTATCTCCCCCTGACATTCATGAAACTAGATTTTCTTTTTTAGAGAATATCGTAAGTAATGAGAGTTAGCATGCTCGTTCCGCAAGCCATTGCTCGTGGGTAACGTCTCGATTTGGGGCTGTGCGGAGCAAATCTTGTGCCAAAATTGGCTATGTCTTATGAAGTTGTTCGTTTTGAAAACTCAGGCAGTAGCAACTCAATTCCAGTTCCACTCACCATTGTGTTGTCTATTGATCTATTTGCTTATTTTACTGCAGCCTGTTTTCCTATTCAACTTCAGGATTATTACTATTTACTTGGTATATATAAATGATTCAAGTTACATTTATTAAATTGTTAGATATCTCATCAAATAAGCTTTGCCTATTCAAATACAAATTTAAAAATGTGATGTGAATTAATTGTTCTAGGTCCTGATATCGGTCCCCAAGGCAGTCACAAAATATACTGATAGCAGCAACAGCGTGTAGAGAGTGTGTCATTTCATTGCAAAACGCCATATCAGTGTCACGTGGCAAGCTACGGATGGCTAAAATTATTTAGAGGTAATCCCAGGAGGAGCTCAGGACTATTCAGAATTAGAACTGATTCAAAAGTTTCTGTTTGTTGCGTACTAAAATTTAGAAATGTAAGGAAGAGTGATAAAAATAAGCCTTGTTATTCAAATTAAAAACGATAACAAGCCAAAAAAAATTATGCCTTTTGGAATGATAACATTATTTTTGCTGGTCTGGTCTTCCGTAGTAGATCACGTGGCTAGGTCAGCCATTTTAACTAATTGACTCTTCACCCACTCATATTGTGTTGAGGTTAGTACTGCTGCCTCATCAGTGTATATAGTGTTGAGTGAGTGAAGAAAAGGAAGGAGGGAAAAACCAAAAAACTAAGTCATATTGGTAGCAGCACTATGTGCTGCTGCTGTTTCACTACCAAACGAATGCCGCCATTGCTCTGTTATTAGCAGCAGTAGCAAAACCCAAAGAAGCGGCCATGTTTGCCTGGAAGCTACAACTCGTTCCTTACTTACACACAAACACACAAGTTGCTCTTAGTATTTCACAACTTCTAACTAAACACCCTTAATATCTCGCGCGCTCTATCTCCCTCTCTCTTTCTTTCTCTCTTTCTACGCTTCACATAACATCAATGCCCGGATACATTCATTCTTTTTATGTCGATGTGCTTAACATCAGACGGTCTTTTTAATTTACATATGGTTTCATCTGCCGGTGAAGATTTGCTTTGAGAAACCGGGAAAAAAATCAAAGCTTGGCTACAACTCTACGGGGTAACTCAAGTGGGACGGATACGATTGCGAATGAACGGATATCAACAACAGTATCTACACCTCCGCCTTTGCTGAGTCCTCTTCAAACCACAACTTTCAGTCTCATGGAATTGTTTAACTGACCTCTAATCATTTCTTCCACGGAACAACTGACCTAACACGATTGGCATTATCCTCTTCGCACACCTTATCTCTCGTTCTAATCCACTCTTATCAACAACCATTTGGTTTATTTTTAGCCAACAAAACAAAAAATAGCATCTTCAATGGAAACGTTATTTTATATATATTAAAAGAAAAAGTAATAAAAATGGGCTGGAAAATAGGTAGGACACAATATTATTGTGTCGGTGATCTTACTCACCACCTCCTCCTTCTCAACTCTTGACTTGGAAATCTAGTCGATGTTGGCATCGTGCTATTATTTCTCTACATGATCACATCACCGCGGCTATTTATTTATTTATTTCTACAGCCACTTTCATATACTTTGGTATAAGTATTCCTCCCCATATTGGATTTAAATTTACTTACATTGCTAGCATGATTTGGAAATTTTTACATTGGAACAGATGCTGTTACCATTGCAGCCGGATCTGTGGTAAGTAAAATTAGAACAGCTTGCGTAAGTTCTGTTATTTGACATGTTTTCATGTTCTCAACAACTGAAATGCTTTTGTTTCTATATTATCCTCCTATTATTCGTGTTCATGAATATTTTTAGATGATCACAACCATCCAGTTATCGTGTTTTTGTTTTGTTTTTTTTTTCTGAATGGCGATTGTGGAATTATACGCCATGTACAGGTAGAGATGCGTAATGTTCACCCTTTAGTTTCGTCAATTCATTCAATATTTACATAAAAGAATCGGTCGAATAAGTTAACTGATGTTTAGTAAACGTAAACAAAGCACATAGATTTACACTGTTCGTTTTTTATTCTTAATGCGGTAATAAAAGATTTTAATGATAAGCTTGTATTTTTGTCTTGAAATGGGTTCTTTTTAATTGATTTTACTCTAAATGTATATCGATCTTTAACTTTTATGCTGTACCTTGAATTTAAAACTGATTTGAGGGAGAAGTAGCTTTCGTGGTGTTTGTGGTGCATATTTTGAAACATGTAGTTGTTGTACTACTATCATTTGGTTATAGTAGTACATGTGGCAATCTCAGTGTGTAGGAATGATGCTGTTCATCCCCATGACTCCGTTTTGAACTTGCTTTTTTTTTCTTTTCCTTTTTGCTCAATATTGTATTTTCCCTTATTTTATTGCCAAAATGAACACGTTACATTTAACATGAACTGAATGTCTGATCATTCTCTTCTCCAATTGACTTTTAAAGTAAGGTTGTGTGTAGTCATTAAAAGCCAAAACGGCTTGGTGGCGATATCTGCTTACTGTGAGCGGTGTGGGTCAATAAGAGCCTCTTTTATTAGCTATTCTGCTTGTCTTGCTTATTCGTTTATTATAAGATATGATTTAATTGTTCTTGAATAATAACTAATAAATAATGCCCTATCTTCTGAACACTAACTTGTAACTGAAATGACATGATTTAATGTTCACTCATCTAAATGCTCGAAGATTAGATACTTTGTATGAAAAAAAAACTAGATAAATAGAAACAAGTCATTAATGAAAGTAATGTTTTTAGATTTGTGGAGCGATTCGTGTGTAATTAAGGAAATAGCTTTCTTTAATTTTGAGTTGTAAGTTAATTAAATGCTAGAATTAAGATATCCAGGTATTTCCTCAATTATTTTGAATAGGTCTTTGAACATTGATATTTAATAATCAACATATAGTAAGATATAAAGAGAGTTTGATCCTCTAAGATAGTTATGTTTCAATGTTGAGCAATTTTTCTCTGTGCTATTATGATTAGCTGCTGCTGCTTATTCTCTCTTCAAAGGGGGGAGTGTTTCATGGTAGCGGCGGCCATGTGTTGGCTGCCATCCATAGCACTACACAGCCACTACAACCATTCTTTAAGCTTTTACTTTTAAACATGTATTGTTACCAGAAATTTATTATGCTCTCCAAACATTTACATACAGAACTTGCATTTTCTTTCTTTTATACTATTTATTCCTTGATTGTACTTCTGTTGAAAGCTATTTGAGATTTCGTATCTTTTTTTTTTTTTTTTGTTGCTATCCGTGAATATCCTTGACCCACTTTTGATGACATGATGTACACTGGTCTAAATATTTTGTGCCACCTCCGTTTGTGTTTTTCTTCTGAGTGAAAAGCTGATTTCTTATTTTATTAATTCTTTATTTATCTTTCAAATCCAAATTTACCAATCGTATTGTTTAATAGTTTTAACGGTGAACCAATACGTTTTAACTCAATTTTTAATCTCGTCAGTCATCAGTGAAACCACGCTCTTGCACATGAGGTGGCTACTACATCGTTACGTCCTGACGAATATTTTTTTTTTTCTTTTGAATCAGGATACCGAGAAATTAGCCCCCCCCCCTACACACACGCACACTCCAAAATGTTTTAGTTACAATCCCACCCCAACCGTCTTCATTAGCAATAAATCAACATTCTAAAATGTGTAATTTTTTTCCTTTTATCTTATTTTTATTTTAATTCCATAAAGGACACAGGAAGTCTTGAAAAAAAAAATAAGCACTTGCTTGGTTCGACATTACCCACCAGCTTTTCACTCTTGAGGATGAAACTGTTATTTAGAATATTCTGTTCATATTTGTTAAACTATTTGCTTGCTTATTAAACTGTTGTGTCGCATATTTGGTAGGAGTGACCTTATGGTTTTTGCATTTATTCCTGTCCTTTGATCAAAATTGGGCTGTTGAATTCTGAGAGCCGCTATTCTATTTTATTAGCTTGGATATTTTTTTAAAATTTGGACTGTAGATGAACAAAATGTGATTTTAAAACCAAATGATTTTCCTATCTCGATCTGTTCACATGGTTTAGTCTGTTCACCGAAGCCATGGCCTCGATATGGCGTTACCTTTTAATGTTGCTTACAGCTGTGAAGTAGCTGGACTTTTGAAACCTACTACACTCACTTATCTCTCCTCATCTAATCGGTGCTTTACATATTCTGTATTCAATCATTTAGTATAACAAGGTCAATAAAAAGTGATTTTTCTATTTTGTTTATTTTGATGAAGAATCAGGCATTTCAAGCTAAGTTATACGTAAGTAGTACGTCGTACAACGGATAAAAAATTGGGTTGATTTAATCGGTCTTTGAAGAGTTTCTCATCAGCTTAGTTTAGCTTAGCGATCTATTCTGGAACAGGTTTTATGGTAAATCCTCTTCTTCAGTCTCCTGTAATCATTAAGATTTTCACATGAGTCTTTTCTAACGTTTTCTGATGTTTTGATATTATTTAAGTTGTTGAAGGGATTTCGATTTATCCACTTTTCTTTTATTAAGGAAGTGTTGCCAATTACTCCAATCTCAGTTGCAATGTAATTGCCAACTAAAGTAAGGACTAACAACAGTGAATTGAAAAACATGTCCTTTTGCATAATGATTTTTCCCTCATCAGTTTCGGGACCTCAAAAATGACTAGTGAGTCATTTTTTTTTCCTTGTTGCTGTTGGCATTTTCCCCCCAGAAGATCTGATTGATTTTCAATTTTACGTGATTTCATAATGGGTAAACTCTCACAATTGTTAATTTGCTACATTGAAATCGAGATAAGCACGACTAATATTCAAGATCAAATTGAACCCTGAAAATCTGCAGTGAATATTGAATGTTTTCCTCTTGGGCACTACTCGTTATCTCCCCTCTCTCCAATTTAACTGTTTCTAAAGGAAATTAATCCCTTCTATGAGCATTTTGCATACGATTCTAACTTCTGCATGAAAACATATTTGATAGTATTGAGCGGAAAATATTTTTACTTTCAAAATTCACCTTTTTTCTTTATTCTTCCTTCCTTATCGAAAAGTTAATCCTATCAAAGCCCAGCAACTGCCTATCGAACATGATTTATCGAAGAAAAATTAAATGCTATATAGAATTGATGAAAAGTTTTTTACCTATTTGAAAAATTTATTCTGTATTTTTGTATTCAATTAATCCTAGAATCTTCCCGAATTTTTTAAAATTGATTTTTAGCTTTTACGAGGGGGCGGCGGTTTATGTGACGCTAATGGTGAACGGGGTCGTTACTTGCTGTCTTTCATACGGAAGTGAGTCTACGAAGTATGTTACTTCCCCTTGTTCATTTTGTTAACTTCCGTTTTCGTAAGAGAGAAATCCACCAGTATGTTATTTTTTTTTGTATTTTCATTAAGGTTTTGGGGCCCCCAATTACTCCTGGATGGACCCATGCGCACCCTCGAAGTCTGCATGAGCCCTTTCCCGAACACCAATGAAAACACTAGACCAATTATCTTAGGTTTCTTTGATATTTCAATAACTACCACCGTGTTTTCTGTTATCGTACAACGGACGGAAAGTAACGACTGGGTTGAAAGCACAAATAATCACTGGTGAAAAAATGTTTCCTGTTTCGTTTGACTGGTGGTAAACTGAGAAATAAATCTTGAGTGAAATTATTTTACAATCTGGAAAATACTTGGATTGCTCATTATGTACAAATTATTTTTTAAAGTAATTACCTGAATTAATATTATACTTGGCATTATGTTAGTCTATATAATACCATAGAAAAATACTTGGGTGTTTCCTCTAAAAACCTTGAACTTTTTAAAATTAGACCATAGATTTCTATTTTTGTATTGAACCTTGTCCTTATAAGATAGATGTGATAGCCTCATATTTTGTATGATTCCCCCCACCTCATCCCCACTTCTGTCGTATACTTAATTAATCACTAGTTTGACAGATATTTTTTTTTTGATACTGCATTTATTCGTTTTAGAAGAGAAAATGATTTGAAATAAAAGGCATGGCTTTTCCACTCCTAAATTATTGCAGATGTTACATTTCACTTTTTCTGGAGGTTGCTATTTTTGGCGATCTTTCGTTTTATGTCGGTACATGGGGAAGCAACTCCCACTTGGTGAAATGAGCTCTTCTTGAATTTACCGACATAGAACGAAAGATCGCCCAAGAATAATTACCGATGCATGGGAAGTATCATATGAGCTAAAGAATCCTGCATAGTATTAGTTTCGTAGATCCAAGTAATGCCAGTGCCAGTGTATATTCGGATATTATTAAAGGCAAATGGCCCAACAAATCAAGTACCGAAACATGCATGGCACGTCGAATGGCTAATGGAAACACATACACTCCTGGGCCAAAAAATAGGCCAAATATGGGTTTGACCCAATTTTTTTCTCTTTCGCCCAGGAGTGTACAGATTATTTTTCGTGGAGCTTTTGATGTTAATTTTTTTTTTTTTTTTTCGTTGATTAGATTGAACACTATTGTCTGCTTTAAACAATGTATTGTCAATAAATGAATTTTTGTAATTTGTTACCATTATTTTATGTTAGTCACCTAGTGGGAGTTGCTTCCCCATTTACCGACACCCCACGAAAGATCCCCCAATTTTTATTCCCAAAGAATTAATGTTGAAATAAAAACCTGATTTTCGATTATTTGTCATTATTACTGGTAATTATTCATAAGTTGACAAATATGAACTTGAAGCATCCTAGGTTGAACGGTTCTGTAGATAAGGATCCGTTTTTGTTTTTTGTGCTTCAATTATTTTTGTAAACAGAAAGGGCATTCCTCTTATTAAAAGTGCTATATGTTCTCATATATAACAGATAACACAATGCGGCATTATTCAACTGTGTTTGCAAAAATTGCAGTGCATGTTAGTGGACAATTTTTACTATATTGAAGAAACTTGGGTTCTTAGAAAATCAATATAATCGTTGACATATTTAGACTTTTTTACACCCCCACCCCCCCAATCACACCGAGAAGTTATTAAAAGATCAACTTTGTTTTTCTTTGTAAAAACATAAAACGAGTTTTTTACATGCTGAATCAATATTATTTTCTGGATAGAGGAAACAAAAATGCAGTATTCTAAGTTTCAGCAAATCACTTTAATTATTCATTTTCAAAATGTTGGCTTTTCGTAGTTGAAGGCTTGTTATGGTGTAACTGAGGTTATTTCACCGCTGTCATCAAAAAGAAATATCCTTCAATAACTGGCTGTATATTTCTTTTCTTTTCAATCATGGGAATAAGTTGAAAATTCCAAATCAAGAGACGGGTTAGGATTTTCAGATTTGTCTGAATTTGAATTTAATGAATTAACCAAAAAAAGGTTTTTTTTATTTTATTGTCAGATTACTTGTCCATCTGCTTTATCCTGTCACTCCTACTTGAAACATCAATCTCCATTCCCATTTCATTTAGGAATTTATTGAATATTCAGTTACTTTATTTGTTAAATGAAAATGTACAAAGTATATTCTCAATACAACCATTGACTTTTTTTTTCCTCTCAGTTGTTACTCATTGATTCGGGGGAATGTTTTTGAAGTAAAAAATCAAGTTTTAGTGAGAGGTTCTATTTACGAAGTAATTGAAAATGCCAAACTGAACCTTTTTACTTTCTTAAAAATACAGGCAGTTGAAAACTCAATGGGATGTAAAATTGCATTATGAAGAAAACTGCATTCTGTAAAGTGAGACTTGAACTCATCCCTTATCATAGGGATGATATCTCAATATGACAACTGCCTTACCAATTAAACCACAAAGGCCACTGAGAGAAAATCATCTATATAGGGTTAGATTTGAATGACTAGCGGGTGGCCTTTGTAGCCTTTGATTCAAGTAAACAGTCTGTTCCATATAAAAGTATTTTTTTAGCATGTTATGTATATAAAAACCATGTATTTAACAATGAGAATTCCACCAGTATTCTCTTTTTTTTTGTCTCACAGTATTATCATTGATGTATCTATGCAGCCTATCAATACTTACAAGAAACCTTGACATCTATTGAATTCAAAGACATCATCTGGTTCTGTTGGCTTTTTGTTTGTCATTAAGTACTTTATTTAGGGTTCATGGATATTGAAACAAGCAGAATAACTACAATTATCTAAGAACAAGTGAAATATACACACAAGTTCACAAGCCATCTAACACATCAAGTTTACTGAGAGACTGAAGATATGATATACAATCATAGATATAAAATACCCTCATTTTCAAGGATATTTGGTTTCATGTACTCAAAGCCCCACCCTAACCCACCCTTATCTATTTTTTCACAAATCTCAATTGTTAGAATGAGGGCTAAACAGATTACATAAATTGGAAATATTTTAATGCTATTCAAAATGAATATTTGTGTACGTTTCTGTTTGTAATCTCCCAACCCTTATTGAAGCATTGATTAAAATATGCAATGTTCCATATATTGGTGGGGGGAAAAAAAGTGCAAGTTCAACATATTCTGACTTGGGCTGTTTTCTACAGTGAATGTTTTTAGATTTGGTCTCAAAAACTTTCTGAAATTTGTATGAAGAAGTGTTAAATGTAATTATATACTTGTTTTCTTTATCTTGTGTGGATATCTTGGACAAATGACACTTGTGAAATGTGCAGAAAAGTAATTTTCTTTCAAAAACTCAACAGTTGACTTCGTTTTTGTTCCATAGCAAGATTTCCTAAGATCTATTTCTATTATAAATCAAGTTATGAATGTAATTGTAATCTTATAACTTGATAACTATGTATCCTGCAGCAAAACTGAAGTCATATTTGGAATCAACCTGTATCAATTTACACTCAGCATTCATTTTTAGGTCAGATTTTATCCTCTTCACATTTCTATAATTATAATTTTAGCAATTTTTCATCAAGTTGATGAGTGTTTTTTCATCAATATTTTGTTGATAATTTTTTATTTGAAATTTGCAGATCAGGCATTATCTGCTGTGGGAAAAAAAAAAGTTCTTCAGTATAATTTTTTTTCATGCCACACAATCAGGGTAGAGAAATGTGCAAAAAAAAATGCTTCGATTGAATGTAGTGTGATCATTTTGGATAATTCAGTACTTTTTGCATTTATTTCTTCCATATTGGGTTTAGTGCACCAAGTTTTCTCAGTTGATTTGTCAGTTTTGAAAACAGTTCATTTTAAAAATTTGTATATTACACTGTCACTATAATGCTTAACTGGACTGTGCACATGGGCTTCTCCAGCTGTATGAGACTTCCCCTTTCTCTCCTGGGCAACACCCGATTTCCCTGTTTGTGTATTGTTAAGAAAAGTAGTGCAAATTATGAAGTGAAAAACAAACTTTTTTTCTTAGCATAAACTTTATTGAACTTCATATTCACTGTTTTGTTCCATCATCTACCATCTTTCAGACTACTTTATAATTCTTTCCCAAAACTATTCATCTTTCTCTACAAAAAACTGCCCTGGCTACCTCCTTGAAGTCTTCCATGAGATAGAACCTTTTTTTTTTTCCTTCAAAACAATTCTGGGGAAGTTTAGAAGGGGGGGGGTTAATCCAAAAGTGCAATATCTGGTGAATATGCCATATGGGTCAAAACTCTCAGGCCAAGCTGATATAATTTTTTCAAAATGTTATTTCTTTACTTCATCATCTATGGTTGTAAGTAGCATAGTAGAAACACCACAAAAGTGCTGAGGAAATAGAATGATTATATAGGTGGAGGTGCTAAGATCAAATGTGCCTACCTGCAAATATATTCTAATGATCAACAATTTCCCCATTTTTATTTTTCATTCTTTTTTCTTTTTTTTTTTTTTTTTTTTCTCCTGATATTTTAAAGAACACATTTTATAAACAACAAATCAATCAATAGACTAATCGATAAAAGACTTGTTGGTTGCAGTCCTGGTAAACTGTAAATAAATACAGCATTAAAACTAGAAAGCACTGATTATTTACATCTGTCAATGCCACTGTCAGGGAGTAATTGTGTATGGATCTGCCCCCTCCCCCCATCTAATTACTTCTTCCATAACCTATTGCCTACCCCTCACAAAATATCATTGGAATTCATTGAGAACTTTTGGAAATGTCTTATAGAAAGGGAAACAATGGCAGTAATTTAATTACTTCTTCCATAGCCTATTGTCCACTCTCACCACAATTTCATAGAAATTCATTGAGTACTTCTGGGGCTATTGTGTGAACAAAAATGAAATTTTGGCAATATGATGTGCTTTGGACATTACTATTATGTGGGTGAGGTAAATGTGCATGGATCTTCTCAAAAATTTAATCAATTCTCTCATAGCTAAATGTCCACTCCTCCACAGAATTTAATAGATATCGTTTGGACTGTCATGAGCATATTGAGACTTTCAAAATCTGTTGCTTGTTAACAGAGGTTATTCCAAATATCTTTAAATAATATAACGCATTCATAGATATTCTGTCGGATTATGTATTCATTTCTTGATAATTTTTGGTGTTAGAAACCAAACGTGCAAATATGGCCAGTAAAAAATTAACAAAATGAGAAGTGTGTATAAAGCTGTTATTTGGGCCATTGTCTTTCTGTAGGGTTGTTTAGCTCAATGGTCTAGTGGCGCTACGTTGTAGGAGCTATCTTGTCCGTCGCAGGTTCAATTCCTGCAATTGATCCATTTTTCTTTGTTTATTTCTATTTATGCTGTTTAGGCCGAGTGTAACCACGGGAGGTCATTTGAATAATTTTGCGCATTCAAAAAAGTAGACATACAGTTTTGTTTCATTTCACTTCTGTTTTTGTTTTCTGATTTGAAACAAGAGGAAAATGAATATGGCCAAACCAAAAAGTTTATGGTGAAAATTGACAATAAAGTGGCTAAAATGGCAACTCTGTTTTTAACTGAGCCACCCCTCCACCACTGCTTTTATATGGGTCGTTTCTGAGGGTAGGGTAGGGTAAAAGTATAAATAAAGAGGAAGAGCGAAGGGATACATTTTACATACTCTCTATATGAATGTATCTTTTTTCCTTAACTCATTGGATTCTGATATCAGGTAGAGAGAAGGATGACTGCGTAAGACCTAGATGTAATTGTATACGTCAACTCTTTATATCCTTCTGCCTCGGTTTAGTTTTTAATTCACCTCTGTCAACGAATTTGAAAAGAGATATTACTTAGCTAAAGCGACATTTTTTTTTTTTTTTTCGCTTATCTTCTCGTCCTGAACGCGTCTCGAAAACCTCTTTTCGTCCCGAACACATTTTCTACCGTCCCCAGTAAGGCATTAATTTTGAGCCCTGCACTCCTGCCTCCAATGAGGAGCTTACATTAGAGGACTCCTTTCCAATCTCAGCATATAATCACAGCATCATGTTTTTGATGTGGTAAGTGGTGGCTCATTTCACTTGCCCCACTATCTTTTGCATTTCAAGTTGTGTAGTATCCACTTTCCATTGACTGTTACAGTTTTTCAAATACAGAACATTTGAAAATTGTCCAGTATTTACTTTTCACTTGTATGGAAGTCACATATTGTAACTACCATAACCTAACAGACGAAAATTATTTTCAATGTTTCATTTGGATATATTCGGTGTGTTGGCTATCTCCCATGTCCATATCTCCATATTATAACGTTATTATCAATGATGTCTTCATTTGGTCGCTATTCGAGAAATCTCCACAAAACTTTACAAGCCATCTGTAATAGACTTGATCATGCATCCACAAACTGCATGGACCTTTGTGCATTTGAGTCGGATTTTTACCTTTTTCATGATTTTTTTTTTTAAAATCATAATGTTACTTATTTTCTTCTCTCTTCAATGGTAGAATCTCTCAACTAAAATACACCGATTTTGACTTTTTTAAAATTATCATTTCAATGAATGTTGATCTGACACCTGTCATGATACAGTACAATGAGTTGATACTTGTATCATCTAATGACAGACAAAATCAACTTTTTGGTCAATTCCATACAAATTGACTCAACTAGAGAAGTGAGAAATCTCAAATGATATTTTTAATGCTTACCTAGGTCGTGTGATATAGAAGAAATATTTCACGTGAAATACTTATCAATTAGAAAATGATTGCAAAAAGCCTTATTGTTCAGTTATAGCAGTGAAAAATTTAACAACCAACTATCATGAAATTTTGCTTTTTGTACACCTGTTTTGCTTTATATATATATATATATATATATATATATATATATATATATATATATATCTGACTTATGGAGCAGTTCATGGTGCTACATTCATTTAATCAGTATAACACAAGATAAAATTCAAATCTATACATATGTCCTATATATAACAAACATGTAACTAGATAAGTCTTAGATCTAATCTATGTAAGGATTTAATCTTAGCTTCCGTCTGGTACATGACCAATAGTGTTACATTTATTGAGCTAGCAACAATACAAGATTGCTATCGGAGCATCTCTTTCTGAGGATATTTTTCTTTTTACAAGTTGAGGAAAGTGCCCCTTTACTGTGACCTTGTGTCCAACTAAGCTAAAGTCAGTAGATATAAACTAAAGCTGAATATATTTGATATTCGGCAATTCCATGGTAACTGATGCAACATTCAAAGTGAAACATAAACGCCTTTCTTGGTGAATTGCATTCATTATGAGTTCTTGATAGGAGAATCTAATCTTTAAAATCAGTCAGTGCAGGACTGAGTCACAATGAATGTGATGTAAGTGGCACAATGTGAAAGTCCCTTGGAACTAGACATTGGTGTGAACATAATCATGTTCTCTGAATGTAGAAGACAAAATCTCCTTGTACTTTTTGATTTTGATCGACCATGGCTGCAAGTATCAATCAGTAAGAAAATTCTTCACATTTTAGCAGGTTTTATTCACTATATAAAAAAATGCAGCATGTCTTTTAACTGACACAGCATCTGTCCTTCAAACAGTAATAACCAGAAATTTTTTGTGTATAAAACAAATTTTATCAACAAATTATCATACATAGTCCTAATTGAGTTGAACACAGGTGTAGTTGGGGCTGAGGTTGGATTAATTTTGGATCATTCTGCCCTGTGCAACCAATGTAGTTCAACTACTGCATTTCTTAACATTATACAATATCACAATCTCAGTAAATGTTGGAGGGACCCTTCAAGGAGCCATGCCTCAAAATCTTCAGCTACGCCCCTGGTTGGACAACGGGTACTGTTTTGAAGAATATACTTGAACTGGAGCAGTCAATTTTAAAATCACAAAATTTAAGTAGGTGTGGAATGTCTTGATAATTCCACAGCATCAACGTGAAGGAGTAGTAGGGTCTATGTTGAGGGTACTCTGGAATACCCCCTTAATCACTTAGAGAACATTTTTGCACTGTGTATTCTTCTTGGCCACGAAACAAGATTTGGGCCACAAACAGACTTGACAATGAGAATATTGGCAATAGGCATGTCCATCTAAAATTGCTGGATACAGTAGCTTATCACAGTTTTCATGATAAGAGCGACACAGTGTGATCCCTTTCTGAGACCAGCAAACATATGGAGGACAATGGCCTACTAAAGTCAAAATTTGCATTTTTTTTTTTTTTTTTTTTTTCATTGCTGGAAGGCTTCTATGAGAGTTATCATAAGTATCTTTTAGTAACCTCTTCTTTTTGTCCTTTTCTTTTAGGATTGTGATGGAATTCATTTGCCCTGGTAACTGACAGGATATGAGGTCATTTTTGCAGAATTACTGGGCTGTTGTCTCCTGATACATGTACTCATCTTTTTAAGTTCAGTAGATTTCACATTCTTAAGAGGAAAAAATAAACCACTTCCCAGATACATTTACGATTATGACACTGAAGTTCATTTTATTCCTGTTACAGGCCAAACGTAGTGCAATGATGGGTTGAGGATTTTTTTTTTTCCTATATTCTTGTAACCCTTGAAAAACAGTAATAGGTGAAATCGATAATTTCCTGTCCGCCTAAGTTCTGTACATGACTGTTTTGTGTTATTTTTTTTTTAAGCCTAGGGTCAGTGAATTTCCCTACCACTGATAGATGATAATTTTATACAACTTTTTGGGCGGGATGCTTGGACTTGGACTTGGACAAGCTTATATAGGCTCAAGTTATTTTATTGCCTGACTGAAACATTTGCATCAGTTACATCCCAGGGAGTGTTATCTGTAACAATTTATATAAATTGCTGGACTTGGTATTTATTTTTTTTGATGTCCCATCTGATGTGCATTTGGAAGGACCAAGAGTACCCCTAAATCCAACTGCTGATGAATTTTGTTTATAAACAAAACTTTTTGAATACTTCCTATAACTGACCTAACATTACTAATTACATGTAATAGAATTGAATTTTCCTATAAGTTTATTCTTTTTCTAACTTTTGTTCGCAAGATATCCGATATGTCATGGTCATGGATAAAATACAATGTTTGCTATTCTGATATTTCCTGTCATGATACCTCTCTTCAGAGCTGATATCTTGTACCACTTTACACCAGAAAATGGTTGTAATTTCAAATGGCTGCCAAGTCACATGACCTCAGTTCCAAAGTAAGCAAATGGCATAATATGATAGTTGCTTATATGTAATGAATTATGTATAAAAAGTTAAAAATTGGCCTTCTCAGGTACCGTTTTCTGTGGAATTTACTAAGTTATACTAATTTTTAGACTAATGTGTTCAACTTTCAAAATTATTTGTCAAATTTAGTGAGCTTTTTAGAACATGATATTGCAGAGACTGTCATCCAAAAACCTGCAGGTTTGCAATCACCGTCACCATTATTTTTCCTTCTTTCCTCCTCAGATTATCAACATGAATGACTCTTACTTGAATAGAGCATGAGTTACTGTTGTCTTAACAATTAAATATGACAAGCTTTCTTATGAATTCATGTGCATTATTCAAATGACCATTATTTGTTCAAAGCTGGCTAGCATTGCCACTGGTGGAGAAAAAAATATTAATAAAGGACAAAATAAAATTTCAGTCAAACCAGTGGGAATATTCTTTTCTTAAAATGTCAAATTTTTATATGCAAAAACATTTTTTGAAGAGTAAATAAATTTAAACTATAACAGCATATTTTGTTATGAAAATGATGTATTCAAATCTCTATTACAACCAAGCATGAAAAAATGTAACTGGAGTGCTAATGCTGATATGAAGCAAAATTGATATAAAGAGTTAATTTTGATAATGGAAGTAATCTAAGATTAAAAGGAGCATTTTTGTGACTCTTCTCTCACATTATAGACAGCAACATCAGTCCAACTCTTGAGTTGCCAAAATATTGAACTGGAAAAGGTAATTTTTAAAGATTAGTTTCTTATTAGTGGGTTAATTTATGGTATCACATGACCCAAATATATTGTCTGTAGATATGTTTTGTGGATCAGGTTTGGATTATTATTTTGCAAATCGGTATTGTGAAAGAAAAATGAACAAGTACATAGAAGTGCCTCCTGTTCATCTAGCTATATATTTGAATCATTCCATCTGTAAGGGGTCTTCATTTTTCTTATGTATTTTCCTATGGCATTGGGCTACTAACACATGACTGTTACAGAGCAGAAATCAAGTCGTTCTGGACAATTCCAAAACCTTGCTGTATAAAGTCTCATGTAACTTACATAATTTAAAACCTATCAAAATGCAAAGAAAACAATTTAAAATTCTGAACAAAGTTCATTTTAAATGATTAAGTTATTTAAAGTTTCCATCAAAAGTAATTGTTGATTTGTTAACAATTGCTATTAAGCTACTCCAACCAGATGGTAGGAATATAAGTGGCTCTAGCTGACTTTCCAACCTCCTTAGAAGCTATAAAAGAACTTCCTATAAGATCCCTTTGAACAGTGCCAAATAAAGGTCTCCAGGAACTGTACAAGGAATTCCTTTCTAGATTAGAAAAAGAGTTGTAAATCCAAAAGAATTCATAAAAAAAATTCTTACACTCAAATGACAATCTTTATGTTGGTATTGAGATGTTTTGGCAAGCTATTGCCATTTCTTGTGTGAAACAATCATGCAAATCAATATGGAATCAATGGTATTGATATATGAGCCTTATTTCAATGGGATGAGGAATATTGATGAAGACAATGTTAATGAGGATTTTTTTTTTCTGTTGTTGATAGGCCTAATCTAGCTCACTGTGTCAATGTTGTTGAAGTAGCAATGAAAAGATACTGGAAAGGAAGTGATGGGCATTTTCACGGGATATCTTTACCAGACCATTTGAAAGTTGTTTTTTTTTTTTTTTTTTTTTTCAAAAACTATATATTTTTCAACTCCTCCTCTATTTATGAACGGATTTTCATGAAACAAATGCTGTTTTGTGGGGAGATGTGTTCTTTCCAAAATTCTTTTGCTTTTTCAAAAAACTCTTTTTTAAAAATAAAAAAAATCCACGTGTCTGAATAATATTCAATTTCATATCTCTATCTTTTACCGAAGTACCGAATATACCCACTCATAAATACACCAAATATTACAAAAAATTGTGTCCCAAAATTAATAAATTGTTTTATGGGTAATGGAATATGATTAAAACAACTGAAAATTACAGGTAGCTACAATAAAGGGATCTCAGGTGTGAGTTCTTCCCCTGGAAAATTCATTGTTCCCATTGATTTTTAGTGCATGGAAGTTTTTTTTTATAGATAACTCCTATAATGTAAAGAATATTAAGTAATTAAGGGGGGGGGTACTTTCCATAGCCTTGTGTGTGCATGTTCATTTTTTTTCATGGAAACATATCTAAATCGAGTTTATCTACATTATCTCATTTGGACTAATTGGATTTATTCAATATCTCACATTTTCAGATACCCAAAGAGGATCCTTTATAAAAACAATTGTCAATCTGACTGGAACTAGAATGAGACAATAATTCTGATTTTTGCTTTGTTAATGTTGATAGGCTTCCAAAAGATCAATACTAGTAACCCACTGCCAGTTACTGATCTGTTGAACATTCATCACAGCAAAATCTCTCATTGAATAAGATGCTATCCTGTTCCAATGCTTTCTAGTAGTTAGTGAAATCAGATAATTATATTTTCAACTTGATGCAGCATAATGATTTTAATTTATTTACTCATTTTTTTTCAGTCAAGTCCATTCCCTGCATATGAAAATCAGTCTTAGCAACAGTATCACCTTATTGCTTATAAAATTCTAAGATTCAGTTTTTTATTGGCAAAGTTGATAACATAGCTCATATTTTGAACAGCTTAATGTAGTATCTACATTTTCATGTTTCAATTTATCTAATAACTAGAAAAGACGAAATTCATACCTCCTCTTTGTCATACATTAGACAAAAACTGTTTGAAAATCAGTTCATTCACAGCTAGGATGTGGGGAGGGGTAAGGTTGGAGAGTAATACATGTACCTGTATAACTTCATTGGCAAAAGTAATCAATCATTCAAAGAAATACAGTTTTGATGAGCATGATACTTCCATTTTGAGAGCATTTCCTTAAATCATAGTGAATTTTTAACATCTCATACTAGATCCGTCTTGATTTCCCCCCCCTTGATAAAGTTTGTGACATTTTTAAAGAAGGCTTTTCCAAGTTTTTTTTTTTTTTTAACACTTTTTCCAGTATTTCAAGAGTATTTAGTATCTGAATGTTAAATATTGGTTTGTTTGTTTTTTGTTGTTTTCCTATACTTATGAATATTCATTGAGGATATATATATATATATATATATATATATATATATATATATATATATATATATTTTTTTTTTTTTATCAGATTTGGGATTATCAGCAACCAGTGACTTGTCTTGAACATTTCCTATTTTCATGTTATTTTTATATACAAAATATTAATTACCAATCAATTTATCACTTTCAAAATGAAAATTTTGTAGTTCACTCATTAAAACTGTTTTTACAGTGATTGATATTTTTTTTTTAAAAAGCATGAATTTTTAGCCTATTTATCTTGGTTTAGAGAGATATTTTCTTCCCTCCCTAAAATTTTTTATTGCTTATACAATCTTCTTAGGATTATCAAAAACATTTTGAAATCATTATCTGTGTTCATGTGTATACACATTCAAATTGTTTTTGTTAGTGTTCACACTGAATGTTTGAACAGTGAACATCAGGGAATTGTATGTTCATTCTTTCAACTTGGTAGCAGTATGTGTTTTCTGGGGGGAGGGGTCTTTGTATATGACCATTGCTACTGGATGAAATATTCCTGAAGTAACTACATCTGTGATTGACTTGAAAACTATTTTGATAAGTTGATCGCTCTTCAGCTGTGTTTTTTTTTTGTTTTTGTTTTTTTTTTTAATCATTCACAATTTGAGAAAACAAAATGAATAGCTAGTAAGTTTGCTGTTATTACTGTTCACTATTTTTAATCAACAATGCTTTATTACAAATAAGGTATGGGAATTTTTAATAATCAAGTATGCTGATTTTTACTAGATTTTTTTAAATTTCTCAAGTGTCTGCTTGTCTGAAATTTTTGTTCATGCTTATTTTTATGATAATAAAAAATTGTATTCAAACCCAAGTACTTTTTAGAACCCTTAAAATCATAATGACTTTTGAGCATGAATGATATAGCCATTTTTGTATATACCTTATGAATTCAGAATAAATATCGCAGGATCCCATTTACAAATTTGCAAATTAGCCTTGTCAGCGCAAAGAAGCTGAAATTAGTTCCATATTTCTTTATTTCTGATCTGATTAAGAGGTTTTTTCTTTTTCCCTTTTTATAATCTTGCTAAAACCAACCACTGCAGCAGTAGCAAGTTTCTGTGAATTTCATTATCTGCTCAATAGCTCATCAAGCTTCTCCAGTCCTCCAGGCAAGTATTAAACTACTCCTTATATTATCAATAAGGCTTAATAAAGCCCAATAGCATATTCAGTATCCATTAAAATAATCTAAAAAGGAAAGGGGAGCTTGTTGTTAGGTTCATGGTGCCCAGCTGACTCAGATTATCCTTTTATTCTACTCCCCCACTTCAGAAGGGGAATACTTATAATTTGAAGACTCTGTTTGAATGTGACATTACAGAATTAAGGATTATGTTGTTTCTCTCTCCTAATCTATATTTTGTACAAATCAACTTATTCACATTTGGGATTTCGAGTTTTAATTTACTTTATATTTCTAACTGGAACCAAAAGGATTGCTTTTTATAATTTTAGCTTTTTTTTTTTTTTTTCCCCCTGTTTGTCTGTTTCTGTCTCTCTTCAAATTTCATTCATTTATTACCTCTGCCAGCAAAGTTAGAGAGGTATATGTATTTGGTCACATTTTTCTGTCAGTCCCCGAGATATTACTATTTGTTGGGGGGGGGGGGATGTTATACACTTGGTCTTTTTATTTTCCCGAAGTTCTCAATTAATTTCTGTGAAATCTTGTGGGCGAGTGGATGATACACTATGGAAGAAGTGATTTAAACTTTAGTGTGGATACATACATACACACACATTCTTTGGGTCTTTACTTGAGAAATCTAATAGAAAATAAATATTTCATTGATTTTTATCTAAATTCAGGTATAAAATATCATAATTGGCAAAACTGAGGAAATGTAACCAAAATACTCTGGAGACAGATGGAGAATTATTTTACATGATTATGGCAGGCTGATTCACACACCATATGGTCTACTTGCTTCCAAACATGCACCTTTTGGGACAGGAAATGCCCTAGTGTGTGTAATATGTAATATATATATATATATATATATATATATATATATATATATATATATATATATATATATATATATATATATAATGATACAAACATGACCAATTTTTGCACTAGTTACTATTTATTGACCTAATTTATCGATGTTTTACTAAGAAAAGGTCATCTGAACTCAAAATTTTTTTTGTAAGAAATGTTGATGTGGTTCACAAGGATAGTACTGTTCATGATTTTAATGAAATATAGTTATTTTGGCCAAAAAAAACAAAATCACTTGGTAATCTCCCCATTGATTTGGAAAGATTAATGATTTAATATCAGGTGAAAAAATGACAGAACACAGGGCTGCCTCTCACAGACCCCCCCCCTCATATTCATTTACTGGCTAATATATACATGCATAGACATTTACATTTTTTTTTTTTTTTTTTTTTTAAATTTTTTAATTTTTTTTCATACAGCTGTAAGAATTTAGTTCATTATATAGTCAAAGCATAAATACAAACACCTTCTTATGGCATGAATTTTTTTTTTTCCCCAAAACTGATACTTTCCAAAAGCAACTAAGGTTTTGTTGATTGAAAGCACAGTTTCTGGGAGAAATTTTGGTACAGCTTCTGGCACTATCTCTTTTTTTTTTCCCAATCCTTACCAAAATAATACTATTAGTGATAATGGGATAAAGATAATGAAGGGGGGAAAAAAAGGTCATTGTCAAGTATTGAGACATGAAATTTGATTATGCCGAAACCCTATTGGAAAACAAAGAAGTGTTCATTATTTTATTGTAATTCATATTCCTCCACAATGTCTCCAAAAGTTCTTTATGAATTTCAATGAAATTTTCTGTAATGTTCAGAATTGGTGTATCAGATAATGAGTAATGATATTTTGATGCTTTTACAGGTTTTGGATTTTATTTGAATTGATATTTTAGATTTTTATATTGAGTTAGATCCTATTTTGTGGACAGCTTTTTTCTTTTTCTTTTTTTTTTCTTTTTTAAATTGTATATAGATAGATATCTTGGTGGATATGTAGATATCTGTCTAGGTAGATATATTATAGAGAGAGAGAGGCGAAGATGTGTTTGTGTGTGTGTGTGTGTGTGTGTGTATATATATATATGTATATGTATGAGACGGAGATATATATTTGTGTGTGTGTGTGTATATATATATATATATATATATATGAGACGGAGATATATATATATATATATTTATGTGTATTTATGTATATATATTGAGACGTAGATGTGTGTGTATATATATATATATATATATTATTTACTTTCTTTTCCTTTCTACAAGTGACCTTTTTGTCACTTTCATTTCTTCTTCTTGAACAAGTTATGGTTGATTTTCATTCTTCTGAAATCTATTTTATGTTGTTAACTAATATGCTTGGTGTTATTACAATAAAATGTATGCTCCAATTTTTTTCTAGCTAATACTGCAGTTCTGTGACACATGTAAACTGAACATTTGAGTTTTGTTGGTTAAGCACCCACTAGTCATAAAATGAATTTCTTATTACTTACCACTATATTGTATTGTTAATCATGTTCCTGATTTTTCACTGACCCTTTGATATTGTAAATTGGTAGGAGGAGGTATTTTACAGAGGTTTTGTTTTTTAATTTGTGTTTTTTTTTTTTTTTTGCATTTTGAGTTTGTATATTCCATACTGTTGAGAGAAAATATGGATATGGAAACGATTTATCCTAGTGATTGTGAAGGATGGCAAAAAAGTTTGTTTTTTCTCAACTTTTGTAAAAGTTGTCAATTTGTTTTGATTTGGGGGGTAGGGTTAGGGACAGGAGTGTATTGACATAATGTAAAAAATGCAAGTTTGTGCCTGGAAAACACAAACTAAATTCTGCAAAAATTCTTTGTCCAAAGTTTGTTTTTTTTTTCTTTTTTTCAAGTATAAATTTTGAGTGAATTTGAAATTAAACCATCTGCAAAAATCAGTTACACAGCTGATAATGTTCAACATGTGCACGATAGTTAAAAAAAAAAACCTCATTTTTAGCCAAAGCTGGCTGAGTTTCTGCTGTTCTATGACTTGTGAAGTACTGGGGGAAAAAATTTCAGGAGTTTAGATGCATTATGGAACTGCAGTATTACCAATTTTAATTGCTCAGTTTTTCTAACATCTAATAGTACGACAGCAAAAGTCTCTGACAGCTTACCTCAGAAACACAGCATATCCCCATTATATTTTCTTTGTGTTCAAATGGGACCTGGAGAAATTTATCATTCAGTTGGTTTCTTTAAATTCCAAATGATTAACAGTTTTTGATTTGAAAATTTATGTATTATGCTAAACTGCACACTTACTTTGTGCACTGCTACTGTGAAATAGTTATGAAGTAGAAAGAGTTCATAAGGGATTTTCGGGAAAAGGTTGTACAAGAGTATTATTTTGAACATTAGCACCTATTCGATAGCCTGATATAGACTTTAGCAGCATATTGCTTGTTGGCTAGAAATGACCTCAAGGTCAACCTTGCATAACCTGTGTCACTACTGAATGTCTTGTGAATCTTTATGCCAAATATTATGTGTATGAGAATGGGAAGAATCCACTAAGGCTCCAATAGTATAGATATGCTGTATCAACAGTGCTTTATGATCTGAGAATAAGTCCTTTGGGGAAATAGGTTTCAATCAATCAATCTCTCTCTCTCATATATATATATATATATATATATATATATATATATGTGTGTGTGTGTAATCTGATTCCTCAATGTTTATAATCTAATATACATGAAAGTGTGGTACCACATGCAAGAAGTTTTCCGAGTGGAAGGTTGCAGTAATAGCTTGGCATGTTTTCTTACTAACATTTAGAAAATTTAGATGCCAATCTTTATGTATTACTGAAATAATTTCATGCCATTTTAAATTTCATCCTAATGTTGGTAGAAATTTCATTGTTGAAATCCTGTGTGAATCAAACACCTATTCAAATAAAAACTTTATTTTGCTATCAAGAAACATGAACAAGAACTTTAAATCTTGATAGTTTTCTAATTTTTCCTCTTATTTGAATCTGCATCACTTGACACAAAATCCTGATTGAAGGTATTTATTTAATTTATAAAAATTCTTCATTGGTTAGTTCTCTTTGGTGAATCGCTTGCATCAGCCATTATATCTTAATATCCTGCTTGGTGAGAGGGACCCTAACTTTCCTATTCACATGACTATGTAACATTTTCAGTGCTAGAGATAATGCATTCTGGCCATAATTGCTTTCCAACTCCATTCATTGTAGGACTTCTAACTTCTATCTAAGCATATTTCATGTTGTCCAATGCCATTTACATTTTAAATCTTCATTGTTTCTCTTGAGTAGTAAGCTCTAAACCTTGATCCATAGGCTGGAAGAAACCTAATTTTTATATGCAGAGCGAAATCACCAAGAGAATACATCCTGGGGGTCAGAACTAATGGTGTTTCCTGGCGATAGTGAATTAAGAAGTGAAGATATTGTCTTGCTTTGTGAAGAATTGACTGTGTCATACAAAGCAACAGAAGAAAGTAGCCAGTATCAATAGAATTTTTTTTGTCTGTGTGCTAGGTATCGGGCTTTCCTGTATATTTGGTAGTTGTCAGTACATGTTATAGGGAGACTATATACATTTTCAGTCACCATAATCCAGGGTAGGTTTTTGGACCTATACTCATGTGAAGTGGTCAGAATGCTTCTTCTGGTTGTAGGGTCTTTTTTGCTGTTTTCTTCCCCATCCCAGATTTTCTCAAAAATGAGTTTGTCAGATTCTACTGTGCTGACTGTTGGAAGCAACACAAAGGCTCCTCTTTCATTTTGCTTCTATCCTTGCGAATAGGAGAACGCATTACTTCATTCCCATTTTGTTTTGTTTTCTTTGGGGGTAGTCCCTTCCCTCCATCCTGAACAGCTTTAGGGGTACACAGTTAACTGCTGAGTGCACAGGGGATTTGTCCTGATTGAGAGTTTTCCACTCTCTTCGCTCCTAAAACCAAATATATTCTTTGGACCCACATGCATGAAATGGTTGAAATGTGTTTTCCCCCACCCTAGCCCCTCTCAATTTTTGTGTACAGAAACATCTTTCTCTTTTTACAGAGATCAGTAACTCAGTGCTCACCAATCCATGTCTATCTGATCCTCCCAAACAGGACATTGTAGCCAGGGGTTGAATCAAAGTAACCCTAAGATGCTCCAACTTGAAAAAAAATTGATTCACAAATCAATAATAGTGTGGGGTCTGTTTTTCCGGTTGAACTTTATAACAATGATCTGATTTCTATCCATCAGTGTACATCAAATATATAATTGAGAATGTTTGTGCATGTGTCCATCTTCTTCCAAGTGATGCATAGTAGCCAGGTATGAACCAACATAACTCAGGAATATGCTAACTTGAAAAGCAGCAAAAAAAAATTAGGTGATTTGAAACTTGATAATAAGGTTCAGTGTTTGTGCTCAACCTGATTATAATGATCTTATCAATGTAAATCTGATATATGTAACTGTAGGATATGTGTGAGGGGGTTGAAATGGGGTCTTTTGCTTTGTTTTGTGGTTGTTTTTTTGGGGGGGGGTCTTGCATTCAGGATTTTCTCAAAGTATAAGTGTTGGACCTGTAAAATCATGTAATATTCCTAATCAGCATCATCAGGGAAATATTTTTCTGTCCCATGTATTTTGATTCACACTTGTGAAGGGGTCAAAATGTCTTGGGGTTTTTATTTGTTTTCTGTGGGCAGGGAGGGGGGTTAAATTTCCTGTATTTTCAACAAAAAACAGAAACTCCTTTTTTTTTTTATATTATTTTTTTTTTTTTTTTTTCATTTATTTCACAAAGAACAATAACTCTGCTTACGAAGATGTCTGAAAAGTGAAGAAATGTCGACCCTGACTTCTGCCTTTCATTTACAATTAAAATAGAAGTATGCAAAAAAAAATAGGTATGTCCCCCTCCTTATCAACTGCATTTTTGCCAGAGGTTGAATCAAGGTAACCTTGAACAGCCCTTACTTGAAGAAAAAACACAAGATTACTTGAGATGATTTGTAACTAAGTTGAGTGGGAGTCTGTTAGCACCCAACCTGATAATGATCTGATTTCAATCCATCAATGTACTTGTAATGTATATTTTTGACTTGCATGTATATGTCTGGATTTTTTCAAAAGGTATAAGAATTGTATCTGGAAAATCATACATATTCTTGATCTGCTTCATCAGGGAAGGGGGGGTGTTACCTTTCATTTTGTACCTACACATATAAAAGGTCAAACTTTTTTTCTTTCTTTTTTCTCCCCCCCCCCTCTTTTCCCCCCAACCAAACTTCTCAAATTTTTGACAGAACGGTGACTTATTTTATTTACAACAATCAGTAATGCTGTTCCAGCAAAAATAGTTTCTCTAAAGAGAAAACTGATTGACACCTTTCATTAGCAATTTGAATAAAAGTAAGTAAATAGAATAGACATATCGAGCTTTTCCTCATAAGTCAGAGGTAGAATAAAGGTAGTCCTAAAATGGTCCAACTTGGAATAAACCTCTGGGTGCACTGCAAATCAATAATAAAAGGGGAGTGTTTTTGTGTTAAATGCGACATCAATGTTTATCTAATATTTATTTGAGAATGTTTGTGTATGTCCATCTTCTCATCTGAAACAATGCATAGTAATATGAAGAATTGATTCACAGTATCCTGAAATGTGATAACTTGAAGAATGCAAAATAATCCAGGTAAATTGCAGCTCAAGAGTGGATCTGCATTTGTGCTAAACCCAATAGCAATGATCTGATTTCTAACTTAGCAGTGTCACCTGGGGTAGACATTAAATGTAACCGAACTGAATCTTATCTCTAAGTCAGCTTTATGTTGGACTGTCAAGAGTTGAAACAAGGATGGACTTTTCCATCTTGAGAGAACAGCTGGAAACAAAATGTATTCAATCTGAAGCTTTGAGATGATGAGTGGATGGATAGATTTTACTGCATTTCTTTTGTAAAATTATATGAATCTTATCTATAGCCAAACAGTTTGTAATTTTTGTCAAAATCCAAGCTACAGAATTTTTTTTTTTTTTTTTTTTTTTTTTTTTCAATACTCAGGCATCACCAGGTTTTTTCAGCTGCAAATGGCTATTGTTCAGAAATTGTATTTTCTTTTAGATCATGACAGAATTGTGGTCATCAAGACATGAAAGCAATATCAATAAGTTGAAAATAGTATTACAAATAACAATATTATTCTTATTCTTTCAATATAATTTGGATTTTGATAAAAAAGATCCTAGTATATTTGTCAATATTTTTCAAATATGAAATCTGTTGTTGAAATTTTTTCATTGTAGATACAGCTACATGATCTTTATAAAAATAGGTATTCCAAATTTTCCAAATTGGTAGATAACTGATATGTTGGACCGTGAAATATCAATTACAATATTCTTATTAAGTTAAGGCAACTCGAATTCTATTTAATGTAAGATTTTTCTCATTTCATAAAGTTATAATATTGATCTAATTTATGTAAAATTATAACCTATTCATTTATAGAGTAAGCAGTGCCTTTCTTTTTTTTTTCCTTTTCCTTTCAGTGTTCCCCCGCATTTATGACTGAAGCCATCCTTTCAAAGTTTTATATAAATGATTCAACTGATTTTACTGAACTGGATTTTGTCAGTATTTTGCTCAAAAATATTATAAAAGCTTGAAAAATCATACATACAGTAAAGTACTAAGTGTCCAGTTAATATAAATTTTCTCAAAATTGAAAACATGATGCAATAAGATTTATTTAGGGATAAGAAAATGATAGAGAAAAAAAATTTTAATTTGTGATGCCATACAATTCTGTATTCATGATATCCAAACTTTTTTCTGTTTCTCGATTCAAGAAATTGATGAAGTATGAATTGGTACTAATTGTTTGTATTCAACACTTGAATACTTACAAAAAAATTTGATTAATAATCAAAGTAATTTTATTATGAATTTAGATTTCTGGAATCTTATTTTAAAACACGGCTCAAAACACAGTTCTTCTAAAAGATTTTTATTTTGTATTTCAGAACCAAATGCCTGAATGAAAAGCGCAGGAGAGAACAGGAGAACACATATATCGAAGAACTTGCGGAGTTAATCTCAGCAAGTGTCACCGATATGAGCTCATTCTCGGTCAAGCCTGATAAGTGTGCAATACTGCAAGAGACAGTCAACCAAATCAAGCAGATCAAGAACGGTAAGTAGAAAAAACAGTTTGATACCTGGTTTATCAAGTTGCCTGTCTATCCAATTGATTAGTTTATCAGATATATTTGAGTTTCTATGAGATGATTTTTTTTTTCTTTCTTTTAGAAAAGAAACTACTGAACTCGTTTAAGTGGAAGAGTCCATTGTTTCAAATGGTGGGTAGGAGATATTTTTATCAGCGAAATCTTTTAACTTTAGGTGAAAGAGTCCATTGTTACAGACAGAAAATAATCAAGTTACCCCATTCATTATATACAGTACTCTTCATAAGTATTTGAATAATCAGAATCTTGAAGAATTGAGTGATGGGTTTGTTTGTCTTTTTTATTGTTTATGTTATGTTTTTTGTTTTTGCCCCATTTCATGAGAAAAAACAAAATTTATTGTGATCAGCAGAAGGCTTGCAACTAGGCATGTTTTTCAAATTGTTTTTGAATGGATACGGTGGTATGCAGATTACACCCATTGGCTATTGCAAAATAGTTAAATCTATCTGGAGCACAACTGTGTCATTTTACATCCAATATACAAGTCAGGGGTGGAGGGGAGAAAACAGCCTATCGTTGCCGGGATACTAGCCAGACCTTGATCAGTTATGGCTATGTCACTTAGGTAAAAGGGGGTCTGATGTTGGGAGACCTGAAATGCTGATGACGCCAGGCACAGGACATCATTGAGGATGTATCCTGGGACATCAAACAAAATGTATCTCTTGGGGAACCCGTGATCACTGGGAGTAGACCAGATGACTTCCAAAGAAGAGAGTTAGTGGTGACTAGGAAAGCTGGGATAACTCCCCATCTTGCTTCCTTAGAGAGGAGAAACCGATCAATTTCTACTAGTAGACCTTCAATAAGATACCCCCATAGGATCCCGAGGGAGGGGATAAGAATGGGTTTGAGTGTAACAAACGCTATTGTCCAATGGATTCTGAATCTGGTATGCATCTGCAGAGAGATATAGAAGAATTTGCCTGCTTTGAAAATCCATCAAGGCCAGATGAAGTGCCTGGACAAGGAAAGAAAGGAGCAGCAACGGACAGGGTTATGTCTAATCGTGATGCACGGGGAGCAGGATTCGTCCCTAAGGGCCCAGTCCCTCCAATTGCCTTCTGGACCCCAGCCACAACAATTCTAAAGTGAATCAAGAGGTCCCCAACTGAAAAAGGCAAGTGCAGAAATTTGATGAAGACGTGATCTTACCGATGCAGATAGTCAACTGAAGACTTTACCTAACTATTGTTGTCGGCTACATGTCAGATTTGAAATTCTTACCTTGCACCAATCAAACAATGTGGCAGTGTCTATTCTTTCTACCATGTTAGCCAGAAAACAACAAAAACCAGGTGACTTTAGTCGCCTTGTTAAATGGATAAGGCAGGATGGTATAAATCTGTAGATTACATCCATTGGCTGTAGTAATGCTGATATGCAGATCAGTTGAATCTATATGCAAGCAGTAACTGATGAAGTTCTGGCTGGGTCACCTAGACAAGGGGGTTGGGAGACCAGAAACCACAAGAGACCCCAGACACAGAACATCACTGAGGACGCTTCCAGTATCAAACAAAATTAATTTGAATATACGTTCTACCCTGCTGAAATTTTGTTCAGAAAGGCTTAAGAACATTATTTGGGAAAGTTGCTAGACTTTAAATTAGACTAATACATGCAAAAACTATGCAGCTATGGACTTACTGATTTACCCACATAAAAGGGCTGAATTATTATGTATAATTTGATCTGCTAACTGATTTTTATTTCTATCCATTGGACAGCCAGAGTTCAGGGAAAACATTGTCTCAAGTGACTTTTGAATTTAGACATTAATTTACCAGAAATATGTAGTTAGTTCGAAAAGTGCATAGTAACAGATATGTCATACTACTATTTGGAAGTATGTATATATTTCATTATTGTCCACTTGTACCCTCATCGAGGGTGTCACAGGGTTGGACACACATGAACAATTAGTAAGATCAGCTTCCGGTTTGTCAGATCTGTCAAATCTGCATTTGGCTTACAGCAGCTGGTATTCCTCAATGGTCACCCATCTAGACCAGGCCCTCCAAATTTTGAATTATTCTAAAACCTTGTATCTTCAATGCGTGGCCACTCTCCTCCCCCCGGCCATTAAAAATGCATTTTTAATTTTGCGAGAATTCTTATTGTACATTTTTACATAAATAAAATAAAACTCTTCATGTAAGATGATGTAACCTCAGTTGGAAATCCATGTTGACAACCAGGAATTGAACTATTTATTTGAGTTGAAGTTCAATGGTACTACACTGAACAAAACTTATAGAATTTTTGTTCCAACAAATGACTAAAAAATTAATTCAAGCTATACATCAGCTGCTATCTCAAACTCTATAAATAAGTTCAATACAACCCTGAAAATGATTGATATTCAAGGCATGTGTCAGAAAATGTGAAGACTTTATTTAAAATGGATGTAGAGATTGGAACAAATCAAAAAGACAGGCTGTTATTGACAAAAATTGAATATTGCAGAACATGGAACTTTTAGCAACTTTCCTGAAAAAGTTTGGTGATTCAACTATGGTTGATGCTATACTATGCCTATCCAGAACTTGTGGTGAAATGTATGTTCCACACAAAAGACAAGTTTCTGATGCTTTCATAGTTCCATCATCACTTGAATGAATATTGTAAACAAAGAATGTGAACACTTGAAATTAAAACTTAACAAATGATCAGTTTAAATGCTTCATTTTTTGTTTTGGGCCTTAAACAAATGATACAGGGCATTGTCGAAAATTTGCATTCAGTGACTGAAGTATGTCAGTGGTTAAATAAGTTTCAATTGAATATGGGGTCCAACATAACAATTATATATGAAACTCAGTTCCCCAGCATTACAGAAAAGTTCTCAGGTTGCTAGAAGTGCTTAAGGAACATAACTAAAAATTACAGGTGAAGTTCATTGCACAGTTTCCTTTCATGGGCAAACCAGGTGTTCCCCAAATCATACTGATTTGATATTGTTCCATTAAGGGAACATGCAATGTAGTAAATCCAAGCTAATCTTGAATAACATGGCTCTGTACAAGAAAGGAGTCCTATAGAGAAAAAAGACCAGTGCCTTTTGTAGTAAGAGAGTGCATAGATCTTGAATTAGATAATCTGGAGGAATTGAGTATTGATTTCACCAATAAATCTTTCTTTCTAAAACTACGGGTATAGTGATTATGTGGAAAAATAATATATTACATTTGTGCAAAGATTCTCCACCAGATTGAATAAGGTATTGCCCAACCACTGTCAAATGCACAAGTTGTGTACACCCCTGAATCTATTACTGGAGAACACTCAGTGGAATCTGTTAAATGAGTGCCAAAAATCTTAACTAATGAAAATTTATTGAGCCATTTTGATCCGAACCAAGAATTATTTGTAGTGGCTGACACTACAGATTTCTGTATTGGTATTGTAATATGAATAAAAGAAACTGGAGAACTGACAACAGAAGGCAATTGCACATGCTTGTCACTCATTAATTCCAGCTGAACAAACTATAATCAGATTGAAGAGGAAGGTTAAGCAATTATTTTTTGCTATAAAATATTTCAAACAACCATAAGCCACCAGTCGCTATGTTAAGCTCAAAGAAGGGGTATTCCGATTCACACAACTAACATACTGTAACAATGGACAACAATTTTAATTGGAATACCTATCTCCCTCTAAAATGAGTCCTGCTGGCAGCTTGTTGTGGTTAGTATCAAATTTATCCATACTTACAGACTTATATATATATATATATATCCTATCCAACTTAAATTGAAAAGATGTGTGTGTAATGCCATCTCAGCACTACCCGTCTTTTTTTTTTTTTTTTTTTTTTTTTTTATCCAAGTAAATCAAAAAGTTCTTCATAGTCTCCAAAATCACAGGTGGAGGGAGGTAAAAGAAAAAAAAAAAAAAATCTCGGGGATTACCATTAATTCTATCCACGGAGAACGTTTCTCAATTTGGGGGGGGGTGACTGTTGGTAGTCTTTATAAATTCCTGTATTGAAACAATTTCATGCATCTGTAGAATTAAATCCCCGACGAGAAATTTTATCTATCAGCCATATTTTTATAAAAATATTGGCGATATTGTGGCTCATTGCCACAAATCTGCTGTGGCAACAAAGAGTTTCCCCACCCAGCAATCTTGGCCAGAACCGCTCTCTCCAGGAGTGAGTATTCACATTGTTTATGCCAGATCCAGTGAGAGTTACTATTTAATTTTTATAGATTCTTATTCAAAATTTCCTGAGATCTTATGTGACACATTTGAAATTTCTGCACCTTGCTTACAAAACTTACTTCAAATACATTAGCATTCAAAGGGAATTTTAAGATCTTTGATTCACCTAGTAGATTTTTGTCAATCTCCAGTCCAAACCTAGTTGACTTTTTTGTTCATTTGTTATTGGTTTTTTTTTGGGGGGGGTTCATTTTTTAACCTAAATGTGAACTAATTTGGGGGATAAAAATTGTGAATAGAAATCACTCCTACCACTGAACTGAGCAATTGCTATTGAGCTTCGATTTCGAGTTGTAACAAGAATCTTTTTTTTCTAGGGGTAGATGATGTAACCCCTGTTAATACAACAAATTCATTTGATTAAAGATAATATTGATTTGAAATGTATGAACCAAAAAACATTTCAAAATTTTATCTGATCAAACATTCATTTTTCACTACTTCCTTTGTTTACACCATACTACCTACTTGTCTTTAACTTGTCTTTTTCTATTGGGTAGAATATACTTGAATCAGTTGGATATCTTCATTTACCCAGTTTTCTTGGGCAAACATTCAATTTTTTTTAAAGTACTTGAGTAGGAACTGTATTAACAAATTCATTAGTAAATTAGATAGGTAATAATGAAATAGAATCATTGGTGTTCTTAGCCAATACCTTGCATTGACTGACGTTAAGTATTTTCTTGCTTATAAATTGGGTGTGGCCAGGACCAGCCTAAGAAGCTGCAGGGCTCAATTGGAAACATTTTGTAGAACTCTAAGTTCATTGCCATAGTCTTTAGAATTTCAGAAAAATGACTTAATTATTGACTGTATATCTCTATTATAGAATGGAAAGCAATCAAAATGTATACACAAAAATTTTAGAGAAAATATTTTTCAAGCTATTCCATAATGAACATGATTCAATTCAACTTCAGTTGAAAGTTTGTTTTTGTTTGTTTTTTTTTCCATTCATAGTATAAACAAGCACCACTGACTTTTCTGAATTTTTTGGAAAAAAAAATAGAATCCATGCTGTCCTATAAAACGTGCGATGTCCTGTGTGTATTTTACTAGACCTTGAATAGATTCCTCTAGTTCGTGGCCCAGTTGGCTGCAAATGGTCAAAGTGGCTTAAAGCAGGCCCTGGGTGCAGCTAATCAAGATGAAATTTTCTTTAAAAAATTCCCACTGACCCATCAATATTTTATCCAAAGTGTTTCTGTTGTTATAAACATTTTGTTTTGTGAATGAAGATTAAAAGAATGGCATTTTCAAATTCTTTGATATGAAGAAAAATGCTACCCTTTTTTAACTCTGTATTTGCCATGCAATAAGTTCTCTTGTTTTTTCCTCTTTTTTTTTTTTTTTTTTTTTTTTTTTTTTTTTTTCAAATACTTCTAGAGAGTGAAACAAGTGACGCTGTTCAACAGAGCCAAGTGTCCTCCAGTAAACCATCTATTGTGCCCCTTGCAAGTGAACGTATTGGCCCGTTGATACTGGAAGTATGTTGTCTTATTATAACTCCTTCAATTTTACATGATGGTTTTGAGAAAATGTGCCATATTTAATTCTCTAATACAGTGTTAAAAGTATTCATCTTAATTTGTTTTTGAAACAAAATCAAGATTTGATTTTATATTAGTTTTGGTTTTCTTAATACTGCTCTGTAAAGTTAGTTTTGAACCCAAGAATTTTTTTTTCTTTTTTTTTTTTTTTTTTTTTCAAACTTTTATGGACTTTTCAAATGTATTAGTATATTTTTGTATAGTTAATACAAAATGTTTACTGATATTTTGATAATAGCAAGTAACATTATATGGATTCCACACTGAAAAATAATTATTTAAGATAGTTTGGTGTGTCTCTGTCAATATAGAAACTTCTGTATTGCAGATTTTGCAAATGCATAAATCAGCTGATATTAGACATGTCCACATTAAAATGGCCATCCTAGGTTTGTGTGTATACTAGAAAAGCCACCATATTTTTCAACTATTACAATATATTATTCTTTTCTAGCTGAGCACTTTTGGATGATGGCCTTTTCCTTATTTATAATTCAATTCTGACACTGTAGAATACTTAGTTTTGCTTTGTGAAACCAAGGTTTTAATGTTTGAGAATTTGTCATAGGTTTGTGTAAAAAGGATTCAACAAATTACAAAATATGTATAATTTGACCCCATTTTCCTTACAGAAAGAAACCTTGAAGCTTTTACTGTCATACATATAACCTTTACCTTTAAAGATCTTGATGAATCTCTGCTTGACATGGAAACTGACCATTATGAGGACTATAGATAATCTTATTAGGTTTGTTTTGTGCTGGTTTTGCCATATTGAGTTCAATAACTAAAAAAATTATTTTTCTCAAAATAAATATATTCCAAACAAAGATAACCTGTAGCAGCATACTAAATATTAGATGAGACTTCGGCTTCAGTTCAATTTTGATGATAATAACATAACTAATCATGTACAGTCTAATACTTATATGATCTTTGAATAAATCTTAGATTACTCATAATCTGATCACCCTTTTGGGATCTTTGGGGTATCTTTTGTCTTTTTTTGCATTCAAATGCAGTTCACTATTTAGAACATTGTTGAAAACAATTCCAAATAGTTGACCAAGTTTTGAGATAATTCTTATTTTTCAATGATTTTCTCCTTTCCCAAAAATTCATTCACTAAGATTCAAGTCATTCAAATTATAATTTACCCTGCAATACTTTTTTTTATTAATTTTGCAATCAGATAATTTGTCTGACACTATTACAAAAATTTCATGGATGCAAGAATATTTTAGATCAAGTATGGCATTTAATTTATTTCACGTGTTGATTTGTTATAACCTTTGAACAAATACTAATGCAAGTGGATATTTGTATTACTTTTGATTAAGTAAAAGTATCTGATTATAATGGGTCTTCTATTAGCTATTCAGACTAGTTTAGTTTTACTGATACTAATATGATGTCGGAAAATCCTTCAATACCAATCTGCAGAATCATAACTTGATTATATTGCTAACTAGCAATTTATATCCGGTATTCAAAAGCTTTTTTTTTTTTTCTTTTTTTTTTTTTTGTTCATTTCTTTCATAGCAATGTTTAATCAACATTCTGCTATCAAAATGAGTTTTGTTTTTTACTTACTTCTAGAATTGAATTAGAAACTGAATGAAAGGTTTTATTTATCCTTTGGGGAAAGAGCTTTTCTTTTCTTTTTTCTTTTAAGTAGGCGAAAACTTGATAATTTGTATTGATACTCAACTTTCTGGGTATTTCAATCAACCCAAATTGATCTATTATTACCTTGAAGTACTTGGTTTTTATTTTTTAAATTTTAATAAGTATTTTTATCTTGCAGGCTCTTGATGGTTTTGTGTTCTTAGTGAACTGCCAAGGTATTGTTGAACATGTATCTGAGAAGATTTCATTGTATCTCAAGTATACACAGGTATGCACATATATATATATATATATATATATATATATATACATTGTTTTTCTGATAAATAGTATGCATTATTCTTATTTCAATTATTCATTAGATTTTTAGGTATTCTTGCTAAATTAAAGGTTAAATTTTATACTTTGTAAATCCAGCTTTTATTTTAGTCAGTGTTAAATGTTCTTGTTGCATAATTATCAATCCATTTTTCTTTTCAGGAGGAATTAATTGGAAAGAGTATTTACAACATCATTCATGTTGGAGACCATGCACAATTCAGCAGCAAACTGCTTCCTATGTCCTATGGCAGTAAGCAATTTTTATTTTTTTATAAAAAGGTAGTTTCCACTTCATAATTCTGACTATATAACAGTGTATACTCATAAAATAATTCACTTATACATAAAAAAAAGGCATTACATGGGTACTGCGTATAATGATTCTTGGTAAGAGGAAGAAAGATAAAAATGAAGAGAAGATAAATCCAGTTCTCATGCCATCACCCAGTGGGTATTAGATTGACTAGAGGTCATATGTGACTGCATCCTGCCTAATTCTGTAAGCAAGTTCCTGTATGTTTTCTGGCTTCTACTTGGGTTTACCATGGGCGTGGTGTAATTACGTAATGACTCGTGTCTAAACATTAGATTTCAAACTGCTGAAATACTACCTCTATGATGACAGAACTCCTATCATCATTAGTTTTCATTTTTAACAACTTCTATAAATTTTGATTCAATTCAAAGATCTCTATAAATTGTTGGTAAATCTTCAGCAATCCATTTTATGGTAGCCAGATACACAATGTATGTAATGCATTCATTAGAGAACAATACAGTAATTTGATTTGAAGTTTGGATTGGTCAAAAATTTTGAAAAATTGATATTTTGTGAGGGGTCTGTGCCCTACTTGAAATTGGTGTGAATCCTGTATGTATGCATGTATAATGATTTGACCTTACATATTCTTTACTCTTTTTTTTAGACTCAAGCGTCTGGCCATCTGACAATGCTGTTGGTAAAGGGAAGACTTTCTTTTGTCGAATGCTGATCAAGCCTTCAGGTAAACTTCATTCAGTTGTTTCATAAAGTTGCTCAAAATGGAGAAAATTCATACTATTTTCAACTTATTTAGGTAGTGTTGATTCATCCAATGACATGAACAAGAGAAACTTGTAATTATTTTATTAATCATTTCTATGTACTTTACCCTCGAATGCTGCTAGTTTTAATTACCTTTTAAACATAGTCCAGATGAAATGTCTAATTAACATTAGTTTTGGTATCATTCAAGCAATAAGATTTCATTCAAATAATTTCATTGAGATTTTTGATTTTATTGTATCTATCACAAAATAATTCTTTGAGATGACATTATTTTTCATTTTCAAATATTTCATGCTTAATACCATTTAGTTGAGATTTCATCTTTATTTCAGTTGACTATTTATCTTTTCAGGGGATGATAGTGGTGATGATGCTCAGGTGGAGCATATGCAGATATCCACTGCAGTCCAGCCATGCATTGGGGAAAAATTTTCTGATTCTCAAGAAGATTCAGGTACATTCTTTTTTTTTATTTTGAAGTGTCCTTAAAGCATTGCAGACCAAATTTTTCATTTTCTATTAGAAAAGGGATTGTATTGAATACATTTTTACGTTATTCTGAATACTTTCTTTTAAATAGTTAAATTGAAGTTTAATGGTCTGGATAATTGTTTTTCTATTTCAATCATTGAAGAACACTTTATAAGTATTTATTATGATGACTTGATTATATTTTCTTGTAATCACTGAAAAAATTCAACTCTCATCAGAACATTGATCATACTGATCTTGAACCTTTTTTTTTTTATTAATTTTTTGTTTTCATTTTCTTTTCTTTTTTCAGAGCGTCAGTCTTGCTTACTCTGTATAGCTAGGCGGGATAAAATGCATGATAAGTCAAATACGAACATGAAAAAATTTACTACAAAACTTGATTTACAAGGAAAAATAATTGCCTGTGACACTAGGTAAGCTAATATTTTTCATTATCAAAGCTCTTTTGAGCTATCAATGTATAATGTGATACTTTCCTAAAACAAAATCAGTGATGTAATCTTTTCTTTCTTGGCCAAATCATTTAGCCCATTCACTGCCACATGCCACATGTACATCCTGTGGCATATTGCTTTTGACTTTGTACCTTCTACAGATTCCTGTCATAAAACCTGAGAATTTCAAACCAAACTCTTTATTCACACCATTAATGAAGATTATTGTCATTCGGCTGTCCTTGCTATAGGATATCTTGTATCTATTAATTCTTCCTACTGATAATACTTTTTCTCTGCCAAACGAGAATGTCCAATTTCCACTGCCTATCCCAGCAATTTATTTCTCAACTACCACAATAAAGGATATAACAGCCCAAATACTGATAACCAACATGAAAACAGTTGTCCAAATAGATTGATGTATAACTACCTTTAAAACAACAAATATGTTTTGTCTTGTTTTTTTGTTTTTTGTTTTTTTTACACACTGAATAAGTCGAGAAAAAAAGCATCCTTACCACCAGATTGGACTTTTCTTTTGACAACTCAATATCTTATTAACTGTATGTAAACACTGTTTAAAAAAAACAAAAAAACACTAGATATGATCACATCTGTTACGACATGATTGCAGCTAGTAAATAAAAAATAAAAAAATCCTTCCTTCCTCTTTCTGATGTTAATATAACTAGGATGGACTGTCCAAAACGCATGTGTGGATACCTCTAAATTTGTTTTCTATAAACTTTGAAGTGACAGCTCTCTTGTTGAAATGTAACACAAATTCCAAGAAAATTTAATTTTCCTTGTTTCATGGTATATGTAATTGACCCCCCCCCCCTCTTTTCATCCTCACATATTGCAGGGTTTTCTTCCTTTACCATCCCACAAAGTCTTGTCGAAACATACGTTTGTAACCTTTAATAGGAGTTTGAATTTTGACAACTTTTTAACTATTCAACCATGTACCTAGTTTGGATGTCAACTGAAACAAATTTCAGAATATATTTTTATTTAACATTCTATTTCTTTGTTATCTGGAAACATCATTTTGACCCTCAATTATTTTTTAACCAACTAATCTCTTCAGTATTGATTTATAAAAATCAAAATCCGAATATTACAAGACTTATCATTTTGGCGCATGATGTCACAGTTGGCTTCAATATAGCAGCCTTTCTCATAAGTGATTCAAACCATGTTCCTGAAGTTGATTTTTTTCCTTGAATGCGAAATCAACTACAAAAATTAGTAGCAGAAATACTTTTTAAATGGGACTACAAGTACTAGAGTAATTTTTTTTATTTTGTAATGACTGAAAACCAATCAAGAAAAGTAGACATTTAATGTTACTAAAGCTGAATGATTATTTCAAAACAATATAGAATAATTTCCTACGAATTTTGAATCCAAATATTTTTTTTAATAATAATTTCTATTATGGACCAAATGCAATCAGTGGATAAATACTTATTTACTCTCATAGGATCACCAACCAGAAATGAATGCGAGGAATATACATTAAATAAGCTAGACAATAATAAAAGAATATATTTTGAATAGAAATTTTAATGAAATTTGCTAAATAATTGCAGTTACAATGATATATAAGGTAAACTCCTAGTAGTAGTAATACTGCTACATAATTCAAAGCATTGCACCATAATTATAGGCTTACTTTGTATTTCGTTGTGTAAACAAATTCAAATCTTTTGTTTCGGGGAGACTAGAGCTAACAGTGATGGAAATTGTAGGCTGTGGCAACACTGTTGACATCGCGTAAAGGGGCGTAAGTCATGTATAATAATTTTTTTGTGTGTGTGTGTGTACAGGTGAGCATTTTTTTTTTTTTTTTTTCTAACCATATGCTAGGATATATTGAGAAAAAAAAATGAATACAATTTTTACACCTTTAACGGGTCATCAAATGCATTCCATTCAGTTGACCTTTAGCCTAGAGATTGTCAAAACCTTGTAAAATCATATCCCTTGAAGTATGAGTAGGATGGAGTTATTTGCACCCCTATAGATACCTTGTCTGTTCAACTGTGATATCCCTACTTTGGCATCAAAGCTAACATGGTCACCTGATCCGAATAGCCTGTAAAATTTCCTTCCTTCCCTCAGGCAACCATTTCTGTTTCTCTTGTGATCTCTACCATCATTGCCCACACCCACCCCCTCTCTTTTTACTTTTCCTTCTTCCCCTTTGACCTCCCCCACCCCTCTACTCCTTCCATCAACTTTTTACCCCTTTAAAGGCAGTAAAAGTTTCCCAACACTTTTGACACAGACCCTGTGCAATTGACTGTTATATTTCTGCAAAATTGGATCCCAAATGTGCAGTAGGTAAATAAGAACTTGCTGAATTTAAATATGCCATTGTTCCCCTCTTGATATATACGCTCAACTTATTTTGAAAACAATAAGTTTCTCCACCCACCATTCAAAAACTAACTTGCTAAAAAAAAAACATGTTCCGGAATCAGTAACTACAGAAAATTAGGGTACCCTACTATCAAGTTCTGCTTGACATCTGCTGAATTATAGTGATAAGCTGTAGTACTAGTCAATACCACTTCAAATATTCAAGAAATAAAAACATATTGAAGCATTCAAACCTGAAAGAAAAAGGCTTCCTTTCACTTTGGACCCGTTAAGAGAGAAAAGGCTTCCTTTCACTTTGGACCCGTTAAGAGAGAAAAGGTCTCCCTTAAATTCTGACCCCCTTGAAATGGAGAAATTTCCCAAATCTTTCTTTATTTTTTTTTTTTTTTTATGTGTGTCGAAAATCTAATGAATTTACAATCATGGGTAGAGTGAATAGCTGTAAAAAAGAGGTTGGGGAGAAAATAGGACATTAATGCCAGTCTGAATTTGAACTCTAGTCACTGAATCCATTTTCCATGTTTTCAATTAATCACCCACCAGCGTGTCTCACGATATTTGGTGAACTATAGAGATAGTTCATTAAAAGTATACACAAACCAATACAGCAAAAACTTCTATCCCCTCCCTCAATCTTTCAGGAGTACTTCTGAAAAGAAATTTGCTACAAACCCATTCTAGGAACCCATTAATAACCACAGTGGTCAGAGCTCTGGCTGTTTTTCAGTATCACACTCATTGACAGATGTACATTTAGTTAATTTTAGTGTGATAGATAGTTGATGCTTTTGAGTAACGAGTGTTTGTTGTTTTCATTAAAAAAATCAGTCTAATTTTTTTTCCCAATTTCATGAGGCTAGTTTATGACCTTTGTGCAATACATTGAATGAATTATTATTTCTGTAATCCTTGTAGTTTTCCAAAAACATTTCAGTCTTTCTTTTAAATTGTTTTTTTTTCCTACTAAATGAAACTTTTGAAAATTTCATTTCAGCCAAATTTCTGGTAATCATAATAAGTACACAGACCTTATTGGACGTCGCCTACAAGACTTATGTCACAGTAGTGATGTTCCTAACGTAAACCAGCATTTACAAGATGGTAAGTACTTCATTTTTACATATAATCTTTAGATGAACATCAAAAGTTATCCCTCACTACTTCTGTAAATAAAACCAAGTAATTCAAATATGCATATTTTTATCACACAGACATGAAAAAAGTATCACATGGGTAACCTGTTAATTTATGTGCTCTTTTAGACAGAAGATATCAGGTATGCTGATTTTAGCCTATAAACAAAAGGTCATGACAGATTTCTTACTTGGAAGTTGTGACTTCCCACTTGAGAAAAAAGATAAGACTGATATCTAAGAATCCACACGGTGTACATATTTTGAAGAAATTAGTTCAATGTTAATGTCTTTTATCCCATTACATGATTGGTTGATATTCAATGTATTAAACACAGCTCAAAATTCAAATTAAATCACTCTACGTTTTGAATGTCTTGAAGTTTCATTTGATATTTCTAAAAATCTTTTTTTTTCTTTGGGACTTTCTTGTGAACAAAATTATTCTTTGTTTCATATATATATATATATATATATATATATATATATATATATATGTGTGTGTGTGTGTGTGTAACCACAATACTAACTGATGTTTGGTATCATTACTTATCATGACTGAAAACAATCAGATTAAAATTTTTATCCATGAACTTTTTTTTTTTTTCTTTTCTTTTCCAGTTCTTTCACTTGAATTTTTCATAGATTATGTACTTCATTTTCTGAATTGCAGTGAAGGATGAAATCATCGATTCTGTCTTGAATTTTCAAAAACTGCAAATATCCAAACGTATTTTCTTACTGTATGTTCATGTGCAGAATAGCCATTTGAAAGCTATTTTTATTAGATCAGGAGATTGCATGTGGACAAATGTAAACTTGGTTATTTTTATACAAAATTGGGTTTGTCTAATATTGAAAAATTTCAAATGCTCCCACCAGCTCTTGACTAGGATTCACGTTTATTTGTTTATATACAGTATGTTTTTATTTAACCTGAATGTTGATAGTGCTCTGAAGCTGTTCAACTTGGTTTTTTAATGTTTCTAAAGCACTTGCTCTTACTAAGACTCATATCTTTATCATTATAATCTAACTTACCTCCTGGATTTGACTAGTGTTGTCTATGTTAGCAAAACTCAGGAATCACACAACTAATGAGACCCTGAGCATGTTTTAAGCAAAGTTTCCTACGCTTTCAACCAGAGACGTTAATGAAATTGTTTTCTGGCTTTACCATCAAGAACAAGAAAATTGCTATTTTGTTGTTCATGGCCACCCATGAAGGATAAATTTTAAAATAAGACAAAAGTTATTTGTACAGAAGTGGGCTTGTTACAAAAGTAGACTTGAGAAAGGTGCTCAACCTTAGAACATAGTTAATACTCGATCCTCTAAAAAAGAATAAGGAACCTCCATAGAGGCAATGGTTGAGCAAAGTTACAAATTTTATGAAGAAAGAAAAAGTTGATGAAAAAGTGTAGTTTTTTTTTTTTTTTCCCATCTGTTGATATAGGAATTTCAACCATTAAATGATAAGCCTAATCAAATTCATTGAGAATAATGATAATGATTGTCGCATTGTAAAGAATTATAGAAGGCTCTCTATACTCATAGTTGGCCAGTTTGTAGTTCATTATATTTTAGAAATCAGGTTATGGGGTTAACTCAGCTTTTACCCATAGCCCTCTCCTCTTTTTATCATGTATGCTAACACGATTTTATCTACTTAATTTCCTGGACAACTATAATATCTGCAACTGTCATCAATAGAGGAGAACTCTGCCTAAAAATTGATTTCACTCGCTTCTTCACTAGCTTCTTAATATCATCAGGCTACCACTCTTGCTAGCCTATGCCCACATACTCCTTCTAAGTCGGTCACCAAAATCCATCCTCTCTACTCAAACAATTACACCAAAATCAAGAAATCAATACCAGTTTTTCTTTTATATTATAATTATTTTGCACAACGTCCTAAGTATACCAAAGTAAAATGCACAATAGGGAAATCTGTAATTCCTCTTCTCTACAATGCAATAGAAAAATCGTACAATGTCAGCTGACAATACTCTTCAGCTACAGCAATACCTTGAATAATGTGATATTTTATATATCATGATTAAGGTATTGCTCTACAAATAAATGTAACTAAGTATAAGCTGATGAGACCTTGAATTGGACAGAAAATTTTGGAATAAATTAACTGGACTATTCAAGGTATACCTCTATCTCTAGAAAGAGAAAAGCTTAGGTCATTAAAAATTTTGAGTTTTTCAGAGATTTCAGCCCTAAGAATGTTTATACGCTTATTTTTTTCTTTTAGTTGACTTCAATTTTATATACATTTGTTATTCATTTATGAAATGTAAAATCTCACCAGAAACAAACTTAATATTCTCAAACAGTATTCAACAGTTCTTGGTTTGCCAAATTGAAATTTTAAACTTCAGTGATAAAAGATAAAGCAAAAATAAAAGTCAGATGACTGTGATTTGACGAAAAATTAGGTACTTCCGCATACTTTTGACAAAGAAATGCCCAAAACTTACATGAAAAGTCTTTATTGTAATAATCCTTGTGCCGTTCATAAGAAGGATTCCGATAAAAAAATTGTTTCCAATGTTCTGAACTGGATTTTTGTCTTCAAAAATTTGTTTATGCTGTTGGGGGGGGGGTGATAATTTGTATCATGAAATTTGTGTGCAAAACATTCCCAGATGTTGAAAATCTACTAAAAATTTACTAATCATCAGGCATCAATGAAAATTTTCATTACTTATTCATTCATCAAAAGGGTATCATGATGATAAAGGAAATTTGCCTCACCTCTCCTTGAAAGACCATTTTACTCAGAAAAAGATTGTAGGCTTTAGATACAGTTTATTCCTTGCTATCTGCAGGTTTTTCATGAAAATGTAGCCTGCATTTCCTGAAGAAACTGTGAATGCGATTGTATTGCACCACTCCCCAAGCCCCACCACCACCACACATACACATACCTTATTAGAAAGGACAAAAATTACGTGTGAAAAAAATTTTACAGCCTTCCTAGGGAAGTAACTGAATACTTGAAAAGTGTACAAATGGCAGAAAAAGGGGGTCTGGTTTGTAATTATGATTACATTGTAAATGAGTCCCTCTTTCTCACTCTCTCTGGAACCTTCAAAACAAATGTTTTTCAAAAGTATGCAAGTGCAATACATGGCATTGAGACACAGCATTAGTATGGCTTGAAAACTGTAGGACAAACAGTGCCAAATATGAGCAGAACAAGAATAATTTTAAATGCATTAAGAACAACATTATGCTTGAAGTGTATGCACAATCGCACTTATTGTAATTTTTTTATTACATACAGACTAAATAATCAGTTTGTATGGAGACTGGTTATGTCATCAGCCAGGCAACATTTGATGCTAGCTGAAAGCATTATTAGTGAATTTTGTGGCAGAAGAATGCTTGTATAAAATAGCAGATGCAATTTGATAAAAACCAAGGGAAACATGATCTGGATGCTAGCCAGCTAGAATTGTCCTTTACACCTGGCTCATCCTTATAACAGAGAAGGCATTGAAGAACAGGTGTTCTAACAAAAAGAAATTGATGCGGATTTCGCAAAGAAGACAAATGTCGAAAAAAGAGCATCAGGAAGGAGTAAATTCCAAAAGGAAGTGAAAGGCCTACTGGATATTTCCTTTGCTTCCTTGCTTAAACAATTTCCTGTGACACCAGGTAAATTACTGGTAGGCTTGCAGGAAATACTAGGTACCATTGTAGGCTGTACCCCAAGACACTTGCAGATGATGAATAGTCACCCATAACTTCACAGGGGTATAATAGGTTTCATACACAATACCTATGAAATCTATTATTCCCATGGGAATGATGATGGGGGGAGATTACCAACTGACCCAAGTCTTTATTCTCCACAAAGACCTCTTTGTCAAGTATCAATGAGTTGTCTGAACATAATGTAATAAGGAAGAATGACTCTGAGTAGAAATAAGCCAAGAAGGAACCAACAGAAAATTTTCTAAGAAATCCAATTGTTGGATTTTTGGTTCATTTTAAAAATCTTGGTGTGGTTTCCTTGTCACTTAATTGTTGACATAGCTCGTACAAACAAAGTAAATAGGTTTTTGTCATTTTCTAGTCATTCATACTTTTAGGTTTGCCATGAGACAATGTCAGTCTATTCTGGCTTTAAGTAGGGATATATAATTTATGTTTACAAGTGAACACAAAAAGGAGTGATATCTTTCCAAAATCCTGACAATTGCTCGTTAATTAACTAATTTTCTTTATATCAAATTTCTGCGAGGCTACTCTATTTTTGAAAGATTTTTAAAAAGAGACTTATTTTTCTGATGACATACTCCTCAATCATGACAGATTCAAAATATAGAAATGTAAACAAAATTTTGAGATTCTAAAACCTGCTGCTTCAAGTATTGAATTTTTTTTTTTTTTTTTTTTTTACTACTAATTTTATGGTAATTGCTTGCAATTAAAACCAAAATTAAAACTTCAAGGAAGATATTTAATAAAAGATATTTGGAAATGTGTGGAGTTGCCCAGATTACTCGACTGAACTATGGGAAAAAAATCAATCCCAACTTAATACTTTAGAACGAACAAAACAAAATACATTTTTAATAGTACGCAAGGTTAACTAATAGCACAGTTCAAAGGTCAAAGTGGGTTGCATGTGACATGTTTCTACATGTTTAGTTGGCTGATGACAGTGTGATTTGCTGACAGCTGAAGCTTCTGTTTTCCACACTGTTATGGCAGTCAAAAGGGTTATCCTCTAAGTTCCCTCTAATTTTTCATAGTCAGTAGGTACGAAAATCTTATGATGTACAATTTTTTTTCTTTGACAAGTATGTGTGCACTTTCGAAGAGGGAATCAATAAAAACTGAGTAAGCTACAGAATTTGAAATCTTTTGTGCACACATTAAAACTTGTGTTCACACAGCTTAAAGGGAACTATGGTTATAATCAACCCCCCTCCAAGGATAGTAGCCATCCTTTATTGGTATGTTTTGTTTTGTTTTTTGGGGGTTTTTTGTGGTGGGAGAGCTTATTACCTCTGCCAACGAATTTGGAAAGGTAGAAGTATTTGGTTGTCTCTTCAACTGTCCACACAATATCTCTGGAAGTACTCAAATTTCGTGGAAGTATGGGCAAAAAGCTACGTAAGAAGTGATGAATTTTCGTGCACATCCATGCACAATTTTTTTCTGTTTTTGCAAAGTTCAACTGGAAAATGTGTTCTGTGGGTAGATTGAAACTTACTGATTCTGAATATATCATTTTTTCTTACTTATCATAAGTCGAAGTACACGACTATTCTTATGTATAATAGCTGGGGTACAAAAACAACTTCAAATTTAACACTGTTAAACAAATGATATTTTGGAGATTTCTTGAAATCAATTTGACAGCACACTCACTGTGAGAAAGAATTCCACATCTGTGGTTACCTATATTGGAAAGTAAGGGTGCCGTTTTCCATTCTATGTAAATAGAATACCCTCTTAGAAAACCTTCGAATATTCCCTTCCTCAAAACTGACAAATTTATGGTAGGTTTGAAGGTGTAATAGCCTGAAAGAACATTAAATTAAAAGAAAGATATGATTGGGGGGGGGGGGGTAACATTTTCTCCATCTGGTTTTGAACTCAGTCTGCTGGCTGTATTTACTCCGTTTCAAAACAATAGTGTATTGTTGCTTTCCACTGATCTCTTTGAAAAAGGTTAGTTTTTTTTCCTCATGCGAGAACCAACGCTGTCCCTAAAGAAATGGAAGTTTTATGGTTTTTTTTTTTTATTGCAACATTCGATACAATATCAGGCTTTATATTTATGAATTAGTCTATCTGTCCCTAACAATTATCCCAAAAGCTCCATAAAATTTCAAATATCAATTAATATAATTATTTACTCTGATCATTCAACATTTTCATCTGCAAAGCGAATTCGATTCCACACTTTTACTTCTTACTAATTACTTGAGTAATTTTTGTTTAAGATTATAAACAATTAGATGATTCCAATCCTGTAAAGTTTTGTTTCGAAATGTATTTACTCATTCTCGTATTTCCTTCAAATAGACCACCAACTTCATATTTTACCCTTACCCTCCTTAGTCCAAATGATGAAGTTGAATATCTTTTCTTATTATAGGTACTTTTCTTCTTCTTTTTATAAATTGAATTTGCATTATTATGCTACAAATTGGCTAATTTTTATCGTGGTGTTATATGCATTTTTCTTTTCCACACGGATAATAGTTGAATTTTATTTGGTCTCATATTTCGAACAGTGGTCACTGACTTGCACACATGGTAGTGAACATAAGATTCACTAGTGTATGTGTAAGTGTAAACGATATTAGTCTCTCACTACGATAGCACCGATTGAACTGATCGTATATACACGTGACTAAAGCGATCCAATGAGTTTTCAGCTTTTCAAGACGCATGCGTATGCTACCACTCCTCCTCCCTACGTCCTCCTTCTACGACCACCGCCATCACCACTTCCTGCTACCGCCATCATCATCATCATAGTAGTAGTAGTAGTAGTAGCAGCAGCAGCATCAGCTACTGCTGCTATAGCAAGTTGTCGCATTACTATATCTTCGTGATCGTAGAGAGAAGTAATCATCTTAGCTCTACATTTCCAATGTGAATTTAATCCGGATATTTTACAAGTCAGGTTTATTGTCCATTAACAGTTGTTGTTTTTACTATCATTTAACTGTTGACCTACAACCATCAGGTTAGCCACACACTATTCTTTCTCACGGTCGGAACTATTTACTTTAGTCTTTTACTCATAGGATCCCAACTAAAACTGTAATGTTGGATTTTCAAGGAACTTGCTGCGTGAATCCATGCTTCTTTAGCGAACACGATCATTATTGAACTACCACTACCATTGCTGGAAATACCATAACTCACTGGTCGATAATTTTCTCCTACTGCTGTACAATTCATATTTTGATAATTTTTTTTTATTTCTTTTGGGACGTTATGCTGCAGTGACGTGACAGTTGCATCCTATCCACTTGCGACGATTAATGCAAATTAAATACCGTACATTCAACCACTTTTAGTATCTACCATTAAGTAACTACTACTGTAGCATCAATTCCTGGGAAAATGTTGACTGCACTTGAGCAATTTCCTAGTGTTATACTTCCTACCTCGATTATATGATTCTTTGCAACCTTCCTTATTTGATGATGTTTTAAAATTAATCTCACCATCCCATTTTGATTTCGTATGCCTATTTTAACCATTCGACCTATTTTAACACGTGTGCCGTGTTTGTTATACTAGTCTATGGTTTGTTTATTGCTTTCTAATGGCCACTTTCTTTTGCTTCAATGTTCACTGTTTATTTAGATATCCTGTCACTTGAATCTTTTTTAAGCGCCTTTACGGATTTCCTCAGTTGTAGCCACGTGTTACAATAAGATACTTACTTGCCTTTGCTCAATCTGTTATATTGATCTTTATGTCTTTGCGAAAAGCCTATTGATATAAGTTGATCATTACAACATGCCTCATGTGTTGTAGTATACGCTCACCGAACCTGCTTCTCTTGCCTGCTACTATGCACACATACGCACATTTGCTTCTTCTCTACTTGAAGATCAACACTACGATTTTCAAAATCCTCTTTTTCAAATTGTCTTGATTTTTTTTTTCTTAAAAATTAGTCCATATTTATACCATACTTTAAAACAGGGTGTTTTTATTCGTACACCTACAAACTCGTATATCTTTTCTCTTTTTAGTTGGTATGTAGGATGTAGTTGTTCGCATTTTTCGTAGTTTTAATCTCGTAGTGTAGGATGTTGATCTATTCGAGTGACTTTACAATAGCACCTCATGTTCAAAATACACTAAAAATTAACGTTATCCGTACTTAGACATGAGATCGTTTAAAGACTATTTTTCACTTCGATGAAATTTACCATTCAATTTCCTAGTATCTTGTGTGATTTTTCCTACGAGATTGTTTTTGTTTATTTTATTTTTTATTTTTTTATATAATTTCAGCATGTTATCGTAAATCGTCTTAACTTGCCAAAATATCAGGGGAAATGCTCCACCCCCACCCCCCGATTAGAAAAAGGTTTACTTTTTCGACTTGCGAAGAGAAAATTTGAAATTTCCACAGCTTTACATTGTTGGTTTCTTAGAGCGTTTTTTTTTTTCTTGAAATTAAAAAAAAAATTCACGTGTAAATATATTTGACCAATTGGACTTTTGTACTCATGTTTTACTATCCCCTTTTTAAAAATCTTTTTGAAATATTTGAAAAGAAAAATCGGCATTGCTGCTCTAAGGCAATTTCAATTCCTTTTTCGTGAAAGATTATCAATGAATTGTGTAAAAGAAGTTTAGGGTGATATCTTGATTGCTTACTTAAACCCTAGGTCATTTTTCAAATTTAAGATCTTATTATTTCTATACATTTAGATTGGAAAATATTATTCAAATGAATTATCTTACCGTCCATGCTGTTTAGGAATTGAGTAAATGTTTTTTAGGGGCTTGGCAGTATTTCATCTTCATGATGTCATCCTTATTCTTGATAATTTAATTTTGTTTTATTTATTTTTGTTGCCTATTAGTTGTGTATAGAAAGATATTAACTACTCACCTCATCAAATTCGATTTTTCTAAAGAGGTTGAGAAACCCATTGAAAAAAAATGTAACCAGCTTGTTAATTATATACTAAAATATGCAAACAGAATTGTTTACAATTTATGATTGTCAAAACAATTTTAAACTTTTAACAAATGTTTGAAAAATCATGCATATTTCAAGAGTCAATAATTTGTGTTAAGAGTGTACACATCCCACCACCACGTACGTCACATCTGATTTATTATCTGTTTTTCTTCAAATTAACCTTTATGCAGTGCACTCGATTATTTCTCAGTTTTGTTTTTATGACCTGATCTGTGGTAAGATGTTGGTGCCCTGCTGACTTGCAGTCTCACCATGTCAATCTTTTAAGCATCGGAAAAGAATGAAAATGGATCAAAATATATAGAAATTAAAGTGTTGAAATGTGTCAGATGAAACGGATGCTTTTATTTTTTACTCAAGAAGAAATCATTTTTATGTAATTGGCAAACCAATTTCATGAAAAGTCCTAAATATTTTCATATCTTAATATCAAAACTTGGGAGTATATCTTGAAAAAATATAATATTGTGGGGATTCATTCTTTTGAATAAGGGCACATGAAATTACAGAGTAATAGTGTATTACAGCCATTTCTCAACAGATATGGAACTATTTCATCTTATGGTGGACATGAGAAAACATGAAGATGGAGTTTAGCCAAGCCCCTGAAATAGCATCACTCAATACTTGAATGATATGGCAAGATGATATTTTTTGTAAATTATTCTTCAACCTAGAATGGAGTATTTATTACATGGGGATAGGTTTTTAGCTAAATTTGTATATGTATATCAAAATATTGATGTGATTTCTTTTCTTTTTCAGTATTGCAAAATGGCCAGTACAAAAGCAACGTGTTCAGATTCAAGTTGCAAGATAATCATTATGTCAACACTCAAACAACTAGTCATCCGTTCACTAACCCTGTCAGTAAAGAGATAGAGTGTATAACTTCCACTCACATCATTCTTAGGTAAATAATCTTTTAATGAATTGAAATTGAAATTATTGATGTCATTGTTCATTGTATGATATTGTCTCCATTACTAATCCTTAAACATGGATGTTGGGAATGAAGTTAGTTTTCTAACCCTTTTTTTATACAATCACATAATATTAGTGAGGTAAATTAATGTCTCAGTCTTCCAATTTTTCTCCATTATTTGCAAGTATACAAATGACACTTGAAATAACTAATTAAACAAATGTTGTTTCCAACTTTATCCCACAAGGTTGTTTTTGTATTTATATAAAACTGCATCAATCCTCTATTGACAATTTTTATTTGTATTTCTAAAATCATATTTTATGGTAGTTGCAGAAAGTGAGGGAATTTTGCAGAAATGATTCTCCCTAATTGTAACTAGCTGTAAGGTTTGCCTTGAATTGATGGTTTTTGTTTGTTTTTTTTTCCAATGTACAGAGAAGTTTTTTTGAAGGCCTTGTTTGCCTGCTGCTCATGTTGAGGTGAAGTTGATGAATTCTAATCAAACAGGATGCACAACCTGTAATTCAATAATGAAATTATTTAATCTTTATCATTCTACGTATAATTTTTTCAAATTTCTGAATATCCATTCAACTATTCCACATGCTATCCTTCTGTAAGTTTGTTTTTTTTTGTAGTTTTTTTTCTTGACTTTCTCTTTAACACCAGTTGGGTGGGGGTTCTCTGGTTACATAACCTACTTAATAGTTACACACACATGTATATTCCTGCATAATTGATACAATGTATTATACACTTATTGAAAGAATATCTAGGAAAATAGAACAAAATAGAATTTTAACATTGATCTTGAAATATTTCAGTATTTTATTTGGATCTTATCCATTAGTATTTAAATAATAGATGAAACCTTGTGAAAAAAAATGAGAGGTATTATATGCCATTTCTTTAAATCTGTTTTCGGGGTTTGTTTTTTTTCTATTAATATTTTGTTGGAAATGAAGTCTTTATAGCCTGATTTATTTCAAATTAACCATCACTTGGACAAACTTTACAATTAACTTTCATTTTTTAATTGCAATGATGAAAATTTAAATCATTTGTCAATCTAACTACTGACATGGCATTCGTGAATCTTATGTTGCTGTAAAGATTGTTTCTTTGATCTAATATTAAATAAGTGAACATTGGAGAACTCAATTTGAGACAGTCTATCATGAATGTACATAATGGATCTGAACAGTCTGATGTTTGTAGTGCTGTCTTCTTTGGGAGAGTCAATTGATCCCGGCTGTCGTATTACAGCTTTTTTTTTTTTTTTAATAGCTATTTTTCCACCAGCTCTATAAAATTTTCTGAATGGATCATAATTTAGGATTCATGGTTGTAAACTTAGGTTTATTCAATTGGACCAGTCTGTTTTACTGCAGATTAGTTTTGCTTCTGAAAAAACTTGATTGTTTTTCTCTTTCATTACATTTTGAGAGTTCAGAACAGATTAGCTTGTTTTTCTTTAATCCTCAGCCTGTCAGAAATAACTAATTTTCTGGGAAAATCCTTTTATATGTCAGCACTTTTTGTTACAGAAATGCTCATTGATTCCAGGACTTAATATTAATAAGAATGATTCACTATGCACTTTTTCAACACTTAAAATTGTACCAAAAACATGTAATTGAATTGTGCTTCACAAGAATCGTGTTTATGGAATCAAACATTATTAGTTTTTGCAAACAACTTTGATAAATAAAAAAGTTGACCTCATCACCTGTTTTTTTTAATGAGTAAAATTGAGGATTTTACGTACTGTCGTCTAAATACACACTCTTGTTGAAATCAGGGTTCAAATCTTTTTCCCGCTCAAATGTGAATCCTTAGGATAAAACCTCATTGATTAAAAAACTATCAAAATTGGTTGTAACTAGGACATTAATTTTTTTTTTCAACAGGATATGATCTAATAAGACTGTTTTTACGTCTCACCAGCCATGAATATTTCTTCATTGATATTTTTTGTTTTACAGAGAAAGTGATAATGAAAATGAATTGAAATCACTGGGAAATGCCTTGAAAAATAATAGTTCACAGTATCAGCAGTTTCAACAACAGGATCAGTCTAGCAGTGGCATGATGCCACCAGCACCTGCTCCCTATCCAGGAGAGACCGGATCTGGAGTAAACATTAACCCAGATGGTATGGACATGCATGTTGGAAGCAATCCCAATAGTCGAATTGGCTGGGAAATGTTCAACTCGCATGCACAACCGTCCATGGATAACAATATGTCAAATATGAACTATGGTTCTCCATCTGTGTCTTTGATTGCTATGGGTGGTTTCAATATAGGTAACAATGCACCCAACAATTGGAACAATGTATCCACACCTCGCAGTACCCAGAATTCTGAAATGATAAAAGAAAATATGATTCTAGCTAGCCTGGTTGGTGGAGAGCCTGCCAGTTCAATGAATAAACACTTATCCTCTCAAGGGAATTTTCAGCAGCAACAACAAGCTGCTTTTGATGGTGTACGAAATCCCAATTTTGCTGCTAGGGTACCTGGTGTCAGTGCCAATAGACATAGAAACCTTGTACAACACATGGGAGGGCCACGCCCACTTAATGCTCCAGCCTATTCCCAGAGAAGTCCTAGTTCACAGATGCCTCAAGGAAGAAATCCCACTCTCTATCAATACCAAAGGAAAAATAACTTACCTGCTGTATCACCTGGTATGTATTCATTTATCAAATGTATTTGGGATTTCATTTCAAATTATTTATTCAGTTACTGAACATTATCTGATATATATAGTTATTAAAAAGTCAATGCAAAATTCGTTATTGTGAAATTTTGCACTATCATTGTGAAATATTAGAATATTGAATGAAACAATTTGAAAGACTTAGTCAGCTGTGTGTATCTTTTATTTGCTAAACTGTTTTGTTGTACATGTCTGAGATATCTATAGAAGCTATTGTTTTGTTACACAACCAGTTTTAAAACTGCTTGTTACAGATAGTTTTCCTGGTAGAATTTCTTTGTTGATTATAGGTCATTAAAGAATCCCTTAATTTAAAAATTACCTTTTATAACCTGTGTTTTTTCTGTTCTCGGTGTAGCAAGTATGTCTCTATACATATGCACAGTATATTTTAACATCATGACTCTCTACTGTCTCAAGCTATTAGTAAAAATCTGAGTTTTGACTAGAATGGACGGCCCAGCGGTGGGGAAGTTTCAGCCAATAAATTTACCATGAAATCTTGCTAAATTTAATGAGCTAAGTCAGGGGTGGAAAACCTGTGCTGCACTTGACTAGAGTGGCATTCAAAAACATTTTATATTTGCTCATGGAAGATATAATTTTTGTGATTTTATTTCTAGATCAGCAACCTTTTAATGTATCAGCTGTCACCTCAGGAGTGGATGTATAGGCTCAGTGATACATTGCTTCAAATGAAGAAGAAAGTGTTCATTAGTAACTTGTAAGTCTCTGGTCAATGCAACAATATGCTTATCACTCTGGCCTGAGTCATATCGAAACTGATAATCTGCTGATCAAAAATTTCTATGGGCACTTGAGACTGTTTTTAGGTTATTGCCAATGTGGGTACACTCTCAAAGGACTGACACCCCTTTGCGAGGATTTTTAGTCTTCTGAGAAGTGGGTTCTATTTGGCTTATTCGTGCCCAAAGGTGATTTTCATTGTCTTAGATAGTGGAAAGTGTTGCGTCACTAGTATGACTGAGCTGCAATCTTACCTCTGCTCTTCACGCAATAGGATGCATGTTGATAGAGATCCAGAGGATAGGATTGTTTATACTAATATATTGGGTGAAAGCTTTTCTATCTCTTCAATACTTGAGATGGTATCAGTAAATCTCAATTTAATGACTAGTATCCATATTGGCATGTTGGTATGAATAAGTACCTTTTTGAGATTTATCTTTTTGTTTCTAAAAGGATTTTATTTCTGTATTGTAATTTTTTAATGTATTTTAAAAAGCATTGCTGGTGTGGTATTAGTCATAATTTTGTTGGCTTTATTTATATATATATTTTTATATATATACTAAATAAACGCCCACACACTAGCTGGGGTACCTGGTGTTGTCTGGAGCAATACTTTAAACCTGTACACCCCAAAAAAAAACTTCAAACATAGTACAGAAAAGCATATTTTATATAAATTTTCAGAGGGGAGGCTGCGCTTGCATGATCCCCAAGATTTGCTATTGCTAAAATTGACCTGACCCCTGATTGACTTGGATATTGTCTTCATAGTACATGGAGTCCCCAGGTTATGAACTAGTTTCGTTCCAAGATCTGTTCATGAGTCTGACAGTTACATAAGGTGCATATCTATCATCAGCTAGTCAAATGTTTGTCTTAGTATAAAGTGTTTTTCTATACATGAAAACATTAAAGAATCAATAATGATACAGTAGAAATGATATTAATTTTGACTAGTTTTTTACCCTCATTTTAATTTTCAGTTGCTTTTTATCACAACTTTGACTCGGATTGTCATTCTACAGAATTGAGTACACTGCACTGTAGGAAATAAAGAGTAACAGTGTTTACATGTTGCCGTGTAAAAAATAGATAAAATAACTTGAACATATGTTGATTGAAAGTGAATTTTAAGCTTTTTTCAACAATGGTCTTTCTCTGATCAACACCCCATTCTAAACATCAATTTTTGAGTTGTTTTCCTTGGCTTTGCTTAAGATAGCCCAAATAGTTGTAATGAAAAACAAATTCTCACTGATTAAGTAGACTGGGATTTTTCGAAGTCCAGCTCAAGTTTGTTTACTTTTAAATTATTGGCAAAGGCACAAGATGCTGTGACCTGTAGTTGATGATTGATAGTTATTTGTTAAATTAGCAAAAGAAACTTTTATATGCTAGAAAAAAAATTTCTTCCAATTTTAGGTGTTTCCGATAGATTAAATCCAGAACCATCCAGGAGTTTGATTTTTGTTTTGTTTTTTCTGGGGGGGGGGGGTTCTCTCTCCTGATTTTTTGGAAGGTGTGTCCTATTTACAATGTAACTGATGCTATAATCAGCAAAAATCGTTTTTCTAAAAACTAACAAATATCCGGATGGTTCTAGGCTCTAATGGTTTGAAAGTAAAAAATATTTTGGCACGTTTTTCATTCATTTAGAAAGATTTTTCTCTTTCTTTCTAGCGAGTCTTAAAAAAACTAGGGGCAAAATTTTGAAATTTCATTCAATTACAATGTCCCCATGTCAGAATGGCTGCCAGCTAAATGACAGAGAAACATTCATTCAGCAAAAATATTGAACAACACTGAACTAACCACAATTCATCAAAGGAAGCTTTGAAAAGCATCAGTTTTTCAAAAATAATAATATAACCAAAACGGACATGTGTGTTCAGGCAGGAATCAACAAAAAAATATTCAATTTGAAAATGTGAACAAATGAGGTTTCATAGACATAAGAAGTAAATATTCAAATTTCAAACCCTCTTATTTGATTGGTGTAGCCTGTAAATATAACACATTACACATAGAAAACTAACCTGCAATTCAGAACTGCTTGAAATATTAGACAGTTTTAGGTTGATGGTTTCTAATCAACTTCAGCTATGGTGAGATATAATTTCATTCACATGCTGCTGTGAAAACAACTATGCTGCCAACAAAACCTTTATCAGATGACTACTCTAGGGTCGGGCAGAGTTATGAGGCTGAAGCATCATTACCACTAACCAAGCAGTACCTTACAATATCACCAGACTTTGATGAATGTTGTTGAATAATGTGGACTAACAAACTTTTTTGTTTTTTTCTTTGTTTTTCTTTTTAACTGAATCTTCTACCAGAAGCTAATCTCTTTCAATTCAAATGATTCGAATATAACAATTTGTTGATGTTTCCATCTTAAATAATCTGTAAGCTTAAAGAACAGAAATACTGTAATCAGTGGTGACAATTGGAAAGTTTGAAAGTTGACTTTTTGCCACAACCAAAAATCTATTGTAACTCTGATTCTAAATAATGTCTCAAGAGAGTTTCTTTTTAGATATTTAATAAAATTTAACTAGAAGGAGAACATGATCTGTTTGCTTCATGACAAAGAGTGATGCTCACTAGATATTTGTGGGCATACCTCTAAGTATGGATAATATATAATCATCTTTGGCAAAAGTTATTTTTGTTTTTTATAAATCTAATCTAACTTTTCAAATACAGGTGCAATGACAAGCCAACAGTCTACCTGGAACCATCCTGCAGAATATTCCCCTATGACAACAGCAGTACCACACTGTGCAACTCAAACAAATACTTTCAACAGTCAAGCACAAAACCGTATGCGGCCCGATGCAAATTTTATCAATATTAAAACTGAAGCACAGTGTATCGGCGACAAAAAAGCCAATCAACGTCCACCAAAATTATGCCAATTGCTCACTCAAAATACTTCTACTCCAGATCAGAGTCCTGCAGCAAAGACTGAAAACTCTCGAGGTGATGAACTGTGTGTAGGAGAGAACAATAAATCTAGTGTCAAATCTCCTGGTGGCAGTATTGATCAATCACCTCAGCCAGGACCTGGTCAGTCTCCTCAGGAAAAACCTCAGAGTACATCAGGAAATGATGAAATGGATCACATGAATACTGGAGGAGGTAATGGTGCTTCAGGCCAGAATGATTCTAAACGTCCTGATATGATTCTGAAAAAGTTACTCAGTAGAGATGAAGATGAAATAAACTCCAAACGGCACGAAGAAGATATGCGTTCCCCAAATGCAGACAGTGCAATGGAAGTTGATAAAAATGAAGCTGAGCCAAAAAAATCTACAAATAATGATGAACTTTTGAAAGTAAGTATTTAATACTTGAAACATTTCTTTATTAAATTTTTTAGTACATTTTTCAATGCTTGTTTTCCTTTTGTAGAATTTTTTTATCTTGCCAGTTAAATTAAGTGTATCTTGTCTGCACTTTAATGAAGGGGTTATGAAGGCAGTAAAAAGCATTTACATCTGATTGAAAATGCTGTACCTTGATTGGAAGAAAATGCGGCAAATGTCTACTTGCATCTAAGATGCTTACCAGCAATTTCTGAACACAACTTGGTTTTCTGTTTTTTCCTTTACCAAAATAAATTGATAGTGTCACTTGAATTCAGTGTTTATGATGAACATATTCTGTGTATATTTCATTCGGTGTCCTTTATGAAATAAACTATTAAGTCATGTACTTATTGTTGAAACACCCCCCCCCCATGCCTTGTTTTGTATCTGGAATCAAACATTCCATATTAGCTTTTGCATGTTTTCTGTTATCATAGTTATAACTTTTCATTTGCAGCAACTTCTTAGTGATGACCATCAAGCAACATCTGAAGTTGGAAAGGTAGATAAAAATAATCACAAAGATTTACTCCAAAAATTATTACAAGAAGATGAAGAGGAGGAGATGAAAGCCACTGTTCCAGCAGTATGTGACAATTGCTTACTATAAAATTTTTTCATTAACATTTTTATGTTGATACTTTATTCATAACAATATTTCTGTAGTCGTGAATTTCAATTTGAAAGTCTACTTTACCTATTAGTACATTAGCAGACCTTGAGTATGGTAGTCAAACTATATTTTTCAGTCCATTTGGTTCCCAAAGAAACACCTCAAAATGTGCAATTTTATCCAGTATACAGATGCTTATAATTAATAGAATTTCAAATATTTATTGATAATGCAGTTCTCTTCTAATACAAATTGAAATTTACAAAAACTGCAAAGTATTATAAGTTGTTCAGTCAAATTTAAAATAAATGTCCCATAGATGTGAATTGGAGAAGGAAAAAAAAATTTCTTGTCATGTGACATCTATTCTGCAAAATGAGTATACAAAAACAGATAGTTTTGATAACTTTCTATGGGCTAAGACTGAATTGTTCGACTAATCTCATTTGTTTTATTTTACAGCAAAGTACTAGTCAAGATCAAGATGGCACTCGTCATCGTCATGTATCAGGACCTCAGTTTCCAACTAGCACTCACGCAGGGCTACCAGAGTCTACTTCCAGTGTCCCCCATCGGACTAGTTTTGATGACTCAATGCTCAAACCGTCCGAACTAATAAAGTCACCAGGAAATATACATGGCTTTACTGATTTCCACAATTTGTTCAGCTGTTGGGATAAGGATAATTCAGATAAAATGAAGAATGAAGGTCGACCCAAAAGTATAAAACGAAAAGCATCATTTGATGGTGATTCAAATGACATGCTGGACAGTGAGCCTACAACTTCAACTGATCCACCTAGTAAAGTGCTGCAGCGTAATGTCCTTCTTGCTCAGCTCCTTTCCCGAAAAACAAATCGCGAAATTGTTGTTAATACTCAAATTACAGCAAATCCAACTGCACTACCAACACCACGGACACCTAAAGATAAACTTCTTCCACTCAAACCACTTGATAAAAAAAGTAATAATGATGTTTCTTCAACAGAAGGTGAAAAAGAATGTAGTGCAGGTCCAAACCTCCATGAATCTTCTAGGTCATCGTCGGAAGGTAATTTTCATAATAATTCAGTAGACTCTGGCAAGGCGATGTCCACTGAAAATAGTGTTTATGCTAATAAGCAAGTCTATACAAGTGTTGCAACAAGTTATTCTTGTGCTACTGCATCAAGTACATCTGATCAGTTTAATTCAACAGCTGGTCAACCTCAAATGGCACGACAAATACCTTCCAACCCTATCGGTAATAAATCAAATGGAGAAAGCAGCTCTAAAAAAGACTCTAAAGATGCTCTTTTAGCTCATATTCTCCAACAAGCAGTTGATCTCCAAAATGATCTTGATAATGGTCAGCTGAATACCAATAATCCGGGGATTCCAGGCATGCCAACAGCTGGAGTGGTCAACTCCATGTCACAACCCGTAAGAACTGGTTCCTCTGACCTTAATCAGGATGACACAATTCTATCTCAATTAGAACATGTTTTTACCGACACCAACTTACCGTTTATGGAATTAGAATCTACTTTGTTCAATTCTTCAAATCAAACAGGAAATAACAGCAACTTGGACCTTCAGGAGAAGAAGGCCATTGAAGCTATTCAGAAGCAGCTGATGAGTTTAGAACCAATGGCAGGTATGTAATCTTTTCTTGGTACAATGCATTTAAAATGTTTGTCACAATTTGATGATTCTTGAAATTCGTGCAATTATTCAAATCCTAATCTTTGTGCAGTTTTGTTCTACGTAATATTTGAAACTGCACTAATTTATTATTTATTTTTTTAGATAAGTGTGAATTTCCCATATTTTTTAATTGCTGAAAAATCCTAAAACAGCTGGAAAGATTGTGAAACCTCTGTTTATATTAACATGTGCAAGTTTTTTTCAAATTAGAATATTGTAGAATTTAAAAAAATTTTTTTTTTTTTTTTTTTTTTACTTTATTCAAATGTAGGCTGATAAAATGACTACAAAACGCTGATAATTGAGACAAATATTTCTAAATATCCAGTTTTCATCACTTGTATTTATATTCATTCAGATCGACTGATGAGTTAATAGCTCAATTTTTCGCTGTGAATGAAATGAGCAATATTTCATGCCATTACAATTTATGCTTTCACAGATTATATCTTGAATTGAAATTGTAAAAATAAAAATATTTGAATTGTAAGGTTTAGAAGCTGAAATATAGGTATATATCAAAGACTTTTCTTGTTTTTTTTTTCCCCAAAAATTGATCATCGAAACAATATCTATTGCTTGCACTTTATCACAATTGAAATAGAAACAATTTTTTTAATGTTAGAAACTTTTGCTTTCAAATTCACTTTGATAATTTGTTTTAGATAAGAATGCTTTGAATTAGTCACAATGAATTGACTAGTTTATATTGAATGTTTGGATTATATCTCGAGAAAGTCCTCTTTATCAGAAATTTTTAAAATTACTTATAAGCTTTGTAGAAAATATTTGAAATTGATTATCATCTGTATAAAATGAGATTGAATTTCTTATGAAATACTTGAATTATTTCACAGGATTTCCTGATAATCAAGCATCTGCTGTATCTAGCAAACCTAATGTACCTATGCCAGCTGCACCATTAGCGACTAATCAACTTGCAGCAAGTGCACAGGCAGGGGTTGGATCCTATAGCCATGATGCAGCTGGTATGGCCCAACAAGGCCTTGCAATGCAAGAAATACAAAGCTATTCACATCTTGCTCATCAACAAAGTTTAGCCCTTGCTGCTGCCCAACAATCACAGCAGCCACAACAGCCTCCCCCTCCATTCAGCCAAGCTGTTTCCCCGTATGGACAGGCATCACCCCAGCTTACTCAAGGTCCACCCCAAGGTAAGGCATTCCATCTTGAAAACTATGTTGAAAATCTATTTCGCTGTTCAACAGTTTATACTTGGTCTTTTAATCTGCTTTTGTATTAAGGCTAATGTTGATTCTAATATTATGTTCAGACCTTAGTTGAAAATTCTTTATTTCGTTACCATTGTGAAATTGCGAGCAAAACTCGTTGAAAGTGTTTTGCGTTGAATATGCAAACTAGTCTGTCCTTTTTGTTCCACCCCAAAATGAGTTTCTTATCAGTTCTATCAAAGTTTTTTTGATTACTTTTATTATATCATCTTCATATCTGTAATTGTATGATCTTTTGATTTTAAGTTTTATATCATGAACAATTGGCAGAAACCGTTTTCACCAAAAGAATATAATGTATACTTTGAGTACATTTGAGAAGGAACAACTCATTATAGGTTGAAGTATTGTAACACATTGAACCACCATAGCCATCAAAAATGGCGCTGGTTCTATCCTTTTTTTATATGTGTGTATTTTGTTTGTTCTAGATGTGCTGGCCATAGTATTTTGTCTACAAACACGAAAATTATCAAGACAAAGCTAGAATTTAGATGCTTTCGATATTATTTATTCTTCAATGGAATTTCTCTTCAAGTCAAAATTTGACTCTACAATTTTTATCAAATTTGACTGAATTTACTTTCTATTTCATTTTTATGGAAATGATGGCCCAAATTGAAAGTTCTATCCAAAACGAAAATTGAGATGAAGTTAACTAGCCAAATTTAATAAAAATAAAAGCAACTCTTCTGTTAGAAATGATCATGCAGGTAGGGTAACAAGCATAGGTGACTCTCTATAATTGGCTAGTTTTGTTCTGGAAATGACCTTAACAAATACATTACCTAACAAGATTAAACTTGGATTATATCCTAAAGCAAAAGATATCATGTATTGTACTCAATTCTTCTCGCTCTGAACTAGAATCAAAGCACCTTTGCCTATTCGAAATTTATCAAAATTATTATTTGAAAGTAGAATAAAGATTTGAATGAAAATGATTCATTTTCCATTTTTTTAGAAATCTCTTATGGAGATTGGAAATCATATTTTAGTAATTTGTCAATGTCCAAGTCATAGATTTCCTTCAATACTTGTTTTTTAAAAATGAATTTTATAAAAAAAGATTGTATTCTTACAAAAGTACTGAGCATGACAATACATTCAAAATAATGCTTAAATTACAAAATGTAGGGTTTTTATATGCTTGCTCTGCTGACAGATATTTATTTCTATGCTGCTTTTTTCTTCATGTTTTATAGTAGTGACTGATTAGCATATCTCCTTAATTGTGCAACCCTTTTATAGAAACTCATTTTGTTTTAATACCAATCTAAACACCCCAGTACAAACTAATCACAACAGATCAACACTTTAACAGCTGTAAAGCTTATTTTACTTTGTCAACCATTTTTGGGATGCAGCTCTTAGAAAAAGTGCCAATAGATCTCCCAAGTAAAGCTATTCCCCACAGTCAGAGGTAGACTAGCAGGGTAACCCTGCACCCTGTTGTATTTTTACATACCTGCATACTGATAAATAAGAAATTGAACTACCTTCCATTGGTAACTTGGTGAATATCTGAATGGATTTTTTTTTTTTTTTCTCTCTTTCTTTAGCTTTGCGAGGTGCTAGCCTGCCAACACAAGGGCCTCGACCTATGCCTGGAGCTACTTTGAACTTACCTGCTAGGCAAGCAATGAGTGAACAACAACAAAAGTTGCGAATGAGGAAACGTCCAAGATTACAAGATGAGCCACATTTTATGGCTGCAAAACAGCAGCAACATTCTTTTACTCAAATGCTTGCCAGATTTCCTCAAGTGAGTTGTCTTTCTTCAAACATTTCCACTAACTAGTGTTTAAAATATTTGAGAGAAAATGTTGCAAAATCATTTGTGTTTCTACAAATGTATTCGATGCTTTGTGCTATATTTACTTTCCTTGATACATGTCATGGATTTTTGTATTCAGTATTAAATTTAAACGTCTTTGATCTATCAAAGTATTGAGTGGCCAAAGAGTTTGATTTATTAAAGGAAATAAATTTTTTTTTTTTTTTTTTTTTTTTTCCAACTATTTATTTTAATTTTTGCCATTAACTTGATTGAACAATATATTTATTGTTTTGTTCCCCTTACTTCTGCCATCTTTCCAGCAACATCCTCATTTCATCCTCCCAGAACTTTTTATCTTTCTCAGAAAAGAATTACTCTAGTCACTTTTTTCAGCTGTTCAGGGAATTGAATTTTTTTTTATTAAGAGAATTCTATAAAGACTGGTATAAATGGTGATCTGAATGGAAATCTGGTGAATGAAGCAGATGAGTAAAAACTTCCCAGTCAATCAGTAACAATTTTTGCCTGGTCACCACTTGATGAAATTATGCTTCTTCTTTACTAATTCTGGACGCTTTTTGTTGATTGCTACCTTCAATTGGTCTAATTGGGAGCAATACTTGTTCAAATCACTCATTTAGTTTCCTAGAATAAGCTCATAGTGTAGGACATCCTTCCAACCCTACCATATAAAAAGCCTCATCATCTTTAGATGAAGACCTGCCTTTGGTATGGTTGGTGTTCGTGGTTTATTTCACTTGTCCCAACAATCTCTTGTATTCCATGTTGTAAAGTATCCACTTTTCATCACCTGTCACAAATTTTCAAAATTGAGAACATTTTTGTTTGAGTATCAAATAAACGTGGAAATACGGTCCGGTAGTTTAATTTTTCTCCCTCTTTCTCTATCCCTTTTTATATGGAAGCCACACATGAAAGTGACCAACTTAACCAAGTTGATTTGTATATTTTGAGACATTGACTATTTCTGCTTTATAACCTGGATTATTCTCAAGTAATATCTTGATTTGATCACTATCAATTTCATGGTCTACCTGACTGTGGAATATCATTCAGCGAGAAAACTCCAGCATGGAACTTCCCACACCACTTTTCACACATTTGATCTTTCACAGTACCTTGGGAGGGGGGGGCTGCACAAACCTTTTTTTGCAATTAACGGAGTCGCATTTTTTTTCTTTTATCAAAAAGCATAAACCGATTATAATCATTTTATTCCGTTTTCAATTTTAGAATCAATAAACATAAGTACACCAATTTCAACAATTAAAAAAAAAATGCCCTCTGTTATGACAGCTGTGACAGTACAGAGAAATGTTTTTGAATGAAGTCAGTTGAAACTAAATGCTCTTGATGTCATCTAAAGACATAGGGCAAACTTTTTGGCCAACCCAATACAGCATCGTATGGTTTCATGATCGGAAAAACCTGCACATGGATAATATTTCGATTTATATTCAATAGCTGAAACCCTGTCCTACAGGCTTGATTTCCAGCTAGTTCTTGTGAAATGCCTTTGGTCCTAATGAGAGGCGAAAACTTTTCTCAGGGGCACCTTAATTGTACACTTCTGACTATTCAGCATCATGTTAGCTACTTGGAGATCACATACCAATTTTTAGTATTATATAGATACATTGTAATCAGATCAAAGACCCTCCCTCCTCATTAGTAATTCAGCAAATTCATTCAAGCCCTCCTTGTATACTAACATAGATGGAAGGGCAGACATTTGATGAGTTGAAATATTAAATTTTTTTAAGTAAACATGAATGCAACCGGACACATTGGGGACACAATTTAGCATAATACTTGGATTGTAAATCAACCCCAACTCCCACCCCTGGAAAAACTTCAGAAGTGTTAGAAATTACCAAAACTATCTCGCTAAAAACCTGCTCCGGGGTCACATTAGTGTACACAGGAAATTTCATGGGGGGATATCTTGTGTGGTTCTGGAGTTATGCTAACCCAGACAGTTGGTGAATGGTAATAATAGTAACTTTTTTTTTTTGTGAGCATGAACATAAAGTAAGGGACCAATTTAACATGAACTTGTGCTGAAATTGACCCACCCACACACACACACACACTTATTTTGCCAGGTACTTTTAAAAAACTACTTTGTTAAAAACATGCTCCAGGCCCCTATTAGTGACCACAGAAAATTTGGTGGTCATAGTTATTATTCTTCTGTTTTGTTAACAAACAGACAGACATTTGGTGAATTATAATAAGATGTACTACTTCTATTGGTATATCAATCAGTATTCATAGAATCTATCTTTTAAAACTCTTGTCTGCAACTTTCTCTCATTTAAAAAAAAAAAAAGTTTTTCAAAAAGACAGGTATTTTAACCTTGAATACAGTTTTTAGGGCGGCAAATGTGCAAAGGACAAATGAGTGAAACAATTGAGCAAATCTATACCTTCAGTAAATTGCATTTTAGTTTATGTACCAAGATAATAGTAGAGCACTTATTTTATTTTATATGAAGTATTGTCAATCATTTTTATTTTTTTTATTATCATTACTTCTTATTTGGTAAAAAAGGTGTAATTTCTGATGTATCAATATCTTCAGAAATTCTTGGCAAGATTTTGAATCAGTGACCATCGAATTCAACAGAACAATTCACTCGAAGTAATTTTTCTTTACATGATTTTTCTTCATTACAGTATACTGAATATATACATAGAAATTTAAATTTTACCCCCAAAAATTTTGAAACATAATTTTTGTGTTTCCATTATAAATGAAGTTGTGGAGTAGAGAAGTGACTTTAAATTTATACTTTTATACTTGTGATTCATTTGGTATTCTGTAGTTAAAAATTCATAAAATAAATGCTTTATTTAAATTTTTTTTTTTTTTTTTTCTCTTCAAATCCGATCATTGACATGTCAAAAATTACTCCACTTTTCTCCATTTCTACCAAAAATGAATCAGAATTTTTTCACTGATAATACTCCTGTACACGACAGAAACCAAAACAAACTGTTGTGATGGCTTGAGAAAACTAAAGATTGTGATGAAGGTCAGTAGTAGTCCAAAGTAATAGATTTACATTACTTCATCTAATAATTGAAATAATCGCTCTTCTAATACATAAACCAAAGCACTTCTGACAAAAGGGATAGATTTGTTCAATTGTAGCTACACTTATTTGTCTCAACATGTAAGATTATTTGTAGATTGGGGACTAGCTGGCGTGTAAAAGATAGACTGTTTCATTGTTGCTTTCCCTGCATGCTTCCTTGATATTTGCTTGTAACAGTCCTAATCCTTATTGCTCATCTGTGTGCTGCTATAAAAGCAGTAGTATGTATTCTACTGATGGATAATCTCTGCCCTCTATCCTCCCTCTCCCTACAGACCCGAATGGATTCCAGCACGGTACAACCATTTCCTGAAAACTTGGCTGAATTGATGAAAAGTGGCAATGCACCTAATGTAACTTTGCAGGTGAGCAATGTCTTGCTGATAAGCACACATTCTCATCAAGGGCATCATCCTCTGTAACAAATGCTATGCATGTTGACCCATTCTTCATTCTGCTCTTAGTTGATAATAGGTTTTCTCTATCAATGTGGGCAGGCCACATAATCTTATTTCCATTCTCGTTTGTCAAATAGGTCTTTACTTAGATGCTGTCTTGTCTAATCCTTCACTAAGTGCAATTTAATGGGCAATTAGCTGAATCAGACACATATAACAGTAACCCTTAATTTCAAATGGTATCTTCTTACAGACAAAAATTTGGAACACCCTGCTTGAGCAATAACTGTATTAAGATTTTATACCATTGGCCTTTTATTATTTTTATTTTCTTCATTATCATTTTAAATGAGACTTTGAAAATTTTGTATTTAGTTAGATACATATATGCATGTTTGCACTTGAAAATTGTAAAATTGAGTATCCTATTAATAATTCGTATTTTATCTATGCTTTAAATTTTGCAGGATTTCCATCATTATGCTCAAAAGTAATAGATAAATAATGTGAACATATTGTTGTATTTCAATATTCATTTTGGAAGATTTTTTTCACTTGAATTCTTTTTCTTTGAAACTTTTTGAAAATGATGTTCTGCCTACTTGATGCCAAAAATTTGAATTTTTTTAATTTACATTTGAAAAATATGCGAATTGCAGGCACATTTAGTTGTAACTTGATTATACTTATTACTTTATGTAAAATTCATTCTAAAGTAGTGCTGTTTTTAAAGTCTTCATACAAATTGAATACCTCAGGTATTCAAAGAACACTGAATGCTCCTCATTGACATTGATAAGCAAAGAGTCCCTTGTCATGAGATGTCAAACATGTGGCCCACATGTTCATTCTTTCAAGAACTTCACGTATGCAGGAGAGTAGAATAAATCCACACTTATTCTTATTTTACTCACCTAAGTATGTGGTTGCAAATTGCTCATAGTTTATCTGACCTGCTCATTGTGTACTCTCATTATATTTGTGCCACCCAAGTAAAGGAGTTGGACCCCCCTGCCCAAATGAGATTTTACTTCTGATTCATAAATCTTGATTTTTGATAAGTGCAGTTTTCATTTAATATGATCAAACCAAATCTGGTATGATGCTACTATTTTCAAATATCCAATGAAGATTTAACCCAATGATATAGTAGTTTCCACTCTGTTTCAGAAAGTAGAATAGTCTGAATGATATATATTCTCCAGTATTTGATGAGTGTCTATTTCCAGAATATTACGTTTTAGTCTTCACTGTAAATTTAGTTTCAATTATATCCTAGATGTATGTATTTTTAGAATTCAAGCATTTTTCCCGTTCAAATATTTTGTAGAATAAGCTCTCTTTAGCATCTAAGACTGAACATGATTTTTCATTTACTTTTTCTTTTCTTTTTTTTTTTTTTTTTTTTTTTTTTTTAATGGAAAAATGCTAAGTTTATCTTGATCAAGAAAAGAATCTCGCGATATATATCTCATTGTATTAAAAAAACATTCTTATTTAAGCGAAACCAGAGTCTCCCTGAACCAATGTCCCCACGTTACAGTAGTATGCAGCGACCTCAGCAGTCAGTCAGTCCGATGATTGGCCCAGTATCTTCTCCATCCCAACTGTCACCTCACTATACTCAGTCCACCTCAACCCAGTGGAATGCACGCACGTCACAAACAGCTACAGCGCTTCAGGGCTCACTTGAAAGAGGAATGCATCCAGTAAGATTGATTTTATGATTTTTAAGATTTTAAATTGTAGGATTCTTTTTAAATATAATTCAAGTTGAAGTGGTATATGTATTCATTTATATCCATCAGTTGACTTATCTTTAAAAGTATTCAATTGATTTCAATGAAATTTTCTGAAGGTATATACTGGCTATGAAAAGGAGTAATTTAATTTATGAGCGGATCCATACGCAATTACTTCCCCTATGTCTTTGTCTCGTAACACCACATATTGCCAGAATTCAATGTCTATCCCCCCCCTATATCTCTAGAAATTCTTGAAAAAAGAATATTGAAATGAATTTTCTGGAAGGGTGGGCAAAGAGCTATTAAAGGAGTGATTAAATGTTGGGATGTATCCATCCACAATTACTTCCCTGGACAATGGCATTGGCTTAGAGTGCTTGTTTTCACCAGTGTCCAGAAAAAAGAGCTGAATGTAATAATAATTTTCCTAAAGCTGCCTTGATATGTGTTAGATTCTTATACCAATGTTAATCTCTATGGAATATTGTGCTCAACAATTATATACCTGGCTAGTACTTGAGTCACATTTAAGAACACACAGCAGTATTGTTAACTCAGAATTTCTGAAGAATAAAATGGTTTTTCTAGGCTAATTTTTCTCTCAAAACATAGAAAATATTTTGCTTTTGCAGTGATCGTGGTAAATCAAATTGTTACTCATTTGAGAAAGGGTTTTCTATCCCTATTGTTGTTATTGGCCACATAACTAATGTAATGCAATTTATAATATATATAGATCTGCCCAAGTTTAATCCTTCTGAAATAGGTTTTGTTTTTTGTTTTTTTAGTTTGTTTTCAATTTTTACTTCTGGTTTACTTTAATGGAGAATTTGTGACAAATTTTTTTCACAATTTTATGTTCAAATTCTGGTATATTCTTGAATTACTCTAAATAAGTTCATTCAATATTTCATTTGTTTTTTTCCAGGGCAATCCACAGTTTGCAGCAGTTCCTCGTCACCGGTCAATATCTGGTAATTCATTATCTAGTCCAATGCAGCAAGCTGGCAACCATTTTCATTTTCCTCCTGATTCTCAGTTTTCTGCTTCTCAGGCTCAATTGTCAGTGTATAGTTCCCAGTCCCAACAGCAACAGCAGCAGCAACAGATGTATGCCCAAAACAGAATAATCCACAGACAACTCAGCAGCTTGCCTCCAGGTATTACGTCTACATGTACTCAATGATCTTACCTGTCATTTTAACTTCAATTTCAATTCTAATATTTCTGCAAGGCATGAATATGAACATTTGTTAGTTAGGGATTAATTTCTCTGTTGGAAAACACTGTGCGAATTGAAAAATTGATTTTTAAGATGAATTAATTTTTGTAAAAAATATATTTTCTTGCTATGTGCTTGATGTTCTGAGAAAAATGTTCTCCAGGTGAACAGTAAGTGCTTAATGAGGAAAATACCCCTAGTAGATTAGGTAGAACTAGTTATTCACAAGTTTTCCAAGTAATTTCTATCTTCAATGAAATTGTGAGATCCAAGTTAGATGTATCAAGACAAATCTTTTGAAGAAAATGCATTTTGCATTGTCATGATATCCTTCATTTTAATATTTAATCGTATTGTCACAGTGAAAAGAATAAGCTTTATTCAATTTTTGAAAGTTATTGTAGTTTTAAGTAATTTAATTATGATATCAGCTAAAATGTACATTCGTGATATACTGGTTTGGAAAAAAATTAATCTATTTTGGAAAAGGGCAGGTGCTTGGGAGAAAGCATTGAACAGAAGTGAATCAAAAATGACCACTTGACTCAGAAAAAGATTTTTGTTGGTTATTTAAAAACTTCAGTAGAAAATAAAATGTTGGTTCATAAAAACAATTATAGCACTGAAATGAAATTCATAAGAATGAATCTTATTTACATTTTGCCTTTTGACCATAAAATATAAAACCTTTATAAATGTAGTGAAATTTATATGCTTGCAGACAAAGTTAAGTATTGAAAATTGTCATGAAGTATCTGGACTTGCTTGACAAAACCTCAAAATATAAAAAATTCACTTGTGGCTGACACAAAAGTGATTGTTCAAAAAAAAATTTTGAGTAGTACAAGGAGCTAATATGGAACATTTTGTGAGTTTGGGGACTTGGGAAAATTGAATAGGATTGATTTATTCAAAATGACTGTCAAAGGTTCTTATTTAACAGAAGCAATTGGATCTCCGTGTTAACAATGGAGTGACTGCTTGCATATATTCATTCAACAAAAATCATTGAATAGTAATAATTCCCCTTTTGAAAAGTAAGGGTTGCAGCATTACAAAGTGACTAGTTGTATACTACATTGGTGTTTGTTTTTTTCCTTTAGAGTTTTAACATGGATTCATAAAATCACTTTGAAAAAAAATGTCTATGGTGACCTTATTATCAGCATAAGTAATATTGGCCATCTATATATTCTTTGAAAAGCGATTTTATGAATTTGGGTAAGATCTCTGAAGAAGAAATATCAATGTGAAGTATTTGGGTAGTAGTTTGACTCAGTCAATTTAATTTTTTTAAGTTCTTTGTAATTCTAGAACACTCTCCTGATCTATGAAATGATGGGTTTGTGCATCAATTTCTTGGTCAGCATACTGAGATGAAGCTTGGATTATCTCCCCTTATGTCAAATCGTTTTCAAATCAAGATGACTTCTACAACAAAAAATAATGAATTTTGTGTAAAAATTATCTGAGAAGCAACTTTATTATGGTATATTTTTATACTTTTGCACACAAAAAATTTCCAATTCTTGGGAAATAACTCCTATAAAAACAAGTTATTTTACTCTTGACATCTGTTGAAAAAGCCCATTTCTGTAATGATATATCTGTTAGACAGCTTGTTAGTTCAAATGTTTATAGTGTCTTTACTTTTTGACTGATTGATTTGGAAATTAGCAGTATTGAAAGAAAGACTTTATTTTTAAATGTGATGTAGTCATTCGTGCTGAAAATGTTGCCGTCTGCACCATTTTTGATTATTTATATAATAATAATCTTGAAAAGAGATGCACTCTATGAAGATGAACAAACGCGTGTGTTGGTTAGTTATTCATTAGATGCAATTAGTTACAGACATGGTCATACAAACATCACAAACACGTTTTTCGCTGACAGCGTACTTATGAAGAGTTATAACATGCTACAAAGGCTCCGCACTAGCTTAATAATATACAATCAACCTGGTTTGGTGAAGCCTTGGCATGAAGCAAATTTTAGCCAAAAAATAGGTTTTCAAAGTAATAATGATGCATTGTATGTACCTCATCTGTATTTTCCTGTGTCGGAATCATGTCTCTAGTTGCAACAGTGACTCTTTAGATCGATGATTGCAATCAGAAACTAAACATTGAATCCGAGCTGCTTTACTTTGTGCTCGTCTGCCAGAAATTTCCATGGTAGAAACAAGTGAAAAATCAATAAAATGACTAAAGCTCATAAATTTCATATAAGTATAAATTGGCTGTCCTATACTAAGGGAATTGCAGTTGAAATGATATAAATCACAATTTTAAAAAAAAAAACAAGCAAGATATTCTTGGTGCAAAATAAGTATTCAAATTTTTACAAATAGAAGCAGAATTGGTGACGTCAGCACTCTGCCACTCTATACCACAGCCTTGTTGGGTAAGATACATCATTTTGGTACTTGGGGTTTGGTTGCCATTTTAATCAGAATAAGAGCATTAAACCATAACATAATTAATGCAAGCAAAAGAGTAGACAGTTAAAGACTGATAAGATATGCACTAATTAGTATGTTTTGAATTCTCTGTAATCCATAGGACACTTTTGACTGTCTTTTTTTTTTCTCTCTTCTGCAAAAGATGTGTAGAATAATGTCCAAGTTCCCATTAAACCATGAATTTCAAAACGGCCAAAATATCAATATCATATTAAGTACTGTAAATTTGATTTGAATCTATGTGGTGCTTTTAGGAATCACAGATCCAAAAATTTGAGCTGAAGGGGTTCTCTTTTCACTTGTATACCAGGATTTTTTATTTTTGAAATCCTTTTTTCTTTAATTGTATTTTGTTTGTTTTCCAGGTCGTGGTTCACCTCGCACACCTCACAGTCCATTCAGTAATAGTCCTGATACTATGCTGATGTCACCTCATGCTGTGTCACCTAACTCTGGATTACGTCCCCCTCCGACACAGCAGCAATCTGCGCCAAGTCAAGTGAGCCCAACATATAACTCTAATTACCCTTCAGCACAGGCTATGGCCGGAGCAACAGCTCCACCACCGCCTCCTGCTTACACTCAACCTACTTCTACACAGTCATCAGTACCAGTTGATAGTCTACCTGATTTTGACATGCAATTGTTGGATCATACAAATCTTCAAGCCGGTACAGATAGGTGAGTACATTAAACCCACATGTACTTTTGGGTAAACGATCTCTTATGTCGACTTGTAAACAAGATCAGAAAACAATAAATCCAATTGAATGATTATGCTATGAAGAATAATTACTGTGCCCATTGCATTCGGAAAAGAAAAGGTCAATGAAAACTTTTCGGTGTTATACAAATTTATTTTTATTTCTTTTAACAGCTTCCCTTTATATTTCATTTGCCATGTCAACACCTCACAAGTTTTTGAAAAAATTTTGTTTGTTTTTTGTTTCAATCATCTTTCTTTTGAACTGGAAATATATAGATATTGGTGGTAGCATAAAAATTGCAGCTTTAGATTATCCTTGATTGTGATGTTCTAAGTATAGTGTCTTGGTATATTGTGCATCAAATTTTCAACTCATTTAATCATTCGTTTTCAATTATCTATTTTTATTTGAAATTTAATACATTATGAATTTCAATTCTTTATGAAATTCTGACACAAACATGCATGCTTTTTATTCATACAACAGTATATCATACTGTATTGATTAATATCACTAGGATTCTAAATGGTGATAAAGCTCTTGATCATTCTGATAACTGAAAAGTCTTATGTAAAATTGGCCTATTATAAATTCATATCAAACGAAATGTCTTGAAAAATATAATATGCTGACCTTCTGTGACTTTTTTTTTTCGAAAAGGGCTTGAAGAACCAATAAAAGATGAGAAAAAATTAATCTTTGTGTCATTAAGAAAGATGAAATCTAATTTTTGTGACTGAACTCTATAGACTCAAAGTTGATTATATGTAAACGAGAAATGATTAATATTTGCATTTTGAAAATCTTGTCAAAATCATGTATAATATTAATAATAAATAGTGTGAAGTATCAAAATGTTGATTTTTGTCAAGATTCTAAAATGAGCAGATTTTTTTCATTCTCCCCCTCCTATACATTACAACTGTGGTGAATTTTAATCTTTATTTTTACCCTCTCAAATACATTTTGTATAAATTCTTCTTGAATTATGTCTCTTGTCTTCAGTTGGACTGAAATATCAGTAGAAATTATTCAATCGGTCACTGCCAGATAATAAACTTCAATCATGACCTCCGAAACGTGCTCATTGATGGTGTTTATTATTTTTGTTTTTTTTCTCTATGCACAATGTCAAACATAGTTTTTATCATCAGTCAAGACAATGTACTTCTCTTGAATTATCTGCATTTTGATAACCTAATTTTTGGTAGAATTTCAACTACAGAATTTTGTATTAGGAAAAAAAATCTTTTTGGGGGTTTTGTCTGAAAAATAAGAATTCTGGTGAAAATCTTCTGCGACTAAGGATTATCTCCCTTTTTTCCCTTTTCTTCATGAAAATATAGAAAGACACCCATTTGATATTAAAAAAATGGTGCACAAATAGAATGAACATGAACATCATTTCTAAAGAAACATTTCATGTTCCATTCACTTCACCCACTCAACGTTAGAAATGGTACTCAAATAAAAATTATTTAACAATTAAATTTATTCAAAGAAATGAATATTCCTTCGATTGGGAGATGATTCGTTTCAATTTTTAAGGAGTTATCTCCATTTTATAGATGCATCCTTGTAATCTACCTTATTTTTTGCAGTCATTGAAAATGGCATCATGATTGATTTTTGGCCGACGTTGAAATGTTTGTCAAGGGTTTTTCGTTTTTGTTTTTTTCCCAATATCTTTTAACATCAGATGTTGATTTTCTGGTGAAAAAAATTTTCATAAATAGGATATGCAAACTTGAGATTACAGTTCAAAATTATTGCTTTTTTTTTTTTTTCTTTTTTTTTTTTTCTTTTAATCAATGAGGGTTCAAAATGAGAATTTCTTTTTTTTTTCTACTATTTTACAAACAATATACATTCCTCAAGATGTGAATTATGGTTTGTAGTTAGATAATAAACAATGTGAGCTGGAGGCAGATGTTTCTATTAACAGTTGCTTAAAAGTTTATATTTCCAGTGACTTTCCTATTTACCAATTCTGTAAAAGAGCTTTTTTCCAAATTAGGCAGAAAAAGCAGCCTAGATTTTTGTCGGCATTCTAATTTTATTATCTACCATACACCTAAAAGGAACCCTTTTTGTAGGATTGGCTATTTGACTGTGGAGAGTTTGTTTTATTTTCTTTTTCTTTTCTTAATCATGTATGAAAAAATTCTGCAGTAATTATAGCCAGTTGTTCAAACTGACATTAAACTTTTTTCATATTTCAGAATACATAGCAAGGAAAGAAAAGTGGCATATAACTTTTGCAGTTATGCATTTACTCCATAAAATCAATAGGTTAGCATCAGAGAAACAAACAATTTGCAAATTGGCAGTAAACTGACCTGACTATCTGAAAATTAATTAAAAAATGCAGGTTCCCAACAGAAAATAACATCTTTGGTACTAACTTATGAATTTCCAAATAGTTAATTTTGAATAATCTTTTTACATTTTTACCTTTCAAAATAAGAAAATACCACTAAGTGATTTCATAAAAGTTGACTTTTTGTCAGTTTTTTTTTCTTCATAACTCTGGTTCTGTTTACATTGTTAAATACTCAAAATACTGAAATATCCATGTTTTTCAATTATGTTCTCTTTGAAATTGTTTTGTGAAAAAAAACTAAAATCATTTTTAATGTATTAAAAAGATGTATAAACACACATTTCATTTTTGCTGATTTTGTGTCTATACTTAGTGAATTGATGTAAGACTTTGTACTGTTTCTATTTCTGAACTCCATTACTGTTTGGGATAATCCAAGAAAATGACAGGATTGCCATGATCTGTCATATTTTATTGATATTTACAATGACTATTCATATTTTATCTCAGTTTTTGTGAAATGATATTGGTAATAAGAATGTTATTTCACATCAAAGAAAGGGCAGAGTATGAAAAACTGCACTCGCCTGTATTACCTGTCATTGCATAACCTATAACTCTGGTGAATTTACTTGTCACTTTTTGTGATTGGCTTGCTTGCTATGTTTTAAAACTGTATTCTTCCTTTTATCTGTCTAATGATGTTTCCTCTTTGGTTTCTATGTATAAATGATGAATGAATGATGTATAAGTACCGTCAATGACTCATTTTTTTAGAAGGTTGAGAAAATCAGGTTCAAGACTTGACAACATTTTCATAAGTTCGGATTTACCGTGCTCAGTGGGTTGGGTGGGGGTGTAGGCTTGAACCCATCATTGTTTCTGATGCATATTACAATGAGCCCTATATGGATATCATGTTACTCGAACATCATTATTTTTACAGATACGATACTCATTTTAGTTGAGTTTTGAAGCTTTGATACCAAGCGTTTAATTTTGATATGCATAATAATTTTCCTATAAATACTTATTGCGTGATCAAGTAAAACATGGGAGCTTTTGTTTTCTGTAAAAAAACGAAAACTCATTTTGTGTATTGCAACTTTGCATCATGATTCTGATGTACATGATATTAATGAATCTTGAATGCAGTGTTCAATCTTCAGAATAGAATAAAATGAGCATTTGTAGCAATGAAAATATGCCAAGCAAAAGGTTGCAAACTTCAAAAAAGATTTTCTCAACTTTTTTTTTTCTTTTTTTTTTTTTTTTTTCCCCCCCTCAAATGATTCATTGGACACTTATGTTAAATCACTTGTATAATTTTCATAGTTGTCATAAGATAAATCCATGTATTTATATAGTATAAAATTAAACATACAGATTACATGGACTTTTCTATAGCATTGCACAAACCTATCCCACTCTTATACTAGGAATAGCTGGATTTTACACACAGATTTATTCAACTCATTGCTGCTGATAGGAACTGAGGAAAAAATGAATCCAAGGAAAATATTTACTTGAATTTCTAAAATATTTTGTAAATCTAGATTACCAATTGTTTGTTTCTTTTTTTGTCAGCTTAAAATCAGCATCAAGTGGAGAATTGGGAACCTCAATGGCTAATACGTCATCAAAATCTCAATATGTGAAGCAGGAAATTCGCAACTTCTGTAATGCACGCTCAGAGAAACAATCTCAACAGCAGCAGCAGCAGCAACAACAGCAGGCAGATTTACCTCTACCACCTCCACCTCCACCACCGCCCCCACCACCACCACCCCACTCACGACAAGCTGCAGTGTCAAACCAAGCACAACTCACCACTCAACAGCAAACACATGAGAATGATCTCAATGATCTTTTACAGAGTGAGTACTTACTTCCAAAAAACTCTCTCATAGTATAGGTTGTCAATCTTCATCACATACTATTATGCTAGCATGGTCTCCTATTAGTAGTTGCTCAAAATGAAGGATTCAGCTACAAGTTGATGCCATAAGGTAGTCGGTTTGTTTCACTGCTGTTTCTGTGTCTGAAATAGTCAGAATGCTATGTACAAAATGCATCCTAATCTCTCTAAGCTTATCTATATTAATTGAGAATAGATCATAAATGTCAAGTTTTTAGATATTCAAAGATCTGATCAGAATTATCCTAAATGTTCTTGGAAAGCTCTGCTTCATCTGTTACATTTTAAGTTTTCAGTAATGCTGATCACCATTGTGACTTGAATGTTTTTTATTCATATTCATTAATTATAGAATCTGATGTGTGTAAACATTGTGTTCTCAGATGAGACCAACAGGTTAATTGATATTTGAATATTTTAGCAAAATTAAGTTTTTTACATACATATTCTTATATCTTGAAACTAATACATTGTAAAACATTAAAACTGATTTTCCCTCAGAAGAGTTGAGCAAACACTATAATTTTTCTCTATTTACATTGTTGAATACTTGAAATACTAATATACATTTGAAATTTGAAAAAATCATTCATTGACTGGAAATGAGTCTAGCAATCTTCATATTTTACATAACTTTTTAGATTTTTGAAATTTTTTTCAAATTATATTGTCAAATGCATATCATAATTCCTTAAATATGAATGTGGTGACTTTTTTCTTTTGAGATATTTTTTCCTTTATTTTGCAATAACTTTTCTTTCAGTCATCAAAAATGATATGCCTCAATCTAGTGCCCCTCAACCACAGCCCATCAGTCAACAAACACCACAGCAGCAGTCTCAGTATAATACTATCAAGGAAGAAGTTGTACCTCCTCATCAAACCATGCCACTTTGTGCTAGATTTAGAGCCTCTGTTGGACGTAAGTTATAATGTTACATATTCAAAACACATGGCGAGAATGAGATTTTAATTTTAAGAAACTTACTGGTAATTATTTTTGTTGCATCATTTTCTTAAATACCTTTATTTCACAAGACAATACAATAAACTGGAGATTTTTACAATTTCTTCCACATTATTCAACAACACTGTTCATGCATAACCCACAAAATGGGTGTTCCATAATCTGGAATCGGACGTCTGCACAGGTATTGTTTACATGAGAAATATTCATTAAGAATACCTTTTTTTTTTCTTTTATCAAATGAATGAGAAATTTTTCAAATTCTTTTCCCACAAATTTTTTTTTTCATTACCAAACATTTCTAATTTCAGTTCATTCATTTTTTCATAGAACATAGATCACACAAATAAGTGCTAAATTTTATTAATTCTGCTCAAAATCCATTATGAACTTTATTAAACACTTGATAATGTAACATAAAATTTCAGACAATACACAATAGTCTAACTAGTTGAAATGGCTTGAATCTAACCTTCACTACTTATTACACTATCATCTTGACTCGTCTCCCTTTTGGCACTCAATTCAATATCTTATGCAAATGAATGTTTGATAAACTCGCCATTAGCAAATGTGGAAGTTTTTATCCATTCAGACATGAAATTTACCAGATTTCACATCTTGTGGGACTTTGAAAAAAAACAAAGCCAAGCTCTTCTGGACACTTTCTTTATTTCACTGTCAAAATAACTGCTCTTTTGATTTATCAAATGAACATTTGATATGATGGTTGGTAGAATTCAGGCCAAGACACTGACTTGAACTTGGAAGTTTCTTGATAGTTTTTTGGACCTGCTATTCCTTTTTGCTTCATGAAAAGAGGACTATTTGAATTGCAGTCAAAAACGGAAATGTAATCCCTCAGATGATTGTAAATTTGCAATTTCTGTTTAAATGGCATAATTGTCTCTCTCTCTCTCAGTTCACTGTTAATGTAGTGTGCAGGGGTATGGAACTGGACAATTCACAATTTGGACCACTTTTACATGTTGTGAAAAATATAATTTTATTACTACTTCAATCACTTCCATAGAAAAAATGTGTGATGAAAACTGTTGGAAAATAAAAATATATTTGCTTCAAAATATTCAAATATACTGTTTATACTCATGCTGGTAAATTGCTGTTAAAAATAATGGAACGGATGGATAGAAATTTCTTTAATTTGAAATACGAAGACGGTTTAGATATTTTGAAAACCTTTTAAAATTTTTTTTTTTTTTTTTTTTTCAATGAACTGTTTACATGTTTCAAAAACATATTGAGGAGAGAAGACAAATCAAGAGAACAATACCCAATTTGAATCAACAGCCAACCCCCTGCCAGCATAGTGAAACATTTAAGGCACAACCCATTTTTCTCAAGTTCTTCTCTATATTTCAGCGGCTGATAACTGATATGAACTGAATCTAATTCAGGGTGTTTGCTCTTGATATGATCTCAAAAAATATATATTCTAAATTGTATTGAAGTTATTTTTGCATTAAAATATTTGACAATTAAGACAACCGCCTCTACTATCAATATTTGCACAAAGTATCTTGAAATCCAAGTTTTTATATGGCCATTTTTTTTTTTTTTTTTATTATCCCACAGTAATGGTTCTTGTTTTTTCCCTTTTCAGCAAATGAAGATAGTAATAAAGCAAATGCATTATTCCGTACTCAGTTAATGAGTGGGGGAAGCAGCAACAGCCGAGGAGGTAGTCAATCCCCAGTCAAACCAGGTGTTCCACCTCCACATTCTCCCAATTTGGTCAATGTTATACATGGTGAACATAGGGTATGTACTTCATTTACTCTTTTTACAATTTTTCTTTTTTCAAATATACACAAGAATATTTTTTTCATTTTGTGTCTTTAGATTCTCAGATGGTAATTAGAAATTGATTTTTTCTTAACTATACTTAAATTTCCTTTTATTTAATTTCCTTAGAATACATTTTAAACTATACTTAAAAGTATGCATATTTACTCATACACTATTTCTCTTTTCATTAAAAGAGAAATTGAGTTGTTATCAATTGTATTTTTAAAAAAGACTAAAGAAGTAGCACTCGACAAAAGCATCTCAATTTGTTGGATAAACAATCAAATTTAATATCGACCAATTACTTTGATAGGTATTAAAGACTGGAGTTTTTCCTGGGCAAAAAAAAAGTCTTGGGTTAGATCGAAATGAGAACCGACTCATTTCTGTGTTGGTTGAAGTCAAGTTTTCTAAACTCTCGGAGATATTTCAACATTTTATTCTGACTTGAAATTTTGATATTGATATCGAAATGAATGTCTCCCTTTGGGTCAATGTTCTTAAATTTATGAGCCTTACCTTTTTCTGCTGATATTTAGAAAGTCAATTTTATTTGAAAGTTGACTAATGGTTTCTCATGTAGAGGGAACAATTTCACAGATCTCTTCCATGAACATGTGGAGAATATTGTATGAAAGACTGACATACAGTATCAAGCTAAGAACTATTTTGGATTTTAAGTTGTCTACCTTTGCTGGGGGGGGGGGGATTTTCTACTGTTGACAGTGATATTAGATATTCTGATTATTTGGATTTCAACATTCAGTTTCATGGCATTTGGGATAGTTCATCTCATAATTATGACCTAGACCAAATATGACAAGTCTCGAGTGATTTTTTTTTTTTTTAATAGTTGGTTGAAACTAAATTTTCTTGATACTATCGGCTAAAACTGAATAAATTTTTTGACTAATCCAATATGTTGTGAATTTACTAATGTGCAGTTTTCCTTTTCTATTTTTATCATGTTTTTCTCGAATTCAATTCACCATCTTTTAACAAGTTTAGTTTCAATTGTTCTTTTTGTAATATCCTGTAAATTTTGGTGATCTATATTGTTTGATTTTTTGTTCATTTGAACAAATAGTTGTTTGATAATTTTCTCATAATCTTCATAGTTTTAACTTTGTTCTCTTTCTCTTTCAGCCATGTGAAGACCGTAAAGCAGATGTTAAAGGAGGAAGTCTTCTTGAGCAGTTATTATCAGATAAATGTTAACAAAAGTGAAATGTTTATGTATAGAAATCAAAGCCAGTAATTATTAATGAACTAGTCTTTGCATTCACTCCCAGTTCATCATTGAATGAACAAAAAAGGGAGGTCTCTGGGAGGCTGGCAGTTTATGGTGTTCTCAACAGCTGCTTGTCGAGCCGCGAGTATGCACCAGTGATGATCAGCTTGCCAACCTCCAGCTCTCAGCGCTGACCAGGTTCGTTGACTTCTCACAATGAACCATACATAAATCCTACGATAGCAGTGTCAAGGAAATGACTCTGCCAACAACAGCAGCAGCAGCAAGGCTACTGTGTTTGCATCTGATATGCTCATTCCATCAGTGACTCTTAATGAAAGTTTTTCTTGTTTGTTCTCATTCATCACAACCATGGATTACCGGTTTGGAAATTAAAAATGGATTATGGGGGGAGAAGAAGAATGAATAAAGGAAAGAAAAAGAAAAAAATTTGAAACGCCTGCCCGCAGGATTTGTTGATTGTTGTATCGCAAAGTGCCTGCAGCTATAGTCTGCTTAGTGGACTGCCCAAAAATCTCCGATGATATGCAACCATGACAGTTGGTTATAACCTAAATTGTTACATTCTCCGAGATGGAAACACAGCTTGCAGTTCACTCTTACCAGAGTATCGGATCCCAAACTGTGGGCGGCATCACTAGAAGGAAGCAACAATATATAAACATGAACACTTGCAACACACACATATGAAAAAAAAAAAAAAAATTTGAAAAGAAAAAAGGCTCGTAACTCTGCAAATTTCTTGGGTTTAATACCATCACGAACTAGCAGAGAAATTTCCCCTTTTATTTATTTTTTTTTTAATCCCCCTCCCTTCCCCAAACTAAAGTTATATGAATGTACAGGAAAGCAATGCTGTAATGAGCACAGTAAAGTGTTATTGTTAAAAATTTTATGGATTTTTACCAAGCCTGAACCTAGGAGCAGCATTGCCTGTTTTTGAAAGACAATTCGGGCATATGTATATATGAAATCTGCATCTATATATATCTGCAATATATGGGTGTGACCATGTATGAATGGTGATGGTATGACACTTGTTGGTTGAATGTCAGTTATATTGAGAGGTAGATGTATGTGTCCTGGTAGTTTGCAATTTTTTTTCCTCTCTCCTCAATCATCTCTCCCACTCTATCTTTTCCTTTTTCTATATAACTATTATTAATAAAGGGAAAAGAAAACTTTTTAACAACGAATTTTACTGAAAAATTAAAATTCCTTTTTTTCCTTCTTTTTCAACTGCCAGGACAATGGTAAAGTTATGTACAGACCAGACAAAAATTGGTTCATTAAGATAACACAGACAACGTTGTCATTTACCTATAAATATTTGTACATAGGTATTAGAACCAGGATTATCTGATTTTTAATCTTGCCCTCTTCCCCCCTCCTTTATTCTCACTCTTTCTTTCTTCCCTCCCCCTTACTCATATCAAGATTTTTCAACAAAAAGAGAAGAAAAAAAAAAACAGGTTTCAGCTGCTATACGACAGATTCTCAGAAATAAATGAAAGAAGAATTCTGAGTTTGCATTCAGAAGAATACATATAACTGTTGAGAAATCCTAAAATATATTTTGGAAGTTGTTTCTTGTACATACTGATGTTGCCTTTTTGTCTAAATTGTACAATATTTCTTGTGTGTATAGTTGTGAGTTGCTCACAGAGCCACACTTAGCTGCACAGATGGTTGGCTGGGAGAGTGGGACCATATGCTGTTATAAAAGTGATGGATATAATCATTCATGATTTTTTTCCTGTTTTGCCCACTCCTTTCCAACTGTGCAAATAAAAATGGATGTTGATTGTGCCAGACTAAGATGGTCTCTGCCAGAAACAATTACCCCATTCCCTCAGATGATGTTGACCTGCTTGCTGGACATCCACTGACCAGGGAGAAATAAACCCTTCTGCCATTTGACTCTTGTTTGATTCACTTTGATCCACAACTACTGACCACTACTCACCAACATTTTGTTGCTGCCAATGATTATAAACTGGTTAGATAGAATCTCTCTGCGGTGTGCATTTCTACACTCAGCAATATGATGGATGCCATCACTGTAGAGAATGTTCAACATAAGAAAAAGTGGGAGAACTTGAGCAGTCAGTCAGTCGTGTTTGATATACAGGTAGCATGGTGCTGCCCCAAGTTTGCCTTCACTGCCCTCTCACCTGCCTTCACTCATACTATACCAGGTTTCAAAAGGAAAATACCATTAAGCATTGAATTCTAAGACAAATTAAAGCTATCCACCCCCTTCTTTCCCACCCCCTTTCTTTTTTTTTTTTTTTGTCCTTTGCTCTCTCTAAGAAAAAAAAAATATCAGCTGGCTGTTCCCATTTGCATGTGCTGCCCTGTTCAACTTAGGACTTTGTTACTTGCCTAACAAAATCATACACAAAATCTAGCTTACTGCTAAAGCAATTCATCCACATTCCACTGGTTCAAGTGATTGTCGAAGGATATCTTTCTAGATTATGAAAACTGTTTCCCTTTTTTCTGTCAACCAACCTTAGTTTGATAAACATGTATTTGCCTCAGTAGAAATGTCTCTTTTCTTTTAACTTAGAGAAAAATCTAGTTCAAAATTTCATTTCTCTGAAGTTGTTCTTATACTACTGCTAGGGTGTGACAGGGTTTTTTGTTTTGTTTTTTTTTGTTTTTTTCTAGCGAAATTACCTCATTACTAAACTATATAACGCAATTTTTTTTTTTGTTTTTGATAGGAGTTAGTTATTCTTATTAGTTTGAAAACCTTAAGTTGAAAAATGAATACATAAATCAAATTGTAATAATATTCTATATTTTAAGACAGGCCTTCATATTTGGCCAGAAGGAGAGATAATCCGAGCTTCATTTTTGGCAACTTACTCCATACGAGCATTGGAATAGTGTCGATTTTTTTTTTCTTTTTTTTTTTTTTTTTTCTTCTTCAAATCAAGAAGTTGTTATTCAACCTCTGCCACCATCCATGCTCTATACCCTTAATTCAATGCTATTTCAATGCTTGTGTTCAAGTCTCTAATTTGGATTATCTCCCTCCTCTGGCCAAATCTGGCAGCCATGTTTTCAGATTGATAAATGCAATGAAAACTATTTTTAATTGACCATTTGAAAAGAATGTAACTGCTAAAAACTAAGTTTTAAGGTGAGTTGTTGTTTTATATTTTTATCTTTTCATATTTTAGTTCCGTACTTGTAACAATATATTGAGTTTAAGATGGTATTTTTTTCAACTCTTCTATAAAATTTACTTGGTAATTTATTTTTTATTTTTTTTGGTTATTTGGAGGGGGGTACTGCTATCAGAAATACTTCACAATACTAAAACTTACCAATATCTCTTTGTAGCTCTTCTTTGTAGGAGATTGAATAATTTATTAAAAATTGATAATGCATTCCAATTATTTTTATTGATAAAATAGTGCTATTTCCTATGCTATTTAGAAAGAAGGGTTCTTTTGTCTTGTCTTTTGTGTTATCTTAACAGCTTGCTGATTTTTTCTCCATTCTTTATGGCTCAGCACATATCCTACAGGGATTGTCTTATGTTAAGGCTTCTTATTTTATTTTCCATTCCAGTTATTATTTTACCACTTGAGTTTCCTACTACAGATAATTGCACTACTACAACAATTACTCTCTCTTCTGCTCTCCATCTTGGCTGAATGATTACACTTCTGCTTGCAAGATTTTTCTTGATACATTCAGCTTAGTTTAATTGTATTTTTTTACAGTACATTATTCTGTCTTCTATCCTCTGCTATGCATGATGTATTAAAATATTTATGTTGACATTTCTATTTTCTCTAATACAAAAAAAAAATCAAAATCAAATTCTTTATTCCAGTATATTTAATTTTTTAGCAAATATTACTCAACATGGCAGCAAGGTTGGTTGATTCCATCCTCTTAGTTATCCTTAGATAATATTTGGATAATAAACCCCTTGTTTCATTCTTTATTGATATTTTTTATGACACATTGACCATTTTTCTGCCTGGTAGTGTCTTCGATCTGGCCATGAGTGGAAATGCTGTACAAGTTTTCTATCTTGTCTATCCATCTCTTAGCTCAAAAGGGCAGTATAAACTAGCTTCAACTAAAAATTTAATCATTTTATATTATTAAATTGTGGCTATTGGACTGGCTGATTTTTTTTTAACTAGCAACTTCAAGAATATCACTTTTCTCTACTGGTGCATGATTGCAATGGCAAATTCATGGGTTAGAGGTTGGCTTGGGCAGTGAAAGGAACCATGCTGACTAAATCTTTTCTCATACTATCGTTACCAAACAGCAGCAGCAGTGCCTGTGATTTTTAGCTCTGCCCTTTTGTCTCTCTCTCTCTCTCTTCCAGTCAGCACTTCCTATAGCCACACTTCACCAGTGAAGCCAGACATCTTGACCAAGGCAGCTACTTTTTTTTCTGAGGAAACCAAAACCCATTCAAAAGGCAATACTGTTACTTTTTCTCTTACTTTTTCTATTTTCCTCTATCTTCAAGCCTTTCTTCTTTCTCTTGTTGAAGACTGCAATTTGGCTTTAGAACACCAGCACAATTTGCCCCTCCTGCCAGGACACATTGGTTAAACTCAGGGATAACAGTGTCTTACTACAAGAAATCAGGTGCCTTCCTTTTTTTTCATGTGAGCCTTACATCCATGGATATCTTTCCCCCACCCCACCCCAAGTTTTCACAGCTGCTGCTGCTGCATATATGAAGGTCACTGCCATATTCATGACAACAACAACATAACTTTAGCTTTTAAGTATTGCTCTGTTTTGTTCACAGTATTTTTATAGTTTTTAGATATCTGGTTCCTAATATCCTTGGGAGAGGGAAAAAAAAAATGATAACATTTTCCATTTTGCCACACTCGTATTCAAAACCCTCTTCTGTAACTGTATGTTCATGTTAGAATGTATTTTAGGTTTTAGTTACTGCACAGCAAATTTGTTAAGGACACCTCACCATTTGTTGTAGTTTTCACTTATCCTATACACACCTGCAGGCTATCCCCAAGCTGTTGGCATAGATGGTTCCTTCTCTGTGATTACTTCATAACATCAGTCTCTTCCATCTCTTCCTTATCTCATTTCTCTTACCTGATCATTTTATTCTTATTTACAATAAACTTTGACGCATTGTGAACATGTAGAAGTGCAACTCCATTTCTTTACCATTTTCTTTCTGTTGGAAAGAGATTCTCGGTCACTCAAAATAAAACTGCAAATGCTTGGCCACTTTTCTTCATTACTTTTACATTCACAAAGGCTTGCTAACTTAGGTTGAGGGCAGTTTGTTATTGACTGATATTCTCTCTCTCTCTCTTTCTCCCTCTTTTGTCAACTTGCTGTTTAACTTCTTATTCAAATCACCCTTGCCTCTCTATAGGATCATCTTCATTTCAAATAGAAATTTTTAATTATCTAAATTCTTTCCGTTGAGTACATTGAGGTGAAAGGAAATAGCTCATAAAAAAAGTGGGGTGAAAAAAATGTTTCAATTCTGCTTATAATTTCTATAAATCTAAAAATTTGGAATTTGAGATTAATCATCTCCCTTCACCTGAAGTTTTGAGCAAAGATGAATGCTGGCATTCAGGTGCCATTCTCGTATTCCTACTTTTAAATAACTGACTATCCTCTTGAAACAGTGGACAGGCAAACTTTGCAGTCTCAAGTTTAGCTACAATACTTGTCCATTTACATCCTATGTCATCAGATGAATCTCTTGTTTCCTGTAGTACCATATTCGTCTCAAAACTTTCTCTCTTGCTGTTATTCAGCGTTCAACATTGTAGCCACCCACTCCAACTCATGTCTTTCACCCAGCATGTGGCATCATGTAATCCCTAGAGAGGGTGGCTGCTGCTGTTGTGTGATACTGCCATTGCCCACTTTCTCCATTCAAATGACATATATTGTCAACTACTGCCCTGCTGGCTACTTGACTCTCTCTTTCCTCACAATTTGCTTGTAAGAACCAACAGTTGTCTGACTTCTTTCTTTTGATGCCTTTTGTGCATTAGTCTATCAGACCTATTCCTAAAGGAAAGCAAATGTTGAATTAGTTGAAATGTTGTGCAATTGTTACATAAGTCTGTGGTCTCGGTACCCTACTTTTCACCTTAATTAATCTTGGGCTCTGTCATCATTTGCGTGAAGGAGCAAACATTTACTAAACATTGGTAACATGACGGGCCAAAAAGGACTGTAGTAAGTAGAGTATATATAAACTTGTGTAAACCAGATTTTGAGTTGATTTTTTTTCTCTTTAACCTTGCGTTAGCTGAATCAAGAATGTGTTCTTATATTTGCCTGTTGTAGATGCTTAATTTTATAATTTCATTTGTTCTAGTGTGCTAACGTTTCTTTGTTTCATCTTAATTCTCCAGCCCACTCTTCATCTTGGCACACTAGCTGTAGAATTCATCTTGTTGAATGGGAAGGGACCATATGGTTGTCTATCAGAACAAGGGAACAGTGCATTTTTGTGATTTCTCTACTAGAAGAATTTATGAATTAAAATTCCCATGTTAGTATTAAATATTTCCTTTTTTTTTTTTTTTTCTTTTTTTTTTTCTTTTTTTTTTTTCCCTTTCTCTCTCTTTTTCTTGGTTCTTTCAAAAACCTTAAATATTTCTGTGGTGTTAGTTAAGGAAATGAAATCATTCCATGGTAATGGACTTGAAGCTGAGTCCTGTTTTCATATTAGCTGTGAAGATATTACTTGTGGTTCCATTTTTCTTCTTTTCAAGTCCTAAATCACCGCCATAGCTTGCCTCTATCACTCAAGCGTCCATCCTTTCAGTCTCCTCTTCTCAAAACCCTAACCCTCCCACCAACAGTTGGCTAGTGCCAAATACTTTCTTTGGACCTGGCTTCTTTAAGGCTTGTCATATCTCTACTCATGATCCTTTAATCAACCATCAACCATTGCTTCTATCATTTAGGGTTCTGTTGCTCTCCAAAGTCATGCGTCAACAATTCTTCAATACTTGTGATTATTTTGCACGACTACCTCCTGTCATTTAATTTGCTTTGTCATCTGGTGGCTGTTGTTGTTGTTTCTGTTGTTGTTGTTGTCAGTGGTAACCTCCTGAATGTTGGGAGCCAGCACCAAAATACATTGACCCTTCAAAGCTTGTAGCTAGGACATCACTAACTTTGGATTTCTCTGACAATTTCAACATCTAGCAAGCCTATGGATTTCCTTGCATTAAGATTAAGGCAGCAGGAAGAAAACTGAAGATCATTTTGTTATTGGCTTGTATAGCCATGTTCTTCACATGGAGAAGTTTTGTAAATGTTCTGGACTCATATCTGAGACTGGAAGTGGATCCTAGTATAGTCTCTGCCATCACTGAAATACTGCAACCCAAGTTCCTCTGGTCACTTTAATAAAACAATTTAATGTATTCTCCTTGTTATGTCCTATTTTTTTAAATATCTATTTGCTTTTATAATTGGAAGAGGAAATTGATCTTTGTTCTCATTTATATTGTATTCGTAATCTGCTGAACATTAATTTGATACCTAGGATTTTAGGACTTTTTCAGCACGACAAAAAAATGATCAGGTTTGTAATAATAGAAATTGTTATTATAAACAGCTCAATTGTAAAAGCATTACTCTAAACATTACAATAAAACAGTTCTAGTATACATTATGAGATCATTCCATGAATGCACATAAACTTAGCTTCCACACTCAAGTAGAAAAATTCTTCCTGGGAGAAATGAGTATTCCAAGTTATGTTAAATTCATCAGTTTGTCTTCTTTTGGTACAATATCCTAAAATTTCAGATAAAGAAATAAGTTCACTAGAAGTTCAAGCCAAAATTAGACACTTGGGCAGTGAAAGGAACTATGCTAACTAAATCTTTTCTCATACTATCACTGGGAATTTTGCAATGTGTTCTCTGCTTTGACCAAATGATTTTTCTCCAAAAAGTTTAGTCTTCCCCACCCCACCAGAAAGTGTCAGGAGTTTGAATGTTTTTAATTTTCCAAGTTTTCAGCTGCCCATAAGATTACATAGTTTCACTTCTGATGGTAATTCCTGTCTTTTGTTACAACTTGATCATTTTTCTTTATCAGGATATAAATTGAGTCCCAGCTCTTTATGATGTTGACTTTCAATATTTTCTTGAAAGAACGACAAATTTAATATGCAAATGCTCGTATTATACCAAACTTGGTACAAAAATTGGTTACCTGTGGTTCTTCTAGGAAGGTTCTTGCTTAACTGCATAACTTGATCACTTGTATCAAACTGCTGTTTTAAGTAGGTGTAGGATGTGAGTTAAATTTTTGTCGATGTTCAACTTGATAGCCAAAAAGTGGATTGGCTAAAAAAAACTTGAAGAACAAGTATGAAACTACTCAGATCAGTTTCACAGAACTAATAACTTTGACTTGATCCATAGTATCTGTGCAGTTTGGCTTATTATGACCCACTAAACTTCAACAGCTACAATTTTCAGTCCAAACACTGGAACAAATTAGAAAATGGTCCTGCATTCTAATAGTATTAACTGCCAGTTTATACAACTTCTTAGAATGAAACAAAAGTGCTATTTTATTTCACAACCCCAAATTTCCAGTGGACAAGTGTTGGCTGGGTATTCATAAATCTGCTGGTTCATTAGAAATCATTTACTGTTTATTCCTTTTTGTCTTGAATTGAATGAATAAGCAATCATTTTCTTAATGTCCACCACTAAAAATGTAATCAGTGAATTTGAGAAAAAAAACTGAGAATAATTCCTGGATCCACTCAGAAATTTGGACATGGTGTGTAGGGAAAACATGAGTGAATACATAAATGTAAGATGAAAAAGTATCAATCAAAAGAAATTTCCTTGATCCACTCCCTTTTTTCTTTTTCTTTTTTTTTATACTCCCATTGTAATTGTGCACCCTTCCCATATAAATTCATTGAAAACTCCGGGAGGCATTGTGTGGTGTGGATATATGGCTATGATCAAGGGGAAGGAAAAAGTTTTCTGTAGCCAATAACCCACAATTTCATTGAAATTCATTGCATAATATCTCTAAAATTTCTTGGAAGGGACATACACACTTGTGGCTAACATCTAGGAGCCATGTAGGTTAGCTTTCTGAACACCAAAAAATTTGAAGTTTGAGAACTGAGACAGATATTGTTGTTGATGTATAGCTATGATGTAAGGAAGGATAAAATTGCTGGATCTAGCCCAAAATTTAGTCACTCCTTCCTTAGCAATTTTTTTTCTTTTTTTTTTCCTATTCTTAATTTTGTTAGTGTATTGAGTATGTCAAAAACTTCTGAGCAATTTTTTTTTATTTTGACTTCACCATTTAGACATTAGTTGATATTCGGCTTAAGGCTCCTGTTGACCCTAAATAATGCAAACAGTTAGCATGGTCACATTATGTATCATTGGGAAGGTATGGAAGAGCTGATCATTTGTTACATAGTCAACTGGAATTAAGTTATTTTTATTTATATGTAATGTATATATTTGTACATATTTCTTCTGTTAGCTAGAAAAGATCATGATAAATCGAGCCTTAAGGAGCAGAGAGGCCTACCATGCAACCTGATGGCTTCCCTTATCTTCCTGAGAGCTGCATGTCTATAGTTCGTTACTCAAAAGAATTGGGATGAACTATGATTTTTAGGAGTACTATTGTCTGACAAAAAAGGAATTTCCAATACTGGTTATTCGAAAATGTTCCCTTTGACAAGATTGTTCCAAACTTCTATTACTAATGATCATATTAACTTAACAGTTTTTAAACTAGATTTTTTTCACTAATTTTTGTTGGACAAGTGGGGGCAAAAATACCAAGCTTCACGTTTTTTGGAGATAGCTTTCCATGCTCAACATATTGATTGACAAGATAACTTGTTGAAAAGCTGATTAGATTTCCTATTAAATGCGATGTATCTTTTTATGTACATATGGAATTGAGTGAACAATCCCTTGACATGACTATGCAAACTTAAAATTTCCTTGAAAAATGCCGATACTTCACATTTTTGGCTGTAACTTTCTTTGCTCAAAGCTACAAATTCACAAGATACACTGTTGCGAAATAGATGTAACTTCCTTTCCAACATGGTATATATATATATATATATATATATATATATATTATGAAATAAATCAATCCATAGATTATTTACTATGAGGTACACAAAATTTCCTTAAAATGCTAAATTCCTTGATTCACATTTTTAGCTGCAACAACATACATATATAAAATCTTGGAGCTTGAATCCACAATCCATAGACTAGCTAAAAACATGTTCTTGAATTTTCTTTGTAAAATGCTGAATACCTAATTTCACGTTTTTGGCTATAGCTTTCCACGCCAAACACATGCAGATTTATACAAACTGTTGGGAGGCTTTTAAATTTCACTTTCTATATATGTATGTACATCCCTCATAAATTGAATCAACGATCTATAGATATTAGAATATGAGGTTTACGTATACTTGAATTTTATTCTAAATTGCTAAATACCTATGGGTTTTTTGGTGGGGGGGTGTAACGTGACCATGTTTGGTGTTTTTAAAATTTATTGTCTATGGAGGACGAGCTGGATTTCAATCAAGGCCCAAGTATAGAAAACGGGGTGGGGGTCAGAAAAAAATGCCAAACATCTTTCTCACATACTTCAAATTACTAACAGAATTGATGGAGAAAAAAAAAAAAAAATACTGCAGACAGATCAGGCTCACAGAATCCAAAAATTGGGAAATGGGTCTGTAAAAATTCACGAGTTATCTCCCTTGCCAGTCGTATCAATAAATCGCACTGAATTTGATGATTTTGTTTCAACAGCCATTTCTCAAACGTTTGTCCATTCAATGTCTCGTTTTCAAGGATTATAAATGTTTGTTTTTTTTTTATAAAGTAAAGTTAAATTTCTTTTCTAGACTTGTATAAGGCATTTATAAATTTGAGAATTGAAAGTAGTAAACAAAACGGTTAGAGATGGGAGGGAGAGCTATAAAGACTGAAAGATAGAGTGAGAAAGGAAGAGAAACGAATAGACAGAAAACTTAGGTATAGGATAGGATATGCACAAAGGAAATGTTCTCGGACAGAGACATGGAAGAGAGTGGGATTCATTATTGATTAAGACACCTAATGATAATGTTCTCACTTTTTTATATTCCTCTCCTGATTTTGTGAAAACTTGACTAGATTCATGCAGTAAACTATCAAAAAAAAAAAAAAAAGTGATTTAACTCCGCCTCAAGTTTCACGAAGATCCACGTCATAGTTCTTTAAATGACTTTTGCAAGGGAGATAACTTTTTGTGAATTTTTACTGACCCATTATCTCAAAGTACCAGCTGTAATACAGAAGAGGTAAAAATTTCCTTCATCTACCCCACAATTCAATCATTCCTTTCATAGACCATAGTCCATTCTTCCACTAAATTCCATTGAAAACTAGTGGAAATCTTGAGTGGACACGAGTAAAAACATTTTATTTTTTAATTGACACTATAACAGAAACATGGTTCCTGAGCGATTTGCTTACATCTCAAATCAGTGTTAGCCAAACAAAAACATCCATCATAAAAATTTCCTCATTCTTATCAATTTTGAATGTTATCATAATTGTATTTTAATTGTTTTCTGTCTAAATTATTTTTATTTTTCTTTTCTTTCTAATTTTATAAAACAATGATTTTCATACAAAATACTTAACTCATTAATTTATATTAATACAAAATAAAAATAATTTGAAACAGTATTCTCGTAGTCCCTGGTGATGAATGAATTTCATAGCTTTGGTTTTTGTAAATTGAAAATTCAACGAAATTTCAATGAAATATATTGAACTTTTGGAGATATTTTGTGGACAAACAGTAAGATATGTGTGTGTGTGTGTGTATATATATATATATCTTTTCCAACTTAGTTGGCAGAAATTTTTTTTTTTAAACTTCTTAGATAATTGAAAAAAAAAAAAAAAATTGAACAATGTTTTGCTGTCATTAGGATTTCAACCATGGTTATCATGGTCACTGCTTGGGGTTCTAACATCCAAAGTCTAGAGTTTAGGATCTCAAGCTGAGATCAGCTAGGGTCTAGATGGCCATGGCTAACAATAAATGGGGGATTATATTTGTTTTATTCTTTGTTTCGAAAGAGCAGCAAAATTTGGAATTCATTTAGAAATTTTGTTGTATTTGTGTTGTGTGGATATATAGCTATGTTGTAGTGAAGGAAGAAATCGCAGGATCACCACAAAAATATAATCATTTCTTCCACGAAATTTCATTGAACTTTATGAAAACTCATATGTACTTACTTATGTCTTTCTATATCAGCAGAAATATAAAATCTGTATCTGGTGACTAGTTATTAAGTACTAACGATGGTGGGGTTGATTCAAAAGTACTTGTGTTGTAGCGATTACATACTGATTACCATTTTTATTTTTGATGTTCTATCATTTTGCAAAAACGTACTCGGAAAATCTTTTTGTTCCTAAGGTAATCCTTGCTTATATTGATGTAAAATAGCATTATCTGTATCCTTTGTTAAGCTACTGTATTTCAATTTTTGTAAGCTTGGATAACCAAAAATGATTTGCTTCAGAAAAATCACCGTCATTGCCACATGAATAATAGATCTTAGAATAATGGGCTAATGATTGGTAAAAACCCTGCGTTTTTATCTTTATAAGTTTCCATCGAAAGCATGGTATACGGGCCAGGTTATTTTTATCAAATCTAAATGAATCTTGAAAAACACGTTATTGGATAATGAGAACCACATGCTTTTATCTCAAATAGTTTCTAAGATATAGGGCAGCTACGTGACCAATGCATTTGATAAGAGCAACCTTGCCTTGAGCACAGTAACAATTAAATGTTTGTAAAAATTCTATGGAATACTTTACATTGCAAGACTATTCCTGAATATTCTAGAAACTTCTTCAAATAACCTAGGCAATGGATGTACACACAGAATAACAAAATGTGGCACATTTCTCCTATAAGGGACAACCTCACTATAAAGCCATAAGTATGAAAATACCTTCACCTTAAAAAAATTTTTCTGGAATATTTGGCATGAAACGGTTATTAAGTTCTCACTGAATAATCTAGTATTCATATAGCCACTATTGGCTCAATAGTTTTAGAGTGGAAGCAACATGGTGCTTCTGTGATGCAGAAAACCGGGGCTCCCCACAAAATCTATGTGTTCTACCTTTAGGATCCTCTGAAAGGTGGGAAAATAGCTTCACATTATACAGAAGGAATTTAGAGGCAGCAGAAGTGATTGTCACTTGCCAAACAACTACATACTCTGGCATCATTAATTGAGGCAAGGTTCTACCATTGACGTAAAACCTTGTCATGACTCAGCTTAACTTATTCCAGCAATATACTTAGCTTTAAGGCACAAAACTCTTTGACATAACTGAAGGAAAAATGGAAGAAGCTAAATAACAAGAGATTTTCAAATATAATCCCTGTGCCTGGGAACTAAAAATGAAATGCTGTTGAGTTTTCCAACTGCCATGCACACTGCTTAAGAAATAAAAATAAATTGGCTCATACTTTTGAATGGCCCACTCAATCTCCTGATATAAACCTCATTGAAAATCTGTGGTTAGAATTTAGATTGGAAAACATCAACCCTCCAATTTGAAGAATGTGAAGAAGAGCAGTCTATTATTTCTCCTGATGTCTTTTCAAGTCTATTAATCAGCTACAAGTGTTTTGAGGCTACCATTACAAACAAAGGCTTATACTTTCTTTTCTGTTCAGTAACCAATAGTATTGAATTTACATTCTTATTGATTTACAATCAATTTTCAGTTATATCATTAGAAGCTTGAAGTATGCAAAATTTCAAATAGATCTGACAATTAGAAATGATAGCTAATTTCTAAAACTACATTTCAAAAGATGGTTGAATGCTTATTTACCTTGCTGTATGTACAAAGTTTGATAAAAAAAATACCCAGACTGCTCAGGAAATGGCAAAAGTAGATACACAAAATCATGTAGGTAACATTTTTGTATCAAAGGTGGTTGCTTTCATATAAATTTATCAATTGTATCAAATTTTATTGCAATTTTTGTAATTCAATTCTTTTCAGCCATTTTGTTTTACAGATGGACCAGATTGTAGAACAGAGAGAGTGTGTGTGTGTGAGAAACTTGGAAAAGTGTTGGAGAAAATGATAAATGCCTTACAAAAAAAGAGGTTTCTCAAATTGAATCTAAAGTTATTTTATCTTTTAGAGCTTCCATTAGGAACAGCAATTTCACTGCCTCCAGAAACAAGGAGTATCATCACAGATTATGTTTTGATTAATGAAATATACAAATAAATAACTAACTTCCTTATTTCTCATCTTTATCAAATGGAATTCATAAAATAATAAGATTATGGTATGCTGAAGACAAGAATGGTCCATGATACAAATTCAGCCAATTACTGAGTAATTAATCACTCAATTAGTTGATTAACTGATTGATTGCGCCAAAAAAATACAAATAAATGGCCATAACATCCTTATTTCTTATCCCAATCAAATGAAATTTTGAATCTAATGAGAATATTGCATGCTCCAAAACAATGCATGGTCTATGACACAAATCTAATCAACCTGATACTTAATTAGTTGATTAAATGCTCTAGAAAAGACAATAACTTCCTTATTTCTCATCCTAATCAAATGAAGTTTGGAATACAATGGGATTATGGCATAAGAATACTTGTTCAATGACACAAATCCAATAAACCACTTGGTTAGTTGATCAAACTTACGATTAAAAATGCAATCTAGGAATTTTAGTAATCTAAAAAATGGCTCTGCTTGGTCAGGAATCGGCAACAGACACAAAATTCTCACGTATGGCTTTTTGGTTCTATATTTCATCGTCACGATTTTCTGCATGGTATACATTCTTTTCAGAAAAATTTTTCTTGGCTTGGATTTTAGTATTTTCAATTAGGTAAGGTGGGGGAGAAAGATAAATGGGCCTGAAGAATACCATCAATTTAAATCCTCACAGGGGCTTTATTGTTCCATGTCGGTTTAGATAGTTTTGAGACTGATGACTGTAACACATTGCTTTTAGAAAAACAGTTTTCTCTGACTTAAGAGGTGGGGTAATAAAATGAGTTTAAAGATTATATGCCTGTATCTTCTCATTCTCTCTCTTATTCTTTCCAATGTTTGTTGCCTGTCCATGATTTTATCTAAAAGTTATACAAACATCAATTAGTTTCATGTGCAAAAGAAAATGTCCTACCCTTCAGTAAACCAACTTTTCTCCTCTCCCTTCCTACCTCCTTATTAAAATCTTTCTTTCCCACCCTCCATCTACTACTTTTTCCCCTCCCCTCTTATTAAACTGCCTTACTTCCCTTCCTACAATGTCAGTTAACTACTGACTGCATTTTCTTCAACAAATCCACTTTACAGAAATTAAATATTTTTAGTAAAAAATTGTCTTCTCTATGTAATAGACTAGCTTTTTTTCATATAAGTAATGCATTTTCATGAAGATATTTCTATGGTTTGCTAAACTGAATCTTAAACTGGAATTTTTACAAACCTGTAATTCCATAACATAACAAAATGAGAAATGAACGCAAGAAAAAGCTGTCCTAGATAAATGTAGTGGTCTACTTTCTCCAGCTTTGCATTTTCGATTTTGATCATGTCTTCGTCCACATGTTTGTCGAACATAACATTTGTTTTGCTGAGGTTCAACTGGAGGCCAACTTTCTTGCTTACTTCATTTAGTTTGTCTAACATTATTTGGAGATCGTGAAGGTTCTTAGCTAAAAGGACGATTTCGTCAGCAAATCTGGAGAATACGTAACTTCATTCTAGATAATAAGCTGAATTATCTTTCCATCAAATCCGAATATCAGATAAGTGAAGTATTGTGATAATGGGGGTTGCCTCCCTTGTTTGTATACTTTTTGCTAGATTTCATTTGCAAAACATCTCTAGCATTTTCTTCATGCATTACTCTCAAAGGAAAATTATACTTAATCTCCTAAAAATGATCATTTCTCATAACAGCACCCCCATTGAAAAGAAAATTAAAGAACATAATCCAGATATTATTTATTTTGAAAATTTAAAAAGAAAATAATGTATACATACACCCACTCAAGAAGTAGGTTTGTCCAGGCAATCCCTAATATCACACGTATTTATCTAGAGACATTGACTTTTTTTTAATCAATTTACAATAGCTACCTAACTTCATGTGTTTTTAATTTATAACTATTTTCTTGTTTCATTTTTTTTTTTTAAATGAGTGGGGAAATATGAACTTGTAAATCTCACGAATCAACTGTATTAGTAAAAACACTTTTTGACATTAAATAAAAATAACACTGAACTATGATGCCGAAAAGGTGGAAAATCAGTCAATGTTAAAAAAGAAAAAGAACATGAAAATCTAATTATTTCTATTAAAAGGAAATAATGCTATTCATGAATTTTTGTTCCGAACAATTACAATACTCAAAAAAGTAAGCTGTAAGCTATTAAGTATAAGCTATCTTTCAATTATTATTATTATTATTTATTGATAAAAATCAAATGCATACAGAATAGTTAAATACAATTATCCCATTTCACCTCAACAGTTTTAATACATGTATAAAGAAAACAAAAATCATCTTCTACAAGAAATGGATTAAACAGAAAAATAACCTGGATCACAATAAGTTATGAAAGTGGGGTGGATGAAGATACTTAAACAAAAATTCTGCCAATTTATTCATCATTTTATCCTTACATAAGCTATGAAAAAATGTAAATGACTTAAAAATTATATAATCCAAAAAAAATGTGCTGTAATACTTATGTATAATATAAATGAATGAATATTTTGTAAAATCTTTTTTATATAAGGGATTGTTTCCAACTTAAATAAAATATTTTATTTCAATAACATTCATCTCAAAGTCGTAATAAAGTTCCTGAAGTTGAACCTGTGAAAAGATGATTACAGCATTGTGGTAATGGAGAATCATTGGCATCAAGGTGTTTACTCAAACTCATTTTCATCTTTTCATGAAGAGTCAGAATATCTCATCAAGAAAAATCAAATGATGAGGATTGTATTCTAAATAAAATTTGAAGATATTCATGTAACTTGCATTCTATAAGACTGATTACAGTTGGTACAGGACTTGTCTATGATATGACTTTCAACACGACTTCAAAGCCAAGCCAGCAAGTAAAAAGGAAACCTAAATGTTTACAGAATGAGTCATAACATAAATCTCGAATAAAGAAATTATCGTAAAATTTGTAAAGAATATGCAAATGTATGTTTATTAAATCAGGAAGAAAAATACACACCTGCACAATGTTTGATATAATTGTAAAAACCTTAGAATAACTGAACAGGAATACTTTAACACTAAATAGATATTTATGGTGGTGTGTATCCAAATGTAACTAAACTTTGGAAAATAAGATTTTCAATTTTGCCACTGCATTAATATTTTTTTTTGTCACTTTTGTTATAATATTCTTGTTCAGTATTTTTTTCATTTTTGTTACAATTACATTAACATTTTGCAGATTCTGTTTTCAATATTAATATGTACAAACATCCTCAACTATGACTAAAATTGTTAAAAAAAAAAAAAAATAATTTCCTGGTGGATTTGATCTGCCAATATCTCAATTACAAAATGAACACACTAACTAAATATGTCATAGAAAGACGTACTAGAATTAATTTTGTTTCTGAATATAAATCATATGTGCCAGAGAAAAAAAATATATTTCCAACACTACAACTATTGATAGATGTTAACAAATTGGTGAATCCTTTGAATGTTCTTTCAGAGGGGGAAGTAGTGTCGAATCGAGTGTATACAGTTGAATCAAATTTGAAGTAAAAATTCCCTAAAAATTCGTATGAAGCTGTTTTCAAAGTAATTCTATTGAGTCGGTATCATTTAAAAAGTTATTCAGAATAAAGGTCTCTACAAGATGACGATTTTTATTAAAATTGGTGTTTTATAAAAAATTCTTACAAAATTGAAATCATGGATTTGTATAAAAACTTGACTTACTCTTCTTGAAGGCAGAGCACTAAATGAACCTGCCCAATTAAACAAATCAGGTTATGAAGAAATGATTTCAAATTTACAAAAATGATATCTAAAATTAGAAGAATTGATCATATGCCCCAAGTGCAACTAGTTTACAAAATATCTTGATATGATTAACTTTTTATTTAATGTCAAGTAATACAAAATATTTTCATCCATCTATACAGAAAAAAACTTTGTAATGTGATAAAATTTCATGTTATGGAAATAGCATAGAAGAATATGAAACAACTGCTTATCGTTTTTTATGGATCAGATGAAAAACAGAATTCAAATCAGTCAAATCTATATGCATTAAAACTAGGTAGCACTAAGAGAGCACATTAGACAACCCTATTGTCACTTGAAAAAAATTAATGAAAATCACTTTACAAATAATTATGAGGGGAGGAAACTAAAAGTTCATGGATCCACCCGCAAATTTCTCGTTTTTCTCTAGCCAATTTCTTAGTTACCTTCCAGAAAATGTAATTCATTGTTGACTTTTGGAGATATTATATATTCACTCATGTTTGTCAATATAAGTGAATAAGAAATAGCTGGATTAAATCACTTCTTACTCCAAGACCCACACTTCCAGAAAATTTCATCGAGAATGTTTGGAGATATTGCGAGAATATATGCTACAATGCGGGAAGGTAACTGAAAGAATTTCAGAGATCCAACCGAAAATTTAATCACTTCTTTCGAATCTTCCGAAGTTCATTTCTCTATCCGTCCACAGAATTTAATTGAAATTAATTGAAAACTTATGGAGATTTGGTGCACCGTGATGGATGGGAGGTAACTGTGCATGGATCCACCCCCACATTTAATCTCTTCTTTCGAATCCCGTTGCTCAGACTTCTATTAAATTTGATTGAAATACATTTTCAACTTCTAGAGATATAGTTGTGTTGTGTACATACAGCTGTAATGCAGGGGAAGTAATTGTACATTGATCCTACCCCACCAAAAAACTTTTGAAACATTGATAGAATACAGGAGAGGTTAAATGCGAAAGTTTTCTGGATTAGCCCCAAAATTCAATCATTTCTCTAGTTGCCTATTGTCCCCTCCCCATCCAGAAAATTTCAAAATTCATTCCTAAGTTTCAGATATTTGATGGTATAGACATATAGTAATGATACATGGGAGGTAACTGTAATAGATTGACTCCAAAATTTATGTTTGAAATCACCATTGGTATCCATGCCAAGTTTGGTTCTGTAGTAAGGCCGAATACTTCCGGAGTTATGAATATCGGGAACAAATAGCTAGAATTTAGGGGAGGCAACTGAGCATGGATTAGGCCCAAAATTTATAGATGAGATCCTCAGATGATACTTGGTATGGATTATTGTTCTCTGCTTATACATTTATAGACAGTGTCACTAGGTAGATACACACAAGCAATTGTTAGTAAGGCCCAGAACTGAAAATGAAGATTAAAAATTTTGCTTCACTGATCAATAGATTACCTTGATCTGGTTGATACCAAAATGGGCATATACATATTGAATGCCACAAGATAATAAAACCAATTGAAGTTTGTGGAGTTGAACCAGAAGAAGGATGATTAGAAACTCATAGTATGTTCATTAGGCATAGTGCATTTTGACAAGTCTTCATTCACCCTTGAATAGCTGCAAAATACTTGGTTGAAAATGACATCCAATTCTAAGTTGGTGACTCCAAGGAGTAATTGGACAGCAATAGGCCATTCCAGCTAATGGGTAAAATTCATCATCTACAAGAATACATCTGCAGACATAGCAAGAGCAATATTTCCTCTGGTCTATAATGTCTGTTAGTTAATAAAGCTCATTGGGGTTTTTTTTTTTTTGTTTTAGAATTACAGTTTTTTATAATCAGGCTGTCTATCTCATGAGTAGACAGCACAGATCATAAGTAAAATTAATTGATTTACAATACTTCATCTATAAAAATTTTTTTTAAATAATGAGATAATTGCTATATGAATACTATTGGTACAGAAACCAAAATAGATATGGGACAGGGAATAACTTGAGTAAAAAGTAGGTTTAAAGGTTGGATATGAACGTCTGCAAGCCAGCTCAGTTTCTGTAGCTAAGTTGGTAGAGCAGGAGGTGCGGGAACCTAGCTTCCTCCTGGCAAGTCTCACGGAACTATTTTTATTAACTTCTGATCCATACTATTTAATCACTGCCCGAATGAAGTTGTGAGAAAGAACAGCTAAAAAATTATGATGAAAGTAATTAGAAATCTAAAATTCATAATAAGTACCTTTAATATCATTCAAATTTAGAGACGTTCAAAGCATCAGAGTCTATTAAGAGAATTCTTTTTTTTCTACTTTAAATCTCTTGAAACACCACATGAAGTTCAGAAATTCAAATATATCAATATTCCAATTGAATGAAGTAAATATTGTAGGAGAAGAGGCTAAAACAAAAAATAATTATCTAATGTGAATAATTTCACAAAACCCTGATAATTCCAGATCAGCTTTTTTAGGTTTGGATCAGGCAAATCGAAAGGAAATAAAACAAAATTATGGCATAGTTTTAGAATGATGTATTATATAGCTTGAGAGTTCTCTCAGATAATTAGACAATCACGTGTTTTAGCCTAAAAAAATAGACACCTTTTTGAAGGTGACATGGAATGCAAGGTGACTTAATGTCAAAAAATAATCTTATTGCAATAAAAAATTGTGCCTTCTCTATAAAAGCTTGTTATTTTGATCAAAAGTTTACACTATTTTTTTCAGTTTAGCTATATATGTGTGTGTTACTTGAGACCTTAATTACCATGTCTTTTCAATTCATTTAGGCAAAAATGAATTTGATAATATTTTCCTCATACAGCATGGTGCTATCATTTCAGTTTTTGGACCCAACTTACACTAGGAAAAAAGAAATTATCACGATCTGATAATTATCTGATTTTCTTTTTTGCAAATCAATCTTGAATCAGTATGTAGTGTATTAGCTTTGTAATAGTGGATGATGAGAGTTGTGGGTTACGAACCATTGTTGATAAACAAAAACAAAGGTGCTGTGACTTCAAAATTTGATTTAAACTCAACATCTTCCATCATTCTTTGTTCTGCATCAGTGTAATACTGTGAATAATTGCCGAAAAACATTCCATGTGTGACATAGTTCAATCTGAAAGGGGAACTGTTCATCATCCCAGTAAAGTAGGGAAAGTGAAAGATGAGTTTCACCATCTATCTGACTGCTATGGGTGACGTACAGGTGAGATGGAAAAAGGCCTTTTTGCCCACTAGAAATCTTGAATTTGATGTTGTCTCCCCAGACCTCTCCAACTACCATCAAACAATACAATGGCTGTTCTCTACAACCATTTTGGGATGCAACAAAATGATTCACAAGAAATGTGTTTTGCTAAATTTGCAAGACTCAAGTTATACGCCTTTGTCAGCGTGTGAGAAAATTTGAGACAAGGTCATCAAAACATAAAGGGTCAGGCTTTTGATAATGAAGCGTTTGGGAGGAGAAAAAAAAAAAAAAAAAGACACTTGACTCTTAAACTGCTTCTCCCAACAGCACAGGCACATGAAGCTACAAGTGGATTTGTGCAACTAGCTATTCTGGTCCAAGTGATGGACTTGTTGATGCAGTCTCTCAATCGATGAGGAAGAAAAAGGACAGGAGAGACAGTGGACTGAGAAACAAGAATGCATGTTTTCAGCATGGAAGACAAAGACATTTTATGAAAGACCCTGCATGACCAGCTTCAGGGAGGAAATGTACAAACTGTAACTCAATTATTTTTTAGTTGTGTGCAAGTGAATCTTTTAACAAAAAATGATGATGTTCGCAATACCATGTTTGATGATGTATTTACCAGTGAAGGAAGGAAATCACCTGATGTCATTGTCAGGGTGTGTTCAACTCTTGTTAGTAGTTGATTCATGAACAAGCAGCAATATCAATGACAAAAGGATATGAGAGAAAAAAAAAAAGAAATGAAGAGGTAAAAAAAAATCAAACACAAATCTCATGCAAATGACTTTATGCGTACGGCAGTGGCATCTGATTGAAAAGTGTAGGAACATTTGGAGCTGATATTATCACACTGTCAGATTACCTTGAAAAATTCTGGAAAAAGCATCATTCAAAACAATTTGTAGTTATAGATGGAAAAGGTAATTCATTTCTGGAGAAAGGAACAGCAGAAAAACTAGAGGTTTTGAGAATCAGGCTTCTCATTAGATGGGTGGGTTCAAAAGCCAAAGTTGTAGGAAGAATTCAAAAGGTTTTTCACAGGTTTCCAAAAACTGAAAGACAGTCAGGTCCACTTACAAGTGAAACATGTAAAACCTATTGCTTAATAAACCCAAAGAATTCCCTTTAGCATGCAAGCTCTATTCAAGGATTGAGAAAGCAGAAGCAGGTCTGATTTCCTTTGTCAGCCTGACAGTGGTCATGCTAAAAGATGGTAAAGATATCAGGGATATGCATCAGTTGGTAAAATACAAAAGATTTCCTGTACTGAAGATCAAAATACTGGCAGAAATGAACAGGGCAAAAGTATTTTCAAAGGCAGACCTCAACATGAAGTTTCACCTACTTGAGTTGGATGGAGCCTTACACTCACAACGTTTGCCACCCACATGCACATGAAGGCCACCGGGGAAAATTGAAAACAATAGAACTAAGATTGGTAACCCATTGACCAAGATGTGGAGTGATATGTGTTCATGTCACGAACGGCAAATTATTAACTTTTGAGCCTAAGCCCATTGCCAGAACGATGTTTCTGCTTGAACCTTTGCAGAGTTAAGAGTCCATACTTGTGGTTGTAAACTATTAAAGCCATTATTTAGAAACTGCTATCAACAGCAACATTTATAGTCAAAGCCTTGGAAAACTTGTTCAGGACTCATGGTCTACTCCTGAAATCAGACAATGGTCTGCAGTCAGTTACGACCAAATTCACAGATTTCATTAAAACAAATAACATTGAGCATGGTACATAACACCATTGAGGCCCCTGGCAAATGGGGAAGTGAAGCTGCAAAACAGAATTCTTTTGAAATATAATCAAAATTGCCAATAGCTTATCAAAGCACCACTCACCAAACAAAAAGGTGGTTCACCAGTAGAACTTTTTAAGAAGAGGATTCACACCTAACTTTTTTTTTTCTACAAATACTCAAACATTAGGAACAATAGACACTAAACATTATGGGGCATGACAATATTGCACTTTCTTCAGAGATTTAAAAGAGTGATATAATGTTTTCCATTGGACAAATAAGCATATCTGATGATTTTTTATGACTTTCCACAATAAATTGAAAATTCACAGATTTGATGCAAATTCACAAAGAATAGAAACATTTCAGATTTCCTTAAAGAATTTCATTTTATTGCAAATAAGATTGCAAAAGACAAAATTCAAACAGCTGCACAAAAAAAATGCACCTCTTTTGTCGATTGATTTAAATTGCTGTACAGCTCAGCGACCTGTCAGGTGTCGCAGAAAGTATCGTAGAAATTCTTGGCAGAGGCTGGGATGATGTGATCAGTCAAGTGCATTGCACGTTTACATTATGTACATCTGCCTTTTTCTCTCACTTAGCAATGCGTTAAGCCAGAAAGTCACGCATTTTTCAACCATTTGCAAGGAACATAAGAAATCGTTCCTCGATAATTCTCTTTTAGTTTTTAAAAAACACTAAATTTTTGTAGATAAAACAAAACTTTTTCAATACAATCAAAGATTATTTTCAACACGGGGTCAGGTTTTTTTTTTTGCCACTCTCCATGTCCATTACTTTTGAATGATTTTGACAGTTTTACCAAGAGCAGCAGCTAAGGTCGATGTAGCAACTATTGTTTAGTGTTTATCTTGTCAGCAGCAAACCAATCCTGAATTTTATGGAATGAGAAGGCACAAATAGAAATTTGAATTTGTACATAAGAAAAAAACCAGCACTGAGAGAAAAAAAAAGAAAACAAAAAAATACGACAAAGAATGTAATTAATGAATGTACTTGAAATAAGACTTTTTTTGACAGCAGTTAATTGCATCATCAAGCCAATTTGGGATTAAACTAATAAGAAAATTGGTAGTAAATTTCGTATGACTGATATCAGGATTAAAATTATTTTTTTTAAGTATTGATATTTTGGGAGGTGACCATCTTTTTTACTTCGACTGTTCCATGCACTTGCGTATCTTACTGAGAAGAATTTTTTTTTCTAACACCAGTGGAGGTCTGAATTCGTAGTTTATGGCTGTGTCCTCAGGTTTTACTGCAGATAGATGAAGTCAGCATTTATTGGCATTTTGAGCAATGAACGTTAATATCCACTCTGTGTATGTTTTCCCAGATTCTATCAGCTTCCACTAGGTCAGCACGTTTTCTTGTGTATTCCAGGGTCTCTAAATTGAGTTGTTTGAATCTTTCAGTGAAAGATAGATCTCCCAACCTCAGAATAGTCTTGGTGACTCTCCAGTGTACTCTCTCCGTGGTATCTGAATTGTACTTCAAGTAAGGAGACCATATGCAGGGAAGCGAATTCTAGATTGGGACGTACCAGAGACTTTTAAAGTAGTAAGAAGCTCTCTTCATCACTGAAAAACGATTGTCGTACGTAGCCGAGTGTTTTATTTGCTTTAAAATAAGATTACATGAATCCTAACTGAAATATATTTTTTTTGTAATTTTCTCCCAATTTTTCTACAAAAATATAAACTACTTCCACTACACTTATCATTGGTCAAATTTTTTCTTCTAAGTGTTGTGACCAGGAGCAATCTTTGGATATACGCACATAGGAGAATGGATATTTCTAATGGCTAAAAGTGGTTAGATTACATTTCCAGGTACCTGTATTGTCTCAAATGTTATACATGCTCCAAAGGCTAGAAAAATAAGTATAATTAAGATATTGTTAGGATATCAAAATAATGAAGATAAAGCCATTAATTTGTTTTGGGGACGTTGTTAGTGCTTAAGATTTATGTTAAGGGTCACAGATAAGGTAAGTCAATTATGGAGAGAAAATGGAAGCAGCCAACTTGTCATCATCACAATGGTAGTTTCGCCACTGAGTTTAGTTTATGAAAATGTTTTCAATTAAACGCGGAAAAGGTATCAATCGCCCAGAACTACACGTGTTGCGCTAGATGGCTAACGAAGGAATTCAAAATATGAACAACCACACCAATAAATATTTCTAAAAGAACGGTATAGATCGTGAATAAAACGGAGCCATTTTGGAAAAAAAAATCTAGCCACTTTTAGCCATTCAAAATATTAATTCTCCGAAGAGCGTGTATGTAAAGATGGTCAAAACTTCTTTAGATCTTATCCACTGCCAAGGAAAATGCATTAAATCAAAAACACCCAAAAGTCTCTTCTCTCTTTTTGCACTATTCTTGACTGAATTGACGAATCCTTTTTCTCTCAACGTGCTGTTCAGCTGATCGAAGGTATTTTTTGTCATTCTTTGATAGTACGATACATCAGCTGTTGAAGAAAGGGGTGTAAACCAAAATACGAGACCAGCGAGCTCTTAGGGAAGGTCCTGTAAGTTCTTTAAACAGAACTCCGAGACGAAAACAACACTCAACCAGTGTATTTAGTGTCCCCTGCTAATAGCAGTCATTATCATCATATTCAGTTGATAAAAAAATAGCGGGAACGTGTACGAAAGTCTAAGAAGTAAAGTTGTTGGTAAAGCGCCATCTTACTTCAATTTTTTTAAATTTTTCGTGGAAGAGACCAACTCAGAGTTAACCCGACAGAGTTTAACAGGTGTATACAGTAATGGAATGTACTTTTTCGGGTGTATCCGTTGGTTAGCAGTCAAAACAGGTCATTTTGAGTTGAACCATGCAAAATAAATTGAAGCATGGTTTGTGGCAGGAGTTTTTTTGGCCATCAAAGGGACGGTAGTCCAAATCGGGTGATTCATTCAAAGGTTTTGTAGTCTAATCCACATGTCCAGGAACAATCCAGATTTGTCGTATGTGGCTGTTATGATCAATAATTCTTCAAACCAATGTCCGAAGAAAAAATAAATCATTTTGGTATACATACGCGAATCTTTGCATCCCACAGTGAAGTTAAACTCCGTTGTTATTGTGGAATCCAGAGGAACCTGCCGCTTTTATTTGTCATATTCATTCGTACGAACTTCGAACGTTAGTTTCATACGGCGAAAAGGCCACATGTAATGTCTATAATGACTCCAATAATGAGGATCCAAAATGGAATCAAGACATAGTACAGAGTCAAGTCATAATACTGCAGTTTTAGGCAAACGAGAATCTGAAAAATAATCTTGAGTAATGCGGTTGTTATAAACCATATCTTTCTTTTCATTGACATCCCGGCTTCGTTTCGGTCGTAATCATTTTTGCAGTGCATAATCATATTGATAACGATGTAGATAATGCAAACACCGTCAAATACCCACAAAGGTATGAAAATAAGGAACCAGTTCCAACTTACTCTTTCGTCGAGGCGTAAAACAAGTAATACCAAAAACACTAAAACCATGAACCAGGTAAATAACGCCTTATGGAGCAACGCCATCTTCGCACAGTTTCACTTTCAAACTCTGAAGAGTTCGCTCATTAAAGGGAAGTTATTCATGGCTTTGAAAATATTTAATACATTCAATACATGTTTTGATTTTATTTTCGGATGATTTTTTTGGTATTTTTGGTGACTGATATGAAAATGAAATCCATTTTTCTCCTTCAATCACCATTTTGTTCAAGAAGCACAATTTTTTTGTTTTAAATTTTAGGCTTTTGCATAATTTTGCTCTATACATATGGATAATGATTCCCACATCAGAAAATGTGAAGATTTGAGAACAAAGTAAAACCATATAAGAAACAAAACTATTTAAAGCATTTTTCTCTCAGTATTTGCTCGTACACAATGTTTATTGCTCAAAAAGGTTATCATTACTTTTGACGTCTTATATTCTTAATATCCATCAACTGTCAAGGGGAGTAATTTCCATTTATCTAAGGGAGGTAATCTGTAGATTTCGCTTGAAAAATGTTTTTCGTTCAAATGATTTTCAATTTTGTTAGTTCGAATAAATTATTTTAAATTTTTATGTTATTTTGTTTGCTTCAATAAAATAAATTAGCAAGGGAGGTAATATTTGAGATTATTATAATTTTATTACCTCCCTTGACAATTGATGAATAATAAGAATATAAGATGCTAAAAGTAATGATTACTCTTTTAAAATCTAGTTTTCTTTCAACCTCCCATCAATTTATTTATTACATAAGTCATAGATTTTTAGTTTCAGTTGGGTCTCTTTATGGGAATTTTTTTTTCACCTGGGCAAATGTTATTATGCTTCATGATGAGATAGAGGACAAAAATTGATTCTATTTTTAAGGTTGGTTCCTAACCTTGTTTCTTCCAATTATGTACTATTTTTATTGCATTATTAACTATTACAAAAAAAATAATTTATACTATAAATTGCTGTGAACCAATGTGGTAATTCATTCTATGAAATAACTAGGACACTTGAAAAAAACTCACTGATGTACTGAAATTTCTTTGAAATGATTTTTAAGAAAAAAGTAGTGAATTTGTTTCAGTAATATCATATGGTTTCCTTCTAAAATAGTAGGAGAGAGGGGCTAGAAATCCTGAGCAGAGAAAAAAAAACTTTAGAATAACAGTAGTCTACATAGAATCTTTTTTTCTACCAGAATGGCCTGTGTTTCCCTTGTCGTTTTGGCCTAACCATTTGAAAAAATAAGTCATTGATTCATTCTTTGAGTAAAACTGTCAAAGATTTTGAAAAAAACTGTAATATGATATAATTTGCTAAAAAATCAATCATCAGACTATGACAGATGTTATAAATAACATTCTTATTCAACATTGTTGAAATGCAAGTCTAGTCTTGGGTTACCTAAAGAGGGAGGTTCATTAATTTGAATGGAAACTGAAATGTGGAGGCAGCATATGAGGTCTGAGGCCTGAGTGTGCAATTTATCTGAAGGATTCTCACATCTAAAAAAATACTGAAAAAATTGAAAGAGGGCACAGTCACATTGCCAATAAGCTTGTCACATCCTCACCGTGATAATCCAAGATATTTTTTAGAATTCACCCAAAAGATCGCGAAATTCACCATAAACGAAAAAAATTAAAATAAAAGAATTTGTTAAACTTTACCTGGAGGTCACTTTTTGATAAATTTTTTTAGATACATATCTTTCTGTTCTAAGTATAGAAAATGAGAAATCATTAAATTGACTTCAACCAGTTAATTGACTCATTCGCTATTGCAAAGTCCCGAAAGAGAAGTTTTCCAGTTAAAGGTATAAAATTGACAGAGGAATTTTACTACACACTTTTTAACACTCTATTGCAAAACTTGGATATCTTCTTTGAAGGTTTAATTTTCATTATAATTGCATAAAGTTAGTTGTAAATAAAATAAAAAATAATTTTGCTTTCTCACAAAGGATTTCGAAGCAATTATTTATATCCGGGTATAGATGGAGAGATGAGTAAGACAAATTCAGGAAGTACTAGCTCTGTGATGCCAATGATAGAAAAGTGTACCGAATCCTATGTCCAACGACGGACGTTAAAAGAATGATGATGATGATGATGATGATGATGATGATGATGATATATCCACTACACAAATAATTTTTAGTTGATAATCTCTCAAAATCTTTCTTCTTACTATTAACTCAAAGATTATTATGATAAATATAATAAAATACAAGTTTAAGATGTTTATATTGACATGAGTCAATTTTTGTCAAACGTCGATGGTGGTTGCAAAAACTTTACTCAAACTGTTTTATATTTTGTTTTGAATACAATTAAAAGAACCAGTCTGGTTGTAACAGTATTTTATTCTTAGACCTAGCATTGCTACTGCTGACAAAGAAACATTGATGTATGTGATTAAAAAAAAAAATGTTGTTGGTAACTACCTAATATTATGACAAAAAGACTATTTTATTGTGAAAACAGGACTGATCTATGTTAGCTACTGTGCTTGTGAAACTAACTATTTCAATAATTAAAATTTGTGACCACTACCCTCTCCATTACATCACAAAAGCACATCATGTTTTAAAGAGAGGGTAGAAAGAGAGATGGGTTTGACTGCTGCATGCTTGAATCACATTTAACCACTACCCTCTCCATTGTATCACAAAAGCACATCATGTTTTAAAGAGAGGGTAAAAAGAGAGATGGGTTTGACTGCTGTATGCTTGAATCACATTTAACCATTACCCTCTCCATTACATCACAAAAGCACATCATGTTTTAAAGAGAGGGTAAAAAGAGAGATGGGTTTGACTGCTGCATGCTTGAATCATGTTTAAAGAGAGATAGGCTTAACTGTTAGGGTTTGAAGGGATATATGTTGAAGAGAGAGAGAGAGAGAGAGAGAATGAAACAGAGAGGGAGTGTGGATGAATAAAGCAAAAACTTAAACTGGTTTTGTTCATTTATTCACTCTATTTGATCTATTTTGTTGTATTGTACAAATGTAACTCAGCATTAAAAGCATTAAAATGTCATATTGATCTTTATTCCTTGTTGGTTGTTTGTAATTAAATCATGGAATTTATACAAGTTCAGCTAGTATCGATTATATCATTTTCTTCAAGACTTTGCTGGTAAGTTTCAAAATCCTATCTTTTGCAATATTTGTCTCAGTACTCTCAGTAATTATTGCGACTAATTTTCACCCAGAGTGAAATATAAACAATAAAGCACAATTACTACAACAATACAACTTACACACAATTAGAATTAGAACCTTAAGTAACCTTAAACTAACCCTTATTTGCCTGAATGAAAACACACTTTTGAAAAACCTTTGACCTCCATAGTCAATTACAGGTAATTCAAAATTTTAAAAAATCCTTAACTCTGTAATCAAAAGTCAATCAAAAATGAAGTAATGATCAGATGAAAATGATTTGATGAAAAATAGTTTGGTTCATAATTACTTTGCTGAACTGAACTACACAAAAAAAAATTTCCCCCTTTTTGCTTAAAAAATAATGAAAAATATCAATTTAATAGTAGAAGAGCTTTTTCTATTGGCATGGTCACTTGTTGATGAATTGTCTAAAGGTGTTGACAATCTAGGTTGAGAGATATAGGTTGTATTTCCAACTACTGTGAAATATGGCAGTTGAAAAAATTACAAGTAATGTGTTACTAGGTTATTTTTCCAAAACAGATCAATCCTATAGAATTTCTATATTATCAAAAGAGTAAAATCATATTTTTGTATATTTGTAATCATAAATGAGGGGGAAAATTGTTTTTGCAAAGTTCATTCTGGAACTCTAGTCACAATGGAAAGAACACCTAATTTCAATTTCTTTTTTACCTTGTCCTTTGCACTTACAATGAACAACAACAAAAAACAACAAACTTATTTAGTAATACCCCTATAGATATATTTTCATTATCTACATATATAAAAAACGTGTATTCATTTTTCTTTTCAATGAGTGCACAAATACTACACTCTGATCTTGAGCCAGGGAGTGATGACTCGATGCTAGGCAGAACACACATACATACTCTGATCCTAGGTTGAAGTGTCAAGCCATACATAATTAATTCCATCATTTTTGACGGGTACTCTGCTAGTATTAATGCATTTGATTATTCAACATTGTTTTATTTTTGATACCAAAATCTCAGCCGAAGATTGGTAGTGAAAGAATAAAACAAGAATTTTCAAAAATTTTGAATTAATCAGAAAAATCAATGAAAAAATCCCCTTAAATTTTTAACGTGATAATTTTTTTCCAGGCCTTGAAGCTTGAAGTTTGATTTAGCAAATAAATCTAAAAAATTGACAAGAAGAGCAATATTTTACTTTATTTTGCATTTTTTTTCTTTCGAATTCCAAAATAAGCCATCAATATGGACCATGTGTAAAAACTCAAAGTAGTAAGGATTGTAAAATATATCATCTAATTAATAAAGGAGGGCATGTAATCACATGAAAAAAGTTTTTCTCTCAAGTTTGTAATGGAAAAATTGTTTAAGATAATTTTCATTCTTTTCTTGAATAGATACCAAAAATTTTATCAAAATTTGATAAATAGTGGACATTTTGGTAGATTTTAAAAATCTGAAGTGTTTTTCACCCCAAAATTTTCTAACCCAAATTTTTATTATTTTTTCTTTACAGATGAACATTCACATTTTTCAAGAATGTCTGTTTCTATAGAGTGTACTGTACACAAATAATTTTCATATCAGATTACACCCCCTACACAATCTTTCTTAATACAATGATTTTGACGTTAAAATTGACTCTACGTCTGAGCTTTTTCTTCTCCAGTATGAATTCCATGCAGAAAACCTTTATTAATATCTTGATCTTCATTTATAGATTCTGTACTGAGCAATCAAATACTGTTTTATAATCCTATCACTGGTGCCTCGAGCTTAAATTAGTTACATTTTAATTAGTTTGATGTAATTTATATTGACTCATCATTTTACACTTGGCAGAAAAAAATTTACCTTTTACTGAGTATTTATGAATTATTTAATAATTCTGATAATTTGATAGAATTCTGATTAGCACTACATTTATAATTTGTTTTAGTGGGCTATCTCCTCTTTTGAATGTTGATTTCAACTGCAAATAATGATTTTGGAAAATTAATCTATAACCTAAAAAAAGAATATTGATCATAAATCTACATTCTTATTGTCTTGTAACAGTGAGAAATGTCATTAACATTCCAAATTTTCTTCTAAAAATTGAACCCCTTCTTAGAGTACTGATGCGTTAATATCAACTCAACACAACGTGTCGGTTGATCTAGTCTTCAACCTTCATCAGGTGTACAACCAGTTAGAAAATAGGAAAAACCTTATTTCTTTTGGAAATAAAGATAATTTGAAAAAATAATTTAATAATATACATTCGTATATTTTTTAATGGTAAAATTTAAATCGCAAAAGGCTTCCAACAACGCTGGTTATAACATTTCAAAACACAAATGCTCAATTGATTTTTTTTTCAAGTAAAATCAAGAAAAGTAAGAACGATAACTCAAACGTCCTAATTAGAAATGTAACTCTTCCATACATGTTCGTGCGTAATACTTGGACATTTACTTCCAGGTGGATTCCACGTACTCAGCTACAATGAATTACATGGGAGAAAATGTTAACACATCTTTGGGCACTGTGTAAGTACATCATCAAGAAGCATTTAACCTCACACCGTATTATCATTTGTGTCATAGTGATAATACTTGACGTAAAAGAACGTGCCGATTAACTAGCCCAAGTTTAGGCCATATTTTATAAATTTACTCTCGGGACATAGTTCATTTGCACTTGAAAGCCCAAGTTTTAATTTTCTAAAACGTGTTACATAAAAATACAACAAGTGGGATTTGTACAAAATCTATTGATTATTCAGTAGATGGGTATTATTTTTTTTCATTTTTCTCTTTTGAACTTGAATTACGTAAAAAATTCGTTTTTGTAATAGCTTAAAGTGTTCTAAGAAAACTTGCATGGAACGGAAATTATATTGACCACAACTAAAAATCATTCCCTTTCTGGAGGAAAATTTCATAGTTATGAAAATTTATCGGTTGTTTTCATTTCATTCCACTCATACGCTTTAAAATAAGTTTGGAGATGTTGAATTGCAAGTTGAACTTGAATTTTATACGGATGTATTCATGCTGCCACCACGTGCGTTTCACTAATGTAGGAAGACAACTGATGTTGGTATTCCTGATCAACGACCGTCTCGCCGAAAAAAATATCAAAAACATTTTTTCACGAATAATTTTTTGTACTTCTAATCCACTAGACCTCTGTTTCCCTAGGAAATTCGTCAGTTTTGGTAAAAGTTTTTATTTTTTTTCTTCGAAGTTTTAGAGGTGGTTCTACATACAAAATGTGCGGAAAGTAATTGTCCATTTTGTTATTATGAGTACGGCTTACCAATTCTTTTCCCGTCGTTAAGAAATTGATTATTTTTTTTATTTCTTCGTGGTTTTATTCACCAAAATGACAACTTTCTTTTCGCTGATAGTAAGAGTCCATTTTGGTATTATAAGTACGGCTTACTAATTATTTTAGCATCGTTTGAAAATAAATTGTATGATTCGTAAGTTCCGTCAAGTTTAGCCCCGAAGAAGTGTCAGTTATAGAAAAAAAAAGTAATTCTTTTTTTTTTCTTAGGTGGGCCGTCGTTGGTCAGAAGTGACACGATTTATTGAATGATGGTAAAAAATAGAAATCAATTGGAAATAAGTTACCTGGATTCAAATGATCTGTTTTGGTCTTTTATTAAATCTAAATGAATATCATCATGGCATGTCTAGCGGGTAGTAGGCATGGCAAGTACCCTGGGAACAACTTGAAGAGAGCCCTGCTGTGCTGTTTTTCTCATTGAAGTCAGACAAGCCATTCTCAGATAGTGGAGCGAGGGTGGAGAATTTTCTCCAAAATGTATGGTATCCATCTTTGATTATCGTGAAAGAGAAGCATTAGGATGGCCAGATTGTTAAACCACATAAATATATTAGTTAAAGATACATTGCTCGCAGCAACATGACCACACTGCTCAGTACAAACTGGCAGTGAGGCCATTGTCCTGTGCAGATGTGCAAAGAAGTCATAAATTTTGTGCAAAATCTATGAAATTTAATGTTCTTCTTTCAAGTGTGGAAAGTCATCTTTCATCTATATCTTATGATCTTTCACTGGGTGTTCAGAACTAATTTTTCCACATGATGGTATCTGCCTGATCACCAGAATTTACTGCAAAGAATTTATAAAGCCAAATACTATGATCTTATGTTCAATTCAATTCCTGATCAGGAACAGATGCTATAAAAAGTGAGGTTCATGGAAGTTGATATTGAAAGGAAAACCGTCCATATTAGAGTCCTTTCTTGATTTCATTCAAATAAGTCTGAAAAATGCTTAGAGCTTAGTTGAAAACATCTCAAAACTGCTATAAAAGGATGAAATAGAGCTACAAGATTGTCAGCCATGGTACTCTAACCTGGTTGTGTTTGTGAATTGCAACAATCACTTGATCTGTATACATGTAGCCAAGCCAGAATGATGGTCACATTTTTTTGGAACCATTGAAGTTCTCTATATGTGTTCATCTCTCATTCAACAAAGCACTGGTAAAAGCTAAAAAACGTTATACCTGTGATTAAGTTTCAAGCTGAAACCAGGTTTAGTACAAGGACAATAGCAGTGAATCCCATCAACAAGTACCTTGGGTTAGTTCAAATTTTCCAAGAAAATATAGACTATGAAAAGAAGACCAGTGAAACAAGAAGTGATGCAAGGCAGATGTAGAAGAGCATGTTTAGTTGTGACTTTCTGATTTTATTATGATTTTGAAACAAAGTACTCATTTGCATTGACCGTATCCAAAAGAGACTCTAGAACCCTAGCATGAACTTTCATGATGCCTCCCTAGGGTTGCAAAATCATTGATGATCAAGGAGAAGTGTTGGTCTCTGAGACGCTTGGAGAAGGACTCGGTTCCTATCAAAAATGATATATTGAAGTTGGAAGATGTCAAAGATGAGTTAAGAGGCACTATGTTAACAGCCAAGGAGTAAATAGAAATAGTTATGAAGGAAACACTAGACTGTGTTCATAGAAAAATGGACAAAAGCTTCACTCGTTTTCACGTTGATGCCAAATTTTATTTTCGAGAGACCATGTTATGCAAAACTTTGAGCAATTAAGTAACTCTGATGTTGATTGACGGCTGCGATATGAAGAAATTTCTGATTGTAGATTGTTGCTATCAAGACCTGAAGAACATCTTGAATTTACATTTCAGTATGGAGATGAAAGCATCTTCCCTAATCTTTGCAGTGTTATTTAAATGAGGTAGCCATCAGTTACCATCACCAGTTGTGAGAGATTATTCAGCAAGTTGAAACTAATACTTGTGAATTTGAGAACCTTCATGGATCAAGGCAGATTCTATAATTTTTGATGAGTGAAAAATGAGAAGAAATTGAAAAAGCTGACTTCAAGCTTATCGTAGACCGATTCAGATCAACAAAAGCAAGGATGGTTTAGTTGCAATTTTCCTTTAGTACCATAATTTGTTAATTAAAAGATTAATGAGCCTGACTTGTATTTTTGAGCTGATATCATGGTGAAGTTATGTAGAAGATGAGTGTCACCATGTCAAATGTTTGGACAAGGGTGCTATTTCAGTGCTTACCATAGGCGCTATTTTCTGTAGATATGCCCCTGTATTTGAGAGAATGAGTTACTATCAACTTATAATTTGTGAATTGTGTGAGACAAATTGCATTTAAATCTATATTTGATTTCTGAAAAAAACAAAATATTCAGACATTTACATCTATCTAGAGGACGATTTCTTGACTTACCGATCAAGCAAAACAATTTATCTGTGGTATATTAAATATTCTTCTAATATATTTTGAGCAAATTTTGTCAAATAAACACATTGACCATGTTTCAAAAAGCCATGTGCTGCATCAAAACTCATAGTTTGTTAGTTTTTTATGCATTCTCTCTTGAATGTTATATTATTTGAAAGATCAGATATTAAGAGATACTTAGCAAAATCAACTTGCTAATGTATTTTGGGCCATTGGTAAAATTGTACTAAAGTAGAACGGTCACCTCAAAAAAGAGAAGAAATATAAATGTCAACTCATTGTGTATCAGGAATAGTTTTATGGACAATCTTCATTTATACTTCACTAGCAGAATGACCATTTCAAATGGTTGAAAATGGCTACATATCATTTCCAGATTTCATATCAATCAAGTAATTTGTTATAAGTAAAATGTTCAATGAAGTGACAGGAATGGAAATTTATTTTCAGTTTAGGTAGTAATTGTAAAATAAATTGGTATGTCCCTCTCTATACCATGTTGGTACAACAGATTGCATGAGCACTACACAGAAGATAAAACTTTTTGAACTGATAAGAAATCTAATTGCATAGTTTATTATGTTAATGAGTATCACCATCTTTGTTCAACCCTGTCTCTAGCTTTAGCCACTGAGCCCAACTAATAAGTATCCAATTCTTTTACAATGGTGGTGAGATAAGAGGAAAAAAACCAAACCTAATAGAAAGATTTGTATTTTGTCAATTTTCATTTCAGCCTCTGCTGCCAGTGTGGCATTGCCATTACACCAAATCCTTCAAACATGTGTGTTAATTGCATCAGGACACATGTTGACATCACTGAGGGCATCCCAAAACAGTGTGTGATATACTTTTGTCGGAAATGTGAAAGGTAATTATAGTTGTTATTCGTTTTTAACAATATACAAATATTTAAGCTTCATTTTTCATTTTAAGAAATGACTATTGCTATAACTAATTTGAACATCAACAGAAATCTATTAATAGAATTTTAAAATTGTGTATTGGTAATTTTTTGAGTTATTGAAATGTTTATCAAGTCATATTTCATTTATTGAAGAAGGATTTACCAAAGAACTACCAAAATATTGCTTTGTTTGATCATATTATGAAAATTCTATCTATTATCTCATACTGTAAACAGTGAATAGGATTGACTGCTAAAAAAAAAAACACGCCAATATTCATAAGTAACTTTGGATAAAAATTTAAAAATCTATGTTGGACCCTTTATAGTCTTTAAAAGTGTAAAACTTGCTGCTAAAAACAAATTATATATAAGTCAGGATTTTAAATAAGACCATTAAACTGTACAGAAGATCGGTCTTAATCTGAAGTAAGTGAGGCTGTGTGTATGGTTGGAAAAGAGTTCTCAGAATAATCTTAGACTAAATGTTTCCTTGGTTAGACTTGACAAAAATTGTTACAGCTTGACTGGGAAGTTTTCACTTGTCAGCTACATTCACCAGGTGTTGCACCTTCAGATTACCATTTATTCTGGTTTCTTTATGGAGAAAAATTAATTTCCTGGAAGACTGCGAAAGCTGGTGGAACAAAACTGTAAATATATTATTTGATAAAGTTAATGTTGAAAGTTATAAAAAATTATCTTTAATTTTCGCTTGAAAGACCAAACAAAGTTTCTGAACAAAACATTTCCTGCTAAAAAGCCACTTGAGAAATAATTTTCACAAAGATTCTCATCATTATTCTTCATTGCTAGAAAACGCTGCAAGTATGTTTTACACTAAATATCAGAAAGAACCATATTCCTTTGATTGTTTTGCCTAATAAATACTTTTTATTTACAAAATATTTTGCTATGGCATAATTTCTTTATTTTGTATCATTTTTTTTGTATTGGTTTCTAGATATTTGCAGCCTCCAGCCACTTGGGTTGCAGCTCAGTTGGAATCTAAAGAGCTTTTATCTATTTGCCTAAAAAAACTGAAGGAACTCAACAGGGTTAGAATCTCTTTTTTTTCACTTATGCAAAACTATTCTAAAATAATTATTCTTATGTACTTCCTTTACAACATTTGAAAAGAATGACGAGACTTATTTAGCAATTTTATCAAAGATTTATTTTACAAAAAATTCGAAGTCACTTTGTCATATGACCTAATTGAAACTTTGACAACAGTATACATTCAGTATTAACTGTTTACAAAATGAAAATATTATACATTTTTGACTATTTTTACTATACAGTTAGACATCAGTCAAAGATTAACCCCTGTTTTAGAAAACAGATTGCACTAAATTTAGAAACATACTTACCTTACTAAATATTTGTTTTAAAGATTGAAGAATCACTTCAGAGAAAAGTACTAAACTACATTAAATATACTTGGAGTTATGGAATTTTTAAATTGTGTACATTCAAAGATTGATATGTTTTTCAACTGGGTTGTGGAAGATTTACCATCAACGTTACCAACAGCAAATTACTGACAATTATCGAGGTTTACAATTTATCGAGATCTTTAAAATTACAAAAAAGTTGGAACATTAAAAAGAATTTACCAGAACAAAAATATATTAGGTACTTCCAGAACTTTAGATGGAAAAGCGATATGTAATGAGAGAAGAAAAAAAACTTAAAAACTTGTATAAGAATTATTTTTATTGTAAGAAATATTCCATTCCTAAAAAAATGAATGTAAATTTTTCAATTTAAAAATTATGTACTGACCAGTGCTTGGCTGAAAGGACATTGCAACCTCCAAAGGAAAAATATTGTGACTTAGCTGACCACATCAAGAGAATAGTCAAACGCTTTCATTCTTTTGAAAATAGAGTTGAATATTTGTACACAGATGCTCATAACCTTGCCTTTTAAATAAACATGTACCAGACCTGTAACTTTGATTTCAAATCTTTTAACCCTCTCAGCTCAAATAGAACTGTTGATTTGTGAAAATCTTTTAAATATGAAACTTGAGTTTTGAGTCTTTTGAACTTTTTTGTGTACTGTATATGCAATTGTTTGTTTCAAATTTAATTTTTTTTAGACCATTATTATTATCTGTAATTTTTTTTACTTCTCATATTTAGATAAAATTGTTTGTTAGTGATTTTTTTTTTTTCAAAAAATAGCTTTCATCAATAACTTACTCCCAAGACTTAAATTTGATTCATCTTGACTTTTTCAGGTGACTTTAATTGATGCTGGGTTTATCTGGACAGAGCCTCATTCTCAAAGGATTAAGCTCAAATTGACAATTCAAAAAGAGGTAAATATTTTTGTATTTTGTTTGCTCATATCCTAATTCCAATGCTACTCTGCTTAACCAAGAAGGGAATGACCTAAAAACCATGAAAGATATTTGCTATTCTACGTATCCAACCGGCAGTTCAACTCACTTGGCACATTGTTTCTGAAGTTTCTTTAATCCTTCAAAAAAAATTCTGATGTTTGGTCATTGAAATACTGCTCTGAGTATGATAGGTACTTGTCACCCAATGTTTGCATCATACCCTCATGGATTTTCTTCAGAGTTTTCCTCTGCAGATCATATCACATTTGGTTATGACAATTGTTAAGTGGTCATCCGGACCAATGAAGTTGTAAAAGAAGGGAGAATTTATCTTTCTATTTGATTTTTGTTTGTTGTGTTCTATGAAAAAAGAGAAAAAAATAATGCAAATTACTCATTTTATGTCTATAGTTAATCAAAAAATATCTGTATTCAATTGTTGTGTGACTATTGAGAAGTAATAGTTTTTGAGATAATCTACTACTTCTGCTTACACAGCAGACACATCTGAGACAGTCCCCAATGCAGCGCCATGAATCTCTTCCCATCATCAGCGTTTGCATATCAGTTATATTGTGATAGGTATCCTTTGGTCTTTTTCCCCTGCCTGGACAAGGGAGTCTGATAATCTACTTTCATTATACTGCATTCTGATGTTATCTTTCGACAACAAGGAATTGTTACTTATTCTGCTTGATTGTGTCTACTAATATGTGTGAAAAATAGTTAAAAAACACTTAGTTTTTGAGTAAACTTGGCTGGTAGGTTAATTGGATAGATATCTAGATAGGTTTAGATTTGGGTATTTCCAGATTATGTATCAGGTGGTGTATTTGCATTTGAATAAATTGAACTTGATTTTCATGTGTTAAACTCAATCTATGAATGCCATCATTTTTTATAAATGACTAATACATAGAACATGAGTATCTCTATCAATGATGTATCTTCCAGGGTTGAAGTCCTTATCTAAGCCTTTCATGCTAGATTGGCTACTACCCCAGTATTTTCAGTGTCACTTCTAAGTAAAATATGAAATTTCAAGATATAGTTCTTGCTACTTACAATTTGAGAAAAAACTGACAAAAACTTCTGAAATTTTGTGATTATATAAGTGACTAGATCTGAAGATGAAGGCATCAAGTGTAAACTGCTATAAAATTAATATGCAGTTAATAGAATGGCTGTGTAATCGAAAATAACAGTCAATAACAGTAAATATTCTATGAAATCTGGCTAAAACATTGACACTAATAGTTTTCTCAAATTTTTTGGATAGCCAACAAAAATAGTCACTTTTCATCATTATACAAAATTATAATTTACCTAACTAAAATTTCAAATACTTTTTTTTTTTCAATTTTTGGCATAATGCATCAGGAGGCTGCTACTATCTTGACTGCAGGTTATTGAGTGATAGCTTGCGTATATCAGCCTTGTCAATACAGAAGCAAACTTTCTCTACTTGAAAAGAAACAAAAAGTGTTGTTTATCTCAACAGATCCTATATACATGTTAAAATGATCATGATATATGAATAAATATTTTCTGTCATTTTTGTCATCTTTGCAGATTATCAACAATGCTGTATTACAACAGGTGTTCGTAGTAGAATTCACAGTCAATAATCAAATATGCAGTGACTGTCAACGAATTGAGGCCAAAGATTTCTGGAGAGCTCTTGTTCAAATTAGGCAAAGGGTAACTAACATTGTTTTTTAAAAATTTATCTTCATTAAAAGAATTTCATGTAAATTATCCTTACTTTGAGACCAGCTTTCTGAATTAGATCAGATAAGAATTGAAACTTTGTTGATATTCAATGTTGGAATCTTGTTACACTCAGTTAAAATTTGTTTTGTCCTGTTTCAAGTCACATAAAGCAATACTGCAGCTCCTATTGGCCTGAAGAGTTAACCATTTTCTTAAATACTCAAATAAATTACAATGAAGATTTACTTGAAAAATATTTTAACATTTATGTAAGAATCAATGTGTCATAAAATTGTATAATTATATGTGTGTTTATATATAAATAGTATATGTGCCATTCAAAGGACATGGTAATGTTTAATATGATTCTATTTTTCTATTTGTACTGTAATTCATTACTCAGTCTGAATATTTGAAAATTGTATCACTGGGTCTTAAATTATCCACTCTGCTTGGTATCAAGTTGAGTCATTCTTTTTTTAAAAAGAGGCTTTTGTTGGTGTTTAAAAGCATTTACATAGATATTTGTGAAATTCTTTCTTGCACAACCAGCTGCATTCTGTTAGCAAAAAGTTGCATCCCTATACATGCTCTTCTTCCTTTGTTAAGGAAATGAAGTAAAAATTTGGTTTAAAATTCCTGAAATAATAAGCCTTGTGATTATTCCTACCTTCTTGGTGTTCTTATCTTAGAGTTGAAAAACCAGCTAGCATACAGTTAAAATCATTACTATGCATCAAGTGATTGTTATTTTTATCAATTTTTTCCCTTTCTTATATTAGACAGAACATAAGAAGACTTTCTACTATTTAGAGCAGTTATTATTGAAGCACAATATGCATGAAAACACGGTAAACATCAAACCTATCCATGGTAAGTTTATTATACCTTAAACTCTTATATTATTTAAATCAGTGAAAGTGCTCTATGAGTGCTAGTTTTACTATTGTTAAATATATTCTTCTATTTCTTTCATTTTGAAGAAAACTTTTCTAATATCGTTGAATTGCTATATATCACTTTGAAATTCCTTTGACAAGTACATTAAATGACATTTACCAATGAAAAATCTAAAAAAAAACAAAACAATGTTGTTGATAGCTGGATTTGATTTGAAATTTTCACTATGTTTTGTCTGATATGTGATTAATGTAGATTCGTTAGATCAAGTACAAGGAAGGAAATTGTGGAAAAATATTTGTTTTGTAAAATAAGAGCTTTTTTTTCATTGTTAGCCAATGAACTTATGGATGTGCCTACATAGTGATATGAATATTTTCATTTTTATCTTTATTCTGTTTTTTTTAAAGTATTTTTTATGGTTTGTATCTTTCAGGTGGTTTAGATTTTTACTTTGCTGGAAAGCAAGGGGCACGGAAACTTGTTGACTTTTTGTTAATAGCTGTACCTTGCAGGTGAGCGCCCATTTTAATTTTTTGTTTTGCATTCTTTATTCTGAATCTGTTCTAAGGTAAAATAAATTTATTCTAAATCTGTTCCAAGGTAAAATAAATTCACCATTTATATAACATTCAGTACTATTTGTAACCAAAACAATGAACCTGCAACTTCTGAAAGCTGTGTTTTCTATATTTCTATGAATAATTATATTGAATAAATTATATTCTCTTGACTGATATTTACACTTTCAATAACAGTACTCTTTTATTTTACATTAATTGTTGAGCATTGTGATGACCTATAAGTTTTTATATGAAAACTTTCTGTACACTTTTACTAGATACCAAACTGCACAGGAACTCATTTCTATGGATATCCACAGTAATATTGCCAACTATAAAACCACTTTCTCTGTTGAAATAGTCCCTATCTGTAAAGTAAGTACAATCGTAATTTTTCTATGTTATATAAAATTGTTGGAACATTTGCTATAAATATTCTGATTACCTCATTATTAGTAACTTTTTTAAGCTGAGAATTCGATGGTGATTGATTCTTGACATTCAAGTGACAGTACTAAATTAATTGATCTGTCATCTTTTTATGGATGGTAGGAAAATTTTTAATAAATAACAATATAAAATCTCTGACAATATCCACTTCTAGAACCATTATTCAAACCAATTATAGCAGTGCAGATATATGCACTTGAAACCTTCAACTGAAACTGACAACATAGATTTCTTCAGTTTTTAGGCAAGTTCACATGGTCATGTATGTATGGTGCATACAGGCAGCACAAATAGAGCTAGAAGACTGAAAACGTGAAATTTATACCTTATTATGTTTAGATAGAACTTTTTTTCTTTTTTTTTCAAACCCACCACCCCAAAATAGGTTTTTAGTGGAGGGGTCAAATTCATCATTGTAAGTGTATGCTACATTGGTCCATTAGTACGTGTCTGGCAGCATTCACGGTTTTATTTGAAAATTTGAACTTTATTAGTGATCAACGCTAAACAAATGGTGAGAAAAGTGATTTATTCATTGACTTTTTCCAATTTTTTTCATTGATCATTCCAAACAGTACATGCTGCCAAAAGATATTGAAGACATGTTGGTTTCTATTGAGACCTGTTCTTCTTTATCATTCATTTGACAACTCTTATTTCAGTTTCAACATTCGTTGTTTCCTTTATAAAGCTTACTACTTATTGTTGAAATATGCTTTAGAATATTGAGTTATAAAATACTTATTGCAGTTTTGTATCCATATAGTTTTGCATTAAAGTTGTATAGATACTTGTAATCATCATTTATGGCTGTGTTTAGAAGATCTGAAGGTTTGCTGGGTTTTTTCCTATTTCTATCGTAATTTCAATTAGGAATTTTCATGAAAGTAAATATTCACAGATACTATTGGAATACTACATTTATTACATAAAATGATAATATTTTTTCTGTTTCAATTAAAGGACAATGTTGTGTGCATTTCAAAGAAACTGGCTCATTCACTTGGCAACATTTCACAACTCTGTGTTGTTTTTAGAGTCACTCGGTCAGTCCATGTGATTGATCCTCAATCTTTGCAAAGTAAGTAAGATTTATCCAATTTTATTTTCTATTTTATTCATTTTATTTACCTCCTTCCATTACGTTATCTGTCCATCAGTCCACACAATATCCCAAAAAGTTCTGAATAGATTTCAATTAAATTTTGTAGAAGGGTGGGAAATAGGGTAAAGAAAAGGTGGGACAAATCAGTGAAATTTTTTTTGATAGATATTTTTCTGTTTTTTCCACTCATACTTATGTTGATATCTGTCCACACAATATCTACAATAGGACAGATTGATGCACAATTACCTCCCCTACGTCGCAGTTAATGCAAAAATTTCATGTCTGTCCGCTCAATATCTCCAAAAGTTGTCAGTGAATTTCTTTGCTATCATTATTGCATCTTAAATCAGATTGATATTCTTAATCCAGCAATTCATGCTGTTGATCCATTTACTTACTGCCGAAGGGAACCAACACTAAGTTAAACTTTTGAGATGAAGATTAATACTAGCAATAAATTACTGATAAGAAATTCAATTAATTTACTGAGTTAATTCCCTTTTATTTCTCATATCAAGCCAAGCTGATTATTTATTCATGGCTATGGTCACTTGATTCAATTTATTATAAGTATTCTGTATGTCAAATTTCACATCTTCACTAATCCTCATTTTACTCGGACTGTCTATCTACAGAAGTGAGTAAACGACTCAGATCATAAATAAAATATTAGATGAAAGAAAGTTCTTGTCAAAAATTGATAATAATGGTTGACAGTGATTCTTCAAAAGGGAATAAAGATAGAAATTTTATCAAAATAAAACCATTTCTTTTTTTGTTACATTTAAGACTTGTATTCCTACTCTCAGAGTTGCTTTTCGGTGCAATTTGTGTGCTATATCAAAATTTACTTGCGAAATTAGAAGTGATACAATCTTGTTCTATTTTTTCAAAAAAAAACAATGTTTATTATCTATGATGTTGTAATGTTTTGTAAATTTGTTTAAGTATCCTTTAAAGTATAGAAAACTTGATGCTTAATCGAGAAATAAAAATACAAGTGCATTTCTTGGGATGTTATCTATAGAAATGATTAGTTTTGTATTTAGTAAACTATGCCGAAAATTCAAAGGCATACTTCAGCATTGATTATTTATAACCATATTGTGACATGTATGTTTTATATATTGTATTGTTTGTATGTATTCTACTTTCATTAGAGCTCCAAGTAAAATATCAGATATACTCATTAAATACTAACTTTTTTAAACTCACCACGTCTATTTTGGAATGTTTAAATATATACAAATAATATAGCAGTTTTTCTGTCTGTTTCTTCATGTCGTACACTAGTGAAAAGCCTATATTGTAAAACTCACTCAAGCTTCATACTGATATACCACTATCCAGTTATTTTAAGAATTCAACCTTCAATTAAAGAGATTACATGCAGTGTTTTTGCTTCACAGCACAAGATGAATTTCCTTCGTTCACTGGAGCCTTAACTAGGTTTAGATAAGAGCAAATTATATTAATAAATGCTGGAAAACAAGCAGGAATTACTTTTTTTTTTTTACTGTTTTTGCAAGGTTGCATTAATAGGTGAACAGATCTAGTGCAACCAAAACGATAAGTACAATGCAGTGGCCCAAGAATTTTGAAATCTGTGCCAAATTAGTGAAGGAAACGGGACCATAGATAGCTGGATTAATGAAATCTTCTGTACCAAATAAAGGTTTTTGGAATATGTTATGCAGATGTTGTATTAACAAGCCTAGCTTCAAAGTACTATCTATGGGGCCTCTCACACTTATCTCAGTATCCCTTCAACTTTTCAAAACAGCGAAATCCCCTTTCAGTATCGCCATCAGCTGCCTCATCACATTCTTCTTAATCTCGTCTTCTGACAGAAATCTCCTCCAAAAGCCAAATCTGGACTGCAGTAGGGTGCTGAGATACTTGTGGACAAGCTGATCTATACATTTGATCATTATGAATGCAACAACTATCTGAACAGACCTCGTACATCCTATGGGTAATGAATTACTCTACAAAATTATATACTTTTATTTTAGAAATTTATATGTGTGAGTAATGATATCTTAGTTGTCAATAACTATGAAATTTCCTCTGGTCCAGCTAGTAATGTTATAAATTCTCTCAGGATTCTCATGGTGATGCACTGCTTCATCTTGTAGCAAAGAAAGCTGTGTAATATAATTTGGAGCTTATGGGCTTATATAAATATGATCATTTTTATTCTGACCGATTTACTACCTTTCAGCAAAACTATACATATGTACACTGTAGTCCCTCTAATTCTGCGGACATGATTATTTGCAGGTTTCTTTGTGAATAAAGGGAAGCTACTCTAAGTGACTTGAATGACTAGAATTAACTTTTTTGGATAAACTTGTAGATCTGGAAACTTGTGAGAATTCCTATTATTACACTATATACATATTATATTCATGTATAAAGGTTTTATATTTTATGTTTTCAAGTTGCTGAAATTCCTGGTAATGTTTTCTGGCGAGATCCATTTGAAAGTTTGTGCCACCCTAAACAACTGACTGAGTACATGGTGATGGAAATTGATGCACTTCCTCTAAGAGATCAACCCGGTGCCTCATCTATATCAAATAAGGTAGGCATTTCAATATTTTACTGAAGCATGGCTTTAAATGTGTCCAACGCTTTTCTCTAAGACCCTTTTTGGTCAGTTGATTGGTTCCTAATATGTTAAATATCATTTTTCCCAGCCGTATCTTCTTTTATTGATATGAAACTTGGTTCTAACCTTTTACTGAAAAATCTCCCTCTTCCACCTCCACTCCCACAACCACAACTAGTATTGCTAAGTATCAATTTTCTCTGCCATATCATGGTGGATTGATATGAAACTTGGTCAAGACCTTCCAGCAAACTATCTTCATCCTCCTACCACAACTAGTAATGTTGAACATTGATTTTCTCAGCCGTATCATGTTGAATTGATATGAAACTTGGTCTTGATCTTCAGGTGAACCATCTTCCTCATCATCCTTGCAACAACTACCACCACGGACAGCTTTCTTTTTTCTTTTTTTTTCTTTTTTTCAATCCTGAAATTACCTTTTTAGCTTTTATGGAATTCTATCATGGTGTCACCAATTCTGCTTTCAAGCAGTAAATTTTTATACTTTTGTTTTCTTGAAATATCTTGTTCTCTAGTTTTTGCTAGAATAAAAAGAAAAAAAATAAATTTTTGTTGATAATAACGTAGAATGAGGCCATGTTAATTCAGTGTTTTTTTTACCGGCAAAACATTAATAATGAGTTTTCACAGCTCATTGACAAGCTTTGAGAAAATGATGGTTGAGAGCCTAATTGAACATTAACTTGAAATTGAATTCAAACTTCAATTAAAGAAAAATCTAAAAGTAATCAACACTTGATAAGGGCTGTATCTGAATCATGTCTAGAATGACAAAACCAAAAGCAGCTGAGTCTTTGAGTTGACATCTGGCCTTCCGTACTTCGAAAAAGCTTTTATTGAAAAAAAAAAAAAACACCTAAAAAAACTTTCAGGGTCAGGCAAATGGCCAAAGGATGAAACAAGAATTTAAAAAATTATTGAATTAATCAAAAAATTATTTAAAAAATGAGAATGTCAAAATAAGATTTTCTAAAATGAATTTAGAGCATTAAATACTTTGCTAAGTATTAATTTGTTTGTCATTCTCGTGACAGTATTGTTTTGTCATGCTTTTCATGAGTGAAATCCAAGTGATAAAATCTAGTTTGGTTGATTTTAAATTCTGAAACTTTTTAAGTAATTAGATTGAAACTAAAAATAATCCAACACTTTTGATAAATGATAAACCATGAAACACATGTCAGATGTTTTCTCTCCCTAATCTTAAGTATATATTTATATATATATATATATATATATATATATGTGTGTGTGTGTGTGTGTGTGTGTGTGTATATGATTTGGTTGTGTCTGTATGTTTATCATTTGCCATGCTATAGAAACCACCTAAACATGAGTACAGCCCAACCAGATTTGTCAAGAAAACTCAATGGGCCTAAGGGAAGGTTTTAAAGTCAGAAGTTCATAGGTTTTTCAAAAACACATTTTTTTTTTCTTTAGGTCTTCATTCACATCTATCCTCATTTATTTCCATCTATTTGTATGTAATACTATTAATGATCTGATTTCTATCTATCTATCTATATAATTGTTAATTCTGATCTGTTCATCTGTATGTGACCTCTAAGCTGAAATGTTGCATTGTTGCCAGAGGCATTGAATTAAGCTCACCGTAAAAACAGTTTTGTACTTCGATTTACACTTTCTGAAGGGACTAGCTGGAAATTCTGCCCTACAGGCGTGTTTTCTACTAGTTTTATATATTAACTTAGTTACCAGGCTTTGTTTTGGTAGGAGGAAAAATGTAGCTAGTTTTATATATTCACTAGTAGAGTTACCTGGCTTCATCTTGGTAGAAAGTAAAGAGTAAAGAATGCTTAGAATCTGTCAGGAAAAGTTAGGAACACTCAAGAAGTGACCAGTAATAAAGTAAGCAATGCAGAAGTTCTTCTTTTCTTCACAAGACATAGTAAGTACACAAAAATAATGATTTAGAAATAGCCCTACACAAGATGCAAGGGTCGGTTTGTAAGGGCCCTAGGATATGCAAACCTAGCAGAGCCAAGTTTTACCGAATAGGCACCTCTTACAACAATTTCAATGGTCCCATGTTTTTCCTCACCTCAATTTACCCCTGGGTCCCTGTTTTTCCCATATGCAACCTCTAGAAACTAGGGACACCATTGGAAGCCCATCTAGAGCCTTATGAGGTAAACCTACCCGAATTCTGATTGGCCTATGTCACTTATTTATATAATTTTGTTTTATATAAAATTATTATTGAATTTTCCAGTATTAAAATAGTTTTTTTTGTTGGTTTTTCATTAGAATTGTTTTGTAAGGGTTCATGCATTTTGAGCCTTGGACCTCTGTATTATAAGAGTATCAAATATCCTAAAGCCATTTCCACATGCTTCTTCTTACATAAACAAAATGTGTGTCATACTTGGATTACAATGTACAATAGAAATCATGCAAAATCTGCCCTATAAGCACTGCCAGCTCTAAGAAAAAACTTAACTTGCCAGAATGTCAAAGATTATCAGTAGAATTGATGACTTTTGCTAATTAATCAGACTAGTTCCCCCTTTCAGAAGAGACACCAATTCCAACACATGTCAAGCATCCCTTTATTTACACCCTGTATAATGGCATGTAAAGTAGAAGAAAAAATTTAAAAAAAAACATATACAAATAACAAATCTAGTAATTTTTAGTATTTTGCTTATATGTGTAACCACAAAAGTAAGCAGCAAGCAACAACAAGAGATGAGACGACATTGACTTATCTAAGCCTGACTGGATCCATGACAGAAAAACCCAGAAGAAAACAAAAGAGCCAAAAATTAAGTCAAAACCTGACAATAATCTTATTGGAAACTTATTTATGTCAAAATCTTTGCCTTTTTTGCCCTGTAGAAATAATACTTTTATGTAAGTTTCAGCAAAAGTGTAATTGTGTTCATTTTTTACATTTTAAAATACTTTCTAATCATTTTGTTTCAACTATCTGTTTTAGCATACTTTGGCTGAAGTATATGTTGCTCGTACTGCTGACCTTGGTGTGAATGATCAACAATATTACTGTAGGACACATCTTGGACAATTTCTTAAAACTGGAGATCTTGTTTTAGGGTAAGTAAACTCCAGGATTTGATCCTTTTTCTTTTTTTGTATTTGCGAGTTTGGTGACAAGAGCATCCAATAAGATTAAATTCCAATCAATTTCAGTGTTTCTGCTTGAATTTATCTCTCTTATAGTGTAAATTTGGACAAACAAAAATTTCTGCGTAAACAAACTTGTCACTGCTATATTCATGGGATTGATATCATAATTTCTTCCTTACTTTTACTAATTTGAAAACAAACTTTTCTATTAATTATTATTTTCTGGTGTTAATTATTGCAATATAAACAAATGTTCTGTTCCACCAAAATGAACACTGCTTTGTTGTCTGCTTTTGAATGTCTGTTTTCTCTACATTTTAGTTTCATACTGACACTCACAATCCAACACACATTCAGTTTTAACTATTAGATTCAATTCATGTTTCATAATGCCTTACTAACTCTGGAATCTATTAATGACAAATATATGCTAATAAGACTTATATGCTCCAACATTTTATATGATATGGACAAAATATCTACGTTTTTACAACAAAAATTGTAAAGAATTTTTTTTTTTTTTCTTTCTTCTTAATGAAATAACTTTTCAAGTGATATGGTATTTTAAAGCAGAAATTCAATTTGCATATTGCTGATTGAAACTCAAGATCAAAATCAGCTTTTATGATATTGAATTTTGTTATTTTTTGTTATCTATTTTCTTCAATTACTGTGAAATAATCTTAAATATGTCAAATTTTATTAGCATTTATTTAGACCTTCAATGCGCTTGTTCATCACCTTGATAGTTAAATTTCTTTCCCTTTCCTGTTGAATATTTGCTGAATTCATTCAGATTCTTCAGTAAGCAAATTCAATATGTATTTAGCTTGTAATTTTTCATAAGTTGAGACAATATGTAGATAAAGTTTTTGTGATATCAGTAATTAGTAATAATTCAAAATTCCAAAAATCTGATGCAAACAAATTTTCAAGTAGTGTATTTTTATCAAAACCATTTTTTAGCCCTCACCTATGTGCCAGGTTTCTAGTATGAGAAAACAGACGATCATGTGGTAAAAATGTTGGAAAAAAATATGTATATTACTGCTTATATCCATTGCTTTTTGTTTTGTCTAGCTTACACTTAACTACTTCGAATGTTAACAACCGAAACCTTGACGAAATGGACCAAGATAAATTACCAGATGTGGTGAGTACTCCTACACAAAATAGTCTATAATTTAGAAAAGAGTAATTACCATTTGTTTGGACAGTCTAATTTCTTCTTCCCCTTGTTAATGATTACACAACATTTTGACTGATTCATTCTACAGCCTTCTTCGTGTGTAATAAATATTATCCTCAAGAAAAAAGAGTCTGATTGAAGAATTTTCCTCCAGTGGTGTGAAGCAAAAAAAAAAAATGATATCAAATTGAAAATTTAGATGTTGCCCTATTTCAGCAATACGTGAAGTCCAGTTTGTTTCAATGTTTAACGTGGAGAGCTTCTCATATTCTTTTTAAACAAAATTCTGTCTCGTGTCTCTGTTGAAGAGAGATAAAACTATAGTCATCAATATACCAACCGGAACAATCCCAGGAATGGTTGGACTTGAAGTTACGATATAACCTTGTGCATGATGATTTTCTCCACACACTTGTGCTTTACTCACTTTCTGTACGGGTCACCAAGACATCTCAAAAAGAAAGTTTCTTATTACATTCTTGCACCATTGTAAACTGAATGGAAGTTTGGATCAAGTTGACATTATCTCTTTACCTAAGGGTAATATATATTACACTTAAAGAAGGCTGTAGAATGAAAGTCAAACTTTGTGAACAAAACCTTAAAAAAGCCATCGGATTGTCTGAACAGAATTGCTGAGAATTTCCATAATGTAATCAAATGTTTAGGTCTCCACCATTTTTTCACATATAATATTTTTATTCCTCTGTTTTAACTTTTACTCTAAATAAACAGATAAAGTATTTGATTGACTGGCATCATTCAGAATTTTTTCTTTCACATGTTTGTTGCTTTTTCAGATTCTTGTAAAGAAGGTTTATAACCGCAGTCGAAGAAACCGAAGACGTAACTGGAAACTTAAACATGCTTTTAATAATGTTATTGACACATCCAGTGATGGAATGTAAGTATCCAACCATTATAATGTTAAGTTTGTTTGTCTTGAAACAATGTTATCATATAGGTCCAGATACATCCCAGAATAAGTCATGAATAAAGAAAACCTGGGTCTTGGCTCCCACAGGAGTAATAACTGACATAACTTCCTTTTTTGATGCACTATCCCAGAACAGTTGTTACATTTATATAAAGATTTCTTTGAGCAAGTGTAACAACTATTATTGCTCAGAGTTAAGAGAGTATGCCTAAAAAAAAAACCTATATATCTAGAGATGTATAAGAAAAATTTCATCATTATACCAACATGAGAGTTGCACTGAATAGAGACGTGTTAGGAGGAGCGTTTGTTTAAATTGGGCAATGGTCAACACTTAGTTGTAACTGAGAGTGGAGGTGTCACAATACCAAAACATTGTGGAACAAATCAGCAACACATCTAAATAAATGCTATTGAAGATTTATCCAATCAAATGTACAAATGACACCCCAGAATGGATTGAATTGAATATGAACACATCTTGAGTCTTCACCGGATGACGTCACCACTACGTTATTTTATACACTTGAGATATGTCCTAATAATTTGGCCTATAAAAAATTTAGAGATCTTCTAAAGTTGTAGTAAATTAAAACTCAGACTAACAAATTGTATTGAAGATTCATTGTTGCTATTACATTGTATTGTAGAATTTCTCAATTTGAGATTTAAGTTATCTTGTTACGACAGACTACGGCAAATCAGAATAATTTGTTCACTTTATTCGGAGTCCTCTAGCTATCCAGTATCTCTATTTTTCAATTAGAAGATTCTAAGTTTTGTGCACAATTTCAAATGCGTCACATTAGAGTTCCAACGATAGCTGCAATTCATTTTGATTTATTGTTTCACTGTCTATATGTCCTGGTCTTATTTGATTGGTTCCTTTTGTAAGTAATTTGATCTTGACCGTTAAAGTCACTTTCCTAAGATGATTCTCAAGGTTTCTGGCTAACCATTTTACTTTTGCAGTCTGTTACAAAGACTTAACAAGAATTTCTGAATTTTATCTCAAGAAATTTGTTTACTAGCCTCTTATACAAGACATGTTGTATGGAATTTTGTTTAAATGAGTCTTTCAAACATGCCCCTTTCAGGTACATTTAGATTTGGCGATGCATATTAAAAAATTTTTGTAACTAATTATGGTGACCCCAGTGGAGGAGTTGAAATGAACAAATTTGAATACATTCCAGAAAATATAACATTTAATGTGTGGTTCAAACACTAAAAAGCATTTTTTTTTTAAATGAATGCAGAGACTGGAACAAAGAACTGAAATTTAGGCTGTTATGAAGAAAATCAATTATGACAGAACATGAAATATTTTGTAGTTCTTCTCTAAAAGTCTAGTGATTTCAATATAGTCAATGCTTTACTGTGCCTAATAAGAATCTCCTGCACATCACAAATGCTATTGCATACATTATTTGTCACCAATATGTTGTATTGTATAATTTCTCTAATTGAGACTTCAGTTAAACTCAAGTATTGGGTCCTTGGTAACACTGACCAGAATATTGTATTTATTTTATATCATTCCTAACAAAAGAAATGATGGGAAATATACTGATTGGATCAACTCATTCAGTGAAGGTGATTCCATATTTTATGTGCAAAGTGACTCTCTGTTATATTGTTTTTGATTGTCTCATAGTATTCTGGCACATATGTTTTATATGACCAAATATTATAAACCGTTTGTTCTTGAAACCTTCAAAGTACTTTACACTTTTTCTGTGCATTAATACACTCCTTTTTTTCATTATACAACCATCATTTTTTCTTTATCACAGGGAATATACTGAATTCTTGGAAGACCTTGAAGAAGATGATGCTTACAGGCAGAATGTCAACATATTTAAAGGTAGACTTACAATTCTGTTTGTCTTCGACAAATGTAGAAAAATTTGAATTTCTTAAACAAAATATTTGCTAATATCTTGTTTATTGCCAATGTTTTTACCGCATGAACCTGTTAAAATCACAAACTGATAGTACAAAATACTTTGAAAAGATTAAGGTGAGGGGAAAAAAATTGATTTCACATGAGTGATTTTTTTTTTCCAGCTTCTCTTAAATTAGAGTAAATGAAATGCTTAGATTGAATCTAGAACCTGAAGATTGTGTTATTCATATTAGAGTAAATGAAAATGAAAAAAAAAATTTGTTTGGTTATTAAGACCATATTGTGACAATGAATCAAGTGCTGAGTCATTATCTGTGACTAGTTAGGATTACTGAATACAATGAAAAACTACTGGAAATGAAATTGTAAATCGTTCTTTCTTTCACTTGGATTTATGTGGATATATAATTAATTTTATATGAAAGATGTGTATGTATTATAAGAAAGCAATTTGACATAAACAGAAGTATAAATCAAAACACTCTTCCTTGTTTTTCATTACTGAATTTAATTACCCTTTCTTCTGTTCTGTTCTTCTGAAAGTTGATGTGATTCTTTTTTCATCCTGAATGCATTAGACAAAAGCCATAAGCCTATTATAACCTGCTTTGATTTTTGTTTCTTCATTAATCTTTCAGATCCTACAAAAACACCTGTTGACCTTGATGATATTGAAGATGAAGGTTTGCCTCAGATCAGTTTACAAGAAATGTTGGATGATATGAAGTTAGTTGATCCTACTGGAGATGATGGAGCAGAAATGGTTGAATAATCTACTTTTGATATTTAAAAAAAAGTGACCTAACCCAGATTTGGTTTCTTTGGTTTCTTTGCTGTATCTTTATTTGTATATAATAAAGATTTGTTAACCTCTATGTCACAATGTTTTTCCCTGAAAATTGCGTTTTATTCCCTTGAAAACAGTTGAGGGCTTTAGATATTTCACTGTTGATGGTTTTAGACTATAATTTCCGAAGAATTCTGTGAATTTATTGTTTGTTCTTTATTTCCAAGTTGAAAATTCATTTTTTCGACTACAAAAAGTAACAATCTGAATTTTTAAGTACAGAAAACTGAAACAGCTATATTATCATAGTTTTTTGTTTACATACCTAAAACTGAGCCAGTTGAAATCATTAATCAATTTTCTTTTATTTTGTTCTCAGTATTCATATGATATTACATGAGGGTGACTAAAAAAATTTTGTACATAAATTGCAATGTAAACTAAACTGATTTTGGACAAATTTTTACTACTACTTACTTTCATGAACATAAAGTTTATTTGCCATTCAAATGTAAAAATGTCTGTCATTAAAGAACTACCAGACAGAAAAAAAATAAGTTTAAACCAAATCTCAATTATTACTTTTACTAAGTACCACAAGTTACTGCCATAAATACCATTTCATCTCATTTCATCATCCTTATCAATGTGTTCGCTATAAAAGACAGGCATTATTAAAATTCACCCTCATCTTTCAGTTAGTTTGGAAAAAATTAAACTGATGTGAACACTTTGTAAGAAGTGCCTAGTATTTGTTAAAAACAACACCTAATTTACCTTTAATATTTAATAACACCAGCTGAAAATACCTTCTGGTGGTTATCCCCAGCTGTATAGCGCTTATTATAGTAAAAACTCAAATGAAGTAATGATTTGAAGTTTTATGTCCATAGGTTCCATAAAGCTGAGAATTGCCACCTGGAGGATGGGTATTTTCAGCTAGTTAAAGAAAAGGAAATTTTGTAGCAAGTCAATGAATAAGGGAGAAACTATATATGCAAGATTAGGAGCTTTAAATTGATGATAAAAGTTGATTTTTCCATTTAATGAAATAAGATGACAAATGAATTTGTCAATCAAGAAATTGATTGTTTGCTTAATAATCTAATTTGTGATAATTCAGCTTATTTTTATTCATATACAGTGAACACTATATTTTTTTCCAAAATTTGGTAGCATGTATAAACACAAATTGGAACAGTCGATTCCGGTTAACAGGACTGCATTGGAACTGATGATTTGGGACCCTATACCCAGCTTGTCGAATTGACTGAAAAACTTGCCCACCCCCAATTAAATCAAGGCGAACAACTTGTATAAACACCATAACAACTCGACTCCTTTCATTTATCTACTTTTACTTTCTTTTGAAAACTTGAGTCACGAGCTAAGAATATTTGAAAGATAGTTTTGAGAAGTGAAAATATATTTTTAGTAATTCTACCTGATTTATTTCATAAAATCTCAAATCATTAGCACTGCAGTTTGGTCCTAATAAACAATGCGTAGGTCATGATAAACAGCAAATTAGCAATAATTACATACCTTTGTATTGGTTCTTACAAGAATGGTCTGATTGTGTGGTTGGTCTTAAAAACTGTTGGTTCTGTTAGGCAAAATCTACTGTATTTGAATTATAAGTATCAATGAAAGTAAAACAAGTTGATAGAATGGACAGATGTTTCTATAGCAGCAGAAAGTTTTTAAACCAACATAAATCAACATAATTGCCGCTGATTTAAAGGGTTGTTTGAACACCTTGATTTCATTCTTTTTGTTGTTACCTCAATATTTCAGCTGATCTATTTTATTGCCTTTGTCTGATGTATTATCTGTACTCTGGAAAAGGGGAAGGGTCTCTCTTTCGAATAGCATCCATCAATTCTGTAAAATAGATTATCACTTCCTTGAGATTTCAAAAATTGAAAATTGCACACAGCGATAAGAAATATTTGAGGAATGAGGTGTTGGTCTTTTACCCAATAATACTTTGCTAGTTACATTTACCCTAATATCTCTCATTCTGAATACCATACTTACAACACAATACCAAAGCCTCTTAATGTATATACAGAGCTGAGGTGGTGTACTTGTAAAGTGATATTGAAAAAAAATAAAAATCCAATAAATAATTTACACATTAATAAAAACTCCCTAGTTCAAAAAAACAAATTATTAGATTGATGCAGAAGTTTCCAGCATTTTTTTAAAAATTTTCTTCTTTTCCTGGACAAAATTGCTCTTCAAATAAATCCATATCATCATTATCCAGGCATTGAAATATTTCTTGTGGCTTTCTATAACATTATGCCACACTCGAGGTAAATTGTGTATTTCATCATAAAAGGATGAATTCTCGTTTTATTTGGACAAAACTATGAGAGGACCCTGAAATTTCTCTGGGCTCTCACATCAGTTGAAAGAATGGCCAAAGGTGGTGTTGTGTGTGGAGACATGTTCCAATTGTTTATACAGTAGTGGTTGTTACTGTTTCATCGTTATTGTTAAATTCCTAGCCTAATTTCTCACATCTATCGTTAGTAATGGCCTTCAAGTCGAGTGCAGGTGTACGTGGTGGTATGAAGCACTAACACAAGCCCATATTGTTTATTTTTAACAATTGACAGTTTTAAGAACAGTAAATTTCATTTTATGACCAGATTTCATTTGAAACAAAGAAAAAGAGGGAAATAATAAGAGAGATAAAGAACTTATTTCTTCTTTACGTCAAACTATGTTGTATTCTTTTTTCGAAAATCAATTTTTTGTGATAAAAATATTTGAAGAAAAAAAAAGCATTCGGAACCTTATTTTTCCCTTCTATTTTTGATGCAATGATCATTTTTGTTTCGGACATTTTAACAGGGGTAACTTGAAAAATCAATCGGAAACAAATATTTTCAATATTCATAATATTTTCACTACTGAAGCAAATGTTGCCAAATGCTGTCAAAACATGTATATAAAATGTCACAGGTTTTTGGAAAGCCTGTTGTTTTTGTTTTTTGTTAGTTTTTTTTTTCAAACCTTTCTGATCAATAATATAGTGCAAAAGAAATCATACAATTTGTCACATTAGGAGTAATAGTACTTCAAAATCCATTGTAAGTACTGTACGGGATTAAAAAAAGAAAAAAAATACCTGTATCTGTTACATCTATATTGATAAACTGTATCACTTATATTAATGTATTACATTTAACCATTTAATTCATATTCGATATTAGTTTAATCTAAGTTTCTAAAAGTCCTAATGCTTAAAAGATATGTGGTGTGCATAATTAGTGGGTCAGAAGTGAATTATTATTACGTGACCTGTTATGACTATGAATCATCTGGCATGGTTTTGGAATAAAAAATGCCAGACAATTGATGGTGTACCTGCATCTTGAAATTAGTGGAACCACTTAGCAGATAAAGAATGTTGTATGGAGTGAAACAAGTTATAATATGAAGGTGACTGGTCTGGAGAATATGTTTTAAGTAGCAGAACTTCCTAACGTAGCTCTGTGATTGTTTGCTACATTGCATTTGCAGCATGTGTGCAAGTGTTGTCATGCAGCAAAATTGACTTCCTTTTTCAATACGTCAGTCAAGTGAGCCAATCGCTCATTGTACCATTATACAGTAACTTTGTGTGAGTTTAAGGAAAAGCTTCTTTTTTTTTTTAATCCCACCAAACACAGAACTTTAATCCCAGTAGATTTGGTTTAGGTTAAGATGTTGAAAACTTGTAGATCTGGCAAGGATTTTTTTTGTAAAACGTACATGTTTTAATGCCAAGTGATGTTCTTTTCTGTAAGTTTATGTGTTCATTTTCCTACCTTTAGAAATTGAAATGACCTATTACAGAATAAAGAGCTTATTAAACTTCAGACACTAAGATTCCTCTAACATTGTACAGAAAGATTGCACTGAGAACTTCATGCATGAAAAAAATGTGCAGGCTTAAAGTATAAAAAATCATGAGATGTTCTACATAACTAGTCTACTGCATTACCAGAGAACATTAGATAACAGAAAGCAATGTAGATAAGTGTATTAAACAAGGGGGGGGGGCAGACAGAAAATGGGCCACTCACTCTCTGGTTTTTTTATAACATACCTATTCTTGATCATATGTTTTAGGCTGTCTTGACAGGCTGCTTGTATTTGCAATATTCATATCATTTGTGCAATGCCTTCCAATGTGTCATCCAAATCACAACTCTCAAAACTGACAAAAAGCACAGAAACACAGTCTCCTCTTGTTCAATGGTGACACCATTACATTGTTGCACATGAAAGCATTGTCCAGGATAATAAAAAAAAAACAGTCCAGAGAGCATATGCACCATAGACACTTCAATAAGTTTCCACAATGCAGTTATTTTGAGGTATTCAACAGGTATCACCCTCAGAGTTCTTGAACCAGAAAATGCTTTCTCTTTTCAGAGGTTGTCATTATTATCTTGTTAACATTTGGTTTTTACAAATGTCACTAGATTATCCCGACAGGTCTCCAGTCTTGTCATTCCCAAGCTTCCTTCATAAAAAGATAGGTAACATCTCCTGATATACTACAGGGACCCTATAACCCCAGCAGAGTTTGAAAGTGCTCTTTCTTATTGTGCAAGTGGAGGTGCTGAGTCTATAAGAGATCAAAAGATGAAGGAACAACATGTACACTTCATTTCACTCCATTAAAGAAAATTTCCTCCAAGACCACATGTGCCTCTGATCAATTCTTCAACTGGAAGCCATTTCTAAACCAGAAGCCAAGTATCTCTCATGGTCGATCAGTTCAGTTGAGGGGACCTTGGAAGAAGTAATCCCTTCACAAGCCCAATTGTAATCTAACCAATTCGTCATGATCAATCCATTAACTGCAAATGACAAGAATTTCTACCTATACAGTTCTATGGCAAACTCAATATAATTTCCATTTTATTGTGATTGATGGCAACTATCTGTGATACAGGGCTTTTATCTGGCAACTGGATAACTATTGCTCTTCACCACTGTCAATGGGTTAATCTTTTTCTCTGTAACTATCCCAAAACAATCAGTACACGAGACAATAGGTTCAAGATGTTATTGCATGGAACCAGAGGCATACCTAATGATCTTTATTGAGGGAATTCGGGCCTCTTATCTGCCGACGTGGGTTTGTAGGCCTCCATTTTGCCAATAAAGTGGATGGGCAGGCCAAATAAAGGAAGAAATCAGTTGACTAGTATGGGTTTTTAAAACTGTCTTTGAAAAAAGCAACAATTGTATAATATATGGAGAACTAGGGCGCAATGAATCAGAAAAATTAATTGTAGGTAGTTATTTTATTTATACATTTAAGTAAATATTGAGGAAGATCAACTCTGGCTGTGAAATAGAGAGATATTAGATTATTTTTATGTAACGTAAGTTAGCAGCTGGAAGGTACTTGTTTTGTTAATTATTCTTATCCACATATTTATATAAAATATACACACACACACACACACACACACACACATATATATATATATATATATATATATAATGGGGAAATGGGCCCAGTACAAAGTGAATCATTCCCCAGGGAACTAGATCAACCTTAGATTGACTGATTCAAAGAAATCCTTGAGAGAAACCAACAACACATTTTATCAAAGTTATGTTGAATTATAGTAAAAAGGGATCATAAAAATTTCCCAAATATTCATTGACAAAGATTAGGCACAAAGGGATTATTCAATACAAAATCCCATTCACACAGTCTTAAAAGCAATTCAAGAAAAGAGAAAAGAATGAGACAGAAGTAAAATTGAAATGCTCTTTAAGGTTCATAGTAAACTGCGTGAAATGCATTGACAGGATCATTTTTAATTAAAAGAAGTGATTCACTGGGCCCCACACATGCTATTGAGAAAGATAATCTGACATCTTTCCAAAGAACAAAAACACTTCTTGCAGTTTGGACAGGAAATACTTCCAGCATAATCTCAATATAGCATAATTAGAAAATTCTGAATAGTGGCTTGATGATAAAAATAAGAGTATCCCTGAATATTACTTTTGGCTTAAAATTAAGTCCCTTAGCTTACGCTCTGTAAAGGATTGCTCAAACAGGCTTTCCAGTCATGTATTCTCATTTGTAAAAAGTGATAATGATCTACAGTGCCCAGGTTCATATATATATATATATATATATATATATATATATGAATGAAAGCAAACGAAAATTATTGGGATGATTTGCTACAGTAGTAGGACTATAGATGGCAGGGCTTGTATGTGGAATAACCTTCCTGCCTGAGCAATAGAATTTTATGGTGAAGCCAGCTTGCTCAAGGCCAACCCCACTGTTTAAACCAAAAGTTTGCATCCTATGATCCATTGAGGTAGCAGGGATAAGGGCATGACTCCAATGTCGCATGTTTGACAGGAGTGTCCTTCTCCTGGCAGATATGAGCTAGCTAGGGAGGGGGTCTGCTGTTTCTTTGAGGGAGTGTTCTGACTATAAGGCTGACTTGTAGTCAAACCAAAGGACGAGGACATCCCATAGTTGCTTGATGCCTGAGCTGGCACTAGAGTTCTACTGTCCCTTTAAAGGAGAATCAGGACAGCATGGCTGTCTGTGATTCTAAGCACAGTGCAGTTATCTGCAACTTAGAGCACAGATCCTTGACACTCCAATAGGAGCAGATGTATGCTGACTATGTGTGTTACTCTCTCAGAGAAGTGACCTGATAGTATAGCAGTCAGAGCTTATCGGAGCCCAGGGCCAAATCAAATCAAATAAAATCTACCTGCCTACTTATTGTTCCAACTTTAACTCTCTTCTTCCCAACCAGTTTTGATAGAATCAATTGTAACTCCTCTCTCTTTAGCCTATCTCACCCAGGCCCCAGTTTGAAGGTAGAAGGACAAGGAATAACATTGATAGTGTGGCACCCCTTCATTTTTAGTTGAAATTAAGTACAGAACCCTACTTTTAGCCCGATATTTAAAATGTCACTTCTGACGACTCCCCCCAAATTTCCAGTAATGTTGGCATGTGGTGCTAACAAACAAACCACGTGGAAGCCAATTCATTTGTACTCAGCAACAACATCTCCTCACTACACACAACCAACTGCCTTTATAATTCCCCCTCGTATAATATAAGAAATATCAAACTTTTGATAGATTCTAGAAGAAAACAATATAAGTCTTACAATTTTAAAAAGGAGTGGAGTACTGTTTTTCTCTAGGGATAAACATGATAGATAATATATTAGTGATGACCACCACAATAAAAAAAGTGTTTGGATGGATGGCACTAGATCGTTTTGTCATTGTCAAAGCGTAGAAAATACAATCTTAGGTTTGAACAATGAGCAGTAACAGAAATTATTTGGAAAAAATAAGTAATAATACAAAAATGATAATAAAAGTAGATATCTAAGTATGAAAAGCACTGCTTCTTTAGTGAAGCAATAAATGAAAATTTGAAATGGACTACGAAAATTGAGAGACATAATGAGAGATGCTCATCATGTAAAGTAAGTCCGTTTTGTAGTAGCCGAAGTCAGTGATGATGTTGAGGTCACTCTTCCACTTTTCTATCTCAACCTCACTGCTTATCAATTGTTTTCCAGGGCAGGACACTTGTTAAGCTGAGGAGTCGAGGGTGGGTGGGGGTGGGGAGCTTATTCCGTTTTTTGATTTGTTTTATTGTTCTTTTGTTTATAAAGGAATTACTCTTAACCATCCTGGAAAAAAAAAATTTGATGGAAGGCACCAGATCCTTTTTTTCATTGTTAGCATGGAAAATAAAATTTTGAATTTAAACAATGATTAATAATGATCCATAACAGAAATTGTTGAAAAAAAAAATGATGATGATGATGATGATGATGATGAATTTGTAAGCATGAAAGGCACTGCTTCCTTTGTGGAGCTATATATATATATATATACATATATATATATATATATATATATATATATATATATATATATATATATATATATATATATACATATATATATATATATACATATATATATATATATATATATATACATATATATATATATATATACATATATATATATATATATATACATATATATATATATATATATATATATATATATATATATATATATATATATATATATATATATATATATATATACAGAATTGCCCATAGATAATTACATCCCTCAGAATCTTTTAAATAAAAAGTTGATTTTTTTCTATATCAAACATACAACGATTTTATCATTTCTAGTGGAGCAATATACCTTAAAAATGGATAATATAAGATATTATTTATTAGCAAATTCTACAGCATTGAAACTTTGTAACTTTGTAACCAAAAATATGAATATGTAGAAGTCCAAAAATAAGTACACCGCATACGAAAAATGATTATTACTATCAGTGAGCTGAAACATGGAACCTAACCAAGAGACAGACCTGCAAATTGAGAATCATGCAACGTGCACATGAAAGAATTATGCTCAACTTCACATGGAGAGACCACAAGACAGCACAATACATCCAGGAGAAGACAGAAGTCAGGGACATCATAGAGTCCATAAGTAAACTCAAATGGCAATGAGCTGGCCATGTCACAAGAATGGCAGACAATCGAGGTACATCGCAACTCACAACATGGATCCCCAGAAATCACATGTGCAACTGAGGCCAACAGAGTATTAGATGGAGAGACAAGCTAGACAAATTCAGAAAGTATTGGCTCAGCAACGCCCACAATAAAGAAGTGTGGCAAACCCTGGGGAAGGTCTATGTCCAACAACGGACATTAAGAGACTGGTGATGATGACTGCTTGTAATCTGGACCACACTGACTCCACTAAATTTGCACAAGTAGCCACTGAAATATTTTTCAAGTCTGCCAGTATGCATTCTTTCAAATCTGTCTTGCTTGATGGTCATTATTCTAATACTTTTTCTAACAATATTTTCCATTAGTGCTGAATTGGATTTGAATCTTGCCACATGGAAGGCCAATCCAACTTTTTTACCTTTTGCTTCTTCTGACTCTATTGTTTTTTAGCTGAGTCTTTTGGATCAGTGTCATGCTGAAACATAGCTCGTCTTCCAAGCTAGCTGAGGTAGAATTTTATAAGCCTAGGTTTTCAATTTCTGTATGGTCATTCGCATGATATTCATACAGGGTCAAGCTTTTTTGCTTTTCCTATTCGGTGCAAATTTTGTTGAATGGTCCATGTTCAGTTCCTCTGCAACCTCTCAAGTTGTTTTGCATGGATCTGCCTCAGTTATGACCCTCAATTGGATGTCATCAATCACAGAAGGACAAGGCTTTTGTCACCATTTTAAAATTTTTGGAATGATGTAGAGTTGTACATTCATTGATGGTCCCCTGACCAAAGACTCAGTTGTTATTGCCAGCAGTTTCCCATTTTACACTCATACAACAAAATTGCTTGAATTTGCTTTTTTTCCTATCTCTGATTTGATAGCTTCAAATAAACCAGAATAAATAGTGAAAAAAAGATATTCAATTAGAATACATAGAATGGAATTCATACTTTAAAATGATATATTAAATGAACATTGATGAAAAATAGTTTATTCCAAAAATAAGTTTAAAATAACAAAAACCGCAATTTTTTTTCCACCAACGTAATATAACTTCTAGACTGACTGGTAGAGTCTGACAAAAGCTGCAGTTGACTCTAAATGAATCTAGAACAATTCAAAACTGAAGTATTCCTCTTAGTGAACATCTTCAGTGATTTTTATTTATATGATTTCTACTTGTATGTATGAGTATAACAAATTTACTTTTACAATACTTGTGGGAAAAGATCCTTTGGTATGATTTTGAATAAAAAAGCTTTTAGTAATATGTTCTAATAGCATGGTAACTTGGTGAGAACTTCACACCTTTGACTGCATTAATCCAGCCTTAAAATATTTTGAATGTACATTCAACCTTTCTTATTTCTGAATTAAGTATACTTTATTTTTTCATCGCCTACAGAATACTAATGAATAAACTTATCAACTGAATCAGATTTTTATTTTCAAATTCAAAATTTATCATAAATCATCTTTTTGACCAATCTTCGGCAATGTCAGTGCTACTCCTATGAGGAAAAGATTTTGAATATCTGAAGATGAGGTGTTACTACATAGTAACCTGTTCTTTGTCCTATTTGAAGCTTTCAACTCATTCCTCTTCCAGCTTTCATTAGGTATGTCACAATTGGTAACTCTTGAAGACTTTGTGAAGATTACTAGATGTGGCCAGACACCCCAACAATCTGATGAGAGGTAGTTATGAGACAAATGGAATTTACATTTGTAAATTAATGGTGAGCAAGCTAGTCTCAAATGCCATTGCTATTATAGAGATACCATTGCAAGGTAGGTAAGGCATGGCTCTACCAAATGATCTGTAACTCCTAAGACACAATTGTGCTACCCGTCATAAAGGTTTGGAAACAGAATTCCAAGACGGCTGTAGAAGAGACAGACTAATTCTTCTAGATGAAAGAAGTGATCAGAGCTGGTATTGGTTACTATCCACACCAGTGGTGATCGAAGGAGACTGCAAGAAACAGAAGTTATATGTTGACAGAAGAGATTCACCATGTTGAAAAGAACAAGTGTCTCACAAAAGTTGTCATCCAAAATAAGATGCTTGGACCTAATTGGAAAAGATCAAGGGGAGGAAAATCAACAAGGGAAGGTGTACCATCAAACAGATGGACTAGCAAAGACTGAGTTCCCTAATAAAGGCAGTATACAATATCCTACCTCAAGCAGTCAACCTGAAGTTGTGGAGATTGATGAGTTCTGACCAATGCAATGCATGTAAGAAGACTGCTAGTCTCAAACACATCCTAATTGGTAGCGAATATTCTCTTGCTAGCTATATGTACATGTTTCTGGCAGAGCCTATAAAACTAGTTTGAGAAGCTACGAATGGAAGTCTATCCACTACTAAGATTAATATAAATTTTGAAAAAGAAGGAAACAGTTTTTGATTCTGACCATTAGCTTTGGGATATCCGATTAAATTGTATAATTTGAGAACAGAGTTATATTTCTCTTTTATTCAGCAACCAGCTTACATGATGTCATTATTGTTAGTGGTTTCATTCTTTAGACCACTTAACTATTCAAAAACGATTTAAAAATCTGCCAATTGATGGATATTGATCAGCTAAATCATCCAGAATCATCTAAGTTACTGAGGGAACTTATTTTTTGGTAAAAAAATTTCAAAATATTTAAAAAAATAAACTTTAGTGTCTACATCTTTCTTAATCTATGTTATAGCATCTATCTGATTGTGAAGATCGCAAATAAATCATGAAACTCCATTAAATATTCAAAGACAAGAGACAATGTTGAGTCATGAAGAAAAGTAAGAAGAAAATATCTGGAATAAGTATGAATTATAAAAGCTTGGCTGCATTAGGGTTAAACTCCTTTACTTCATTATAATCTTAAAAAATAATAATAAAAGAAATTCATTTCTCCATATAATATTATTCTAAAACTAAATGTCCCATTTCAACTCCCTTATTAGTAGTTCCTGTAAATGAGATTTACAAACTTTAGCAAAACAAGTCAACCTGATTGCTTTATAACTGGGAGTGAATTTGTTATCAGTTTTAGTGTAGGTCAATGTGTCACTGTTATTCATGTATGACAGCATTGTTTTTTGGTGTGGTCATTGTCATTCATCATTGTTATCCCATATGAAGATAAGTCAAAACTCAGCAGTAGGAGTTTTGCAAAAGGAAGGAAGCAAGAGCCTACTCAGACTTATGGTTGATTTACCACCAACCTTGAAAGCAAGGAAGGAAGACAGAAAAAAAGCCAACTCAGCTAAATGGTTAATTTGCCACTAGTTTCAAAAGTAAGGAAGAATGAAAGAGAAAGCCAACTCAGCCTAACAGTCAATCCGCCACTGACCTTGAAAGCAAGAATAAGAAAAAGAAAGAAAAAAATGTGTCACTTCCGGTAGGATTTGTTCTAAAGATTGAATGGTGTCCAGCTGAATGCCTTAAAATGGAAAGATGAAATTTATTTGTGGTTGTAAATACAATACGAGTTGACACAACATAATGCCATCACGTCACTCATTCTGTTTCCCACCCCTCTCTCATTCATGTCTGAAATTCAAAAGTCTGACAAATCCATAAAGTAAAACACGAGTCATCTACTTGTTCTTAATACTGTATTATTTTCTCTGTCTTTAATTACTCTTGAATTTCCTGCTAAGGTGTCAGAAACTGATGCATTCACGTCTGGTATTTTTAGTTCACGGTCACTTGTGTCCCACTAAATTGCATCCTGGACAACTGTGTCCTGGTTAAATACATCCCTCGACATTAGCATCCGGTATTTTTCCATCCTACTTTTCTAACAAGGGGAAGGCAACAACAGCCATACTTTTCAAGTTTGGACTTACCAATTAGATCTACAAGGTCAACTGCATGAAAACTTATTGAAAAAACCTAACTTTATACATAACAAAATAAGAAACTTTTCATTTTTGTTGCTTTTGTTACAAAAATTCATAAGAATGTAGTTATGTTAAGAGGACATAATTGTCCAGGACACAGTCAATCTGTCAATGAATAAATTAACTCTTTTTTCCCCATGGGGGAATTCATGTGGAGTGAAAATGAAAGTAACAGTAAACATCTACACGTGTTTTCTGTGATTTCATGCACGGTTTAGTTACTGATTCAGGTAGAAGTGTCAAAATGTGAAGATTTTAAACATTGAGTGTGAGGCCATATGCTAAGACTGTGGTATATATGAAGGAATGGTTGCATAATTTTGACTATCTTCACTAAGCAGCATCAGAGAACTTTTGCATAATTTTTTCTATGTATGCATAAAAATATTATTTTACAATTCATGTAGAGAAATTAGTCATTTGATAAAGCAATTAATGTTGCGTTTAATTTGAGAAACCTACTTAAATGGACTCATTACAAATTATTTTTGCTGTAGAATTGATACTTTCACCCACCAAAATTGAAAGATCACTAAGATAAAAAAACAATAATTAAAGTAAGTTTGTTGTCTAGAGTTTTATGAATCTTATTTCCAACTTCATATAGCTAATTTTTTTTTTCAATGAAAGAAATAAATAAGGTTAAGAAGATTTGTTTTTTTCTCAAATATTCTGATGAAGTGTGAGAAAATTTTACATCCGTATCAATGAAACACTCAATGTTGAAAAGGTGCATAAATGAAGAGAAATGAGGGATTAATAAAAGAAAAACAGAAATGAATTAAAAAATGATGTATATAGCCATTTTCACCTTTGGAAAATAAAATGAAGCTGAAATATCAGTAGCCAGAATGTCAGCAGCCAAAACGTCCAGACTGAAACCTCGTGCAACAATCTTTCATTTGGGAAGCACGTGGAACATTTGCATTCATCAATTAGTTAAGAATATTCATTTCACCTTAGCCATTATTCTTAAATTCAAAAATATTTGTTCTATACTCAGTGATAATGAAAAATGTTTGGACACCTTTTCTCTCTTTTTTGAAAAAAAGTTTCCTATTTCTATTTGATTTAATAATTTGAATGATAATTTTTCTTGTTGATCTTTTTGGTTTTCAGTTTAATTTACCGTTTAATTGAAAGACATTTTTGAAAATATTGCTGGAATTTCTATGATAATATCTTATTTTGCTATTTTCATCAACTATAAAATCTTTCTTAAAGAAAAGAGATTTGTTGTGGGTTTACCATGATTAGAAGCATCTTGACTTGAAGGGACAAAAAGAACATACAATGCAAACAACCTTTTGAATTCAAAATTGATACAATCTTTTAATAGCAGAAGTGAAAGCAAAGAAGGAGAGATGAAAAAAGCTGTAAAGAATTGTGAAATGTAGTGCATATTGTGGTACTTATCTGTTTAAAGCAGTATTTCTGATTAACTTGGAGTGTGTTTTTGTTAGTGAATGATATAAATTTGCTTCTTAGGTTTGAAACACGTATTAAATATTTGAAAAGGTTTCATAGAGATAAATTTACCATTCAATTGGTGATCTTCTGAAGGTCTTGAAAAAAGTATTTTTATTGAGGATTTGACAAGATTATCTCTTGCAGTTGTGTCAAACCCACATATTTTCTACGGGAAAGATTTAGTAGATAATTTTGTGGTAGTATCCATTATTTTGCAGACCCATAAAATACCCATTTTAAGGTGTCATGTAGACATGGTCATTTTTCCTGCCCATAATAACAAAGGGTATTGCCAGCCACATACCATGTGTGCTCGCTTCGATGTCAGTTGAAGAAAAATGATGATCAGGAATATGGTGCTAGCCGCTGCTGATCTGTAACATGACCCTTTTTTTTTTAGGGTTTCTCATTGGTCAAATTTTAACCAATGAAAATGTTTGTAGTTTCAATCACTGAACATTTTGCGACGGGGGGGGGGCAATTAGAGATTTTAGAAGCATGCCCGATTCCAGTGGAGAAGCAAAAACTACTAATAATACTAGGCATCACAAGTTATCATAACTAAGTTATCATAAGGGTGATAACTAAAGTTAGCAATACCTTTGACATAACTAATGCTAACTTTTAAAATGAAAATTACTTCATTTCACGTGATGATTGACATTTCTATGTAGGATGAAAATAAAAACAAAAGTATCTGTTGAATGACATGAATTTTAGAGCAATGAAAATTGGCAAAGTCTATTCACGTGAATATGACAATAACCAGCAGGTGGTTGGCAAGTTTATTTCAGAATAAACCAAAGTAAAACAGGTTAATTATTCAATAAAAACCATCATATGACCGACGTCTTTTGGCAGCATGTCTTGCTGTGGGTGATCAATAAAAGAATTGGAAATAGTGGTAATCAATGAATAAATTACTTCTCTGTCACCTTCTGTTGGGCAGTGATCATTAGAAATAGTCCGATTAAAAAAAAAAGTAAGCATGAATGCAGTCAAACACTAACTGATGGACCAATTAATCATAAAATTACATTTTAAATTGAGCCCATCTTGCAAAAAAAAACAGTTTTGTGTGGGAAATTGAAAAATAAAACAAAACAGAAACTTTTTTTCTAGACATAAGGAGTAAAATTTCACATTTTCAGCCCTCTAGCTCCATCGAAGCGGCCGATATGCGCGATAGATGGATGGATGGATGGATGGATAGATAGATGGATGGATGGATGGATGGATGGATGGATGGATCCTGTAAGTCAGGCTAACTTGAAAACTGAAGACATATAGTTTAGCTTGACGATAGACTAAATACTTCTTACCCCATTTACGATAGTTGCCGAGTGCTCTAAACTGTTGGCGTTCGGCAATCTCCGTATGACCTTCACTTGTGAAGGTAACAATATCGCCGAAGGTCGCACATCAACAGCAACGTAAAGCAGGCAGGCAAGCAGCCAGGCTTGCAACTTGATGAGAGGCAACCAATCTGATTGGTGGAAGATAAATTTGGTATAACCATTCTGTGCTTTTGCACCCAAAAATGGCTAAAAGAGAAACTGATATTCGTCTGAAGACCGCATCACTATCTGGGAAGCCATTCTTTGGTCGTAACGACAGCGTGATGGCGGTTCCAGGCAAAGAAGGTGTCTATGTGGAGAAAGGCTCGTACCAGGGTCGAGCCATTGGTGTTTTCACCAGTGGTGGTGATGCTCAAGGTAATAATGATAGTAATTATAATCCTAGTCCGTGACGTTTGAAATTTGTCCATTAATTGCTGAATTGTTTGTTTAATCATTCACCCCTAACCTGTCAAAGAACAGTTACTTTAGTTTTCTTTCAATGGCGTCTTCTCCCCTCGAACGAGTCACTCGTCAGGTTATCATCTATAATTGTTTTACTTAACTGCACAATCCATCAATTAATCAAGCACACCCAGATTCATTAAAAAATGGCTAAAATTGTTGTATCATTTTGATGTAACCTTAGGCGGAGCACTCGACGAAGAGTTTTTAAAAGTGGTAATTTTCAAAAAATAATTAGCGTCTGCTACGACCTTTTTAATGACACTTGTTTTTACTTTTTGAAAACCGGGAAATATTGTCACCTCTGTCATTAAGAAGTTTCGATTCTGGTATTGAAAAAGAGAATAGATTGATGATATATCGAGTACTAAGTACGTTATTATCAAAACTATTTCACTCCCCGAACGCTATTTTATATTTACTTAAACTTTGCGTCGTACAACAACCTTGGCCTTGCCAATCTCTACAGTCAAGGACAATTTATTTTTAGCCTTCAGATCTTTGCACTAATGTCATTTTTTTTCTCAGAAAGCAATTAAACAGATACTCAAATTTAGACGATTCACTTTTATGAATTTCGTTTCATGCTTCAATTACTATAGATCAAAACATTTTTAGAAGTTTCCACACACTAGTGCTAGAATATGCGCCACTGATTGAAGTTCGAATCTTTTTTTTTTTTTTTTCTTAGGAAACTTCGAGAAATTTTCTAATATTTCCCCCTGCTATTCAAATTAATCCCAATTGATTGATTTTGTAAAAGTAGTTGTACAAAAAAACTTTGCTAATCGTGTCTTAATTTGTGTTGCTTTATCGCAACTCGCAGATCATTATTCTACGATCGTTAAACAAACACCATGAATATCAGAAATAGAGAATCTTAAAGTCACCGACGAAATTTGAACACGGACACCTTATTCTTGGAAGAAATAAAACCAGAAAAATAATTGAGGACTATGTTTCGTCTTAGAAATTCGTACACTCTAGCAGAATAAAACAAGGCAGACACAATAGTCGGATTCTGTGGAAGCCGAAAAACAGTATATATATATATATATATATATATATATATATATATATATATATATATGTATATTTTTTTTATTCTTCCGAAGGAATTTTAACTGTGCTGTGAAAACTTCCATTTCATTTTGGAAAAGTCTCAATTAAAAAAAATTGATTTGGTGTGTATGGAGGGGACTGGACTCTATTTACCATGTAACTTTAGTGCTGGACAGGGCTTTCACTTTATGCCCTGCGTACAAAACTATGACTTCGAAGTATTCTGGTTACTTCTCCTTGTATCTTCATGAGAATATATGGTTTATACAACTGTATTCGTTCACGGTTCTTAATTATCTTGCTATATGAATATTGGCTCATTTCCTTTTGAAACGTTTGATTCTTTTTTTAGAAATTTATTTAGCCCACTCCCCTAATTCGATTTCTTATTTTCTTGTATAAATTTGGTTTGATGCCTTATGGATTCGTGTTGCGAAGGTTGTTCTCTTGGTCTCTGAACATATTTGCTAAACGTTACTCATAATGATATGGAAAGGACGATCCCGGTTTACATTACCCTCTTCCAATAAAACCATTTTTTTTTCCTTTTCATTAACTTGACACTCTTTCCAGGGATAACGAAAGGCATTAATTAAAAGACCAAAGCCCCAGTCAAAGTTTCTTTAAGGGTGGGGGGATATACAGATTTAACATTTTACGGGTTATCCAAATTTTAACCCTAAAACAATTGAACCGTCAACAGCGTGAAATGGAATTTTTTCTTGAATTTAACGAAAATATTGATGATCGGTTTGTCTCAGAACAAAGTTTAAAACGAACGAATGAAACTAACTTCTATTAGTTTTTCAAGTTTTTCAGTACTGTACTATTTTGTTTCTTTTGGTGTATTTTCATACGATCTTTTTCTCCTTTGGTAACATTATCCTAATGTAAGTGTTGATATATACGACACGCACAATAATCATATAAACAAAAGGGATGAAGGTCCGATTCATTGATTTCTTTTAATTAATGAATTACGATTTACAAGAATTTCTCCCCTTTACCTCGATTGTAGTTAATTTCAAATGTCTCAAGGGTGATCTTTGGTTTGACGAGTCTAAAATACGATAAGATTTTTTTTCAACAGAAGCATGAACGATCAGCAGAATTTTCACCGGTTAATCGACATCTGTGAAATTGAAGAATATAGCAAAAATCATATTCAGTTTAAAATAAACCCCCAATTTTCAACCCAGATATTGGAAAATATTTTTTTCCATTTGATTCTCACCCCACCTTTTAATCATTTTAATGATTTATTTTATTCAATCATCGATTTGTACACCTCTGATAGATCTATCCCTCGAGATTTAAAAAAAAATTTATTTTAGATATTGAGTCGTAATCGCCCGTATTTTTTAAACTTTTCAAAGAAAATATTTGAAAAATAATTTTTTTCATTTCACTGTATTTATTTATTCATCGTGTAATAATATTCATGTTTAAGTCAAGGCACAGTATAGAAAGAATTGAAAAGATAGATTTAAAAAATATGGGATTAATCGACAATAATCGTTAAAAATGATAAATTTTTTTTCTCTGACTTCTAATTACCTAAGTAAGACTCATTTTGAGCAGTTTCGGAGCGCTTTTCTGAAAGAAAAAGGTAAACATAAATAGATCTCTTGAGATAATTCTCATCTGAGTGTAGAAAAATCAATGAAAGCAATAAAAAAATCTTCAAAATAACGTTTTCGTTCTTAAAGAAAAATCATGGTGTGCAATCTCATAAAGAACAAATAAATGATTTTTAATCAAATTATTGCTTAATATCCGATGAATACATGGTATAAAACTACCATATTTTCAATGTTTTTAGTTATACAGTTATCTGGAATTGAAAAATCTACCCAACTTTAGCAATTTTTAAAGCCAGTCATATATTTGATAAACCAAAGATTTCCGATTTCAGTTAACTTTAGTCAACTTTAGTCAGTGTTGTCAACTTAGGTTCTTTTCATCCAGATATCAGATTGTTATGTTGTTGATTTTTAAAAAAAAGTTATTTATTTTTTTGATAAAATAAAGTAATATTTTCATTTAATTCATAGTATTGAAAGGTTTATATTATAGTAATTTTCATGTATTTAAGGGAGGTAATCTTCAAATTACGCTTGAAATTAAATTTGATTCTAATTACTTTAAATTGAGGGTTAGGGTTAAATTTTAATGAAAATTTCAATAAAATAAATTGCTCCCCCCCCGAGTTGTTGTAGATGTTAAACTTCACAATTTACGGTCAAGACCATCATTTTTTTCATCTTTGGAAGTAACTTGACTTGTATAATAATTGAGAAACAAACAAATTTAAGATGTCAAAAGTTATAACTGTAATGAAATGATAAATATTTTTAATGTAATAACTAATATTTTGATGAAGTAATTGTTGACAGTCTATGTTTAAGATACTAATAACAATTTGGCACCTCTAATCCTCTTTCAAAGCTATTTGCAAGAGTTAGTTTTGTGCTATTCTATCCAATAATTCCAAGCCTTTCTGTCACTTTGTTGTAGCTCTTCATTATATTTGCATACTTCAATGCAGTGTTTCCCAACCCTTATTTACACCACCCCTCATGACACTTAGCTACATGTCAACAGCCCCTCTACCCCTGTAGTTTAAATGAGATGTACTCAACAGATTTTCAGAGACATGTGGTAGCATATCATTATAAAGCATCAATATTCTGTTTGAAGGTTATAATTAAAATGTTATTGTATGGATATCAACAAATTCCAATGGGTGCTCATTATCAAACTTATTGTAACTGCTAGGCAATTTGAAAGATTTTTATCAAGAAGTAAAATTACTGTGTATATATATGCAACATTAAATTTTTACTGCTAATGTGAACTTTGAGTTTGATGATTATCAATAAGTGTGGAAATATCTGGCTTTGACAAATAGTTTCTAATCACCACAACAAACAATATCCAAGTGGTTCTTTTCCTTTGTAAGTAAATCACTGTTCTACATAGTGAGGAAAATCAGTGAAAAGCAGTTTTGCTTTTTTCCAAAGAACAGGAAATTTCCTATACTGGTGCAGCCACATTTCATGATATCTCCTGCAATCAGAAGATTTGTTTGATTTCTTCTTCATTCTGCAACTCATTGATTTCTTCCTGCAAATTGATTTTTTTGTTCTTCAACCTTGAAAATGAATGGATTCATTACCCAGACAGGAATATTCATATCAATCAGACCTTCAGAGGGCTTCCCAAAATTCTTTTTCAGTGACTGCAGATGCATGCAGTATTCTTCCAAATCTTAGTTGGAACTACCATTGATCACATAGTAGGAAACTGCTGAAATTCTGTTTGAAGAAATCCAGCTTTCTAATGAAAGTGGATACAGCGGTGTCACCTTGATCTTTTTCATCATAAATGTCAGTTAGATATCACATTTCCATGCAGATGAAGGATTTTCTGACACAATTCATAATCGAATTTTTGTAATCTATTGATGATCAAAATAATTACCTTTTCTGTAGCATGCTTTTTCACGTACTTATCCATATCTGGAAGCAAGAGTATTCTGTATAATACACTGAGAAAAGACTTAAACAAGTTCGTTTTTTAATAATCTATAGTAGGGCCCAACAACTACTGCACAGTTGAAAAGAGCAAGGGAGATAATTTTGAATGTTCATTTCCCTTCGATTGAATTACAGTAACACTGCATGGTATTAAACAGAATAGCTTGCCACTTACCTGTTCAGGAGGTTGGCAAAGTTAGCATTTAATAACTGCCTAATGCTTCTCGTTTGTAATCAGTATCATAGATATTTATGGAATCTCCACAATGCATCCTCTAGAAGCTCAAATGCCCCCTTGAAGTAAACCAATGCCCTTAATAATAGAATTTTTCTTATAAAAACTTTTTACAAACACAAACCACAAGCAAAAGAGTGATAATTTGTGTAATCAGTACTCACCCCCCCCCATATGTAAAATAGGAAATTGCCAAGAACAGCTGTAATAAAAACTGAAAAACAAATGTTATCACTTTGAAGTTGGTCTGGTACTTCCACACATTTTACTAAAAATTCTAAAATGTATTGCAATTATTCAAATAACATCTTTTTTGTAGTTTATATTTGGTTTTAACTTCAAGAAAATGGCATAAAAGAGTGTCTCAGACTTTTTGACAAGTTAACATGTCCTAAATATGCCTGAAACTTGTATCCTGTCAATTTCCTTGTTATAATCCTTGTGTAATTAGTAAGAAAAAAGATTGGTGAAAATTTTCCCAAAACACTATTTTTGTAAACGATATAAAACCAGAGATATTTGTTTGAAATGAAGTTTTAAGTGAATCGGTGTACTGTAAAAATTTGAATTAGAAAATTTTTTGACAAAAACACAACCTGATTTGGAAATTCTACAAAAATTCAACAAATTTCAACAATTTCAATAAAATTTTTGATACTTATTGATTAATGAATTAACTCTTATGAAAATGGTATTTTGTAAATACAATTTTATCTAATTTTATGAAATTTTGATAAACTAGATTGTACTCTGAGAGAACCTATTTCTGCCAAAGCTGTACAACTAGAAACTGAATGAAAATAAAATATTTAAAAAAAAAAAGAAGAAAAAAATGGGTGTGAGAATGCTATTTTTGGAATATGTACAAATATTGAGTTGGTTCCCTTCAAATGTAAATTTAGCATTTTTATTTTCTGTGTTCAACTTCTTTTTATGCAGAATAATAAATATATCTATAAATTGTTGGACCGCCCCTCCCTCCATTTAATGACTTATTCCCAGCTTTTCACACAATTTCACTGGATTCGAGAACTTTTGGAGATAGTGTGTGGACAGACAGACAGACACTGGGTAATACATATACCACTCCAACTTCATTGGCAGAGACAAAATATCAAATAGGTAGCAAAGGGTGTTTATATTTTAAAAAAGTAAGTCCCTAAGGAATTTAAATCAATTTATTTTCTTCTAGAATTAGCCCTGGGAGGGTTAAATAATTTGGATGTAGAAAGAAACTAAAAATGTGATATGAACTAAGTTACTGCAATATTTAGCAACTTTTTTTATGTATGTTAAAATGTATATCACCTTTTAATAAGTGTACGTGAAAGGAAAACAAAATTGTATGTGAAATTTGAAGAGATTTTCAAAGAATTTTATCTATTTTGAAAAATGTTTTAAAAATCTCATGTTCAATACATAAACCTGAATCTTTTATTCAAAAAAAAAAAAAAATTTAATATATAATAAATGTTAACATAATCTAGAAATATATTATTCAACCAAAAATGATAGCCCTGGGTATTAAAAAAATAAAATATTGTATAATAAAGATATTACATTTGTCTGTTAATGTCTCGCCAATGGTAGAATTGAATTGATTTATTATGTTACATAGTTTTGTACTGAGTAAATTCAAATGTCTCCAGTTCTACAGAGATTAGTCACAGAATGCTTATTTCAGTTTTTTCTCTCCAATCTTTCTTCTTACTAATGATTATTACGATAAAATTAGCATGTTACAAGTTTTCATCAGTACATGTGACTTGTTGTCAAGTCAGGGGGTGGGGGCGGAAACAAAATTTCCTTTTGCACATTTAAAATTGATTTTAGAGTTTTTAATTCAATATTTCTTTTCATAAAAAATCCATTTGTTTCTGCCATATTGTCAGGAAAATTTCAATGCTGTAATTAAAAATCCTCTATAAATATAATAGCTGTCTCTGAAATAATTTTGGATGAAAATTTGTTTCTTTAAAGATTACTTTACTGAATTTTGAAAAATAAATTACTTGCTTCTTACCAAAATATACTGAAAAATAAATTTGTTCACTAGATGTTTCATGTAGGTAAAAAGTTGTAAAAGCTGACAGTGGTGAATGATGTCAAGATTTTATGGATGACCGAAAATGATAAAACTTCAATTAACGATGAGGCAAACAAACTTATAAGGTAGTTATTGCGTTCTAAGCCTCAATATATTTTAAATGTATCCATATATCTAAAAAAATAATACATTTTCTTATGAAAACACTTCAGATCTAGCCATTAGATATAAATATTAGTTAATTTGTTGTTTTTTTCATTTGTTTTTTTTTTTTTTAATTTCCGAAATTGATTAAGTTCCTTGAAAGTCTCTGAAGAAGAAAAATTCATGTAATTTAAAAAACAATTTCTCTTTACATACTTCAAATGTACAATATATTTAAACCCAAGTCTAAAACATTGCCAAACAATGCAATGATTCAGTTCTTATTGCAATTTCAAGTTTTCAGATCCAGGGAATTAAGCTTCATCTGACTAATCTTGAAAAAAAAATTAGGTCAAGATTTAGTTTGAGTTGCAACATGTTCTTGAAATGTTACTCTATTTTTATTCTTCCATTTCAATTTTTGGGTGACTGAATCAAGAGAATTATTTCCATAAATTTTTCTTTTCTTTTCATAAAAAATTCTTCTGTAAATGAATGAGTACCAAAAAACATTGAAATTTGTTATATTTGGTCATCTATACTTCAACAGTAAAATGAACCATGCCTTAAAATTTATGTTAATCAACAGTAGCTCTGGTAAAGGAAAGGTAATAAGGGATCCCTTTGACCTTTGAATTGTATCGACAGGTAAATAGCCACCTGCTGTTTAGCACTTTTTTTTTTTTTTTTTTTTTTTTTTTTTTTTGCTCTCCTTAAAATTTGAGTGAAAACAAAGTATAGCATGATACCAAGTCTTATGACTATGCAAATGCACAGATATTTCCAGGTAGGCAGACAGATTTTCTTTAATAGTTGCGTGACCTGGCTGTTATGCATAAAATCATGTCACGTTGATCGCTTGAGGTCATGCAACAATAAACAGATGGCTTACATTTCATTGATGAATGTGATCTCATTGCCATAGATAATTTGTGTCTATTACATACAGAAGGTGAAACAATAAAGCTTTTGATAAGATCTTACTGATACAATGTGTGAAGGAAAACTATTGGCTTCAAGATCATTTTGACTAGTTTAGTTTTGAATATTTTTTAAAATGCTCTTCATGAAGAGACAATCAGATGCTGGAAATTTTGGCTGAAGAGATAAAATGATATTACAAAACCATCAATAAAATTCCAGATAAAAATTAGTTTCGTCAAAAGAAAACATTATCAGAGGTACTTGAAGAAAAAAGTATAAATGATCCTTGTTGGAGGATTATACAGATTGGATTGTTGGAGTAGATTTAAAGTTTTTTTCTTCTCAGGTGAAAAATCAACAACTGACATCTAGAAATTGTAATCAGTCAATTGAAGAGAAAATTTGCATTTTCACATTAATGGTACCTTTTTAAGATATATGTTGAGTGGGCTCATGAATATTAGCAAGATCTATGCAAGAGACATGGTTGGATATTGAATACATTTTCTATCAAAATCAGATGTTGAGGTTTTATCATAGTGGCTGTATCAGGGAGGAGGGGATATAAGTGGCTCTGTGATCAGGCAGGAGTTGCAACAACATTCTGACTTTATCAGAATGCTGAGAACTAACAAAGCCTCATAATGTGAAGTATTGTTGGGATACCCAAGGTGGGTAGAAATGTTCAATCCATAAAACCATATGTAATTATTGAGTCGGCATCTGATGAAGGTTATGTTGGAGGCAAGACTATGGTTTTTCATAGCAGTGATAGTATGAACTTGACTGTATATGGTACTTTTGGATTCGTATAAGAATTAGCACTGAAAATGGGGCCAGCAAACCAAGTTAAAGTTTTGGTTGAAGCTGCTTATATTTAATTCACACTAATGGCCTTATGATAGAGCATTTGTACACATTATCCTCACCTCTAAGCTCTTTATACTGAAGATTATTGCAAGCCGTTGCAGTGAGGATGCAGTCCTGTTTCATGCCCTTGACTGAGCTGTGCTTCATACTGATAGAACTTTATTGGGCAGCCAAGCTTGTCCAGGATTCCGCAAGAGTCCTATCTTGCTGACAGTGTTGAATGAAATAAACAAAAGTGACACATGGTTTCTTGATCTGCTCTCTACTCTTTGCTTTAATCATTCTCAGTCAATAGTATTAGTGCCACTAGTGTTCTAAAACCACACTGGCTCTTGGAAAGGTGGTCTTCACCACCAGCAGTTGACACTAGTCTGGGTTTCACAAGAAAGTGAATCTACACTTAGCGACTGATTGGAAATCTTGTGAGTCAAGTGTAAGAAGCCTAGATGGCAAAATAAGTAACTTGGATTTTACTAGTAAATGGAATATACTGTAGACTAAGAGATACATAAAAGATGTATAATTTGCAGCAATAAAAGTTGTCATAACTTAGAGAAATAATGAATTCTCAGACAAAAAATATTAGGATTAGTAAGGAGTCTATAATAGGTGGTTGAATGACTTGTGTATTGAAAAATTAGAATTATTTACATAATACTCACCAAAAAGTAATGACAGTGACCTAAGGTTAAATACCCAGATGAAGCACATTTAGCTGGATACTAGGTTCTCCTTGAGAAGTGTTGACAGATAAAGGCCTATGTCTGGGACAGTATAGATATGACATGAGGGGAAAATACCCCTGCATTCAGATGGGAGGATATTGTGTGTGGCATGTCTGATTGATTGACTGCATGAGCTATAAGCTGGTGCTCTATGTTCCTTGAGATGACCAATGAGATCGCAAAATCAAAACAAAGAGGTGAACCACAGCTTTGGATAAGCCAAGTTTGCAATGACATAAAAAAGTATTCTACTGAGAATTTCACCTCAGCCACACCCCTTGAGATTCTCAATAGATAAGCCTGAGATTCAAGACAGTTGCCGAGAAGATCGCTGTGAGTCCCATTTGACAAGCATTACCAGTTATGTGAAGACAGAAGACCAGTGGAGAAACTGATGATGGAAGAAAAAGAAATTTAGATTTCTGTTATCATTCACCAGATGATTAGCAACATACTTTGATGGCATGAATTGAGATCCTGCAGATCTTGTCAACTCGCAATTGATGAAAACCATGTCATGGCTTGCGTGGACTTAGCAGTTGAATATATAGCTTGAGATAACAAATATTTCAGCAATATACTTTGTTGAGAAGAGACAAAAATAGTTATTTGATCTCAATTCCACTTGTAATGTTTGGAAAAGGCCAAATGAAACCAACAAACAGAAGGACACTGTCCCAGAAGTTAAAAATGATGGTGGTAATATAATATGGAGTTGCTTTCTGTCTAAGAGCACAGATCAACTTCACATTATTATGGGGAAGATGGATAAAGCTCTAGCTGGGAGCTTAAAAATAAAATGTGCTTGGGTTTTCTTGTATGACAATGACTCCAAGTAATGCCACTTCTAGAATTGGCTGAAGAGGAAACATGTTCTTGGGTGGCTGTAGCAATAATTAAATATTCATGTGAAGAAGGTTAGTCCAATATCTCTTGATATCTGTTTGGTGTCCAGCCACAACAAATCTCCAGAGGCTGTCTTAATAAACCAATGCCACACAACTAAATATTTATGTACTTTATTAAAGCGATTAAATACATTTTTTGCCATTCAATAGCCAATATTATTGAATTTACATTTTCATTCATTGGAATCTTTCAATTTTTGTTTATATTATTAGTAGTGTTGGAAGCTTGTTGTGTACAAAATTTCAAATAGATCTTATCAGAAATATAGCTAATTTCTGAATAAACTATATTGACGGGATTGAATACTTATATATTGGAAACTGGGGCTCAGTGGCTCAGAAAGCTTCAATTGAAGGTAGAAGCCAATACATTTGGGTAAAAAAGAAATTTTTTTAAATTAAAAAAAAAAAGATCTTGAAAAGCTGTTGAAAAGGTTATATAAAGATAAAGCTATATTCCTCTAAATCAATGGCTGGCAGGCACTTTTCTTTTTCTGATCCATTGTGCCTTAGTACAGTGAATCAACATAGGAGGTACAGTGAGTCAACATAAGATTGAATGATTTAAAGAAATCTTTGAGTGAAAACACCACACATTTTATGAAAGTGTTATTGAATTGTAGTCTAGATTACTAAAAGTGACCATAAAAATCTCTCAAACATTCGTTGGCAAAAATTAGGCAAACTACCCAGAGAGTGCCTACCTCTGTCAATGCCCTTGTTTGGGGAGGTAATGGTACATGGATCAGTCTCAAATTTTAATTACATCTTTCATGGCTCAACTTTCCACAAAATTTTTTTGAAATTCATTGATAATTTGTTGATTTTGTATGTGTATACAGATAACTACAATGGAGTGGTGGGAATATGGCATCCTAGAATTAAATCATTTCTTTCAAAGTCTTCTGTATAACCTTTTTTCAAATTTCACAGAAATTCATTGAGAACTCTTAATGATATTTTACGGACAGACATAAACAGGTACATAAATCTATAGAAGAATTCATGGATCCGCTTCAAAATTGAACTACCTCTTTCCTATCCAATAACCCATCCTCCAACACAAATTCATTTAAGCCCATTGAATACTTTTGGAGACATTGAGTTGACAGAAGTGGTCTACTGTATCCCACACTTACCATTGAGAAAGATAATCTTATCTCTTTCCAAAACGCAAGAACAGTGGTTGCAGCTTGGACAATAAATAATTTTGACAATCTTAATTTCACCTCATATTACAGAATTAGAAAATACTAAATAGTTATGGTTCTATAATGAAATGTTAGAGTATTTCTAAGTATTACTTATGGCCTAAAATTAGGTCCTTTAGCTTGTGCAGTGTATAGTATTGCTCAAGCAGGCTAGTATTTTACGAAGAAAGATGTCAGATGTGTTGACGTGTGAGGATGAAATAGCAGCTGTATTGTTGTGTATTCACATTTGTAGATAATCAACATGACTCACTGTGCCCCAGTTTCATATATATATATTTTCCTGCAAAAACACCACTAATATCTCCAAAGTCTTTATCAGATAATGACACTTGCATCGGGCATGGTTTTAGGATTTAGACATTTTTGCCATTTAACTAAGCACATCCCAGCAATAATTCTTGATATCACAAGATTTTGTTTGTTTTTCCATCTCTACAGTATGAATGCCATGCAGGTTCAATCTTAGATCTTCTGTACATAATCTCTAGTTTAGTCAGGTATACCCTAATCAAGCTGACAAACCCTTGACATCATACTTTAGTAAGAAAATGTATCCATTACCGACCCATGTTATATTTTTTCAGCTAACATGAGCCCATTTTCTTCAAAAATAAGCCTCAACTCAACATGTGAACAAATATGGACATCACCATTTGTCTTTAGCAAAGAGATCACATTTATTAAAGAAGTGTGAGCCCTTTTTTTATGCTGCTTGATATTTTTCCTGTAATGGTAATCAGTAATAGGTAGGAAGTAGCAACAACTGAGACTTATTGTTTCTTTCATGGATTGATGGGAATGAAGCCCCAACAACAGAGAACTTGATTTTCTGACTCTTCTCTTTTTATTAATAGATTGCAGCATTTCACCACCATCATCAGTCTTCTAACGTCTGTTGTTGGCCATAGACCTTCGCCTGGATTTGTCATACGTCTCTATTGTGAGCATTGCAGAGCCAGAACTTTCTGAATTTGTCCAGTTTGTCTCTCCATCTTGTATTCTGACAGCTTCAGTTATGCATGTGATCTCTGGGGATCTATTTTATGAGTTGTGATGTCCATCTGTTGTCTGCCATTCTTGAAACATGACCAGCCATTCAAGTTTTCTAATGGGTTCTATGATGTCTCAGACTCCTGTTTTCTCCCTGATGTACTGTGCTGTTTTATGATCTTTCCGTATAAGGTTGAGCATGATTCTTTCATTTGAATGTTGCATGCTTCTCAGTCTGCGGGTCAGTCTCGTGGTTAGGTTCTGAGTTTCAGCTCCAGAGATGACTTTCGGGAGAATGCATTGGTTGTATACCCTTCTTTTTAGGACTAATGGGATATTGTTTTTGAAGTTTGAGCTTGCTCTACCAAAGGCTTGCCATCCTAGAGTGATTCTTTACTTGATTTCTTTTGAGGATTTCATGGAGATTTGTTGTCCTAGGTAGATGAAGTGATCTGCTTTCTCCAGTTGTGCGTTTTTGATCTGGTTCTTATTTTCAACATGATTATTGTGCTTGACCTTTGTTTTGGTGAAGTTCATGTATAAGTCGACTTTCTTTCTTCATTTAGTTCATCTATCATCAGTTGGAGGCTGTGTAGGTTCTCTACAAAGAGGGTGATGTCGTCCACAAATGTGAGGTTGCTCAGATATTCACCATCTATTTTAATTCCTTTGTTTTCCCCAGTGTAGGTTTCTGAAGATCATCTCGAGGCAGGCTGTAAAGAGTTTTAGTTGGCTGTTATCACCTTGCTTTACCCAGTTTTTGAAACTTAATAGGTCCAAAGTCTCTTTGTAGCCTGATAAAGGAGCTGCTGTGACTGTATGTATGTTGCAGTACTCTCATGTATACAAGGTCTACACCTTGTAGAGTGATAGCCTTTGACTCTGTGGAAATTCCCATGGTTATGAAGGCCTTCTTGAAGTCTATAGATGCCACAGCAAAGTGGTATTTTGTAGACTTAATATTTGTCCTTGCCCAACTGAAGAAGTTTTGTAAATGGATCATTAGATATTGATACTGATATGAGCATTATATCATCCATAAAAGTCTTCATTGGAGTGACAAAATTCTCTTTTCCATCAGTCCTGGTCTATTCTTTGGACTGTGCTATAACCTCTCTATTACTAAAGCAAAAAGCAAATTCGACATTATGCAACCCATCAGAATACCAATAACCAATTTTTGCTATCCAGTACAATATTTTGGATTTGAGGATACATGTAAATTGGTTTAAAAATTGAATATTTCATCATATTTAATTTATGTATTCTCTTGATAATACATAGATTAGTGCGCCTTTCTTTTTGCTCTGTGATTTGATAGGTATTTTAACCTGAATTATTTAAGCAGAGTAATATCTCACTTTGACGAAATCTGTATATGCATCACCACTGGCCATTATATGAAGCTGATATTTGCCACATATATTAGTCAGTGCACAAGACATTGCAGTGTTGAGTTTGAAGTTGTCAAAAATATCTATCTAAAAACAAATACTTCTTTATAATGTTCGCTTCATGTTGGCCGTTAAACAAAATTACCTTTCTTAACTTGTGCCCTTTAATAAGTACTAATGACAGTTACACACAAGTATTTCCCTCATTCATTTAAATTTATTCTACATTATGCCTTTTCTCAAGCAAATTGAAAATTACAGCGAAGAAATTAAAAAATTAGAATAAACAAATCAAAAATTATAGCGACCAGATTGAAAACTACTACAAGCAATTTAAAAATTGAGTTGAATTAGTCAAAACCTGACCCCGAATACTCCTCTTTATCATTAGTCTAAAATCCTACACCTAATGCTAACTCCTAACCTTGGGGAAAGGTAGGGGCTAACGAGATAAACATAATGAATAAAAATTTTAGTTTGGTGGGGAGTAACCAAAATATTCTGCAGAATTATATTGCTATTTTTTTTTTTTTTTCAAAATCTGACAACTTGACTGAAAGGAAATTAATAAATTATTTTAAAAATGTAGTTGTTGTGGTATTGATTTCTATTGAATTTAGTGGTTGGTTCACTGTTTAGTGAAACTGGAATTAATTGCTGTTGAAGAAAAATTTATGATTATGGCTTAAGCCTTTCATTTGATTGATAGTTAGATTCATAATACTATTACCATAGTTTCTTCTGAATTATGCATGTGTGTGCACCCACTTTTTTGCTGTCATTGTACAAAGCAAATTAATTTGTGCACAAAAGTTTAGTTACCTAAAATGATGTAGTAATTATATTACTACTTATATTAATTAATAATTGTACTTATTTATCTAAACATTTCATCGCATAAAAATAAGAAATACTCATTGATGTTAAATTTAATGGAATAACATATTGAATAAAGTTGTTTAATGTATAGAATAACTCAATGTTTCACATTTTTTATCGGCCATGTTAGATAAGCTATGCCAAAATTATAATGAAACAATTTCAAATTTACATTTGCTCAAGCATTCAGTGTGCACACATTTTTGTCAATAGAAAGAAATTTGCATAACATAGGATTTTTTTTTTCCACACTGATAACTAAAAATTATAGGGGATATAGGCTATCTCAATTCAATTTTTTTTTCTCATTTATTAGATTTTTATTTTATGAGTATACTTCTGTCAAATACTGCAGGGTTTTTTTTTGTGTGCGTGTTTGTAACTGTTTTCATAATCACACTTTTTTTCATAATGATTCTTTACAGAAATTCAATAGTTTCTGAATTTTATTTGGTTTCACTAGAAACAAAGTGTTTTGCTAGGTTGAATTCAAATATTATTAATTGCTGTTTATGTTGCTTTTAGGTATGAATGCAGCTGTCAGGGCTGTTATTCGTATGGGTTTGTACCTTGGATGCAAGGTATACTTCATCAAGGAGGTAGGTTGTTCATTCTGATCCGATCATATTAATACTTGATAATTAAATGTTTACAAGTTATTATTATGATAAAGAATAACTTTGTCCATTATTTCTGAAATCAGTTATAATTAATCAACCAGAAGGTTTCTAACTTTTGTTTTGTGATAAGTCAAACTGACAAGTTTCCTAAAATTGTCATGCTTCTCTATTAGCAATTAGATAAAGCAGTTCAGAGTATGTGTTGGAAGATAAATTGTATAGGATATTGCTTTTTTACAAGGTTGTTGAATTTTGTTTTCAAGTTGATGATAATAATAATAATGATAATAATAATGTATACCCATATGATTATTTTTCTTTTAGGGTTACCAAGGAATGGTAGATGGCGGAGAATATATTGCTGAAGCTACTTGGGCTGAAGTGTCCGGGATGATGAATCTGGTAAGTGCTAAGTTAATCAATTATCATCAAGCCATAACACATCATTTGATTTAAAGGAATATTTTATCTGCATTTACAATATACTTTATATTTTTGAAGTTTTGATTTCTCACGCCATTCATCAGCTAGCTCATAGCTCAACCCACTTTCCTTAAAAGACTTCCAGAATTCACTTAAGCAATTCTTGAGCACTTTTAAATTTCTCTTCAAAACCAACAAGTATCCAAGTATATCACTGTATCCAATAGCCTGATATCATTAGAGCCTGATCATCAAAGGCTTTATCTGCACAACTGGAGGATTGTAATAGGTTGAGATTAATGATTCTCCTTAAGATGTCCTTATAAAACATTAATCTTATTGACACACATGTACCAATTGAATTACCCCCTTTTCTCCCTTAAAAATATTGAACAGCTGGTTATCCGAACTTATATTTCAAAAAACATAACCCTTACTTGGAATGAGATTTCTATGCAATTGATGTGTTATGTTCCTCAATCCATAAAATATGGGATAAAATTATACATGTATACTAACCAGTGTCATAGCTGTTGAATACAATTTCAAATTTGAATTCAGTAAGAAAATGTATTTTGATAGATTTGATGGCAAAAATAAAAATTATAGAAATAATGTAGACAATTTTTATCAGATTTATTTTCAGAACTGTTTGTAGAACTGATAAGAAAAACCAACCCAAAAGATTCCAAGAGAAATTATGAATCTCTGCCACCAATATATGCTGTTTTTTATCTTGTAATTTACTCAGACATGGTGGTAAAATTCACTTACTGGTAATATTCCCATTACAGTATGGTTTGAATCATAAATTTATGATAAAAAAGATCCAGTTAGTCACTTGATAGGGTGATCAATTAAAAATTGGAAGGGGGGGGGGTGATCAATAAATATATTACTTTTCTCCTTTTTTTTCTTTGAAACTTTCATTGTTAATTTAATCTCAAATAAAAACCCGTTTGAGAGGGAATCAAAAAAAAAAGCAAAATTTTCCCTACTCATTGAGTGTGAGAGCAAAATTTCAAGTTTCTACTATAATCAGTTAGGGCTAGGTGAAGTTTGAATACTTATGTCAAAATACAACCTGAACCTAGCAACAGTGATTAAACTGGTCGGCTGTGGGTTATGGTGATTAACAAAAAGTGTATTTTTCAAGTTTGGAATGCTTAACGCAAGAAGCATTGAAGAGCAAATACTATACTAGTATGTACAAAGCATAGAATTTTAGATAAAATGTTAGTAGCTCATTTGTTGTGTATAAATAATTTAAAAAATCGATGTGATTTATGTGTGACATAAAAAGACAATTATGAGTCTTTCACTTGAGATCTTGTTTAACAACTGATTGCTCTGTCATAATTGGAAAACAATTGGAATTTATGTATGTTAGATTGCAAGTTTTGCACCTTTTATAGAAATGGCAACTGTCACATGTATTGACTTTACAACTATTGATTTACTTATTCTTTTAATTTTCCTTTTTTTCTAGACCTATAAAATATAAAGAGTAGTGCCCAAACTCCTACCATTAAGTATTCAATAGGCCCTTCAGTCATAAAATTTTGTGATCTTTTTTTCCCTTACTTTTAAGCTCAATCTATAGCATTGGACTTTTGTCAAACTAAGAAAACTTTAGTTATAAACTTTAACCTTTGAACATGGGAACTTCACAGATTAAGTTTTACTCGGGGAGTTTGTCGTTAAGTATAACTTTTTCTTTAAAATCAATCTGAAAAACTTGTATTAAATTCAAGATCAAATGATGCTATAAAGCATCCATAGCTACAGTTATCCAATGAGCACTTTAAAACATAAATTAAGGTATATGATTATTTTTGTTCTATTATATCCACATGTAAAATTGGAGAACCAACCTTTAATGATATTTCTTTAAAACTGTAAAATTGTATTGATTCTGTTATCTAGGGTGGAACAGTCATTGGTAGTGCAAGATGCAAAGATTTCCGCGAAAGACAAGGCAGAGTAAAGGCAGCTTATAACCTGGTTCAAGTAAACATTACCAATTTGGTTGTCATTGGAGGTGATGGAAGTTTGACTGGAGCAAACAAGTTTCGTCAAGAATGGCAGTCATTGTTGCAAGAATTGGTTGATAATAGTAAGTAATACTTTTTATAATGTAAAAAGTTTGACTTCAATATTGATTTTTTTTTTATTCAAAAAAAATTTTTTTTATATGAAAAGGATAAAATACTTTGATTATTTTTCTCTTCATGACAGATTCATCTTAGGTATCAGCAGATAATTATCTTTGTATGATATATTATAGATTTTGAATTAGTGTAAAATGAATTTGTTATTAAAACGTGTATAAAGTAAAAAAAACTAATTTCATGTACTCTGGACGTAGATAAAAGGAGCACTTGTAAAATCTTTTTTCTCAGATATGATTTCCAAGGACCGCATGAATGCTTGCAAGCACCTAAATATTGCTGGAATGGTGGGTTCCATTGATAATGACTTTTGTGGCACTGATATGACCATAGGCACAGACTCTGCTTTGCATAGGATTATGGAAGCTATTGATGCAATTGCCACTACAGCCTCCAGGTAATTTCTTTCTTTCTAACTTCTAATAAATATTCTATACCATATGTATCATCAACCATTGTAAGTCCACTACTGAATAAAAGCCTTTCCTATCTCCTGCCATATCTTATCAGCAAACTTTTTAACTCCTGCATCTTGTGTCTGATCTTTTCCTGCTGCATCTACTGTCCCATGGACACCTATCAGTTAGCATTTTGCTCTACCTGTTATCATTTTTTCTCAAGTGTGCAGGTCCATCTCTATTTTTGTCGCTTAAATGATTGTATAATATATTTCACCTTGGTCTGCCCATGGTTCTCTGTTGATCTTTTTCTATCTCTTTGTTATCCCTAGCATTTCTCTGTCTATGGCTCTCTGTGTGACTTTAACTTGGTTCTCTTTTTGTTCTGTTTCACACCTGTATTTAATAGCTGGTATCATGCATTCATTGTATACCTCATGCTTTTAGCACATTGGCAAGATACTCGTCAATGTGTCTCTCTTCATATTGAATGCTTTCCAGCTGATTGTGATGCATCAATTTATTCTGCTCCTGTGGTCTTTGTCTAACTTTATTAGCTAACCTAGGTAGACCTATTCATCAACCACTTCTTAAGCCTCACCCTCTATTCTTATGGTCTTTTTGGGGACTTTACTGATCAACATTACTTTTGTCTTTGTTCTGTTAATTTTTAACCATATCTTTTTACTTTTGCTATTGAGATCACTCAACATATGTGATTCTTCCACTCAAATTTTTCTGTCTTTTAACCCTTTTTTTGGCAAGGTGGACAATAGTAAGCTTTGGAGAATGTTACACAGCATTGTCTTGCATGAATATACTTTTTAGCTTGAAGCATCTTGGTTTTGGCCAGTAACACTAAAAAAGATGTCTTGTCAAAGAACTCATAATAACTCTCTGCATTTATCTTGACACCATAATAATGGGACCAATAATTTTACTGCCTAAAATAGCCAAAAACATCCCCCCCCCTGTTGTTTTTTTAAGTCATGTTGGTTAACTACTTCTATTAAGAACCCAACTATTAGATCCATCCAATGTAGCTCTATATTCATCACTACAAATTTCTGTTGACACATCAGTTTTCATATACTTTTGTCCAACTTGTGTTTCTTTTTGTGATCTTTACCTGAAGGTGGTATTTCAGTTGCTTTTTTTTAATAAAATTTTTAAACATTCCCTAATTTTTCTTCTCCAAAAAGGATTTAAATGTCAAACAGGGAAATTTTGATACATTTCATGTTCATACCTAATGTGTATACACTTGCATGTATATATGTACATGAGATATTGTAATACCATGCTAACTTGATAATATTTGTTACTATTATACTTGACACTTTATGCACCAATTTTACTACACTAATTTAATTTCAAGTCGAATAGCTATTTTTTTCTTATCTTTCCTAATTTTACTAATATAATAGTACTTGGAGTTAATTTTTCAAATTTTCTCTATTTTAATCTCAATTTTCCTTCAATTGTAATTTAAAATTCCATACTACACAATATAGCTGTGGCATAGGCAAATTAATATCTTGTTCAGGAGATTTTTTATAAGACTATTTTCTAAATTTAATGATTGATGTTTTCTTAAGTATCTTATAGATATGTATTGCTTCAATATCATAGTTTTGTTTTCAGTTTAATTTTAGTAGCTCTTTTGAAATTTCAGTTTTAACAATTATTACTTCAGAAATGTCAGCATAATTTTGACCAATCAAAATGAACGAAAATAAGTTGTAAATGAATATATGTAAGGTATTTGTTTGTTGCACCTATTTCAACACTTCATTCATACTATAAAACTTTTTTATCCCAGCCATCAAAGATCCTTTGTCATGGAAGTCATGGGAAGACACTGCGGGTAAGTTCCAGTTTAAATTCTTTTGTATAATTGCTTACAATGGACATGCAAAATCTGTACAAAAAATTGTATCTCAAGGAGAGTATAAATATAATTTTTATTTGTAAAAACCCTGAAATAGTTACATGGTAAACATGATCCCAGTGAGAAAAAAATTCATGCATTGTATCATAATAATAAAGTATATGAAACGGAAAAATACTGAAGAAAATTGCATAAAATGCATTGACATTGGAGAAATAAATAACTGAAGTGTCACAAAATTTTTGAAAAAGCTTTTTAATGTTTAGTGTTTAAAGGTATATATATATATACACACACAATATATGTGGTACAAATCAGGCTAGCAGTATAACATAATATAATAATATATCAATAATATAAAGCCACTTGTGAAATGTGATGGATTTATTTCATAGAGTGCTCGATACATACAACATTTTACTCATGAAGTTAAGTTGTTTTAGAGTAGAGCTGGAAATAAATAGATTTTGGATTCGCTACACAAACTAGCTAATGTTTCTGCCCTCTATCTCTCTCTCTCTCTCTCATATATATATATATATATATATATATATATATATATATAATTTATTATGGTGCTATGAGTAAATTTTGTTGAGATCATCAGTTGTTTACCATGTAACTTTTATATATGTGAGCCTTATGTTTGTCAGCACCTTTTCTCTGGTAAAATTACAATGCTTATTGACCTGATATTTTGGATGTAGACTGAGAAGATGTCAACTTTCTACATGGGCTATGTGAGGTTGACCCTGGAAATAAGTTCTGGTCATTTCTAAACAAATTTCAGAGTTGTTGGCCACCATCTTTCACTGAGGATGCTGAAATTTACCTACTGGGTACATGTTTTATGGTGAAGATCATTATCTACCTGATGTTGGCTTACATTCATTCAAGGTCACAAGTGGTCATTTTAAAAAAATTTTCAAAAGCTTTGGCCACAATTTTGGATTTATGAGACTGAAACTAGGCATAGGGGTGAATCTTTCCATGGCAAAAGTTATATGCAATATGAAGTTGACTTTTGAGTTCACCAGATATCATTTCTATCTAATTTTCCTAGTTGTTAGGCACAAATTTGCACCTATAGAACTGGAATTAGGCACTGGTTGGAAGCTCTTCACAGCATACATAATAGGCTATGTTAAGTTAGTCTTGGAGGTCATTTTTGGTCACCAGATCATTTCGAGCCAATTTTCATAGTTGTAAGTCATAATTTTGCACCAAGGAAATGTTGGCATTTGGCATTTAGCATATGGATAGATCTGCTTGAAGGAGGTCTTTCATAATCAACAGTAGTTATTTCTTTTCATTTCTACTCAATTTTCCATATTTTTGGCAATGAGTTTGTACCTGAACTAAAATGTGGCATAGTTAAATCTCTAAAATTCGGAGGTCAGAATGTGGGATTGACCTCAAAATTTATTCAATATCACCTGAGGTCATTTCAAAACAATTTTCCAAGTTGTTGCCACAATTTTGCATAGGATAAACTTTTTCAGAACCAAAGTATTCTGCAATTAGTTTTGACATCAGAGATCATTTAAGGTTACCATTTTTAATTTCTGGTCTTTTATAGTCAATTTTCTAAGTTGTTGGCCACAATTTCGCATCTAGAATTCAGACATTCTGCATACGGGTTCTTCAAACGGCAAAAGTTATAGGCGATATGAGGTTGATCCTGAAAGTCACTCTGTGATCATCTTATGTCATTTTTTGCCATCTAAAGCAATTTATAACATAATAATTAGTATATTATGAAGGAAGAAAATTATTTTGACCGGACAAATAGTCATGTGGAAAAGGTCAAATTCAATTGGATAGGTGGTATATTTTGATGATTCTTGAAAAATGGTTCTAAGTGAGAGTTTTTGATTACAAAAAACTTTGAGCAGAAATTTTGCAGCCAAACTAATCATATTCTTGAGGAGTTAATATAAGGTAAATCTGGACATGAAGATAAATATGTATATGAAGAAAAAAAGGATAAATATAGATGTGTGTAGAAGGATAGATGTGTGTAGAAGGATAGATGTGTGTAGAGGGATAGATGTGTGTAGAGGGATAGATGTGTATAGAGGGATAGATGTGTGTAGAGGGATAGAGGTGTGAAGACGGATAGAGGTGTGAGGACGGATAGAGGTGTGAGGACGGATAGAGGTGTGAGGACGGATAGAGGTGTGAGGACGGATAGAGGTGTGTGGACGGATAGAGGTGTGTGGACGGATAGAGGTGTGAGGACGGATAGAGGTGTGAGGACGGATAGAGGTGTGAGGACGGATAGAGGTGTGAGGACGGATAGAGGTGTGAGGACGGATAGAGGTGTGAGGACGGATAGAGGTGTGAAGACGGATAGAGGTGTGAAGACGGATAGAGGTGTGAAGACAGAACTATTTGGATGGAGGTATACGTATACAACTATTTGGATGGAAGTATACATGTATGACTCTTTAGATGAATGTATACATGTATAACTATTTAGATGAATGTATACATGTATAACTATTTAGATGAATGTATACATGTATAACTATTTAGATGAATGTATACATGTATAACAATTTAGATGAATGTATACATGTATAACTGTTTAGATGAATGTATACGTGTGTAACTATTTAGATGAATGTATACGTGTGTAACTATTTAGATGAATGTATACGTGTGTAACTATTTAGATGAATGTATACGTGTATAACTATTTAGATGAATGTATACGTGTATAACTATTTAGATGAATGTATACATGTATAACTATTTAGATGAATGTATACATGTATAACTATTTAGATGAATGTATACATGTATAACTATTTAG